>CM077829.1:17645997-18271830 GCA_039720395.1 Liquidambar formosana | reverse complement strand
TGGAAGGATCTACACAGAGCATTCCCTTTATCAAGTCCCTGGCAGATGCTGATATGTGATCCCAGGGATCAGGAGGGAACCGTAGATCAGCAACCCTAACAGCATCAAAGATCCTTGACTTAGTCTTCCCCCAAAAAGGAGGTATTCCACTGAGAAGAATGTACAAAATAACCCCAGCACTCCACACATCAGCAGCTTGGTTATAACCTCCTGTCAGTACCTCAGGAGCTATATAAAACGGACTTCCAACAGTTCCATGCAAATTCTGTCCTGTTAATACAAAGCCTATATGTTCACAACCAAAAGAAAAAAGTATAGACTATAGTTGAAATTGTTCATGTATACTAAACAAAACAATATATATACGTACATAAATAAATAAAGCTTACCAGATTTGATATACGTTGCAAGGCCGAAATCTGCCAATTTAATTGGTGAGGAGGATGATTTTGTGGCCAAGAGTATGTTTTCTGGCTTCAAGTCTCTGTGAACAACACCATTGTCATGACAATACATAACCACTTGCATCAAATGCCTGAAAAGAACCCGAGCCTCAAACTCAGAGAACCTCCCATGTTTCACAAGACGGTGAAAAAGCTCCCCGCCAGCACACAACTCCATCACCAGATGCACATAATCCTCCTCCTCATAAACTGCCTTGAGATCCACAACGTTTGGGTGGCCAGATAACCTAGTCATTATTTCAATCTCAAGCTTGACGCTGCGCACATCATCTTGTGTGACCAATCTTTCTTTAGCTATAGACTTGCAGGCCAACACCTCACCAGTCAACTTATCTGAGCATGCCCTAATTATACCAAATTGCCCCCATCCTAATTGCTCTCCAAGTATGTACCGATCCTTAAAATTCAAGGTTTGAGTGGAGTCTAAAATTGTTTCAGTCAGGCTAGCAACTTTGTAACAGATGCAGGGTTGGGTCAAGAGCGTGCTAATGTTGTTGCTCTCGGCTATGTCCATACCAAACTATCAGAACTCAGTTATAAATAAGCAGAAATTTTAACCTCACTTGTCCTTCCAATGTTATTATATCACCATTTCCTGTCCTCAATATTTTTTCCAAGCAAATGGGCCACCTGAATTCTCAATCCAAAATTGACATCATGTCCAAATAGAGCCATTTACAAAATCCATAGCCCAAAACTTACAGGAACTTCTCATCAAAAAGTTAAATACCTCTCGAGCTATTTATTTTCCCAAGGTACAAAGCGCAAAACTTTGCCGTTCCCCATCGATCACCATGCCCTGGAACCCAAACATAGAAATCTCAAATTTCAGATAACTTGTTCAAATCCAAGGTTTTTGGGTTTCCTCCTTTTTATTTAAAATAAATAAAATCCTTTTGGGTGTATACGAACAACAAAAATAAAAAACAACCCATATCTCAAATTTGCCTAACAGATCCATAACACAATTCAAACTCTCCATACAATAATGAACACTGCCAAATAGAATTCAGACTCACCAACACCAACCCCCAACCCACCCCACTCCGTTAAAAAAAATAAAAAAATAAAAACATAATAATAATTTAAACTAAATTGTCCTCAAACTCAAAACTTAGATCATCCCCATACTGCCCATGATATTTAACAGCAGAAAAATAACAGAGAAAAAAATACCAGAATCCCTAATGATCACCATATAACATATAAAAACAAAGGGATAAAGTTCAACATAAATCCCAGCAAAATTCATACCAGAAGAGTCATCAAGATTTCTTCACAAACTCTTACATATTATGCAGACCCACATTCTGCACTCACTTATGTGTGTGTGTGTGTGTGTAGAGAGAGAGAGAGAGAGAGAGAGAGAGAGACCTGTTCGAAGGCGAGCCACCGTGGAAGGAGTCCGTTGCAGCAAAGACTCCACAGAGCAAAGGAGCCATTTGCTTCTCCCGGTTCAAAAACACTCTCTCTGTGTTACCGGAAACCGGGAGAACCTTTTTATCCAAATAATATATAAAAATATATAAGCAGTATTGTTGCCCACATAAAGCCACACCTTGCCACCTGTCAATGTAAGTGGAAATTGGTCATTTCGGATATGTTTAGGGTACATATGTGTCCCCACATGCACATGTGCGACTATGATGGGCTTGCATACATTTACGGATGCAGACACTATTCCTCTTATTATTTTATTCAAGGAAACTTCTTTGAATAAATTTCATTTATATATATATATATATATATATATATATTACGTAAAAATATACCTATCAGCTGATATGACCCACAAATATACCAATGGTTGGATGGTTATGATTATGTCACCATAAATCTCCATTTAGTTGATGGGTGAGTGGGTCCCTTTTAATTTCTCTCTGCCACGTGGTTTAGTTCTTATGGTTTGTGGAAGGTCCGTCAGGTGTTACCTGCTTGCCTATGTGTAAAGGGTTTATTGCCTTTCAATGGATAAATCTCCATTTAGTTGATGGGTGGGCACTGGGCAGGTCCCTTTTAATTTCTCTCTGCCACGTGGTTCGGTTCTTATGGTTTGTGGAAGGTCCGTGAGGTGTTGCCTGGTTGCCTATGTGTAAAGGCTTTATTGCCTTTCAATGGAATTTATGTTGACAGGAATGCATTCACCAAATAGAATTAAGGATGATAAAAGTGCACCCTCATCCCTTATCTCGAGTCTTCTCAAAATTTTAAATTATTTTTTGGACATACAATAGCATATTTTCAAATTCATCTCGTTAAGGTTGTTAAAAATGTTAAAATTTTAATAGAAAAACTAGTTTTAGAACCCGTGCGACGCACGAATTAATTTATAAAAAATAATATTATTAACAAATTAAAATTTTAACAAAACTCTTATTCTCTAAAATAGTAAAATATATTTGTTAATATAATATGTCAATTAAATTGAAAAGATATAGACAAAAATAAATAAAATAATTTAATCAAAATAATCTTTAGTGTGATGTTAGCATAATGTATTACACAAAATTTAATTATATTCTCGAAAAGATAAATTATTTTGAAAAACAATTAATTTAATAATGGAAACTTATAAAAAAAATGAAGGAACTGATACGTTATGATATTTGGTGGAAAAATATTAAAATTCTCTAAAACCTAGTCTATCCCACAATCATGGTTTTAACATGTTGGTATATACCAAAGCAAATATAGCCGTAGAAGGTGTCTCGAAATCCGACGGTGGAGATTGTAAAATGCATGACAATGATAAATCTTGACCTTTCATGAAGTTTCGAGTGGGTTTCATAAAGAGTGAAAAACCATGGGGAAAAATATCAAAAATATGTTTGAAATTAGATCATAAAAAGATGAGAAAAAAGTCTAGATTGAGAAAGAGAATAGGAAAAAAAGCCAGAAGAAGAAGAAAATAAGAGAAAGTATAAATCTTTTCAACTTTATGTAATTAACCATATGAGAAGAATTTTGATTCAAATAGAATTTTTTTTTTTTTATTCATGTCAGAAGCAAATTGGGAGAATCTGAAGATTCTAGCGGATTGTGTTTTCTTTTTTAATCCTCATTTTCTCTATTTGTCTTTCTTTTTAATTATGACTATTTATAGTTTTATACGTTTAATTTTTAGGAGGGGAAATGAATAGGCATAAAGAAAACAGAAAAATATATTACAGTTTATTAAGTTTGGGTTGAACATTGTATAGTGTGGGTTTTCTAATCCTCTCATATAAAAACAAAGAGATATGTAGTGAACACCAAACGTCAACGTACCTCCACCATATAAGAAAGAGCAAGTAATATCAAAAAAAAAAGAAAAAAGAAAAAAGAAAAGAAAAAGAAGGTGAGGAATTTATCTTTTGGTGACCACTTCCCAACTTGATACCAAACAAAGAAAGTTAGTACTCCTTTTGAAGCACTTATTAAGTCAATTTGTAGCAAGTTGACAGACAATATCATTCATTTTTTATAACCCGTGCAACGCACGGGTAAGGTCTGTAAATATAAATATTGTGAACAATATAAATTATATATATATATATATATAATACACACCCGTGTGGTAGTTCAGATGGTAAAGAACCGCAGCTCCAAAATCATAAATCTTGAGTTCGTGTCTTCGCTCCTCTACTATCGAATGCATGGACTTGAAAATTAATGATTTGTGCATCATGTAAATTAGTTTGGATCTAACAGTTTGAGATACTCCTTGTTTGGCAAAAGTATATTTGCACAATTTTGAAAGCATTTTTATAGTTTTCTAAGCAATTTGATATGTTAATACATATTCCAATGTGTCGCATTTTCTTTTTTAATCATTATTGCCTTTATTTGGCTCCCTTTCTGATTATAAATATTTATAATTTTATACGTTTAACTTTTGGGAAATGAGATGAATAGACATAAAAAAAATGAAGAAATATGATATAGTCTACTAAGTTTGGGTTGAACATTGTATAATATAGGTTTTTTGATTTTCCTACATAAAAACAAAAAGATATGCAGGGTACACCAAGTGTCAACCTACTTATACCGCGTGAAAAAGAGCATGAAAAAGAGCAGTGAAAACCAAAAAATAGAAAAGTTAGACAATTTACCTTTTGGTGATCACTTCTCAACTTAATACCAAACATAAAACATTAGTAGTCCTTTTGAAGTATGTATATAGTCAATGTGTAGCAAGTTGGCATATAATATTCTTTCTTTGGCATTAAGTTGAAAATTGATCCCTAAAAAGTAATTTCCTCCAAAAGTCATTTCTTTTTGGGAAAATTACTTTTTAGTGATTCTTTCTCAACTTAATACGAAAAAAAGAAAACTGATAGTTATTTTGATATAAGTATACAGGTAATTTGTAGCAAGTTGATAGATATTGTCCTTTTTTGGCATTAGATTGAACAATGATCACTAAAAGGTAATTTTACCTTTTTCCTCAACTGTTCACAAACGGACAAGTGGCACCAAAGGGAGGCATTTCCTCCGTTTTAGTATATATATATATAGATATATTAAAATAAGTCTATCTGTACTATTGATCAAAGTTCGAGAAATTTTTTCATCAAATATTATTATGTGAGAAAGAATATCAAAATTCAATTTACACGTGTAAGCCATTTGTGTTATATTTTTTTATGAAACTTTATATGAAAGATTTTTCATCTAAATATGGGGTGTTTGTCTCAAGATCTATGCAACAATTCCTAAAATAGATAACGGCAAGAGAGCTCCTATGAAAGTCCTCCTCTACGTATATGTTAAAAATGGTCAACGCATAGATATTTTTGTGCTTAAGGTAAATCGCGTTCATTGGTTAATGGATGCATGGCATCATGCATTCATGGTCAACGTTTGTAATATGCATCACACATAATTTTTTTTTAAATGATATTATGTAAGTAAATATTTCACATAATCAATGAACCTGATTTGCACCACGCATAAAAATTTATCTGTCACATTGCGTAGGTAATTAGATCTTTTACATATACAATATATAATATAGGTATGTTGGTAGCAACGGGGATGCCAACTGTGATTCATGTTCTACTTAGTTGTAAGCACATATGCACTTATGTCACATATGGTCTTCTCTCTCTCTCTCTCTCTATATATATATATATATATATTTTCCCTTTTGTGGTTGGGGTTTGGCCGTTTGGGGGTTGTTGTGGGGAAAGTACCTTTCGATGACTATTTTCAAGCTTAATACCAAGAAAAGGCATTTCTTGTCAACTTATTATAAACTGATTGTCAACTTAAAATAAATTGACTATCAATTTTCTTTGTTTTTGGTATGTAAGTGGTCTCCAAAAGGCTGTTTGTGCGTTTTAGAACTTTCGTGGTGCAATTTATGTTGGTAGGAAAGGGGGCAGGAGCATGCCAGCTGTTACTGATGTACTACTTGATGGTGGGCGTACGTGTATATTTTGGGCATTTGGCTCCGAATCAAAAGTGTTTTGATTTTAGATCCCTAAATCCTTTCGGGCTGTCATGAGGGGTTCTTCAGGAGATTGATGGGTTCTTTCTCATTTACACTTTGCCCTATAATCTTATCTTATTAAAAAAAATATAAAATAAAATAAAAAAAAGGATAAAATTGTGTTTTATGATTTAATTATATTAGTGGGTCTCACAACTTTATCCACAGTTTCTCTTAATAAGATAAAATTGTAGGGCAAAGTGTGGGACTAAATAACATTTCCCTTTTGAGAGTAATTTTATTAGTTTTAAGATAAACTCTATATCATTGTATAAAAAGATTCTTCAACAGTCTCATATATAAAAATTCACAGCAAAATACCATGTGAATTGATCACATAAACCGGTCAAACTTTAATGCTTCATTTGATAGATTATCACCGGCTCATGTGATCAAATTGCAAGTACTTTTTTTTTTTTTAAAATGAATTTTTGTATGTGAGAGACCCTTGAAGAATCCTTTATCTAATGGTATAGGTCTTATCTTGAAATTTGTACATTAATTCTTAAAATTGAGAGAGAACTCATCAATTCACCGATAAAGAACCCCTCGATTACTCATCCATAAAGTGTTCGGATCGCATTGACCATTGGCTATACAACCATCTTTAGAATTTATATATATACATATACAGGTCCATTCTTATAAGAATATGTTGATGTACCTTACATCAATACCATACATTGGGGGTTGTACCTCATGCATGTGTAAGTTATACGGTACAACCCACACATAATTTACTAATACATGGTACTGATATAAAAAAATCAATTCATGTTGATGAGACCAGACTCTTATTATTTATATACGTATATATATGGCATTGAATCTTGTGGATTCAACAATTATGTCAAGTGTTGTTTACATAAATTGTGTCGCTTGATTTTACCCTATATTATATATAGTACTCCCTTCGTTTCCCAAATTGTTTGAGCCACTTTGATTAAACACCCATACTAAGTTGAGTTATTCAATGCATTGTTATATGACTCGTTGATTTTAACTTTACAATTTTACCTTCTTACGTTATTTCGTGTTATGGTTTAAGTAATTATAATTTTAATATAATGCACATTGGGAAAGTAAAATAATCCCATCTTGAGTAACAATCATTTTGGGATTTCTCAAAATGAAAATTATTATCAAATAAGTGAGATGGAAGAAATATGATGTTATAGATCAATTTGAAAGCACATGATAAGAATGGGTATCAATGTCATCGGAGCCAAAAAGAACCAAAAAAAAAAAAAACATGTTCATGTGATGAGGAGGACCGTCTAATTAGGAAACACAAGTACACCTTTAAAGACATGTAACTAAAGAAGTAAGAAAAAAAAAATTATGGGTAAAAAACACTTTACTATCATGTACTTTGGGTAGTGTCAATGTGATACCTAAACTATTTTTTTTTTCCCCCAATTTGATAGCCGAAATATACTTCAATGAAGTAATTTGGTCTACAAACAAAATTCCATCTGAATAACTAATAGAAAAGTCACATGCGGTCATGTAACTGCATATGTATGTAACATCATACATGAAGCTTAAGTGGTAGGATCTTTAAAACTCAAACCAATTAAGGTAAAAGATATCTTAGTAGGTTCTATTTTAAATATATAATCTTTTCCTAAAAATTTCTTTTGAAAAAATGAAATTTGTTGAAACTTTGGTTTTGGGTTAGATTGCTTTACTTAAATGTATTTTGGGTATTATATGGGAAATTTTTTTAGTTTATGTACTAAATTGACACTTACGTACCCTAAAATATAGGGCACTAAAGTATTTTTTTCCTAATTAAGTTTTAAGCATCCCACCACTAATCCACACTCACCTTAAAATATAGGGCACTATGACGTTTTCTAATGGACAGTGTGGCCAATTCTTGTAAAAACTTTTTATATTTTGCATAAAACCATAAAAACCTAAAACATAGAGGTGTGATAATTTTTTTTTTTTTTTTTGGGGGTGGGGGGGTCAATAGCCGTTCCCACATGTCATAGGTTTTATGGGTTTAGTCTTAATTAACTGGGTTGGTCCAAGGCCTCCCAACATTATAACATGCCTTTTGGAAGCCCTAGTATTCTAAGGTCTTAACCTCACAAGTCATAACAGGTTTTTCCTTCTTTTTTTCATTTTTTTTTTTTTTTTTTTGATAAGCATTTTTTTTTTACTATATATATATATATAATGGAGGTATCCCAATCTTTGTTTTCTTTCCTACGACTTCCAGGAATCAAATGGAAGACAAAGGGGTTTCCACTCCTAAATTGTTCTCCAAAGCCACTGTGCATTACTGCCAAAAGGCCCAAAATGGAGGGTGAAGGTATTCCGACTTCCAAGTTATGATATGCAATCATATTACCTATGAATAGATTAATTTGATATGAGATATTTTCAATTTAAAATCTGATGTGTATCTTTGGTTCAATCCCCATCATACCTCACTAATCTAGGTATTTCAAATCAAGCATAGCATGGCTCCCGATATACTTCGGTCTCGAAAACTAGGATTTCCACATAAATGAGTAAAATTAAATAATTATTACAGCTGTTGTCCATGGATCATAGTTCTAGTGTTTTAATTACTCATCATAAAAAATAGATAAACACATCACCAAAACATGCCATAATAGTAACGATTACGATTAAACAATTTAATAGCAAAAGAGTGGCCATTCTCTCTCATGACCAAGCTCGCTGTGGCAAGCATTCTTCCAAGAACTTCTAAGAGACTCCAAATGTCATAAAAAATTCCAAGAAACTTCCAAGGCTTGATGCATAAGTGCTTTCCCATCTTTGTAGAATCAACCTAGTTGACACTTGGCAAAACCATTCCACAATAATACAAGAGAAGCCTATGCTCCTTTAATAGAGCTTACAATACTTCTAATCAAATTGGAAAAAAACATAAATAATTGGCATAGGGAAACCATTAAAGCTTGCCCTTTCGCGGGAATTTCAAACATTGCATGCCCTTTGCAAGTGCCCCATCAAAAAACCTATACAACCATTCTAATTAAAGAAAAATTGCAAAAAATATGCCATGAGGGAGATGACCATTATCAAGAACCATTCTTGATATATGATATTGTTGCTGCCATAAAGGGTTAGTACACATCTACAATACGAGTCACATTCAAGTATTAGACATGTGAACAACAATCCTTATGAATTCTAGGCATGTAAACCTTAAATATTGAAGAAAATGATCCAACCCTAAGAGCAACATGGTCCAAAATAATTTTTCAATATATATATCTCATACATATCAAGAAAACTGATCCTAAGGTTGTAAAAACCTTAAATTCAAATGCCTACATCAAAAACCCTGTGACAAGGTATTGAAAGAGAAAGCTTAAGGAAGAAAATTTATGGAGGTAAGGTCCCACGAACCCAGACAACCAGATCTGTATCGGTCCATTATGATATATTATATCTCATATAATTCTTCATAAAATGCATCAAAAATAAAACCCAAGTCAAGCCATAACAGCGACTTCATGTCCCTTCTTCGTTTTCTTGAAAAACATGAGTTAAAACCAAGAAATATTTCAAGAACCTCCATAACTCACACAAATTCAAATCCAATCAATCCATACATCTTCTAAACTCATATACGCAATGTAATATAAGTAAAACCCTCGTACCTGAATTCACCGTTGAAGATCTTTCAAAAACCTTCTGAAGAATTCCATAGGACGATAAATAAAAAAGGAAAGGTTCGAAAACCTCCAATATTGAAATCCAGACAGAATCTATATCATATATTATATCATTAATACAATATTTATATATAGAATGATTTAGAGAAAACCTCATGGCCGATTTTTATGGAAACCCTAAACTAGGGTTTTGAGAGATTCTTACCAAGAAGATGAAGTTGAATGTGCAAGGGTTCCAAACCTGTCCGTGGGAGTATAATACATTAAATAACATAAATAGAATGATACACAAATCTGGGATTTTAAAATTCCATGGCCAAATCCTAAACCAACCTCCATAGCTCCATGAAAACTCAAGATTAAAGTAATAATCAAACTACCATCCATTAACCTTTGCAGAAACTATTATCATACATTCAAACACATTTAAACCAAAATTCAAACATGTTCAAATATAAAAGGATCCATGGACAGCCCCAAACCCATCATCAATCATGATGAAAACTCAACAACAAATACACCCACGTCACAAGAACCATGCAAGGATGCTCCAATACCAATTGTTGGTTTCGAAAACCACACGGAAGCTATCTGAATTTTTTTTCCAGATCTATGCCTTGCATGTTACATGTGATATGAGTATGGTAAAAAAGTAATAGTAAGCAACACGCTAGTTTAAAGTCCTATAGACCATACATCAAGACAATACGGAAGTTTAAGGTAACCAATATTCGAGGCAACATGGTAGTTGATGGTCCTACTAGGCTGTATACCAAGGCAACACAAAGATTATAAATCCTACCACACTACACATTGAGGGATGTGATTTTCGAGGCAAAATGTTAATTTATGGTCCTACCAAATTGTATACCAAGCTAATAAGGTAGTTTAAGGTCCAACTAGACCATCTGTTGAGGCAACCGATATTCGAGGCAACATGCTAGCTATTGGGAAATCCCACATCCCACCATCGTTTAAAAATAAAAAGTTCATATGGCTTAATATACGTGTTTGAGCCCACCACCTAATAGCTTAGGATTTTAGGGTGGAAACTTAGCATAATATCAAAGCATGTCGTTCTTGGACTGTTCATTTGTGAGCCTATATTTGTTGTCCACGTGATAGGCCCCATTTCTATTGTGATAGGCCTACACGTGAGGGGGAGTGTTGGAAATATACCACATCCCACAATGATTCATTAAGGTCCTACCAAATTATTTATAGAGGAAACCGATAATCGAGACAACATGGTAATTTATGGTCTTATAATACTATATCACTAGGCAACTCGATAATTTAAGATCCTACGAAACCATCATTCGAGGCAACCAATATTGAAGCAACATGGTAGTTTATAATCCAACAAAACCGTATACCAATGCAACATAGTATTTTAAGGTCTCCCATCTACTGAAGCAATCGATATTCGAGACAATATAGTAGTTTATATTTCTGTAAGACTGTATATCGAGGCAAAATAGTAATTTAAGGTCCTACGAAACCAACCATCAAAGCAACCGATATTCGAGGCAATATAGCATCACGATAATTTGAGGTACTACGAGACCATCCATCGAGACAACCGATAATCAAGGCAATATGGTAGTTTATAGTCATGTTAAAGAGTATACCGAGGCAACGTTGTAGCTTAAGGTCCTACAAGACCACATATCGAGGCAACACAGTAGTTTAAAGTCGTACCAGACCATTAACCGAGGAAATCGCTAATCAATGCAACATAGAACTTTATGGTTCTACCAGACTATATATTGAGCCAACACAGAAGTTTAAAGTCCTACCAGACCATCTATCGAGACAACCGATAATCGAGGCAACATGGTAATTTATGGTCCTACCAGACCGTATACCGAAGCAACACGATAGTTTAAGATCTAACCAAACCATCCATCAAGGCAACTAATAATCGAGGCAACATGGTAGTTTATAGTCCTAACAGACCGTATAACAAGGCAATCGATAATTAGGGAAAACTGATTGCATATAGTTCTACCAGACCATATACCGAGGCAATAATATAGTTTAAGGTCATATTAGACCATCAATCTAGAAAACCGATATTCGATGCAACATAGTAGTATATGGCCTATCAAACCGTATACTAAGGCAACATAGTGCTTTAAGGTCCTACTAAACCATCCATCGAGGCAACTGATAATTGAGGAACTATGGTAGTTTATAGTCCTACCAAACTACATACCAAGGAAACATAGCAGTTTACGGTCCTACTAAACCATCCATCAAGGCAACATAGTAGTTTTTGGTCTTACAAAACCATATAGCGCGACAACACAGGAGTATAAGGTTCTACTAAACCATTCACTGAAGCAACATGGTAGTTTAAGGTCCTACTGTGAGCGCAAGCGGGAGTCGCCACCCAATTTAGCTTTGGGAACTGTGTTTTTGGTCAAATTCGAGGTCCAGAGATTCAAGTCCGGAGCTAGGGTACATTATTGGGAAGGTATTAGGCACCCAAAAATGCCCGGTCGAAACCGGCCTCCGTGAATAATTGTTGGCTTTAATTAATCAAGGTATTTAATCAAATTTAACCCTAAGCATGCGAAAATGCAACAATATGCCAAGCACGCAAATGATTATGCAAATAAGAAAATAATCAAGTAGAGAAATGGTTAGTAGCACATGGCATGACAGAATATACAGGAGATAATAACTCACGGAAAGCAAAAATAAATAAACAGATAAAAGAGTACCTAAACTACAATGCGTACGCACCAGGTGTTGGTGCGTGCGCACCATATGGTGGTGCGTGCGCACCAAGTGGATTCAAAATGGCCATTTGAAGCAAACTAATTTTTTCTGTCAGAGCACAGGGTGCGTACGCACCATGAAGTGGTGCGTACGCATCAGCAAGACAATTTCCCTACATTTTCCACTAACATGCATTTTATAAATAAAATATTAACACCACTAACATTAATTTAATCTACAAAACTACCAATCAGCATACACTAATATTAAACAAAAGATACAACCATTAATATATACAAAAAATACTCACACTAACATTAAATATTCTAACCATACTTAATAAAATAACCTAACTAATATTATAATGATATAATCTAATCTATTTTAATCAAAACCAGAATAAATTATGATAAACAATATAACCCACACGTACTCACATTAAACCCATGAATATAATATTAAAACTAATTACTCTAACATTAACTAATTCTCTACCAGGAGAAGTGGTGCGTACGCACCACGCAGTGGTGCGTACGTACCAACTTAGCTTAAATGATGAACGGTCAAAGTTGGTCGAACTGTGGTCAAAATGACCAACCAAAGGTCCCACATGATAGGTCTCAACAAGACGAATTCGCCTGTCAAATTTGGAGTCAATCGGGCCAACCTAAGGTCTTCAAATGCTAGGGAACACGGTACCTGTGGGTGAGTACGCCCACCCTGGATCACTGTCCACTTCACCTTCAACCTCAGAACGGGTTGAAGCTGAAAAATGCAGTATTGAGCTTTATCCCGTGCTAACTTCTCCCTAACTTATCTTACTCATTTCTTAACCGAATTTAATGATTCAAAAACCAAATTGAAGCTCTTGCAGCGTACTACAAGCGCGCATAAATCGTTCATCCAAAAACTTGCAGAATCATGATTATTTTTTGGGTCAAAGTCTTGAGTTTATAACCCGGAAACCCGTCAATTCAATAACTCATGACACGGCTATTTTCCTTCAAATCTAACATTACCAATGATTTTCTTGACCTTAACAGTGTAACATGGCATCATTATATTAGACAATAACTCATGAAAACAAATATGCAGTATAAATTTACAGTGCATACATATATAGGTGTATGTATGATACGTACCCCTCAGGTTTGAATGCTTCCAATACCAACGCAGCAATTCCCTTCTCGCGGCTTAGGATCACAACATTCAACACTCTTTTCTCTCTTCTGGTTTTCTGGTGTTTTGGTGGGTATTTGATTTCTCTCCCTCTCTCTTTCTGGCCGTTCTCTCTTCAGCCTCTATTCAAAAAAGGAAATAGCTCTATCTCTAAAAAAGGACCTCCCCCCGACTGATTGATCCCCTCCTCTCCAGTCCCATCAGTAGAGTATAAATAGGGCTCAATTAGGTTTTGAAAACATCCCCTGACTGGCCCATCCCCTACCCATGCGGGGAACACCCGTGGGAATCTCCCCACTCCCCCCCCATACTCTCCCCCATGCTCTCATGTTTAGTGGGAGACAGATCTGAAGGGGCCTGAAAAAGGCTTAAGGTGCGTACGCATGGAAACTTGGTGCGTACGCACCACCCATTGGTGCGTACGCATGAAATGTAGATGGACAGTATTTTCCTGTTGTAATCTTGGCTACTCGTCGGGAATTGCTTTGTCATTATCTCAAAACATACAATAAACCTCATCATTGGGTTTCCAAAATACGTGATTTCAAATTAATTAGGTGGTACAAAATGGGGTGTCTACACCTACAAAACCACTTATCGAGACAGAGGATAATCGAGACAACATAGTAGTTTATGGACCTACCAGACCGTATATAGAAGCAACATAATAGTTTAAGGTCTTACCAAACCATCTATTGAGGCAACATAGTAGTTTGAGGTCCAAACAGACCATCCATCGAGGCAACAAGGTAGTTTATGGTCCTACCAGAGCATATACTAAGGCAACACGGTAGTTTATGGTCCTAACAAAGCGTATACCAAGGCAACACAATAGTTTAAGGTTCTACCAAACCATCCAACGAGGCAACCGAAACTCGAGGCAAAATGGTAGTTTATGGTCCTACTAGACCGTATACCAAGCCAATCGATAATTAGTGAAAACAAGTTGTATATAATTCTATTAGACCATAAACTGAGGCAAAACGATAATTTAAGGTCCAATCAAACCATCAATCTAGAAAACATATATTCGATGCAATATGGTAGTCTATGGCCTATCAGACCATATACCAAGGCAACACGGGACTTTAAGGTTCTTTTAAACCATCTATCAAGGAAACACGGTAGTTTAAGGTCCCACCACACCATCTAACGAGGCAACTGATAATTGAGGCAATATGATAGTTTATAATCCTACCAGACCTTATACCGAGGCAACACGGTAGTTTGAGGTCCTACCAAACCAACCATAGAGGCAACCAATAATCGACGCGACATAGTAGTTTATAGTCTTACCAAACCATATACCAAGGCAACACAATACTTTAACTTCTACCAAACCATCAATCGAGGCAACATGGTAGTTTAAGGTCCTACCAAACCATCCAACGACGCAACCGATAATCGAGGCAATATGGTAGTTTATGATCCTATCAGACCATATAACGAGGGAACACGGTAATTTAAGGTTCTACCAAAAAATCCATCGAGGCAACACGGTAGTTTAAGGTCTTACTAGACCATCCAAAGAGTTAACCGATAATCGAGGGAACATGGTAGCTTAGGGACCTACCAAATCGTATACTGAGGCAACACAGAAGTTTAAGGTCTTACCAGACCATCCATCGAGGCAACATAGCAATTTAAGGTCCTAACAAACCATCCATAAAGGCAACCTACAATCAAGGCAATATGGTAGTTTATGGTCCTACCAGACCGTAAATTGAGGCAATATAGTAGTTTAAGGTTCTTCCAAATCATTCATTGAGGCAACACGGTAGTTGAAGGTCCTACCAGACAATCCAACGAGGCAATATGGTAATTTATGGTCCTACCAGACAGTATACCGAGGCAACATGGTAAATTAAGGTTCTACCAAACCATCTATCAAGGCAACACGGTAGTTTAAAGTCCTACTAGACCATCCAACGAGGCAACTGATAATCAAAACAATATAATAGTTTATGGTCCTACCAAACCAAATACCGAGGTAATATGGTAGTTTAAGGTCTTACCAGAACCATCCATCAAGGCAACACGGTAGTTTAAGGTCCTACCGGACCACCCATTGACACAATCGATAATCGAGGCAACATAGTAGTTTATGATCCTACTAGACCGTATACCAAAGCAATACGGTAGTTTAAGGTTCTACCAAACCATCCAACGAAGTAACACGGTAGTTTAAGGTCCTACTAGACCATTCAACGAGACAACCGATAATCAAGGTAATATAGTAGTTTATGAACCTACCAAACCATATAATGAGGCAATACGGTAGTTTAAGGTTTTACCAAACCATTCATTGAGACAACACGGTAGTTTAAGGTCCAACCAAACCATCCAATGAGGCAACCGATAATCGAGGCAACATTGTAGTTTATGGTCCTAACAAACCGTATACCGAGGCAACACCGTAATTTAAGGTTCTACCAAACCACCCAACGAGGCAATACGGTAGTTTAAAATCCTACTAGACCATCCAACGAGGCAACATAGTAGTTTATGGTCCTACCAAACCGTATACCAAGGCAACACGGTAGTTTAAGGTTCTACCAAACCATCCAATGAGGAACCATGATAGTTTAAGGTCCTACCAAACCATCCAATGAAGCAACCGATGACCGAGACAACATAGTAGTTTATGGTCCTACCAGATCATATAACGAGGCAACACGGTAGTTTAATGTCCAACCAGACCATCCAATGAGGGAATGGTAGTTTATGGTCCTACCAGACTGTATATCGAGCCATAATGATAGTTTAAGGTTCTACCAAACCATCCAACGAGACAACACGATAGTCTAAGGTCCTACTAGACCATCCAACAAGGCAACCGATAATCGAAGCAACTTGATAGTTTATCGTCCTACCAAACGAAATACAAACGTAGTATGGTAGTTTAAGGTCTTACTAGACCATCCATCGAGCCAACACGGTAGTTTAAGGTCCTACCGGACCATTTATCGCCGCAACCGATAATCGAGGCAAGATAGTAGTTTATAGTCCTACCAGAATGTATACCAAAGTAACACGGTAGTTTAAGGTTCTACCAAACCATCCAACAAGGCAACACAGTAGTTTAAAGTCCTACCAGACCATCCAATGAGAAAACCGATAATCGAGGCAACATAGTAGTTTATAGTCCTACTACACCGTATAACGAGGCAACACAGTAGTTTAAGGTTCTACCAAACCATCCATCAAGGCAACAAGGTAGTTTAAGGTCCTACCAGACCATCCAACAAGGCAATCGATAATCGTGGTAACATTGTAGTTTATGGTCCTACTAGACCGTATACTGAAGCAACACGGTAGTTTAAGGTTCTACCAAACCATCCAACGAGGCAACACGGTAGTTTAAGGTCTTACCAGACCATCCAACGAGGTAACCAATAATCGAGGCAACATAGTAGTTTATAGTCCTACCAGACCGTATAACGAGGCAACATGGTAGTTTAAAGTTCTACCAAACCATCCATTGAGGCAACACAGTAGTTTAAGGTCCTACCAGACCATCTAACAAGGCAACCGATAATCAAGGCAACGTTCTAGTTTATGGTCCTACCAGATCGTATACCAGATCGTATACCAAGGCAACACGGTAGTTTAAGGTCCTACCAAACCATCCAACGAGACAACACGATAGTTTAAAGTCCTACCAGACCATCCAACGAGGCAACTGATAATCGAGGCAATATAGTAGTTTATAGTCCAACAAGACCATATAACGAGGCAACACGGTAATTTAAGATTCTACCAAACCATCCATTGAGGCAACATGGTAGTTTAAGGTCTTACCAAACCATCAAACGAGGCAACCGATAATCAAAGCAACATTGTAGTTTATGGTCTTACCAGACCGTCTACTGAGGCAACACGGTAGTTTAAGGTCCTACCAGACTATCTATCAAGGAAACATGGCAGTTTAAGGTCCTAATAGACCTTCCATAAAAGCAACCTATAATCGAGCCAACACGGTAGTTTATGATCCTACCAGATCGTAAATCAAGGCAACACGGTAGTTTAAAGTTCTTTCAAACAATCCATCGAGGCAACACAATACTTTAAAGCCCTATCAGACCATCCAACGAGGCAACCAATAATCTAGATAACATAGTAGTTTATGGTCCTACTAGACCGTATACCGAGGCAACATAGTAAATTATGGTTCTATCAACTATCCATCGAGGCAACACAATAGTTTAAAGTCCTACCAGACCATCCAACGAGACAACCGATAATCGAGACAATATAGTAGTTTATAATACTACCAGACCGAAAACCGAAGCAATACGATAGTTGAAGGTCTCACTAGACCATCCATCGAGGCAACATGGTAGTTTAAGGTCCTACCGGATCATCCAACGAGGCAACCAATAATCGATGCAACAAAGTAGTTTATGGTCCTACCAAACTGTATACCGAGGCAACAAGGTAAATTAAGGTTCTACCAAACCATTCATCGAGGCAACACGGTAGTTTAATGTTCTACCAGACCATCCAATGAGGCAACCGATAATCGAAGCAATATGGTAGTTTATGGTCCTACTAGACTGAATATCAAGGCAACACGGTAGTTTAAGGTCTTACTAGAGGCAACACGGTAGTTTAAGATCCTACTGAACCATCCATCGACACAACCAATAATCGACGCAATATGGTAGTTTATGGTCCTACCAGACCGCATACCAAGGTAACACGGTAGTTTAAGGTTCTACCAAACCATCCAACGAGGCAAGATAGTAGTTTAAGTTCGTACCAAACTATCCAACGAGACAATCGATAATCGAGGCAACATAGTAGTTTATAGTCCTACCAGACCATATAACAAGGCAACACGGTAGTTTAAGGTTATACCAAACCATCCATCAAGGCAACAAGCTAGTTTAAGGTCCTACCAGACCATCCAACGAGGCAACCGATAATCGAGGCAACATTGGAGTCTATGGTCCGACCAGACCGTATACCGAGACAACACGGTAGTTTAAGGTCTTACCAAACAATCCATCGAGGCAACATGGTAGTTTATGGTCCTACCAAACCATAATCGAGGCAAATATGGTAGTTTAAGGTTCTTCCAAACCATCCATCGAGGCAACATGGTAGTTTAAAGTCTTACCAGACCATTCAATAAAGCAACCGATAATAAAGATAACATGGTAGTTTATGGTCCTACAAGACCGTATACCGAGGCAAGATGGTAAATTAAGGTTCTACCAACCACCCATTAAGGCAATACGGTAGTTTAAGGTCCTACCAGACCATCCAATGAGGCAACTGATAATCCAGGCAACATGGTAGTTTATAGTCCTACCAGACCGAATACTAAGGCAATACGGTATGGAATATGTCGACGACAAGAGCATGTCATAAAAGCAGATAATAGATGGAACCAACAATCCACTAGGACTAACGTATCTACAACTACATCCCCGAGCAGCAGTCAAACAAGGATGTGAATGCAAGATGGTAGCGCAATGATCACCCAGACAGAGACTAGGGCTACTTCCTAGAGCGTAGACTTTTCCTAAATCATTGAGAATATATATAATCTATGCCATTGGCAAAAGCATGATTGAGGGCTTTATACTGTAGTCTGTAACGAGAATGCCCCCTCCTCCAACAATACGCGAAACTTCTTTTTTGAAATAGATTTGATTTGATTTGATTTAATTATTAACTCCCTTGTCAACTCGGTAACTACTTTTTTTTTTCTTTCTTTCCAAGGGTTTCTATATTTTGTGTAATTCGACGAAGAGGAGCTTTTAAATGTGTCATCACTGATTCTATTGGAAGTTAAGTGCAGAATTTACCTTAATCGACAAGAGTATATACAATCTATGCACTAGTGAGAGCATGATTGAGAGCTTTATACTGTAGTCTGTAACGAGAATCCCCCTTTCTCCAACAATGTGCGGAATTTCTTTTTTGAAATTGATTTTATTTGATTTTATTAATGACTCCCCTGTCAACTCGGCAACTACCCTTTTTTTTTCTTTCTTTACATGAGTTTTCTATGTTTTGTGTGATTCGGCAGAGAGGAGCTTTTAAATGAGTCGCCACTGATTCTACTAAAAGTTAAGTCACAACTAAAATTGAATGAACTAATAATTCAATTTATTTAACTTCTTTCAATTTTAGTTTCCAATCAAAAGCTACATTCACTAAGATCAAAGCAAGAACTCTAGTCAAGTTCATTATGAAGAGTATCATCACTCGATTCGAAGTGACCCCCCTGTCTCTATATCTCATTGAATGTCCCAACCTTTTTATGAAAGATGTCGCAAAGAACCTAAAATCTTATCCATTTTTAAAAGGCAAAACTTAAGTTCCTTTATGAATAAACTAATATAATAGGGCTAGAAGAGCGCTAACGAGCAAGAAAAGGCCCCTTATTATAGATAAGTTAACCCCATTGCATAGTCCGAAGCATCGGTATGTACCTCGAACAACTTAGCATGATCTGGTAAGGCCAGCAGCGGATCAACTATGATGGCTCCCTTTAAGTCCTCAAAAGCGTCGTCAAGTAAATAAGGAAGGTATAGGTTTGGTATAATTTAAGGTCATTTGGGATCACTACGAGTTTGTGGCCATTCTGATTTTTCGTTACATTAAGGTGTTCCCAAACTTTTGATAGTTTAAGATCTTTCCAAACCCTTAGTAGTTTTAGGTCTTTCTGGACCCCTTTAGTTTAAGTACTTTCTAATCCCTTGGCGAATGTCAGATATCTCTATTCTAATTGATGGCTTACCGAATGTGACTGTTGATTCTTTTTTTTCTTTTTTTTGATCAGCAACAAAGAAATATTATTAATAAAAGATGAAGGTACAGGAGAAAGAGAAAAGGAAATGGGAGGACAAGGAGTCCGCCAGTACAAGAACAGAAGAAAAAGATCAAAAACCCATATAGCAGGAACAAAACTACCCAAACTAGCTATTAAATTAGCTACACACAGCCCTCCAATCAGCTTTCAATAAAAAGAAAGGGATTGCAGCAAAATCCTTGGATGACTTCGCCCAAAAGGAACCCAGAAAATGCACTTTATCCCACAATTCACCCCAGGAAAGTTTCTTGTCCTCAAAAATTCTCCCATTCCCCAAAACTTTATCTCAAAAAAACTCCTAATACAGCCGGGCATCACCCAAACCTCCTCACTATAACTAAACAGATTCTGCTATAGCTTTAAAGCCACTGGACAATGTAAAAATAGATGATCAACAGTTTCAGCTGCCCCCCTGCACATGATGCCTACACATGATGCACCACTGTGGACATACAGAAAGAGAAGGTCTCCTTGCTTGAAACCTGTCATTGGTATTAATACTCTTGTGAAACACAGTCCAAGCAAAAACCTTTGACTTTGAGAGGCACATTTGCTTTCCAAATTAAGTCTAAGGGGAAAGAATAAGGAACATAAGAGTAGCCAATCAATTTCTCAAAATAAGACTTGCAAGAAAAGGATCCAAAAGGATCAGCGCCCTAAACCATCCTATCAGGAATAAACAATCTCAATGAAAAACCTTCCAAATTACCCAACAAAGAAGCTAAATCAAACCTATGCCTCTCATTGAGGCTACGAAAGAATTTGAAGTCCCAACCAATAGAATGAGGTTCAATAGAGACCATAGAAGAGATAGAAACATTATGAGCCAAGGAAAGTCTGTACAACCTAGGAAATGAAGAGCAAAAAGATGCTTCACCCCTCCAATGGTCTTCTTAGAACCGAACTCTATCCCCTTTCCCAACTGACAAGGAAGTGAACTCTAAGAACCTATCCAATCCCTGAGAAATAAATTTCCACGGACTCTTAGCCGACATTCTAGAGCTTGATTGAGCATCCCACCCATTAGCCTGTAATCCATACTTACTCTTGATAATAGCATACCACAAAGAATCCCTCTCGAGAATAAACCTCTATAGCCACTTACCCGTCAAGGCAATATTTCTTTCCACAATATTTCCCAAAGCTAACCCCCCATGACTCTTGGATCTAGAAACAATCTCCCATCTAACCAAATGATCTCTCTTACCCTCACCACTTCCTTCCCATAAAAAGTCCCTCATCAGCTTCTCCAAAGAACAAGCAACCTTAACTGGAACTCTAAACAAAGATAAATAATAAGTGGGGATGCTAGACAAAACTGACTGAATTAAAACCGGTGGTCCTTAGACATTAAAGCTCTCTTCCAACTCTCCAGCCTTCTTCTAACTCTATCAACTACTGGACCCCAAAAAACTTCAGAATAAGGATTCCCCCCTAAGGGCAACCCCAAATAAGTAAGAAACCATTCACCAACCGAACATCCCAGTTGACCAGCTAGTCTCTGAATCTTGTCACCCTCATAGTTAATACCCACAATAGCACATTTATTCATGTTTATTTTAAGCCATAAAACCATCTTAAAGATTTGTAAAATGACCTGAAGATTTAAGAACTTTTGGTCATTCCCAGAAGAAAAAAACGATGTATCATCTACAAATTGTAAGTGAGAAACTGAAACCCTCTCTCTACCAACCTCAAAGCCCTCAATTAAACCTACTTCTCTGGCTCTATCCGACAGTCTACCCAAAACATCTGCTACTAGAGTGAACAAAAAGGGGGATAAAGGATCACCTTGTCTCAATCCTCTCGAAGCCATAAAAGACTTGCCTGGTTTTCCATTTACTAACACTGAGAAATTGGTAGAAGACAAACAACCAAAAATCCATTTCCTCCACCTCTCACCAAAACCTTTCTTTTCTAAAACAAAATCCAAGAAGCCTCGATCCACATAATCATATGCCTTCTCAAAATCAATTTTAAACAACAAACCTTCCTTGTTTTCTACCCTATAACTTTCCACAGCCTCATTAGTTATCAACACCAAGTCTAAGATTTGGCAACCTTCCATAAAAGCTCCTTGACTGTCTGAAATTGTTTCCCTTAAAACCTCTCTCAATCTAATGGATAAGACTCTAGCCAAAATCTTATATAATGATGAAACCAAGCTAATTGGCCGGAAGTCCTTAATTTTCAAGGAATCACACTTCTTAGAAATTAAGCAAATGAATGTAGCATTTGTGCACTTTTTAACAATCCCTTTCTCAAAAAATTCAACAAAAACTTTCATTAAGTCATCCTTAACCACATCCCAACACTCTTGGAACACAGCCATAGCAAAACCATCTGATCCTGGATCTTTACAACAATAAAAAACAGCCTCCTTTATCTCCTAAATCTCGAAAGGCCTTTCCAATTTTTGTGCACTAGACTCACAAATAGGAAACCAAGACAACCCTTCTAACATTAGTCTTTCCTTTCCATCCAAACTATAGAAAGCAGAAAAGAATTTGTAAATTTCATCCGCAATTTCCTCCCTATCAACCATTTAACCCCCTTCAACTTCCAATTTATTAATCGCTTTCTTCCTTCTACTCCCATTGGCTACTCTGTGAAAGAACTTAGTATTGTTATCTCTCTCTTTTAACCACTTCACTTTAGCTTTTTGGGCCCAAGAAATTTCCTCCCTAAAATTAAGCTCCTCAAACTCTTCCTTCAAATCCTTTCTCTCTAACCTTAAACTCTCATTGAACAATCCTTCTTCCTCCAAGTGATCTAATTCCTTGATTTTGCTAGCAATGGAATTCTTCAAGACTCTAACATCACCAAAAACCTCTCTATTCCACTCTTTAATATTTAATTTGATGAGCTTCAGCTTTCTCATGAACTTAAATCCCTCCCAACCATGAACATTATGATTCCTCCACCACTCTTCAAAACATTTTCTAAACAATGATGATCTAACCACATATTTTCAAATCTAAATGAAGAAGGACCCCACGAAATTGGCTCACTATCTAGTAGAATTGGACAATGATCCAATGTGACTTTAGGTAAAACTAGCTGCCTCACATGAGGAAAAAGCTCCTCCTATTCCAAGGAAAACAAGAACCAATCAATCCTATTGCACACCAGATTCATTTGTTGATTAGAACACGTAAACCTAGCATTAGCTAATGGTAAATCTCTTAAAGCACATTCTCAAATAAAATTATCAAAGTCTCTCATGCTTCTAGTATTCCTAATTCCGTTGAGCTTCTCCACGAAAGACCTAACTACATTAAAATCCCCACCCAAAACCCACATCGGACTGCACAACCCAAATAAACTGAACAATTGCTCCCAAAAATCCCTCCTAATCCTAGGTCTATTTGGACCATAAATTCCGAACAGCCACCATTCATTAGAGTTGAAATCCTTCATTTTAACTGAAATTGAAAAACTTCCACAAAAAACTTCTACAGCAGACACCACTCTCTCATCCCAAACTATTAAAATACCACCAGACCTGCCACTTGAAGGTAGAAAAGACCACCCTTTATGCCTAGAACCCCAAATACTCTTAATCAATTTCTTGTCAATCATCTCTAATTTAGTTTCCTGAAGAATCACAATATCCGGATTGTTTTTCCACAAGAAGTCTTTGATGATACACCTCTTCCTATTAGAACCTAGACCTCTTATATTCCAACTGATGATCTTCATTCAGAAGAATCATCACCCCTAATACCCCTAGAAATATATGACCCATCATAGTTGACATCAAAATGAAGATTTTTTAGCTCTTTAGCACCCCTTCTCGCACTAATACTCCTACCAGCACCATTCCTCTCTCCCATCCTGCCCAATCCTGGAATTCTACCCCTCCTCTTAGAAAGAGACATATTCATTTTTCCCAAAAATTCTTTTAATTTGGCTAACCCTTCCTCATTAAGACTAAAAGAAAACACATTTCCAAATTCCATATTCCCATCGGACCCTTCTACTGCCACCATCTCCCTACCTTGAGCTACTCCATCCCTTCTCTCTCCGTCCTGGAAGCAAGGCTGCTCCATAGCCAATGGTACTTCTGATTCCCTTACGAGAGCTAATTCTTTACCGACACTATTATCAATACAAGAAGAATCCTCAATACAGGGCCTAGAAATAAGGTCATGGTCCATTAGAAATTTAATTAAACCAGGGGGATGAATCAAACATGGACCAACACCACCCTCCCCATCAATTACGGGACAAACTTCCCCAGAAAAACCCCCAACACCCCTCTCAGAAGAATAAGAATAAGGAATAATATGCCCCTCAAAATTAAAGAGATTGCATGGTTGGGTTTTAACAAGAGAACGTTCCTCTGACACAGGAGAAGAAGGAGAAGAACCATCCATTTCTACAAAAAAAAAAAACCATCCAATCCCACTGCTTCAATAATATCATCTTTCTCTTGGTCATTCATTTCAAATTCAGTATCGCTAATTAAGGACTCAGAGTAGTCTAATTCAGAATTGTTGACATAGCCATCCAAAGATTCAGTGATAAAATCCTAACTACCAATATTCCTTTCATCCTCCACTTCAATGTCCACCTCTTCGCTATCTCCCCACAGAATAGCCTTGAAAACGTCCGATGATATAACCTTGCTTACTGGAGTAGTGTTGTTTTTTCATTAGAAGATTGACAATACTTATACAAAAATATGTTTTTGAAAAGTTGGAAAAATACTAACAAGAAATTCGAGGTTTTTTTCTTTTTTTTCTTTTTTTTGATAACAAGGGAACCATCCCACAATAGGGCCCTTTGGACCCACCCATGGAGCCTAAACCCTCGGGGAGACTAGCACAGCAACCCACCGCCATGGCCCCCCACTTAAATCTTGGGTTATCCTAGCGGGGAATCGAACTTGTGACCGTGTGCCTAACCACACAATCACAAGTTTGCCCTTACCAACTAGGTTACCCAAAGGTAGGTGAGGTTGTTTTGATAACCTTGGGCAATGTTTTGAGTCCACTTTTGATCATACAAGCAAAAGGGTTGTACAAGAGTACATGCATAGTAGTTATCACTAGGGGTGTAAGTTGGTTCGGGTAAACCCAATGACCGAACCGATCCGAGCAATTTGGTCCACTCCGGTCCAAACAATATTCGGTCCAGTTTGGGTTTAAAATTAATAAGGACTAGACCGATATATATGATTATTTATATAATATATATGTTAATATTAATATATTACACTCCATATAAAAGTATTATTCAATGAATAATAATACTTATTCATTGAATAGTAATACTTACTCAATAAAGTTCTTACCTTTTACCAAAAACAAAACACCGAAAACCTGAACCAGATTTTCTTGGTTCGGTTCGGTCTGGTCCAATACTATTTTCAGTTTGATTCCGATTCCGAGTTGCACTACTAGTTATCACAACAAAATTCAATTACAAATTTCAAAAGTTTTTTTTTTTTTTTTTTTTTTTGGGTTGTGGGTGTGGGGTAGGTAGAATATAAAGGAAGAAGAAGCATATGTATACATTTGGCAATTATCATTCGCAAGCAATAGCAAATAATTTGGGATCATCCTAAAGAGCCAAGGTACTTAAGAATTTGAAAAATTTCTGCACATGGTGAAAGTAGGACATGTATGTAACTACACTTAATAAGAAATTCAAGTACAATTTTGGGCATTAAAATTTTGAAGAATGTCTGCACATGGTGGTTATCTTGGGAACACATAAACTGTGTCATTTGCAATGCAAAATCTGTGTCCTAGTTAAATGCAAAAATTCAGAACAAGTAATAATATAGTCAAGTGTTGAAGCCACTCTAACACAGAATTTATTTTAAGTACAAACAATTTGAAAGCATAACTATG
Source organism: Liquidambar formosana (assembly GCA_039720395.1). Taxonomy (NCBI): domain Eukaryota; kingdom Viridiplantae; phylum Streptophyta; class Magnoliopsida; order Saxifragales; family Altingiaceae; genus Liquidambar; species Liquidambar formosana. The sequence goes on along the minus strand of CM077829.1, from coordinate 18,245,638 downwards.
GTACAACGTGTAAAATAATCAAAATGTAGTGACTCTAGAGATTTAAATATTTGGAACCTTGAATCCTTGCACAATATCATCAACCGGATATAACTAAAATCCAATAGTAAAAAAATGAGTAAATATTCAAGGACTAAATGAAATCCCAAAATTTGAAAATATATATGACAAGGGATGGATAAGAGGAAAGAGAAACTTCAACATGCAACATCACATGACTGGAAAGAATTCTTTATTGGATTTAGTTTTAGATGTAAGAATTGAACACATATTTTACGATTACCTCTCACTGTTACTCTATCACAACACCACTTAACACTAAAAGATATAATCTGCGCACAAGTAACACATCGCTAAAAATATTACTGGATTGCCAAAACAAATTGAAAATTTTCACCTGTAGGAAATAGGGCCAAGAAACTTCACCACTTTTGCTCAACATTCTAACTTTGCATTGTCCTCTCTACATAAAACATAACAGATACAATATCAGAAAGCAGAAACACCCACTGAAGTACTAGAGGATGGTCCAATTATTATGTGAAGCTCAAGACTTGGAAATATACTCATAGCTCCAATAAAAGCAGAAGTAGATACCATCTGACAACCATTCAATAAGAACCTCACATATATAGAAAATGCATAATGAGTCCAAAAACATTTCAGATACAAGCCCCCCAAAAAAAAAAAAACGCTGCAGATGTATATTCAAGTTTGAAATTTCTCTGTAAACAATATCAAATTAGCGAACTAATGATGAAATGATTTCCCTATTAGAAATGCATTTCTCACTAAAATTTTTAAATCGAGTCTAAATGATTTCCCTTTTTGAAATGCATTATCTTAGTAATTGCACATTATCGTAGTCCACTGCATTTGAACATCAATATTCTCATTGCTTTAAAAAATACAGCACTTAACATCTCTTCATATACTAACTACTTAAATGATAAATACACAACTACAATTTGGGATCTACCAAGCACGAGCCGCTAGATAGAAATGCTTTGCAAGCAAATCAACACCTTCTGTAGCTGTGGGCTTCAAACACATAACATGCATGCTTGAATGGCCTAAAATAAGCTTTCTTGATAAAGGGAAAATCATTCACATATCAAAGATTTAATAAATATATAACTATTGACTTTAACGTTTTCTAAATGTCCATCTTTGTCTTAGTAACCATCCTTTTGGAAGCTACTAGAAACAAATTCAAATTTTCCTTTTCTACCTTCACTCCCATGAACATGTAGAGAGCAAAGTTAAAGTCCATCACAGAACAGTTGGGAATCAACGTGTCCAACTGCCATTCAAAAAAGGAAAGAGAAAAAGAGAGAGAAAAAAAACTCAGAATGTTATTTTATTTTTATTTTTTTAAATGGAAAACAAGACCTCATTTAACACCCATATTTTGCTAACTGAAGCAAAAAATTTTTAAAATCCAGGAAAAAAATCCCAACTTGTTGCTAAGAGTAGGTAGAAAATACATATATATTACAATGAATATGGGGCTTGTTATTCTGTGAAACCCAAAAACAAAAACCTCCCCCCAACTAAGCCGTATGCAACTGTTTAGCTTAATTAAGGTGAGATTTCAGTTTTCAGAAACCCAAATAACACAACATAATTCATTTTTTTTCCATCCCCTTAGTTTCCTCAGCAACCATTTGGCGATTTTTTATATAAGAGAAGAAACTGGAAAAATTTGTGTTTTAAGTTGTGTTCAGGCTTGCCATTTGGTGATTTTTACACTACCACATGACACATTCTCTATTCTAATTTTAAAATTTTGTGTTTTAAGTTTCGGAAGTTATAACTATTCACTATCCCTCCAACCGTTATTCACCCAACCAATACCAGTAGACGCTTCATAATTTTCCTAAATATCATGTTCAACCAACCAAAAAAAAAAAGTAAACCAATAGAGCTGCTTCATTGGAGACCGCCACACCCATTTTATCCTGTAGTAAAGATGATCAACAATTCATATTGCCAATTCTGTGATTGAAAATCTGTAACCTCCATGTGATTTTAAGAATTCTTACCATATGGTGAACCATATTCCATTGCATGGTGGCGAGAAGTTTATGGATGATTACGCTAAATTTGATCGGGGTTCAATGGGTCCTCCCTGCTACTACTTATGATCTTTTGCCGGGATGGTGGTTAAAGGGGGGGAGAAAGGATGCTATGGTAATTTGGAAGATGGTTACTCATGCTATTTTGTGGAGTATTTGGAGAGAGAGAAACTCTAGAACCTTTGAAGGGAAGGAAAAATCAGTTATTGATATTAAATCTTCTTTCCTTAAGTCTCTTTACATTTGGAATTCTAGTCACTGTAATTCTTGCGTCATTCCCTTTATAATTTTTGTAGATTCCTTTAAGCTTTAGAGGAGTCTTTGGTTAGTGCTTGTATATGTCTCATGTACTTTGGCTAAGCCCTTTTTGTATTAATCAATACATAATTACTTCATCAAAAAAAAGAAAAAAAAATCTAAGAAAACCACAGATATACAAAACATAAACAAAAATTTATGTATAGAAGAGTACGTTTTCGCAGAAATTTATTTTCTGAAGGCTACAATTGGAAACAGAAAATAGGGACGATTGTGTTAGTTGAAGAAAAATTTCAGTTTTCAGAAACCAAATGACACAAAATGTAATTCAAATTTGTATTTTATTTCCTCCCCCTCAGTTTACTCTTCAAACAACCAAAGAGTGAAAGAAAAATTCTGAAAAATATGGGTACTGTACAAAAATAATAATCTGCACATGCTTTTGTGGAAAGTTATTTCAAGAAATAAATAATTAAAAGGAAAGGGGGGAAAACCTAGCTTTCAGGAAAATCGAAATCAATGAAATCAACATAAAGTGGAAAAAAGAAACCCTAATTTGCAGGAAAACCCTAATTTGCAGGAAAAACAGAGTCCAATAAATCAAGATACACAGAACATTGATTTCGATTTGCCTGTAATCTAGGGTTTCTCCCCTTTCCTTTTAGCATTTACTAGTTATTGCACAGGTGCATTGCACGTGGATTTTTGTCAACAATAAATGATTTAAAAGATCACCAATTATTTTTCCTAAATAAACATATAAAAGATCGATGCTTCCCAAGGTCCTTTTTAGCTTGAATAGGGATTTGACCCTTTTCATGTAGCATAGCCCCTTACATAACTATCAAGAATCTTGACAAATAACTATCAAGAATCTTGACCAAAAAAAGAATAATTAGAACCAAAATAAATGGAAAAAGTATATATTTAATCTCTAGAGAGAATTTAATTTGGTTGAATTGTTAACCATATGGCAAGTCCATTGTATCGTAGAAATTATATGCAAAAGAATAGACTAAATTTATTAATGAATTAGTAGTTTATATAATGTGACTTACACATCAACAAATTCTAATATATTTTGGATCACTTAAAGAATAAGTACATGCTAAAAAAGATAAGAGTCCTGACATCATATTACTATTATGGGATATTATTCCACTTCATCCAAATGAAACTTTACTACTACCTCTCTTCAACTTCTTCGTCTTTTTTTTTTTTACTGAAGAATCTATGAATCCCCACTTTGTAGCGAGACATTTCGCAATGCATCATTAGAGCTCAACATCCCATTAATTGAAACAACCAAAGATAACATAGCATGAACACTAATCTTAGGATTCAAAAAATGGGAAAAATTACAAATCAAAAAATAAGGCAAGATGCCTCATCAAAAACATTTAGAAACCTAAGGCCCTTGTTCTCCGGCCCACCCCTCAAATCACCCATAAACAATGTAGTCTTGAGAAGAGAATTTTAATCTCCAAGAAAAAATAAGAAAGACAACATAGAGATTGAGCATTTAAAAAAAAAAAAAAATACATACCTCTTACAAGGTATTTTTTATCAGCAAGAAAAAAATTAGAAAGAGAATAAGCATATAAAAATAGCTTTTCAATTCCTATCGAATATTTCCAAGAGCAATTTTTCATCAAAAGAAAAAATATAATTAGATGATTTACCACGTAAAATAAAGAGTTTAACATTCAAACACAAAAGCATTTTAGCAAATTGCTTATGAAACTCTACCAATCAAATCAAAAGTAAATGAAAATACTCGTAATAAAAATAAAAAATACAAAACCAAAAACTTGAATAAAAAAAACTTTAAGAAAGATATATAGAATTTAAATGAAATATGATTGCATAAAATCAATTTCTCAGAGGAACAAAATTAAATAAAACCTAATGTGATTATTAGCATTCAAACCAAAACCCAACTCAACAAATTTCCAGCACAGTACCATTGTTTATTTATTATATACGAATTATAATTTCTGTTTCCTTAGAATTCCTATCTGGGTTTGGTTTTATTTAATTATTATACGAATTATAATTTCCTTAAAATTCTTATTAAGGTATGCGTTTTATATTGTTATGTTTCCTATATATGCAGAAAGGTAATTGTATAGTTTTCTTAGAATTCTTATTAAGGTATGTGTTTTATATTACTGTATTTTCTATATATGCAGAAGGGTAGTTGTGTATTTAAAAATTAAAATAAAGATATATTAGTCAATTAAAAGTTTTTCTCACATTCATTTTTTATAGGTAGTATAGATATAGATTATGTGCTGACTTCAAAACGAAGAAGGTGCAGAGAGGAAAAAACCTACAAACATTATGTTATAAACTAAAAGAATACCGCATGCACTTGCAACTATGATTCAAAAAAACTAGAATATTGAACAATTACTTTCAGCGTCAAGAAAACCATAGTTGCGACCAGAGCCACCACATTGAACACTACAACAACTCACCGAAGAGAGCGAAAGAGAGAGAGAAAGAGAGAAAGAGAGACAGATGGAGAGAGAGATACACGAGGGTTACCTGTTCGAGACGGAGGACGGCGACCGCGGAGGGCGAGAACCGTTATCGTCGGAGAGAGAGGGGCTGACGGTGCAAATGGGTAATTCCCGTAACCACGTTTTTCTTTGCTTCTGATTTCCGTAGACAGCCTTTTACCTAAAAAATTACATTAATAACGCTATTAGTTAAAAGCGCAATTAATAAAAACGCTTTCAGTATAAATTGAAACGCACTTTGAGGCCTTTTTTTAAAAAGACAAAAAACTTTACACACAGCTTCTTGTAGCCCTTATTAAAATATATATCTATATAATTTTTTTTTTTTTCCTTTTGAGTGGCTAAAAGGGTGTGAGTTTTATTTTATAGGATACCTTGTTTGGAGGTTAAAACTCTTTTACCTAAACTTTTGATTTAGGGAGACAATTTTATGAGATATTTGAAGGATGCCAAATTTCTTATTTCTTACTAAAAAATAAGAAAAAAGGGGTTCCAAAAGCTCTTGTTATTTTGCCAAAAGAGAAAATATTTATCGTTAGCTTAATGCGATGAACTCAATAAGAGTAATAATATATCGGACCACTGTTCGAGGACTAAAACGTGGGACGAGTGACTTGGTTGGATCTGATTGGTTAGTTTGAATTTCAATGTAAGTAACAAAAAGACACTAAAAAAAAGGGATGTCCCTCATTTCCGTCGTTACATAGATACAATCCCGCAATTATCTGAAACTGGAGCAAAGGGGTTTGGTCGAAGCTTCCTAGATTTTGGACTTGCTTTCAACAATTCCCTTTTCTCATCGACAAAGCTTTCCAAAGTTGCTCTCTTCATGGTGAAGTGAAGTCGTTCACGAGCTGTCCGTCACCGATGAAAGTGATCAACACCACCATTGTCGGATGGGACTAAAAACCAGAAAGGTATTATTTTTTAGATAAAAAATTGTGTTTTTTAATCTTAAAATCGAGTTTTGTGTGGTTTTTTTAAAAGAATCTAGGGTTTCCAACGATTTTTCCCCGTCAAATCGGGGACAATCATTCAACCCCTTTTTTTTTAACTCTGTTTTTTCAAAGGAATCTAGGTTTTTTTGTTTTCTTATCTTGAAATTTGAATGGGGGTAGATGTTCCAATTAAAATGAACTATGTTTTTGGGTTTGTTCTTGTAGTTGATTGTCACCATTCTAGGGTTTTTAAAGATTTTCCCCCGTCAAATTGGGGACAAACGATCGACCCCTTTGCTTTTTTCTGGTTTTTCAAAGGGATATAGTTCTTTCTTTTTCTTTTTATCTTGAAAATATGGATGGTTGTAGACTTCTCGATTAAATGGTCTGTGTTTTTGGCTTTGTTCTTGTAGTTGATTGTATACATTGCGAAGCCATTGAAATGGTGTTCCATCACCGCTAATAAAGTTGTTGCATGAAACTGAAGAGCAAATGGCAAATGGTAAAAGTATTTTCGTTTGGGATAACAAAAACCTGGTTTGTTTACTACTAGAATGTCGTGGTGTTGTTGTATTTTAGCACTCGATAAGGTCTTTTTCAAACCTCCAAAAATTAGTTTGGTTTTTTGTTTTTTATTTGAATGTTGACTTATCTGAGTTTTTTGGATAAATTTTCAAATTCTTTGTGCTTGCCATCATAAATATTCGGATAAGATTTACCACATTGGGCTTAATTTTTTAATTGCTACATCCTTCCCCAAATTGCTTGTTTCATCCCATTTTGGATGTATTTATTGTCGATTGTCTATTAATCTATCTTGTTCTCTGGGATACATGATCAATATCAACCTTGGTTGTAAAGTGTGCTGATTCTACTTCAATATGGCTATCTAATTTTATATGAGAAATGAGTTGTAGTATTTGTTAAATTATATGGTTATCTTATCTTATTTAATGCTATGGTTTTTATAGTAAATAATGGACAGTTCCCCCTACCCTGCATTGAATCTCTATCCATCATCTTAATTGCGATAATTTTGATGTCGGGATACTTCAAAATTCTGAAGACGAAGCAAAAAAATAAACGAAAAATCTCTCTGAATCGGACGAGATAGACTGAATACAATGGGATCCCCATAACGGAAAAGGAAAATCAAATCACACAAAACTGATTGCATTGGAGGTGTAATCCGTGAAATATCGGATGTTTATGGGAGAAGCGTGCTATAAAAAACCCCAATCGTGAGAGAACTGTAATCCCTCAAAAATAGGAATCCATTAAAGGAAATAATATGGGACTTCCAAGTCAACAATAACGTTGAAACAACAACGTTAGTCGTCCCACTGTTACTTGGCACTCCCAATTCGTCTCCCTTATCATTTTCCACTCAATAAATATTCCTTAGTAGATTCCATCTATTCTACACTCTACAACGATACAAAGTCATAGATAAACAATCCGAAAACACATTATTGTTGTTGTCCGAGGAACTCTTCTAACAATTGAAAAACCCTTTGTGGTTTAGTGGTGGTACTTGGGTGGGTTAGGGTTTGGATAGTCTCAAGTATAAGTGTTGATTCCTTTCAATGTAACCAAAACAAAAAACAAAAAGCATATGCATTCAAAATTACCCATTTTCAAATATTAAAAATGAAAAGAACATAGCACCATCCGGTTAAAAACAATGGTTACAAACTGTCACATTGACCTTTCCAAGACGTAAAACATTCACTTAATTTCAATTGTTTCGATGACGAAACAAGAAAATGCATGGAGTTCTCATATAACTAGTGAGATAAGTTACGAAGTCGCCTACCAAAGACAACTTTGGTCCATCACCACATAAAGAGGTGAGAAAATATGAGGGCTTTGCTTTGGCTACTGCGAGTAAAACTTGCCTTCTGCAGCCAAGGCTCACCAAGAAATATTAAAGTGTCAAACACTGGAGAAATTGATTAGAATTTATTAGGAAATTGCAATAAATTATAAATTCTCTTTCAACTTGACATAAAACAAGCGTCTGAATTATATGTTTTCTATTTTTCTTTAAAAAAAAAAAGAAAAAAACAAAAACCAAAATAAGTGGTTGTTGGTCTATTGGTGAACAAGAGAAATCTAAAAGCTACAATTATTTGTACTTGGAATTTAATTATTCATTTGGTGAAAGAGTTTTGAGAATGAAAAAACAACTCCATTTGTACTATAGCTATTGCCCTTGCACTTTGAAGGGAGATCAAATGCTACATATGATTGGTGCGATAGCCTAAGCAACGAGAATAATCACAAACGAAAATAATAAAGACTTTTGCCATAGCCTAATCAATCCGCGCCGGACTGTTTTTATTGGCCGCCCACCTCATAGGCCATTACGTCCAATATTATTATCGGCACCAGGGACAGAAGATAATCACCTGAAGTTTCACAAGGGCTACTCGAAGAGCTGTTTCATAGCCTAGGTTCTTATAAAATTTTGTTGTTCAAAATGATCATCAGCTACAGTTTTTTCGTGATGATGATTTTGCAAATTTTTTCAATCCAAACAACTTTTAAGACTTTGTGTCAAATCAGCTCTTAGTGACAAAACTCTGCTTATCAATGCTCTAAAATCGCAGCACAAATGACAAGAGATATAAAGGACAAAATCCGTAGCCCCATTGTTGTTAGAAATCGATAGTCATGTTCCAAAAACAAAAGAAACATGCTGAAACTGTCGAATAACATTAGAAAGCAAGATAATTGTAGAAGGCATGGCGTCTTTAGTAAGTCATGTCCTCAAGCCTAGGAATCCAGATATCCTCTGGGCCCAAAGTTGCAACTTGAAGGGTATAAAGTTCCATGGTTGTTCCATTTGCCTTGCCAGTCAAATTTGTATTTCTGTCTAGTAGCTTGTAAATCAAAAATCATTATTAGTATGGAAGCGGCTAATGCAACCCCAAAAACAGTTAGTTGACCCCTTATGTTATCCCCACCCCCCAATACTATATGCCCACCCCCCAAAATGTCCAAAGTACCCTTCCTTCAACTAAACCTAAGCCTCACCCACCCCACTCCCTCCAAACACAAGACCATCAGCCACCCCGCTCACCCGCGACTGGAGAAAGTCACCGGCAATCCTCCATTTCCGACGGCGTCCTCCATTTCTGACGACGACCCCGCTCACCCGCCACTAGAGAAAGTCACCGGCAGTCCTCCACGGCGACCCCGCTCACCCGCGACTGAAGAAAGTCACCGGCAGTCCTCCACGGCGACCCCCGCTCACCCGCGACTGGTGACTTCGCTCACCCGCGACTGGAGAAAGTCACTGGCAGTCCTCCACGGCGACCCCGCTCACCCGCGACTGGAGAAAGTCACGGCAATCCTCCGATGCTTAAAAAAAAACAAAAAAAACTATTCTGGAACTGTTCGGTTAATTCATACCAAACACTGGCAACATGTTTGGTTGTCTTAAACCAAACATATCTGTTTTAAACGGTTAGATGAAACCGAACATAATCTTTATGATTGGTTGCTTAAAACCGAACAGCATTACTGGAAACTAAATAATCCATGCACTGTTCGGTTTTTTAAAACCAAACAAAATAGTTATGCTTGGTTGTGTCAAACCGAACATTACCATAAAGCTTGGTTGTGTAAAACCGAACATTACCATAATGCTTGGTTACGTAAAACCGAACATTACGAATTACCAGAGTCGAACCTGTGCGACTGCAATAAAAAAAAATCTCCATTTTTGCATACTTTGAAGCCAAAATACATACCTCCTTACTGCCAACACCATTCCAACTGACTTCTTCCTCCTCCATTGCTCATAAAAAACGTAAAAACCACTACAAATGGGTTATGGATTTTTGTGTAAAGGTTGTTGTGAGAGAGTGAGGGATGAAGATGATATATTAGTTAGGGGTGGTTATGAGAGAATGAGAGATGAGGATGAGAGTTGCCGGAAGAGCGCCTGAGAATGTTGCCGGAGAATGTCGCCGGAGAGGATGCCGGATAGTGGAACGTGACGGTGAGGGGTTTTGGCGCGCAAATGAGATGAGGGGTGGGCTGGCGTGGGGTGGGGTGGGGTGGGTTAACACCTGATGCCCCTTTTGGTCATTTCACACCATCATTTTCTCATTAAAAAATTGGGGGGGGGTAAACTTAACCTTTCTTGGGGTTGCTTTAGCCGTTCCCTATTAGTATATCTGAGAACACTCAGAACCACTCGGCGGCCCATACATATACTAGCAAATGGTCAACCTAATGGTGCTGACCCAAAAAAAAAAAAAAAAAAAATGGTCAACCTAATGGTTAGAGTGGTTCTAACTTGTTCCGAAATAAATACAATTTGAAGTTGTCTCTTCAAAGACATCAAAGTACTCTCGCCCTACAAGATGTGGAAGTGATCCATAGGCCACTTGATGTTCCCTCCACCTTTGTAAGAGTATGGTTTGACCTTAACACTGAATTGAATTCAGGAAAAATATGTGTGTATTGGCTGCAACTTGCGTGACCTCACCCAATCCAAATCCATCAGTGGACGAATATAGTGTAAGCTTTTTATAGGAAGAGGTGGCTATTTCCAATCCAAAAATTCCTTTGCACTCCTACTTAATTACATTTTTAAACATTTAATAAAATATATAGAGGTTTTTATGAAAATTAATTCTGTTGTCCACCAAAAAATATCATTCTGAATAATTTTATAATAGCATCTGAACCCAACCTTAATTTGAGTTAAGCCTTTGTTTTTTGGGTTGGGTGGGGTGGGGTGGAGAATTAATTCGAGTTAAGCTTCGATTAAGGTGTTGGGCAACTGAACCCAACTCGAGCCTAAACTCTTTCTTGACTATAAAATAAGTATCTATTCTTATATTATAAAGAGGAGTGTGTACGTGGCTTACCTCAGCAACAGGTGATATAGCTTCCTCAGATTACTTCCCTCCAAAATCCTCTTCTCTTATTCATTTTAGGCCTACTATAATAATGTGAACATCTCTCCTCCTTTTTTTTCTTTTTTTTTTTTTTTCGTATGCCCTCTTCTCCTCTCTCTCTCTCTCTCTCTCTCTATCTCTCTCTCTCTCTCTTTTCCTCCCTGATCAAATCCCCACACTCTCTCTCTCTTCCCCTCTCTTTTCCTCCCTTATCCAATATGCTTTCTCTCTCTCTCTCTCTCTCTCTCTCTCTCTCTCTCTCTCTCTCTCTCTCAAGCTTACTTCAAAATTCAAATTTTGAAAATCCCTTTTGCTTATCTCATAACTTTCACCAACACGTACCAGGAAGCAAAGAGGTTCAAAATCCCGAAAGAAGACGAACATGAACAAGGGAAGGCTCATCTTTGCTCGGCATGACTTTAAGTGAGAAGAAGAAATCGCCAGGTCGTAGAGCTCACCGGACTAGAAATTTGACTCCCTGTGAAGCATATTTCAAAATTTGAAATTGGAGGTTGCTCAATCAAGTCTTCCTCAACAGCTTAGGTTTGTCACCCCTTTTCTCTTCTTCTTTTTCCTATTTCCTTCTTCTCATATGATTTTCCTTTTTCTTTTTGGGTTCAATTTTAGCGTTTTGATTCTGTTACCCAGGTACAGTCTCACCTCCTTCCCTCTTCTTCTTTTTCTTCTTCTTTTTTCCTCTTTCCTTCTTCTCCTTGATTTTTCTTTTTTCCTTTTTAGTTCAATTGCAGGGTTTTGATTCATCTTCAAAGTTTGCGATTCTCGCGCATCGCGCGGGTTCATACTAGTTTAAGTATATTTCTAAAGTTTACATCTTTTTTAGACTTAAACGGTTATTGTGAGATAACAAAATCAGATGCTTGTCCCATATAATACCTAAGTTAACAAATTCATAAATATATTAATTCCAAACTTTATTCTTTTCCAAAATCAAATGAAGTGACCAAATGGATGAAGAATTTACTTCAATTGGCATCATCAACTTCATCGCACCTTTATTTCTATTTCTCCTATTTTATATTCCAGGTGATCCCATCTCTCCCTCTCTCTCTCTCTCTTTCTCTCTCTCATCTTCATTTTTAGGAAAAACTCAGCTTCAGATTTCACCATTTGCTCGATGACTTGAAGAATCCAACAACCCTTAATTTAAACTTAGGCCCTGTTTGGCTAAACTTTTAGATGGTCCAAAATCACTTTTGAAGCTTCAAATCACTTTTGGTCATGTTTGGTAGTCTAAATCATAATCACTTCTAAACTCAAAAAGTGATTCTATAATAAGCAGACTGCCCTTAACTTTTAATCAGAAGCTGGTATCAGTTTTTACGGAGAATTTTAATAACTTTTCATATATCCAAAACTACCCTTGATGGTTGAGTATGGAAACAATTTTTTCCACCCATATCTTTTAACAAAACGATAATAGCCCCACCTTCAACCCAAGTCCTCTTCTCTCCTGCGGCTGTGCTCTTCTCTGCTACCGACATCAATGTCTTGGTAACTTCCACTAACTTGGACCCATAGGATCCTAATTTAAACTTCAATCTTTTTTTTTCTCCCTTCGTACATTCATTGATTTATACTTGTTGGAATTTTTTCAAGAATTGATTCCATAAAATTTGGATTTATAATAATTTTTTTTTAAAAAAAATGAATTCATGCTCTCTTTTTTTTCTTTGTTTTAAGCAAGGAAAAAAAAAATTAAATAAAAAAAAAAACGTAAGCAAAATCCCTAATAATACACCTTTGTGAGGTTGGTTAAGAGGTCAAGTCTTGTGTGTGTTTTCCAAAGGTTATCGTTTTGATGCTTCACCGCTCTTGTTGTTTATAAGGTTATGGGACTTCTCACCCAGGCTGTTAGGGTAATAGTCTGAGCTCAAATTTTGATAAAAGTACCACCTAGGATACCCCCAACATTAATATTTTTTTAAAAAAAAAATCACTACTAATACCAAATAGAGTGGAGGAAAAAAAAAAAAACATTTATTATAAGGGACAATTCATTCAAGTTATAACAATTACAACAAATGTTCTTCCTAAATAGACAAACGATCACTTTCAACTCTAACAGCACTTTTGAATACAGTTTTCAAACAGAGACTGATTCTCTTCTACCACTTGTAACTTCTGATTCTCTTCTACTTTTGCCTAAAAGCAAAAGCTGCAGTTTTCCTAAACAGGGCCTAAAAACTTGAACTAGTTAAGTCGGGTTGCAGCAGGCCAGTTTTGAGCTAAGGCAACCAAGGTGAGACCGCCTAGGGCCCCATTTGGGCAAAAAATAAGGGACCTATTCTTGGACTAACCCTTGTAGTAGGTCTAAATTTTTTTTCCTTTTTTTTTTTTTTGTCAAAATACCCTGATCATTAAGGGCCTTAATTCCTCTAACAAAATTCAAAGGTGTCATACCCACAACCCAATTCTATTAAGCCCAAAACAAAAACCTTTTTTTTTTTTTTTTTCATACTTAGAACTTTTTTTTTTTTTTTTTTTTGGAATATGTATAGAGGGGCAAAGGGACCCATTTTAGGAGTTCGCCTAGGGCCCCAAATAACTCAAAACTGGCCCTTTCTTGCAGCTTGGGTTGAGTTAGGCTTTGGGAAAAGGATCCTAGCTAATAAATACGAAGTATACAATAAAATACTACTAGCTCAGTGTATCATCTTCTTTGTTGTCTAGACACAAAAGATGAGCTTTATAATGCTAGAATAATAAACTCTTACACTTTGTGCGATTTTTTTTTAACTCGATCTTCCAATTATCAATATCTTTTGATAAGATTTGCATTTTGCCTACTTTATTATAATTAATATTCCTCCCATGTAGGTCATGCATGTTAAATTTCGTATTAATTGAATATTAGTAAGCGTCTAGTTCGTAAAATCACTCCTTTTTTTTTCCTTTCTTTTTTCATTTTTTCTAATGTAAATAAAATTATACATGGAGACGCTTTATAAATAAAATGGTTACTAATATTTTATTAATTTACTATTTTAGTGGTGAGTCTGTAGGATAAAGAAGTGACAAATCATTAAAAGATATTAAAAAATGCAAAAGTAAAACATTTTAAACTAGGAACCATATTTATATATATACAGGGTGCTAATCATGTGTGGGATATCCCGAAATATCCCATTCGATCACGGACGGCTATAATCGAACGGAAGATTATGGGATATCTCGCACATGATCAAAGCTTTATATATACATATTTAAACTACCGTTAATGTAAGCATATTAAACCACTTAGCCATTCATCTTTCTTCTCCATCCTGTTGACACCCAATTTTGTACCGCCTAAACATTTCAAGTCCACCCCTTTAAGCCCAGTGATGAAGGGTGATCTAGTTTGAAATAATTGATGAATGATCCTTAAAGAGCCAACGTGATCGCAATCATAGCCCAACCCGCAGAAGCCCATAATTAGATATTTGTATGTACGTGCAATTCAGTTGTCCGTACGCACCTTTCAATTGTGCGTACGCACATTAACTCCTAAATCCAGATTTTTTCCCTCCATTTTAGTATTCCCCTTGTTACCTTATAAAAGTTTGACCTACTTTGCAGCCACCTTGTGACGGCTAAAGAAGCCAGAAACCCTAACTTATCTTTCCCCAAAACCCTAATACTACCCCTATAAATATAGCACTTTTAACCGGGAAAGGGGACCTCAACGATTCTCTAGCCATCACCATTCTCTAACCACCACTTCTACAAACCCTAGCCACCATTTCTACAAACCTAGAAGCTAAGAGAGAGAAGGACGACTGTGATCACGGAAACTTAAAGGGGAGAGTTCATTAAAGTTTCATCCTACATATCGCCCAACCTGAGGGTAACGCTTACTTTTCCATCTCTTTCTCCATTATTTGAGATAGCCTGTTATTATTTTTGAATGTCCGGACATGCTTCTCTTTCTCCCATGATTGTGTATTTATTTTGTTTAGTTGTTTCTCATTTCTTAGTAAATTTATTTATTTAGTTTTCTCTTTTGATTTTTATTTATTTCGTCTTCCACAAGATTAGTAATTTTCTACATCGATTAATTAATGTAACTGCATAGTAGAATAGGCGTATTCCCCTCTACATATGTATTTTCATTTATTAGATTAAGATTTCTTCTTCTTAGTTCATTTTGATTTATTCCCATCCCTTGTTAATTTTATTTTTATCATTTTAATCTTTCTAGTTGTGTGCATATAGATTTAGAACTTGATTATCGTAGTTCTTTTATATATTTACATATTTTATTAGTTATGGAAGTATATCATTAATTTCGGGGTTCCGTGAGTGGAATGTGCCTACGCATAAATCGAAAGTGCCTACGCACTTTACGGTTGTGTGTATGCACTTCCTTTGTATGATTGGTTGACTCTTTTATTATATTTATTTTATTCTATATTATTCATTCCGTACATATTTGATTCCATATTTTATTTATTTACTAGTTTAGGTTATTACCATATTTGTTTATCCCTCATATATTTTTCTTTTTTTGTATCAATCTTCTTTTATTATCATTTATTTATTTAGATTAGTTCCATATTTTTATTTATTTCTCTAGATTAGTTCTTTATTTAAACCATTCCTTTATTTATTTTTATTTTCTTCCTTACTTATTTGCTTGTTTCTTTACTTATTTGTTTCTCTTTCATTATTAGTAGATTATTTCCTCTCATACTTTTATTTTTCTTACTTGTCTATTCATTTATTTCTTTCTTTATTTGACTCTTTCTTTATTTTTATATCCTTCTTTAGATTAGCCCTCTTATTATATTGATTCTTTATATAATTTATTTATTTATTTATTTATTTATTTGCCATCATTGCGTGATATCATTTGAATTAGATTGCATATCGCATGAATAGGGTTAAATCCAATTGATAATTCTTGTTAATTAAAGTTAACAAAACACGTGTGGGGGCCGACTTCGGCCCAGCGTTGTTAGGTGCCTAACACCTTCCCAACAACGTACCCTAATTCCGAACCCTAAATTCTCTAGTTATGACGAGTTAGACCCTTGTTAGGGGTCAAATCGGTTCCCAAAACCAAATCGGGTGGCGACTCTTCTCCGCACTAGCCCTCCTGGCTAGTGGCGTACTCCCGAGCCAGCGTGGTCAAGACACAGCGCTCACACATCCTCTTTTTTTTCTCTTTCTTTTTTAATTTTCAAGTTTTCTATGGCTTATTCTCTCATAGTGGATTCCACTGGCCGTTTTTTAGGAGAATTTTAGATTGGTCAGATTATAGAAAAATAATTACAATTCAATATAAATTACAATTAATCTCTTAATAAATGATTACTAATTTAATTAAAATTGCAAACAACTGTAATTATTTTTCGATAACCCAGCCAATCTAAAATTTCCATTTTTTTTTTTTTTTCTCCATCCTCTTTATTCTTACCCTTTTTCCAAATAATTGGTCCCACTTCTGTCCTTGTCCTTTTCTTTAGTTGTTGAAGTATTTTCACCTCCCAACTGTAGGTTTCATGTGGACTCATTTTCCCATGTCAATTGCAGGCTTTATATGAGCTAGCTCTCTCTCTCTCTCCACTTTATTCTATGTAAGTTGTCCATGTAGTTTCAGGTGACGTTACTGTACTCCCTTTTCTAAAAAATATAAATAAATAAATTTAATGGCAAACAAACAATTGATATGGATATTGAAGGGGTAAAACTATAAAACAAAAGCAATGAAACATTGCAATCTTAAAGAGAATTAATTTTAAATTTAAAAAGAATTAATTTATTGTTAGCCTCAAGTTATATTCTATGAATATTTTATAATTTTGATGATAACAAATTATTGATGGTTATAGACTAATGTTTATTATTTAAGTTGATTATTATAAGTTAGGTTTTTCTATGCTTAAATGTGCTCTCATAAAAAGAAAGCCAAATAGAACAAGAGAAGCAAAGTGCCTCAAAGAATAAAAGATTCAACTCTCAAGAACCCCATGAAGTGAAGACTTGAAGATATTTAAAACTTGAGTATTTGAATGAGAGTTAAGATTTTATGTAAATGATTGAATGGTTTGATCTACACCTGCAAGTAGATTGGATTTGATCTTTACCTGTAAGAAGATTGGTTAGTGGATTTTGAATCCTCAAACAGAGTTTTTGAGGTTGGTCGACGAAACTGATTTTAATTTGAAAGAGACATGGATACTTTTGTCAAATGATTATCTGAGACTCCATTAATTTTGACACAACATTTAAAATATATAAAAAAAAAAAAAGTGTTATATGATAGTACATCAGCCATTTTTTATTTTTAAGGTTTTCTTAACCTGTGTTATGTTAAGTTGCAATTAATGATCTAATAATTACATTGGAAATGATAAAAATACAATGTCAATGGTGAAAATTGTTTGGTGAAAATGTTTAGAAAACTGTAAAAATATATTTTTTTTCATACAATGATTAAATGATTAATTATAACTTAACATATAACATTAGTTCACACGTTAAAAAAAACCCTTACTTTTAAATGCTCTAATTTAAGTACCCATGTAGCATGGCTCTAATTTAAGTTGATATGGTAATTAATAATATATAAATTTTGTACTTTCGAAACAAGGAAAAATAGTAAATGCCACATGCTGACATGCAATCGGTCAGCAGTATTAGACGAAGCGTAGCCCTTTGGACCTGACACATTTTCTGTGGACCGTCTGCATGCATGCCACGTTGAGCCGTTTTCAGCACTCCGTTACGTTTTTCAGTACGCGACCAAAAAAACTTATGAAAAAGGTAAATAAAAAAATTTCAGGTAGGGTCACTGCTACTTGCGCTCATCTGTTTGTTATCCCCACAACCCCCCAAAGCAAATCCGTAGCCAAAAAGGTTGAGTGGCTGTATCATAATTCACAATCAGGGCCTTTTCAGATTTTTCCCTGTTTTTAGGTAGATATAAAAATAAAAATAAAAAGGAGAAAAAGGAAAAAAAGGCAAGCGTGTGCGTGTTATTACAGGGAGCAGCGAATCTTAAAAAGGGCGCTTTTACGGCTTCGCAATTTAACCATTCACTGCCAAGTTGCCAAGTGCCCAGCCTCTGTCTTCGCTAAGCCCGACGTTACACTTCCTTTTCCCGTTTTACCCTTTGACTGTTGTTTTAACTTTTAATCTCCAACCCTGGCCTCTGTTGTTGCGAAGGGTGTTTCATGTGATTATGAAACTATGAAAAGCCCCTCACCCCGTATAAAACCACGAGTCTACCCCTCTTTTTGCTCTTAGGAAACCACATGGTCAAATTACAAAATAACCTCTGGGTTATTGGGTATTTTCAACATTTTGCGTTTTCTTTTTTGTTTTACACATGTTAGAGCATCTTTAGTCATGTGAACTAAATTAGGTGTGCTATTACTATTTTAACACATGTTACAATGCCAAATGCTATAATTTAGCACAATATGCTCTAATGATACAAATAAATGTAATGTGTTATTTTTTCTACAACTTCAACTCTTTTCACAGATTTAAGGTCTCATAAGATAGTGAATAAGGTATATCGTAAATCAAATGCAATATTACTTGAGTAAGATGAATGAGTTAAAAAAATGGTATGTTTTATTTTTTTATTTTATTTATATATAAGATTTCAATATTATTTTTGAAAATATTGTATTTATTTATGGGCTATTTGGTTACTGATAAAATTTTGGAAGAAAAATGGAAGAAAAGAAGTTACTGGTGTGTTTGGTTGTTGAGAAAGGGAAGAAACGTTGACATGGCAAATATAGCAATAGCTCACCTTTGTGCCAAATATGGCACAAGGGTGAGCTATTGCTATATTTAGCACATGCATTTAGCACACCATTGGAGAATCCCAACTTGTGCTAAATGCTATAATATAGCAATAGCACACCATATAGCTCACCCTTGGAGATGCTCTTATAATAACCTAATGGTTTTTGTTTCATTTGTGAAGTGAGTGATTTTGAATTTAAGTTTATAGACAAGCATTGATACACATTTATTAATATTAAGGATGGGTAAGGGATAATGATAAGTTTTATTAATTGTACAAAAAAAAAAAAGAATTTTTAGGGATGATAGAGAAAATTACTAGTGATTTCAGCTTTCAATCTTTACAATGCTTCTGTTCTTCAAGCAAAATGTATAGTTATAGCCCATTATTTTATTTATTTATTATTATTATTTTCACAATCGATAGAATTTACTCATACCTCTAAATCTTCAATATCAACAAATAAGTATCAATACTTCTCTATACACTTGAATCCAAGATCGCTCACTCAATATATAGTTTTTTATTTGGATGTACAATATGTTATATCTTTTATGGATTATTTCTTTTGCTAATTATGCTCTTCAGTAATATATATGCTACCATCAACTATGATTGCAGGTTACTCTTCATCATGGATTGAGAAGTGGCAGACACTCACTCTCATCGTGCAGTAAATCAGTATGCTGATGGATTGGTTAAGAAAATAGCTGATATACTTATTGGCCTTGAGTTGATATTCATCAGTAAAGTTTTGTAATATTATAAATACTAATGCTAGAGGGGTTCTGTATCCATAACTATCTATCTATGGTTAATTTTATTAATGCTTTTTTGTTATCACAAAAAAAAAAATTAAATAAAAAATAAGGGAGAGCTAGGTTTTAAAAAGTTCACTCTCAAGCTATTATTAATATCTTGCATAATGATAATCATCACCCTTAGAGTGTTATGACAATGGTTAAAGATATTCTATATCTTGTTGATAAACTTGAAAATTGTTTTTTTTTTTTTTTGGTGCTGCATTTGAGGATTTGGGAAAAAGACTTGTATGGAGTTCTCTTTTCAGGTGTACCTGTTGTTAATTATTTTAATTGTTTATTCCTTATTAGAAAAAAAAAATTATAATAAACAAGCAACCGATGGTAGACTAGGTTTAAATTCGAAATTTTCTCTTTACAAGAACAAGAATGATGTTATTAGGCTACAAGTTGGAAATTTTACTTCATTATCATTTTAAAACTGAATGAATGGTCTAACCATTCACACATTTACTGTCAATTTGTGTAATGATGCACTAATGAAGGGGAGCAAGATATCAATCATTATAAGAAGGCATTCTATTCGAGGATATATAGGAAAGTGAAAATCCCAAAATTATATGCATGCACGGCTCATATTCTTTCAATTGAATTTATGTAGCATTGCTCGTGCAAATCACAAGATTCTTAACTTATTTTTTAAAAAGTACTCGCTCATAATCGCTCTTGATAATTTTGTCATCATAGTTCATTATAGGTCAAGCCTCAAGGTTGGCAAACTCAACTTTGTCAATTTACTTTGTTGAAAAATCATGTATTTAGACAAGGATGTGACTTTAATATTTAGGGATTGATTACCTTTTCGTTTTCTCTCTCTTTATATATAATCATGCCCGCTTTTCACTCAACTTAGGTAACCCCCCATATTGATTTGCAATAATTATTTTCAATGAGTATTACACATTCCTAAAACATAAAAGGTTAGATTTGAGATGTAAACAAAGTTCTAAAGGCATTAGCTTGGACTTTAAAATTTATTGAATCATTGTTCTATTGTTTTTTTATGAGTCTTAATTAGCCCATTGAACAACAAGAGGTGAGAATTGGATTATAATTTTTTTTCCAAAAAAAAAAATGTCACTTCATAGTTTATCTTGACACTCATGCATTTTTCATTACAGGAAATTAGAACAATGGAATAATTCAATTAGTTTGAAAGTCGAAGTTAATGGCTATAGACATATCTCAATATTACAGTAAAAGCATTCAAAAGAAGAAGTGATTCTGCATAAAATTTTTACCGTAACTCACTAGGGGTGCAACTTGGTTTGAAAAATTTTGAGGACCGGGCCGTTTCGAGCAGTTTGGTCCGGGACGAGACGAGACAAACAGTGTTCGGTCCGGGACTCGAGACTATTTTTAAAAACCAAATTTTTTTGGGACAGGACTTGGTTTAGGGGTGTTCAAAATCATCCCGTACCGAATTCCAGAACCGAATTCCTGAATCGAGTGCCGAGGATATATAATATTATATATATATTTATATGTATAATATAATGTATGATATATAATATTATATATAATATTTTTATTGTGCTATCACTACTATTAGTAGTTAGTACTATGAATGAATGAATGAATTATAATTAATGATTATGTATTTATGACTTTATGATTTTATGTATCCCATTTTGTGGAAGAACAGGTATATGTATTTTGTAAATCCTTGATGGCTAAGTGTAAATGTGCAATGAAGTAGCTCATTTTTGTGGCTAATCAAGCTAACAATATTTGATTGGAAGTAGTTATTTTTAATTTTTTACTTAGGGAAAACAAACTAATAAATACCGAGAATCGGACCGTTTTAGACAGGTATTTTTCAAGACAGGACAATATGCAATCCAATTCGGTTCCGGTACTAATTTTCAAATCCCGAATTACTTCGGGACCGGACGAAAATACCCCTGTCCCAGACCGTCCCGTACCGAGTTGCACCCCTATAACTTACATCCTTATTTTGCATTTAATACCGTTAAGTATCACCCACCACAAAAAAAAAAAAAGAAAAAAAATTTCAAAGCCTTGTCACCTTATGAGTGAGTCTTCCATGTAACTGTGACATGGCCACGTGGTATCATGAGCTAATGAGAACAAAGTTAAGTGAGATTGTGAAGTAAAAAAGTATTTTGACAATCTCACTTTCCCCTATTTCTCATTGACTTGTGACACTACATCACTATGATACGACCACGTGGTGTTTCAGACCAATGAGAATAAAGTTAAGTGGGATTATAGAGTCAAAAAGTATTCGGACAATTTCACTTTCCCTTATTCTCATTGACTTGTGACACCACGTCACTATAATACGACCAAATGGTGTCTCGGACCAATGAAAACAAAGTTAAATGGGATTATAAAGCCAAAACGTATTTAGACAATTTCACTTTTCTCTATTTTCATTAACTTGTGATACTACGCGTCAATCCTACCACAATTACATACAAATTTTTCGCATCACCTGGTTATAAGTTTCCAAAAGAGGAGCTTGATATTAATCATTTGGATTACATTTTTTGTTTTTTTGGGGTAAGTAATTAGGATTACATTAGCATGATGAAAAAAAGAAGATAATTATGACCAACAATGCATCGGAAAAGCCTCCACATCATTCGTGCCCCTTTTTTTTTTTTTTTTTCCAAAAAGTAATTATTGCGAACTCTACTGTCAATTCAGAAAGTCCCTTTTATAGAAAGTAAGGTCAATATCGTAATTGAATCATAAAGTAGAGGCATTATTTCTGACACAAACACAAGCTCCCTTCACCTCGGTCTCCTACTACCCTTCGGCCGTGTCTTCGGCTAATGCGAACAAATCGGCGGCGCTCAATAAGACTATAAACAGTCTCTCTCTCCCTGTCTCAATATATATATCTCTCTCTCTCTCTCTCCCTCTCCCTCTCGAGCCTTTCACCTTCTCTCTGTCCTCTCTTATTTCTTTCAGACCCGAAAAACTCTACTCTTCTTGCCCTTGATTTCCTCCTTATTTACCGTTCCTGCCATGGACTGTTCTGTAAACTAAGGTCTCAGAGCAACCCATCTTGTTCTAATCTTTTCTCTTGAAGTCTCCTTTACCTTCTGGAACACTTCCCATACTGAGAGACTCTGTCAAAACCTCCATTCTTTTCCCTTGAGAAGAAGTAAGATGATTTTCACACGCACATATATATTTCTGGAAATTCTTGGTGATGTTTTGCATGTTTGATTCTTGTTTACTGATGATGAATGCTGCATGCGCATACACATGATCTTGTTCTGTTTCTCAAGATTAGGTTTGATTTCTGTGCTGTTGGTGATCTTTTATGGGTTTTGTGTATTGATGGTTTTTGGGGTTTATGAGAGGGTTTAAGATTGATGGGTTGTGCAATGTTCATGGGAAATTTGTGTATACTGGTTTGCCTTTTTTTTTTTTCTTTCTCTGAAGGGCTATAAATTGAAAGCTTGGGCAATGTGGATAGAAATTTTGTATTTATTAGTGACTTCTGTCAGTGTTATAAGAGATTGGGTGGGTATAGTGCGATGTCGCTGGCATTACTGGGGTTTTTTTTTGTTTGTTATGAGCCGAGGAAAGGTGGGAATTGTATTTCTAGTTTGAGTGATTGTAAAACTAGGCTAAGTGATCCATAGATGAGTGACAATGGTACAATTTGTTTACCATTTGGATCGTCCAAGGGGGGAGCTTGTTTCATTGGTGGCAGAGTATGATGGGCTTTAGATGTTTCTAATATTATGAGCCTGATTCTCATGGGCACTTCAATTTTTGCAATGTTACAGAGGTTTAGGTGCAGCGGTGCAGGAATGTGCTTTGAAATTGGATTTACACATTAATTAATCAAGTTAGTACTTTTGTTAACATTTTTGTAAGGATAAGAGACAGTTTCGTTTTGATTAGGGGGAACGACAATGGTAGTTAAGGGAATGTGATCTAGCAGGACTGAAGAATCTGTGGAGTTTTAGGAACTTAACACGTGTTTACAACATGTAGTCCACTTAAAGTGCCCGTGCAATATGTTTGAGTTGTTCTATCATGATCAGCCATTCCCTCTAATTCTAGAGTTTTAGTAAAGTTTCCATGTTTATAGCTCTCCTAGATTGGCAAGTCAGTACCGTTACAGTTATTAATGAATTTATTTGTGGTGAACTTGTTTTGTTGGCAGCAGATTATAAGGGTTTTTAAATGTTTCTTATATTATAATTGTAACTCCCTTGCACATTTCATTGTTTGAAATGTTACAGAGGTTTAGGTGTGAGGTGCGGTGCAGGAAAGTGTTTAGGAATTGAATTTGTCCATTAATTAATAGATTCATTTTTGTTTGTTGACATTTTTGTAAAAATAAGAGATGAAGTTTTTTTTTTTTTTTTTTTTGATTAGGGGAATAAACAAGGGTAGTTAAGGAAATGTGATTAGTAGTATTGAATGAGAATTTACGGAGTGTAGGAACTCAAAACGTGTTTGAGACATATGGTCCTCTTGTTTCGAAGTGCCCATGCAATACATTTTAGTTGTTCTATTATGATTGCCCATTCCCTCTTATTATGGAGCTGTAGTAAAGTTTTCATTTTTTTATGTCTCCTAGGCTGGCGAGTCAGTATTGTTACAAATATTTCCTAGAAGGCTAGAACCATATATTTTCATTTAATGCTGCTTTATATATTTTTGGGGCAGAGCAATCTTTATTTCAGCAGCCTAAGATAATTGAAACTCTCTTGGTGTTTAGTTGTTACCCTTGGAGGCAATTTGGTATTGTTATTATGTGGGATTTGCTTCTATCATTATTTATTCTTTGGTTATTCCACTGTTTGTCCTTTTGTTTTTCCTTTACATTACACTTCAATATATATATATATATATATATATATATATATTTATTTATTTATTTATTAATTTCTTTCCCTCTCATGGGATTCCATATTCTGCACAAGTTTTTACTACAGAGTATTTCAGTTAGGTTCAAGCTTGTGGCTTTGAGTTGACAACTTGATGTGGTTCACAACAAACACGATCATATTTATCTGAAAAAAGGGGAAAGAATTCCTTGCTTCTAATATTTGTGGTTATTGTATCCACATTGTAGTGACATTCATTAAAATGTATGGATGTTGTAAGTATCTACTGATAACTTACGTAGTTATGTGGACTGCTATGACTCATAAATTATTTATTTATTTCTTTCTTTGAATGAGAATATGATAAACACTTGGTGAGATCAAATGGTATCTTAGTTTGCATAATTACATATCAGTTCAAAATTTGATGTCCATAAGAGAGAGTTGAGGTAATGGAAGCTTCAAATTTATTTTAAATTTTTACAAAATATTTTGGAATGTCTATTAAAGATCTGTTAGCAAAATTAATATATATAAAATCTAAAAACTGTTTGTCTTATGTACTTAGGCTATGCCCTTTTTTGCTTAATACAAACATTATTACTTCATCAAAAAAAAAAAAAAATTTAAAACTGTTTGGATCGACTACCATTTCCTTTATTATAATTTTATTGTGTTACAATAAAATTATATGTATGTATCTCTATATGATACATTGATACCTATAATCAGTTAAAATAGGTATTCTTAAATTTTAAATTTAAGACGAAAATAAGATTTATATATATATATATAAAATTTACACGTTGCTTGCATCAAAGTTGTAAAACCAAAAACAAAACAAAAGAGGGTTAAATTTACCTGTATTTTACCTGAATTAATTTGAACTAAAGGTAGCTGTAGTCTGTAGAAGCCCCTGTTGTGCACATCCAATGTGAAGAGTTAAACCCTAGCTGAATATATATCCTGTAGGAATAGGATTTTGTTCTGAGTGAATGAAAATTTGGGTAGAATTCATTAAAGGAGTGAGATTGCAGATGTTGAAGAATATGATTCCGACTGGTTGGCTTGCCTAGAAGGAAACTATATGTTTCAGTTGGGAGAGTTAAATTTGTTGTAACAAAATTTTAATTCGTTAAAAGAATTTTGCTGATTCATATTCATGGTGCAAAAGTTGAGTGTGGATAAAACTCTTTGGTTGGAAAATTGGTTTTCGTATTTTGTAATATAAATATTCTAATTTGTTCTGCATGGGCTGTGGGTTCGCAGGGCGTTATAAACATTGTCAAGGGTATTTTGATTATTTGAAGTTTTTCAAAGGTCTGTATTTTTTGTAGAAGTGGATGTTTGAATGAATCCTAATCCTTAACAAATTCATAGTGAACTGAGAAAACAAATATAGTTGTTGTGATGTATAAATTGGCCATTGATTTGATTTTAAATCTCATCTCATTTTCTTTTCTGGAGTCTCTGGACCAAAAGTTGCATATTGTATTTGGTTGTGGTTTGGATGACTTTCAAATCTTTACATTTTTAGCACCCTGCAACAATTCTTGGTTTTCTTTTACCCTATCTAATATTGTTCATTAGCACTAGAATGTTTGCAAACAACTTAGCACTGCTTATATGAATACTCAGTTATCCTTAATCATGTAGAAGGATGAAAGCTCTGTATTCTTATATATTGAGGAATATCAAAGTGTGTAAGAGTTAACACTCAGTTGGGATGTTATCTCTTTATATTTGAATAAAATCTACTTTGCATGTTGTTAATGGTTAAATTGTTGGCATTGTAAAGTCAATACACAGGCAATAGTAACTCTATTAGCATTCCTGTTTGTCTTCAAGTATCTCTATTTCCTTCAAGGGTCCATCCTCTTGCCACAATGCCTCTTCGACATTAAAACTTGTCTGACAACCTTGAATTCCTTGAGAGGCCAATTTGACATCAATTCTTTGCTGGCATGCCCTGCTACTCTTCTCTTTTAGCCTCCAGTGGAATGAACTATGAAGAGGAAATTGACATTACATGATCTTTCAATTTGATCTATAGTTGCCCTTCACTAACTTGTTAGTTATGTTTTAATTTTTTAATAAGAAACAAGATAATCTTTTCAGACATTTTGTTATTAGAGGTTATACATTCCCATTCTATATTAAGCACATTTTGAGACAAAACTGTTGATGGATGAGAAAGTTGACAGTTATCATACCAAGGGAAAAAGGAAAAGACATTAGCAGTATTGGTGTACTTCAAAGCTCATTTGTCGAGATAGTCATGGAGTGATCCAATGAGTGGAGAAAAGAACCTTAAATAGAAATTACTTGGATGGTCCCTTACAAACACAAACCTAAACCCATGGGGCTAACAGAAGGTGATTTTCTAAATTATTTAAATGTTTTTATCAAAATGGAGATAACTCATAAATGATGTGTAGATAACTCATAACTAACTTGTTAGTTATGTTTTAATTTTTTAATAAGAAACAAGATAATATTTACAGACATTTTGTTATTAGAGGTTATACGTTCCCATTCTATATTAAGCACATTTTGAGACAAAACTGTTAATGGATGAAAAGGTTGACAGTTATCATACCGAAGGAAAAAGGAAAAGACATTAGCAGTATTGGTGTACTCCAAACCTCATTAGTCGAGATAGTCATGGAGCGATCCAATGAGTGGAGAAAAGAACCTTAATTAGAAATTACTTGGCTGGTCCCTTAGAAACACAAACCTAAACCCATGGGGCTAACAGAAGGTGATTTTCTAAATTGTTTAAATGTTTTTTTCAAAATGGAGATAACTCATAAATGATGTGTAGAAACAGCGTTTTGGTATCATCTAGGTGCTGTAGATTACATCCTCATTAGATGATGATCAACATTCATGTTCCAACTTCCAAACAAACTCTATTGGCCGAGGTGGTTCAACAGTTGAGATATTTTCAACGACATTTCTCTTGTTGCCTTTAAGGTAATATTTTAATGCTATCCATCAAGAATGGTATAAAGGTGACAGTCCTTGGGGTGGACCAAGAATTGTTCTCTCTCTTCTTTTTTATTTATTTATTTTTTTATATATATTATTTTTTGGTTGTAAGGCGGGGCGGGGAAATAAATATGACATTATGTTGGTCAGGCTTTTTTTTTTTGGGAAAAATTATGTCCATTTAAGGGATCAATTTAATATTTTAATGGGGGTCTCCATGTTAGTAAAATAACTGTGTAGAACAAACTCTAAAATTTTTGGAGAACGATGGTTCCCTCCAGCTCCACCTCATCCCCCTGATGTATTTTCATCACATTTTAAATTGTCTCAAGGTACTTAGTGTATGCAGATATGTTTTCCACTTGGCATTATGATTTCTGGCTGGAAATTGTATAAATTGAGATTTTGTTTGGTAGAAAGTGCTCCTCTTGCAGCTATATATCTTTCATTTGGTTTACGTTTACTTCCATAGTTTTTATTAATTTTTTTTTCTTTTACTCCCATAGTAACTGAAGGAACCAATCCAAGGTTTTGAAAACTCTTAGTTATCTTATGTTTTTTGTGTGTGTGTGTTTTTATTTATTATTTTCTTATTTATATTTTTCCCAAGCTTCTCTAAGAATCACACTTTAAAGGGTATCTTTTTATTCCTTCTCCCCGTGATAGGCAAGTGGGTGAAGAGGTGTACAAGCTTGCGCAGTCATCTTCCCATTATAATTTCTCATAATAATACATTAGAATGTCTCGCAAGTATCTACTTAACCTAAGGTTCTATTTCTCAAATGCTTGACAATTCATAAGAATTTAGGTTCATACTATTAAATATTTAAATACTAATGTACTTAAACATATCATATGGTCTAAATATTCACTTCAGGTTACTTGTTCATAACATATCATGATAAAACTTTTTTGGTCAAGGAGAGGCATTATTGGTGTGCCTTTTTTGCTCTGTGTGACACTTTTTTTTTTTTTTCCTTTAATGTTCACACACCTTTTAGACTAGATGTTGAGTTCTCTTTTAATGGTTACACTAATATCTTTGTTTTACATACTTGTTGAGTATTCAGGGTTGTCTCCTCTTCCTTGTTTTGATGTTTTGGGTATGCTATGCAGGTTGCTTAATTTGTTTTCTAACAAATACAGTTGCCAAGCTTCCATGGACAATGACTTGTATGAAGAGCAACGAGTTCCGTCTGGGCTTTTGACTGGCATCAAGTTTAATGTTTTAACTGAGGCAGATGCAGTAAGTATTTATTAACCTTAAATTCTTGCATGGAACTCAAAAATTTTAGGAGGCGTATTGATTTCACTTATTAATGCTTGCATTGGCTGATCGGATATGTTTCCTGTATTAATGGCCTTTCAAATTCAAACCCTTAGCTGGTCATAATGAAAAGTTATATGGTCAATAACATCACATTATGTGTCTCATGTTCATACCTGATTGTGTTCAATTAATAAATCCTTTTATAGTTGGTACTACATTCGTCTATTTGAACTCTTGCTTCCTAAAATTTAATTTATTTACCTTTCTGGCCTTTTATCTAGAAAGTAAGGCTACTTGTTGTTAATGGCTCGTCTTAATTTAATTATGGTGCTTCTGGGAAAGTTCATTGAAATTGTTATATTGCTAGTCGCTGCCTTGAGAACTATTATTCCTTCGTGATTATTGAATATTTTATTTTGAATGTTATTCCTTTGGAATATAATGAAATAGAATGTGGCCAAATGCATTAATGTTCATTAAGTTGGTGTGGTTTCTGGTATTATCATAATCATCGGTATTAGACCTGGAGAGGACATCGACCCGGTCGTGGTAAAGGGTGGCCAGTGCTTCAGTCGATGCTTGGTATGAGTCTCGCCGGATTGAATTTTTAATTATGTTTAAGACACCTATAAGATATTCAACCACCAGTCAGATCACTCGAGTTACACCAGTCTCTCCAGAAGCGAGCTGTTTGAACAGTTTGTACTGGGTTAATCCAGGTCGTTATTCTGAATGGTCCAAGTGAAGGTCCAAATTGTGGTCCGACCAGATGTCCAGTCTGGTTTTGATAATATTGATTGTGATATCATTGGAATGATTCACTTTTTTCCACAGAAGGTTGTTTAGGCTAAGTGTTATTCCATGATTCTTTTACTTTGGACATATTCTCGATTTATTTCGAGAATTCAATTTATCTCTTTGCATCATGTTCTTTTGATTGCTCCTTTCTCCTTTCCAAGCCCCTAAGTTGTTTTGTCACTCTTCTAAATGGTTATGTTAAAATTTCCTTATCAAAATTATTCTGAGCATAAGATACAAATTTAATAAAAAATTGGCAGCTAGGAAAGCTTGATGGAGTTTTCCCCACTAAGAGAAATTGAAATCATCACTAACACTAGTTTTAGAGGAAGAGCTAAGATTTGACAATGCTTCGTTGCTGTTGAACTTAGATAGGACTGAGATGATACCTATGCCTCTTGGAGACCTTTCAATACTGAAATTACTAAAGTAACCTTTCTACTATGAATTGGTCTCAAATGTGGGCTACAAAATATTGAATTAGTACCTATGCTACTCAAAAATTGCGAAGTACATTTTGGTAATTTTGATTCACACAAGAAGATTAACAAAATCACCATTGACACAAGAATATTGCAAACTTCCTATTTAAGCATCATGGTAATGCCAAAGCCCATTCAATTGTTCTTGTGATTCTGCACCTTTTATTTTACGGCTACATTCTTTCAGCTACTTGTGTTGATAGATATGTTGTAGGGGTGGAACCAGGAATTTGCAGTTGGGGGGCTGCTTTAAAAACCTTATAAGCTTTAATATTTTTTTTCTTTACAATAAGAATCTTACTATATGAATACTGTTAAAAAAAAAAAAAAAAAACACACACACACAAAAAATCTAAGAAGATCATGCTCTGTAAATTTTCATTCCCATCTCTTTCCCCCCGCCCCTCTCATATTCATTATCTTACATTCTTACGTATATAAATATAAATATAAATATAAATATATATATTAATAAATAGAGATGATATTGGGGCTCCAAAATGAGCTTCCGCGCTCCTGAACAGTGAGAGAGTGAGGGGAGTGCAGGGAGCTCATTTTGGAGCCCCAATATCATTTCCCCATATATACACATTATGTTATTTATTTATCATTACTTTTTTAACAAACTAGGTAGTGACCATCAAATTTGCAAGACAAATTTCTCTCTGACCCTCTGCAACCCATCCGGCCATGACCCATCCAACATTTACCTTTTAAAACAAACTAGGGTTAGGTTTGAAGATGTTGGCCGAGTGCCTGGTAGCGGTGGATGCGTGCCTAGTGCTGTTAGGCTGCTACCGAAATCCCAGACTATGGTGCTCTTAGACCTTAGTAGTTTGATTACCTTGCAACAATGGTAGTTAATGCCATAAGCTCGTAACCAACTAACCATGCTCAATGGAACTGATGGAAGGAGAGAGAAAAGGTGTTTGAGAGGGTTTGATTCAAGAGAGAAAGTGGAAAGAGAGAATGTGTTTTGGGATTTGAAAGGAATAAAGTGTGTGGGTAGGTGATGTTACAAAAAGCCCCATCATCTAAGATTATCTTTTATTTAAGTTGGGGGTTTCTTAGTTAAGATCTGGTATGTGGTTAGATTCAGTGAGGTGAGTTCCACACTTCCACCCCTCCAACTTAAGTTGAGGGCTTTCGAGGGACCACTTTACACATTTTAAAAATTATTGAATCATATTAAAGCATTTATCAATTTTGTTTTTTTGTATACAAATTTGCAGCCCCCCCACCAAAAAAAATAAAAATAAAATAAAAATCTCCATGTGACTCTGCCTCTCTGTGTGCATGTGTGTGTGTGAATACTTGCTGTGGAAAATCAGTAATATTGTGAGAGAGCTTTGAGTATTACTTGATGAATGGATTTACCATAACAAAGAAATATTTCCGCATCTTGATTCTGTATCAGGATAAAATATCTGTTCTAGCAATTGAGGCAGTCAGTGAAGTGAGTGATCCTAAGTTGGGACTCCCAAATCCATCTTCCCAGTGCTCCACATGTGGTGCCAAAGATATAAAAAGTTGTGAAGGTGCGGGTGGATAAGTTACAAGAAAATTATGTTACTAGATGGTTTTGTGTCCTTTGTATATTTACTGGAAATTGGGCCTAATTATCATTATTTATTTTTCAGGTCATTTTGGGGTTATCAAATTTCCGGTCACAATACTCCATCCATATTTTATATCGGAAGTTGCACAGATTTTAAATAAGATTTGCCCAGGATGTAAATCCATTGACAAGATTTATGGGTCAAGGTCAGGTACCTCACTCGTTGTGCTGAACCTTTGGATTCTAAATATTTCTCTATGATAAATCATTGCTGCTGGAAGCATTATATGGGGAATCTTGTTTGTTTTGTTCTTTAAAGCATTCTGCACTGTTTTGCACATGTATCATTGGCATTCAATCAGCTTGAAAATAGCTGTATCAGCAAGTGTGGACATGAGTGCACGTTACATGTCACTTGGGGATGTTATGTAAATCTGTATCTGACCTTCTGTATAAGCTTCATGTTCATCATTTTTTTCTCTTTCAGTGAATTTCTAACCATTTGTTAAGAAGGAGAAAGAAAGGTTCCTCTCACATTGTGCATATTATCTCCTAGGCAGGATGTCCTTGATCATTGGATATTTGAAATTGTTTCTTATTTATTTTTGTACTTGCAAGCATGTTTTCCTTTTTTGTTTTGAATTGGATTTCTTTGTA
Organism: Liquidambar formosana; assembly: GCA_039720395.1. NCBI lineage: Eukaryota > Viridiplantae > Streptophyta > Magnoliopsida > Saxifragales > Altingiaceae > Liquidambar > Liquidambar formosana. The sequence goes on along the minus strand of CM077829.1, from coordinate 18,213,758 downwards.
TTTTTTTCTCTTCTATGACATGAAAATGCAAATGATACACACACACACATATATTGGATTGGTCATATACTTCAAGTGTTGAGACAGGCAAGGACAAACCATCTAATTTCTTACTCCCTTCTTGAGGTGGCAAGATAATAGAAATAAGTGAATCATCATACTGGTGTTCTGAAAGATTTACCTAACGTTGGACAGTGAAGAGAACACTGCCAAGGCAAGGAGATGTTAACTATTAAGTAGTCTAGTAGCCGGTGGATAGCGTGTGGAAGAACTTTTAGTTCAATATATACCCAGGGCTCCATAAATTATAGCAATAACTGCAGCAGATGGATTTGAAAATTTTGAAGTACTTTAAATGACTAGTATCCGTATTATTCTAGTAAAAAGAATTGAACAGGTATTTTAGTAATTTAGTTTTCATCTATTCTTCAGTATTGGCTTAATATAATTAGTATAGATTAGTATCATTTTGTGGCTTGGCAACATTGTGAAGCAGTTCAGGTTAGATTATCAACAACCTAGATAGGGTAAGAAAGAAAAAAACCCTTATGGTGAACAATGGTTTGAAAGTAAGATATTATATCTGTGTTTTGATTTTTAGCAGTCTGAAACTTCACTCTTATGTTAGATAATGTTAATTTTATTAACAACAGTGTATTTTCTTTGACGCTTCATGGTGATTTGGTATTATGGACTTCAATGAACATTTTGAAGTTTGTTAATTTGTTTAAATCATTCTTTGTCGTACCCTATGAGGTTGTCTGTTTTTGAGGTTCCTTGTACAATTTCAAGATTCTTAGACCAAAAAAATGTCAGAGATCACGCCGTACATAAATCTTGTCGGAGTTACAAGTTTTCTGTTAAAATATTTACGTTCTTTCAACAAGTATCGTAATCTTAAATAACTTTATTTTCAGCTATATTTGCATGCTAATTGGTTGTCTGCTTGTTGGTGAAGCTATTTTTAAATTTTTTTTTATATATCTTATCATGCATGTACCAGGGTGCTGATTCGACATCTAGACATCATCGGCCTAAGGGTTGCAAATATTGTGGTGTAAGTTTATTTGGCTCCTTGTGCATCTTCTTCTTTTTCTACTTTTGTGTGTTTCTGATATCATGGTTTGCTAATTAATAGGGGGATTCAAGAGTTTGGTACCCAACAATGAAATTTAAAGTTTCCACAAAAGATTTGTTTAGAAAGACTGCAATTATAGTGGAAATAAATGAAAAGGTACCAAAGAAGTTCCGAAATAGAAGTCTCAGGGGACTATTGCCTGCTGATTATTGGGATTTTATTCCAAGAGATGCACAACAGGAAGAAGGTCATTTGTTGTCAACCAGAAGAGTTCTATCACATGCCCAGGTACCATTGTCTTTTATATGCAGGTCCCTATCTGTGAAACTTGTATTTTGATTAGAGTGAGTTTGCATTTTATATGTTCTTGTTACAAGGCATTTCCCCTTTTTTCCCCTCCTGGAAGTCACATTCACTTCGTGATCACATGACTTGAGCATGAAATGTAGACATATATAAATCATTAGTCAATTGAAAGTAATATTTTTAATTGGGAATTCTCTTCCTTTGCTCTTGTACTTTCTTTCCTATATTTACAATCCTGATGATATCGAAGGCCCTTTTTTTTTAATCAACATATCCAAGGCCCTTTAAATGACAATAAACTCAGTAAAACTCTTTTTTTATCTTCAATGCATACGGATTGCTGGAAACATCCATACTATGGGGAATCTGAGATGTTTTTTTGCATGGATATATTCAAATATTTACTTTATTATGATGCTTTTGAAGGAGGCTGTTTATAAAGGGCAAAAGAGTCTCTTAATCGATTGCTTAGCAAAAGCGTTTTGCTCTATTTCAAGACAAATAAAGGGTTAAACTCCTTAGAAGAATGAGCCCAAGAAGAACCCAAAAAGTACACTTTATCCCACAACTCAACCATAGAAGACTGTTATAAAAAATCCTCAAATTCCTTTCAAGCCATAGAACCCAAAAAACAGCGAGAAAAGCACAATTCCAAATAATCAATGCCTTCTTGCCTCTCCCAAGACCCCAAAAATGAATCTAAAACATCCTTGAAACACACTCCAACACAACCCAAAACTCACCACCAAGACTAAAAAGTCTTTGCCACAACCAACCAGCCACAGGACAGTGAAGAAAAAGATGATAAATATTCTCCAACTCTCTTCTACACATAACACACCATTGAGGAAATAAGGACTAAGAAGTCCTCCTCCTTTGAAGCATCTCATTGGTATTAATTCTTTTTAGAGCCACAATCCAAGCAAAAAACCGAACTTTGAAAGGCACAACTAACTTCCAAATCCAAACAGAGGGAAGAAAACAAGGAATATTAGGACTATCAATCAACTTCACATAAAAAGATTTACAAGAGAAAACGTTAGAAGAATCAGCCAACCAAATCCTCCTATCATGACAAGACTCTCTCAAAGAAAAACCTTCCAAGCACGAGAAAATGACAAAAGCTCTAAACACTCCCTATCATTGGGCTCTCGAAAAAACTTGAACTCCCAACTAAGAGGAGTACCAGTAGAAACCATAGAAGAGATGGAAGCATTATGGGCCAAAGACAATCAGTACAAACGAGGAAAAGAGGAATAGAAAGGAGCCTCCCCAATCCAATGGTCTTCCCAAAAACGAACCGAAACCCCATTCCTAACAGCCAAAGAAGTATATGACAAAAAACCCTCCTCCAACCCTTGAGAAATAAATTTCCAAGGGCACCTAGCCAAGGTCCTAGAACTAGCCAGAGCGTCCCAACCAAAATTCTGCAATCCATACTTACTCTTAATAATAGAATGCCATAAAGAGTCTATCTCCAAGGGAAACCGCCAAAGCCATTTAGTAGTCAAAGTAATATTCCTCTCCTTAACATTACCCAAAGCTAAGCCCCCTTGCTCTCTAGATCTAGATACAATATCCCAACTAACAAGATGATCCCTCTTGCCCTCACCGCTACCTTCCCACAAAAAATCCCTCATGCCTGACCTTATTCTCCCAAAGTGCCCTCTTTTATTCTAGAGAACCAATAGGAATTGACCTTAATATGCCTGAACTTAATTGATTTTTCCAAATTGCTATGATTTTGAATCGTAATTTCTAAAAATCAATATAGCTTCTTGATTAGTAGAATTAATAGCTACTATTTCAGTTGATTGTTATTTTTGTTTACATGCCTTAGTGTAATAATAGGCTAGTTAGTCAGTAGTTAGTTAAGAGTTAGTTAGAAGGGTATTTTTTTTTTTCTTTTTCCAAGCATTTGTTGTCTATAAATAGGCTGTTATGACTTATGAGTAGTTGTAGTGAGTTTTTGATCAATTGTAGCAGATTGTGGCAGAAGAATATTCTGTAATAGAGCTTTTCAGCTCTCTCTCTCTCTCTCTAGAATCAACTTAGCACTTAAATTTTCCTTCATTTTCCTTCTCTTTCTTGCACTTTGCATTTTCTATCTGACTTTTCAGTGAGAAGTGCATCACTTCTCCAACATTTCATTTATGGAACTCTAGATCAAGTATTTTTTGTGCATGCCTTCTCTTTCATTCAGTTACAACCTTAATTTCTTCTTCTTATTCTAGTCTGTTGAGTTTTTATGATGCCGTCTTTTTTGGTTTTTAGGTTCATTACTTGTTGAATGATGTTGATCCAAGGTTCATTAAAGAGTTTGTTTCAAGGACACATTCGCTTTTTCTCAATTGTTTTCTTGTGACTCCCAATTGTCATCGTGTAGCGGAAATAGCACATGCATTCTCTAATGGGCAGCAATTGATCTTTGTAAGTATTTTTTCTCCACTTTTAAGCGCTCATCTTGGACTCTTGGTTTATTTGAATGATTAGATCTTACATGAGTTGTTTTTGTTTTCTCTTCTCATGTGCTGCTTTTTACTTGGTTAATGGTTATAGGGTGAACGCACCAGAGGTTTCAGAAAGTTGGTTGATTTCAGAGGGACAGCTAATGAGTTGGGTTCCCGTGTTCTTGACTGCCTAAAAATGTCGAAGGCATGTTAAACAACTATGGTTGTTTTTCTTTTCATACTCAATTTTTGTGGAACATTGTGCTTGTTGCTTATGGTTATACTTCTACTCCTGCAGATGAGTTCTGAAAAGTCTTTGAGTAAAGATTCTGCTTCTAGAATGTCCGGTTCAAGTTCAAAATGGGTCAAAGATGTTGTTCTTGGGAAGCGAACTGATCATTCGTTCCGCATGGTCGTTGTTGGCGACCCAAAAATTAAGCTCAGCGAAATTGGTATACCCTGTCATATTGCAGAGAGGTTGCAAATTTCTGAGCATATTAACTCTTGGAACTGGGAAAAGTTGAATGTATGCTGTAATTTACGTCTTCTTGAGAAGGGAGAGATTTATGTTCGCAGAAAAGGTAGTCTGGTTCGTCTCCGTCGTATGGATGAATTCCAAACAGGAGACACTATATATAGACCTCTGACTGATGGAGATATTGTGATGATAAATAGGCCTCCATCTATTCATCAACACTCCCTCATTGCTTTATCTGTTAAGGTCCTTCCAATAAACTCAGTTGTTTCAATAAATCCACTTTGTTGTTCCCCTATTCGTGGGGATTTTGATGGTGATTGCCTTCATGGTTATATTCCTCAATCATATGAATCCAGAGTTGAGCTTGGGGAGCTTGTTGCCTTAAATAGGCAGTTAATTAATGGGCAGAGTGGTAGAAACCTGCTTTCACTAAGTCAAGATAGTTTAATTGCTTCTCATTTGGTCAGGGATGATAGGGTTTTCTTGAACCTATTCCAAATGCAGCAGCTGGCAATGTTCAGTTCTCGCCAATTGCAGTCACCAGCCATTATCAAAGCGCCTTCACTTAATACTTGTGTCTGGACTGGCAAGCAATTATTCAGCATGCTCCTTCCTCCAGATTTTGATTATGTTTTTCCATCAAGTGGTGTTCATGTTCATAAGGGGGATCTTATATCTTCTTCTTATGGATCAGCTTGGCTACGTGAAACTGATGGCAACCTTTTTTATGGCCTTGTTGAACATAGCCAAGGTTTGGCTCTTGACTTCCTCTATGCTGCTCAAGAAGTTCTTTGCGAGTGGTTATCGATGAGGGGCTTTAGTGTTTCATTGTCTGACATTTACCTATCCTCTGACTCATACTCCCGGAAGAATATGATTGATGAAGTCCATTGTGGTTTGCAAGAAGCAGAGCAAGCATGTCACTTCATACAGTTGATGGTGGATTCTAGTCAGGATTTCCTTGTTGAAAGGGGTGAAGAGAATCAAAATGTCATGGTTCTTGACGTGGAGCACTTGTGTTATGAAAAGCAGAAATCAGCCGCACTCAATCAAGCTTCTGTTAATGCTTTCAGGGAAGTTTTTCGGGATATTCAAAACCTAACCTACCAATATGCGAGTAAGGACAATTCACTGCTGGCTATGGTAAAAGCTGGAAGCAAGGGTAGTTTGAAGGGATTAGCTCAGCAAACCATGTGTCTTGGCTTGCAACAATCATTGGTTCCATTATCTTTCAGATTTCCCCACCAGCTTTCATGTGCTGCATGGAATAATCAAAAGGCACATTGTTTAACCCAGAAGGCTCAGGGTTCTCTCGAATCTGATGAGTCTTACATCCCGTGTGCTGTTGTTGAAAATTCTTATCTCATGGGATTGAATCCTCTAGAATTTTTTGTTCATTCAGTAACAAGTCGACAAAGTTCTTTCAGTGACAATGCTGATGTTCCTGGGACTTTGACCCGAAAGCTTATGTTTTTCATGCGCGATTTGTACATTACATATGATGGAACAGTGAGAAATGCTTATGGGAATCAACTTGTACAGTTCTCTTACAATATTGTTAAGGATCCATCTAGTCCAAGTAGTGGAATGCATGGACTCTCTGGTGAGAACTCTTATGCTCGTGAAGCGATGAGTGGACAACCTGTTGGTTCATTGGCTGCTTGTGCCATCTCTGAAGCTGCATATAGTGCTTTGGATCAACCAATTAGTCTACTTGAAACATCGCCGCTGCTTAATCTAAAGGTGCTCTCTCTCTCTCTCTCTCTCTCCTCTTCCCGACAAAAAAAGATATTGTTCCCTTGGCCCCTGACATTTCATGTATATGGGTAGTCTCATTGTAAAGGGAAATATCCAAAATACCTGTGAAAGTGTTTTCCGGAAAATTGTCTACTAATTATTGTGTCGGTCAATGGACCCAGAAAACCCAAAAGTTACACTTCCATCAAACTTTGGGTTTGACTAATACAAATTTTTGTGCATGGGATTTGTTGGGTTAGTTAATTTTTCTCTTAAAAACGCTGTGTTTTGGATATTTTTTTCAATTTCTCCTATATGTGCTAGTTGTTACTATAGTTTGTGGTTCACTTTTTTAGTTTTTTATACATAGTATTATTATTATATATATTTTTTGGAGAGGGAGTGGGGGCTTCATGGAATTTGCTAAAGCAAGTTGTATCCTATTTGATGCCTCTATTCTTGAAGATATTTTTTTAACTTTGCATGAAACTCAAAGATCCCACCAAAAAAAAAAAAGGAGTCACAGTCACAGAAAGGTGCCCCTCTTCTTGAGTAACTATATATAGTATATATTCCCTTTTTTTATGTTCATTCAATACATCTCAAAACACACTAAGGAGGTTTGTTCACTATCTGATCTTTGATGCTCCAACTTTCGTTATTGTTATTTTTTTAGTATTATCTACATCTATATCTATAGCCTATACTAATATTTAAGTACAAATCTGTGGAAAAAATTTTGATTCACAAAATTACCCTTAATAGCTGTAATAATACTTTGCATATCCACAGCCCACAGGGATACCCTTAACAAATTGGAAGATTACATAGTATTGAAAATTGTTTTATTGAACAAAGAATGACTTGTGAATATGCAGGATATCTTTAATGATTTGAACTCTTTGAATTGAAACAGAGTTCCCTTGTGGCCTTGTGCGATTGATCGCCTTATCGTAATTGTTAAGCCCTTTAATGTACATTGTTGGCCCCCTCTCTAACAACTTGGGCTTTTAGATGATTTAGTAAGTTAACATGGTATCGGAGTAGGGAGTCTTGTGTTTGAATAGACGCTATGTTACATGAATTCTGATACGGGTGTCGGGTACTGGTGCATGTTTAGGTTTTAGATATGTCTGCTTTTCAGATATTCTTCACTATTTTGAGGTGTCAGACAGGAGTACCCACACCCATGTGATGTCGTGTCAACTTGGGTACTCCATTCTGAAGTGAAGGTTCCATAGTGCTTCTACCTTGGTGCTCCTATATTCTCCCATGGTAATTTGTTTCCGTGCATTCTCACAGAAGTTTTTCTGTGCTCCCATGCAGGAGACTGCATGTGCAGGATGATGCTAAGCCTTTTGATATGCATTGTTGGCCCCCTCTCTGACAACTAGTGCTTTTAGATGAGTTGGTGACTTGACACTAATCATATTCTTAAGTGATAGCAATCTCAGTCTTTTTAAAAATCTTCAAACAATTTAATTAATTATCATATTCCTAATTTCCTATAGGATATATACTTTGTTAGGATTTTAATTTTTTACCTTCATCAGTGTTTTAAGATTCTGCATTTTTGCATTGGATGTAACCTTCTACAAGTCTACAACTACCTTTGGTTTCCTCTTTAAACTAATTCTGGTGAATTGAACCTTACCTTGTTTTTTTTTTGTTTCACTTGGGTTTTTTCCACGTGCAATGCATTTTCGTGGACACTAGTTTTTACAAAGGATGGATTTACAAGTTTTAGTTTAATTTCCTTGTAAATCTGAGGATGTGTTGCCACTTGGTGTGTTTCCATGACTCAAGACACTTACAATGGAAAACAATTTTTTCTAAGTAAATTATTTGTGGACATTGTAATGACTGGAAAATTCCGGCCCTTGTGGTATAGTAGTATCTCTCTCCTCTTATGAGGTGGACGTCTTGGATGGATTTGAGTCTGTGAACCTTAGGATGGGGGTTTATGGGAAGGGGAATGGGTTGCCCCCCTTGTGTAGCCCCAGGGTCGGCCTATGCTCTCTTCATGGGCCAAAAGAAGGGGAAAAAATCGGAAAAAGAAAAAGGAAATGGCTGGAAAATAGGCTATAGCATATTTTGCTGGTATCCACAAAACAGACAGTCAAACAAACAAACTAACAAAAAATAAAAAAGAAGGATTAGGCTTTAGCATGTCAAAAGTAAAATGAAATGGAAAACACATGGTCCTATGCCCTTAAATGGCCATATCCTATCTACTAGGTTTCTATTTAGTAGGTTTTGTATATTCTTTAGCTACTGCTTTATAAATTATCCTCCCTTTGTTTAGGAAAACCTTATTTGAAACTAACTCGTCACTTTATCAGGAAATCTGAATGTGTCTAGCCTTGTTGCCACTTTCGAGACTAAGTGATGTACTATGCTTCCTTTCCTGACCTCCAGAGATGCTATTATGCTTCCTTTTCTGACCTCCAGAGATGCTCATTACTGTTCATTTTGGTTAATGTAGTTAGTTGTATATTAGATTATTGTTTTTGTTTTTTTTTTTATTTTTTTATTTTTATATTTATGCTTTGGAGGTGGGGTGTGACCTGTCTAGCAAGTAGGGACCTACATTTCTTGTTTTTCTACTTGGATAGCTTGCATGCACATATGGGTTAATATAATTTATCAATGAGTGCTAGGTGAAATTTAGATAGTTTACTGCAGTTACTTTATTCTCAGAATGCCTGACAACATTTTGTGGGGTTTCAATTTGATTGTACAGAAAGTATTGGAGTGCGGTTTGACAAAAACTACTGGTGACCAAACTGTGTCACTATTTTTGTCTAAAAAACTTGGAAGACAGAGACATGGTTTTGAGTATGGAGCCTTAGAAGTTAAGAGTCATTTGGAGAGACTACTCTTTTCAGACATTGTTTCTACTGTCATGATAATGTAAGGATATAATTCACTTTTATTTGCTTTTCTTTTTGTGTTTTTCTTGGGTTATTTATATTGAATATTATGATAGTATTTATTATTTGCTCTCTAATTGATCTGTTCTGTGAGTATTAGCTTCTCCCCACAGATTTGTAGCCAGACACATTTCAGTCCATGGGTTTGCCATTTTCATGTATGCAAGGTAGTACAATCTGGAAAAATATGTGTTTTCTGTGTCTATTTAAGATCCTTTCTCTGGTATAAATTTGTATCCTTACAGGAAATTATGAAGAAGAGAAAACTAAAAGTGCATTCTATTATTGATGCCCTTTACATGAAGTGCAACTTGGCCAGAGTAGAATCAAAAATTAATCTTCCCAACTTGCAGATTACAAGCAAGTAAGCTGCTCCTTTTGTATGACTGGATTTTTGTTGCTTTTATGAAATGGAAATATTCTATTAACTGTTCATGTTTGCCTTTTTTATTTTATTTTTTTTCCCATTTGGTCTGTTTCATACAGAATGTAAATGTATCCTATGAAAAATTACCCATGAAAGAAATGACTAAATTTCATGACAAGATTGTTTTCAACTATCGTCAAGTACACCAAAGTTATCCTAGCTTTTAGAGGGGTGGGATGGGTTTGGGTTTAATTCATACTATTGATGAAAAAATTTGGAGCCTGTCACCAAAGCTAATATCAACTCAAGTTCTTATTTTCTGATACCTATCAATTCAATTCTGCTTAGTGATTTGGGGTTGAGATTTCCAATAAGTCAAATGACAATAAGAGTCTAAACTCTTAGCAAAAAAAAAAAAAAAAAGGATAAAGATAAAGATAAAGACAATAAGAGTAATGTGCCTGACCCAATTAAATTTTTTTTAAAGGAACAGAAAAATTGTATTGTAATTGAATAGGGAAAAAACCTGAGCATTTAGACTCTTATTGTTGTCAAGGAAAATCTATTATCTGATTAAAATAATTTTTTTCATGAATGCTCTTCTTTGCTCAATTAGTTCTTGTTAAAAAGATCCTCATACAAGAGCCTCAGCTTATCAACCACTATTTTGACTCCTTTAAATAATTCTTCGGTTTTATTTGCGTATTTATAAATATATACTTGACTCATAAGTTATGGACAGTGCCATCACTTGCTAAAATTACTTATGGTTTTAAATATCTGTCTTAATCGCAATTTAGCTGGCCCTACTGTATGTCTGTGTCTACGGGGTATATTGGAAATGCGTTATGGTATATAGATAAATTAGAAGAATCGTGAAAATGAATAATTAATAAAAGAACAGTGATCTAAACAATGAAATAGGGTGAAAATTTCTGTTTACAACCTATAACATTCATCAAAATGTTAACTAAACATGTTAATTTTCTTTGTTCATATCAATTGGATATTAAATGCTTGATTCTATCATTAAAAAGATCACAAATAATAAAGAAAGCCAGGTATTATCGTCCTGTTCACTATTACAGGTGTATTTCTTTGTTTATTCATTCAACCAACTTACATGATATTTTAAGATGTTAAAGAATCATCAGGAAATAGTATTTTTCGGTACCGATATACTCTAGCTAATATGTATTAGTATTGGCAGTAACATGACTTGTTCTAGATTCATTGTTGCAATCAGGGACTTAAAAATCGTCGATACCATTGATATATCAACAATATATTGCCGTATCGACAATGCTCAATACGATATCCTCGTGCGATTTTATTTTGGTAACTTATCAAGAGATATATTTGAATATCGACTATATATCGGATTATGTCAATAAAATCAACAAATTGTGAGAAAACAGTTCTTTTTTAGCTTTGGTTCGCGACATTTCGATGATATTTCAAAGAAATGTCTTTGAGTATAGACAAGGAACAGCACAAAACCCATTTGGATGGTTCCAGATTTGCAGTGCACCGTTGTGTTTGAAAGAGAGAGGAAGAAATCGGATCTGAAATTTAGAGAGAAGTAGAGAGTGCACCGTGCTCTTGCCGCCATCTACTTGTCGTCGTTGTTGCATCGCCATCATCATGCCTAATGGAAGAAAGTTAGATCACAGACCCACAATCGACCGTTGAGAAGGGTTCTTCACCGTTGATGTTGTCTTGCTGCCAGCGTCCATCAACGTTGCCTTGTTGCTGGCGTCAATTGATGTTGCCTCGTTGCTGGCGTCAATTGACATTGCCTCACTGTCAACGTCGCCTTGTTGTCGTTGAAGCAGGTCATCTTCAAACTTCGTTTGAGGGCAGGGAATTGAGATCCCGGTACATATGTATTTTGTGGGTATATACATATATATATAATTTATAATATATATATATTAGACTTACCTTTTTGGGAGTTGTAACTTGTCAAAAGTCAAAGACTCTCTACACTTATAGTATAACACTACACCAAATTCATAAATAAAAATAATAGACCATAATTATTTTTATTATTCCTTATTTAATAAAAGACTCTTTTTATAAATGAGTCTTTCTAATTTTCTATAAATAAATTTAAAAAAGAGAAATTATTTTCTTTTTTTCCCTTCTCCTAGCTCTTTTAACTTTGTTTTTTTTGTTTTTTAAAAAATTATTAAATGAAGTAGAGAACCCATTATTAGTTTAATATTATTTGGCATCAACTCTTTTTGTCTTTCTATAAAGTTATGTCTTTATTTTATTTTCTTTTGGGATCAGCAGCTACTGCTTGCCTTCTTTGTGTGTTTTTATGTAAAATAATTGTATAAATGATATGTATTTTAGATATTTAATGTTATATATGACATTTAAATGTTAAATTCACATGGATATTTACTCAGCGTGTCACACTTTTTATCCCCTACACAACACATACTTGTCTTATGCACGTTTAAATTGCAATCTTTTAATTCTAGATTGTGTATTAGGGTCTAAAACATTGTTTCCCAAAGTTTCATTGAAAATATCCATGTTAAACTAATAATATCCGTCAAATCTTTAAATCGATATCGATATTTTTGATATATCCATCGATTTATCCGATATATCCGTATTTTTGGACCCTCGATATATCCATCGATATCGATATTTAAGTCCTTGGTTGCAATTACTACAAAGTTTAACTTTTTCCACAACCTATATGTTAATGTTAACTTACAATACTGCATTTTCTAATTTTATTCAGATCTAGAAGCTTCAGTATTTTATCACATCAGCTCCTTGGGTTCTGAGGCTCCATTGCACCGCTTTACATTCACTTGTTTTCTTGCCTGGATTTTTAATGTCCTTGTTGCCTTATCTGTTCAAATGACAGGGATTGTTCAATAGTTGACATGCAAAAGGAAAACAATGATGTATGTTGCATCACAGTCACATTTGAAAGTTCCAAGAATTCCTCCTTACAATGGGATGCCATACGAGATTTGGTGATACCTTTCCTTCTTGGAACAGTTATAAAAGGTTGTTATTGCACTAAAAAATGTTACCACCCTGCGTCACTCTTTCCATTTCTGTGGAGTTAATTTCTCATGTGTTAATTATCTATCCTTCTTCGAATGTTTTATTTAGAGGTTGAAATGGTGGGTGAAGTCCATGCCCCTGTATCTTGAAGAAATTGCTTTAAAAGGCAGAAATGAGTGCCTAAATACCCTTGGGCACATGGACTAACGTGTGAGGAATTTATCGGGCACATATTTTACATCTTTGGCTTCATCTTATGTTTGGTAGAAGTGTGCGTATTTTTTATCAAAAAGTAGGGGGTTCCGATCACAGAATATGGGCATAAAATCATTTAATTTTCCTTTGTGTTAGTTCACTTGTTTAAATTGAAACTTCACTCTCTAAATTTGGCCCATGCATTCTACAAAACCCTGTTAGGCTTTATTTGACATTAAGGATTGCCCTAATATAGGAATAAAATCAGGACCATCGACCCACTATTTTTGACTTATTTGCAGTTGATGTTGGACTTCAAATTTGCAGATTGAATTGAAAATTAATGTGGTACTGGATCTTAAATTTATTTGAGCTTTAGTCTATAGATATTTGGGAATTTTTACTTGCAAATTGAATGTCAAGACTCAAAGAACAATTTGCACATGAGAAAATTTTATCCCTTAGAGTATTGTACAATATTGCTCTTCTTTTTTAAAGATGTCCTTTACATGGACAAAGTTCCTGATATTTACTCTTTTTTTTTTTTTTTTTTTTTCCTGACATGTTCTTTAGGATTCTCGGAGATTAAGAAGGTGGATATCTTATGGAATGATCAGCGAGTTGTATCAAAATCTTTTAGTGGCTTGTCCGGTGAACTCTATTTGAAGGTTTCTATGTCAGGAGACTGTGGTAGAAATAAATTCTGGAATGTACTTGTGAATAATTGTGTCCAAATAATGGATATGATTGATTGGACACGCAGTCATCCAGATAATATTAATGCTATGTTTGTGGCCTACGGAATAGATGTTGCGTGGAAATTTTTTCTCAAGGTAAGTTGATTTCACTAAAATTCCTTTTGTCTGCATATGAGAATTAGCATTAGTTATTCCACTCTGGTTCCTTTTGAAAGCATAGGAGAATTTTACAACTGTTACATCATTTAACTACTTTGACGCAATTTTAATGCAGAGCTTGAAATCTGCAATATCTGAAATTGGTAAGACAATACTTCCTGAACATTTACTCCTTGTTGCAAACTGTCTGTCATCTACGGGAGAGTTTGTTGCGTTAAATGCGAAAGGCATGGCACGGCAAAAAGAACACACATCTGTCTCATCACCCTTTATGCAAGCATGCTTTTCTGTTAGTATACTTTTCGTATTTAAGTTTTCATGATTTCTTATATTTAATCAGGATATGATTGGCTAGAAAATTCATTTTTGCATGCTGGAATTTGTTGCAGAGTCCTGGTGCCTGCTTCATCAAAGCTGCTAAGGCAGGAGTTGTGGATGATCTTCAGGGAAGTCTAGATGCATTGGCATGGGGAATGACACCTTCTATGGGGACTGGTGGTCAATTTGATATTTTGTATACAGAGAAGGTAGATTTACATTGTTTCTTTTGTTAATGAAATCGTTTACTAAAGGTGACTAGTAAATGTGCATAGTTTTGGGGGTGTTCAATTAAAATCTGAAGGGATTGGGGGTGTGATTTCCATATATATATTTTTTGATCAGCAACAAAATTTCCATATAAAACACTAGGGAAGTATGCATTTTTTGTGTTTATTGATCCACCAGTTGTTGTGATTATAGTGGTTGGATTTAATTCTAGATAAGGATATCCCTTTCAGGATTGATCTTATAATGATCATGCTTCACAAAACCTGGACAAGAGTAGCCTTCCCCAGGTTGTACCTCAGAACAAGAGCACTCCTTTAGCTTGGCTTCATGGATACAGTGGACTTGTGATTTATGAGTCCTCAGTCCACTGCCTGCCATCTCAACATAAGGGAGTTCTTTCCCTCAAGGTCCCTCTCTTAACCCTAGAGAAAGAGACCTGAAGTTTGGATTCTCCATCTAAGCTGAAGATTGAGAGGTGGGCATGGGCTCTTGGGTCTGACATTTTTTGTCAAAATAAAATAGGCTCGTCTTGAGTCCCAACGAAAAATGAATTAAAAAATGGCAAGCCTGGGAAAAGTCTTCATGGAAAGTAGAATAGAGATGGAGCAACCATGTACTCTACTCTCAATTTTTTGGTAACAAAGCTACTGTGTTTTTGCAAATCAGATGTTGATAATCTGTTTTCAGGCCTGACTATGGCCAACAAATAATTTGGTCATCAATTGGATTTATGCACAGTATTGTATTGAAATTTGAATTTTGCATCACTTTCAAATAATCAAAATCATTGTAGAATTTTGTTTTTTGGTTGAATACTTAAATTACAACCATAACTAACACAGGTGGAATTTTTTTGGACAACTTTGTGGTTGGTCAGGGGAAACTACAGTACATACCAAGCTAACACTTCAGTTTTGTGTGAAACTACATGAGCTCCAGATATTATTTTATTTAATTTGAAGAAGTTGTTTGATTGCAAGGAAAGTCTATAAGTAGGCTAATATCAATAAGTTACTGTTGTTCCCTACTAGATAACCTCTTTGATGACAAGGAGTTCCAGTCATTTCTGCCTTCCTTTTGTAACGTTTGATTGCAACATTGTGTCGTAGCTTTCTCTGAACTGGTCACGGTCTTGTTATTTGTACAAATTAAGAAATAAGAATTGCTTTTTTATTCTGCCTATTTCTAATCAGAAGTCATGTGTAAACTTGACCGTGCAATATGCTGTCCTTAATTTTACATTTTTGTCATTTTGTTCCGACTTTGGGTAAGTTATTGTTTGTGTTGTATTTTCATTGTCTTTTATTTTCATAATCTAATCCTTTCAATCTTATCGTCATTCTTCAGGGGTACAAGCTTGCTAAACCTGTAGATGTCTTTAACCTATTGGGTAGCCAAATAAGTTCTCATGAACAGATTGTAAAGATCAAGATACCTAATGCTCGTCACTGTATATCTGACAAATGTGATGCTCAGCCTCTGTATACATACAGTGATTCTCCCTTAAAAGGATGGAAAAATTTGGACATTCTATCAAAAAAAATCAGAAGTTTTATCTCATTGAATGATATTCAGAAACTGTCTCAAAGATTGAGTCAAATATTACACAAGTAAGTTAATACTCCATGATTTTTTCCTCTCCTCTATTTTTTTCATTGTATGACATGGTAATAGACTAGTAGTGAAGTTGCTTTCTCAATGTTTGATTATCAATTTCTGATATGATTGTCATGCCACCCTTAGTATATATACATGTATATATAATGAAACTGAAATTATCATCATCCAAAATATTTACCTGGCTAGTTTTTTTTTTAAAAAAAATCTGGCTAGTAGTACTTGGGCTATGCCCTTTTTCTCATTCTAATACAATACATTACTTCAAAAAAAAAATTAAATAAAATAAATAAAAATTTCCTGGCTGGTTTGTCTTTAAAAATCTATTATTATTTATTTATTTATCTATTTATGAAGTCTTCATTTCCAATTTCCACTTTGTATAGCACCACAGTTTATGATTGAGCCTGATGATTTGGAATAATACTTATCAGGTGAAGCACTGAACATTACTTTTCCTCGAAAGGAGTGTTGTATCATGTAAAGAGTGTTTGTTGATTATTTTAGTATTCATTCCTTGCACTTCTCGTTGGCCCCTTTATATATATATAAATTTTTTTTCCAACTAAGAGTGTTGGAAAATTTCAAAGTTGAGCTGGCAATTTCCAACCAGACCCGCCAACTAGCTCAAACCCACTGGAACTAAATGGGCTTTTTAGGTGTCATTGGTTGCTCGATCCAAACCCATTTATAAACAGGTTGGGTCTGGGTTTAAGCTCCCTCCTGCCACCCTGAATCAGCCTGTGTAGTGTTATTTTATTAATTTGAATATAACTTTATTATTTTAAAATATAATCATATTGTTTTAGCATATTTTTATTTTCCAGTGGATCAATGGGTTAATTACACCTGGATGGATCAGTTTCACCCTGACTATGAACAGGGGGTTCAAGTATGGGCATACCCTTACATAAGATGTTATCAAAATATGACTTAGTGATTGATCATTGGGGCAGGAAATCCAAAAGTAATGAAGGGAAAAGGAATATACATAACAATTAATTTGCGAATGTTGTCACATTTGTGGGTGTCGTTCAGGATAGAGTTTAAATGCCTCTCCATTTATTCTAACCTCAGAGATTGAGGCTCTATTTGGTTCCTAGATAGTCGGGGAAAAATAATAAAATATGAGGAATAGTAGTTTTCCTTGTTTGGTTGCAAACTTGCAATGAAAAATTGGAAGAAGACGAACTTGAACACTTTTCAGTTTTTCACCTGATATAATCTTATATTTTCCTTTAATTTTATTTCCTTCTCATTTCTCCCTTCCCTTTTCTTTCCCTAGTGGAATCCAGGAAGGTGTTTCCTCATTTTCTTTCCAGTCCCTATGCTTGTAGTGTTTTCTTCCCAGAGATTTGTGAATTTTTTATGGATAATCTTTAGGCATTGTTAGCTTCATGAGGAACCATGGTGGAACTGTGGAAGGATATTCATCGCATTCTTCTGCCCCTTGAGGCGGGGTGGTTCGAACAAAAGCAGAATTGCTAGCTCTTCTCTGCAGGCTATGGACTAGGGGCTGAGCTTTTATGTCTATATTAAAAGTTTGAGTTCCTTATTGAAATGTATTTGCTTTGGATGTAGGTATCCCATCGATCACCAGTTAAGTGAACTAGAGAAGTCTGCTTTGATGATGGCTTTAAATTTTCATCCGAGAAGAGACGAGAAGATTGGAATAGGAGCTCAGGAAATAAAGGTATGTTAATCAGAGTTGATTTAGTGCATACCTTATGTTCAAAAGAACTTTAAATTCATTATATACTGTAAGGCACAGGATAAATTTAGCTAGAATACAAAAACTGCAACATTGGTTGTTTTGTTTAAGACTTTAAATTTGTTTGGAAGAAAAAAAAGGGACTTTAAAGTAGTTGTAGACCTGGCACATACAATTTATTTTGAATGGCTGTTTGTATTATGAAGTAAGCAACATTGTGTCAAGAAAGATGGTGTTATGCTAAAGAGTAAAGGGCCCACACTTGAGACTTTCTTGCCTAAAAGTACTGATAATAACCTTTTTTATTTATGAATATTTTATTTAATGTTATTTTTTTCATAAGTTTGAATGTTCATTTAATTATCTAGGATTCATGGAGATGTAGGAACCTGGTATTGAAATTTCATTTAGTATAGGGTGGCAATGTGGCATAGAACTTTTACACTATACCTTGGGGTCCCCCCCCTCCCCACCCTGCCGGAAAACAAAAAAACAAAAACAAAAAACCTTTTCACCACTACTCTTCCTATTTTATGTCAAATTATCTATCAATTTTGTTGAATATATAAATATATGTGTGTACCACTGTATGTATGTATAAATCTAGTGGAAGTGATTTCCTATGTTTAATTCACAGAGAAGAAAAGCACATGCACCACCTAAGTTTTTGTACAACAACGTAATATCCTCCTTTGATTTGTCCAATTGTTTTTTCATGAAATTTTCTGTGATACAGTTCCATGAGGCCCTTTTCTCCTCTTTGTTTTCACAGGTTGGGTGTCACCCTAAATATCAAAATGCCCGTTGCTTTCATGTGGTAAGAACGGATGGAACAGTAGAGGACTTCTCATACCGCAAGTGTGTCCTTGGTGCTTTAGAGATAATTGCTCCTCAAAAGGCGAAAAGCTATCAGTCGAAATGGCTAAAATCTGAAACGTTTTAATCCAACTCTTCATGCATGTACATATTGAGCATTTCAGGCATGTACAGCGACTTGTGTGGGATTGGAGGAAACCATTTTGGAATACACATTAGATGGTTAGATGTGCAGTTATCTTGACTTGCAGTGAGCCAATGTGAATTATTTTTCAGATGGTCATGTTTATCCCCGAGCTCACTTCTTCTTGAAAGATTAGAGGAATCTAAATCCAAGGAAGATCCAATTAAGGTGGGATTCTTGGACAGCTGACTTATCATAGTTTTGGAAGCTTTGTTGTTCTCAAATAGTGGCAGTTCATCATCTTGGAGCAATGTTAAAGTTTTTTGAGCTTTCATACCCTATTTGAAGCTGTACACTACTTACAGAAGCAGAATTTCCATGCACAAAAAAGAGGAGGGATAGCCAAATAGTTAATGCCATTTTCTTTTAGTGGTGAAATAATCTTTTGTACCTGTTCTTGTTACTATAAGGCATTCCCATTCCCATGCTTTTTTTTGCTGCTTCCACTAAAACCTTTTTTGCCTTCAACACATTAGGCAGAAAGGACCTAGTGGAACCAGCAAAGAAAAGCATGTAAAGGGTAATCCCCCATTTTAAAGTTGTATCAATATACATTTATCTGGCAATGGAAATATTCATTTTCCCAGCTCTTCTCATAAATGGTTGTCCTGACATTTCGGCTGGTATGATAATCTGGCAGCTTGCTGTTTTAAACCTGGACTCGTGTCGCTTTATGAATTTTTATTATTGAGTTCATTTGTTCATTGTTTTGTATTCTTTGGGTTTTGTGATTAGTCAGTCGTTTAATATCAGGCCCTTTGTAAAAATCATTCTAGCACCCATCTGTGTGGTGATTTTTGCCTTGTTGACTTCTTGAGTTGTAATGGGAGTTAGATGTTCACAGTGCGCAATTTTCTTTTGAAATGCAGACATGGAAGTCTTGAGGTGGTAGAGCGATATGCAGATTCACCAACCCAGATGGGGTTGAATGACTTCACTATTTGGAAAATGTTAGCCACTGTAGATTGGGTTGATCAATAATACATAGGGGTTACAGTTGGTCCTTTTGTTCTTGATTCTTACGATAACTTGTGATTATGCTTAATTGTCATTAACTTACGATTATGCATATGCCAGAATTGTTTGTTTCAGAGGTCAAATGACTGCCTCATGTTGAGTCCATTGCCATTGGTAATGACTAGATACATGTTTGTAATAAGCTTGTTCATGTTCTACACCAACGAAGAAAAACAATTTGGTATGTAATGTGTCTTATAAATGTTGGCATATGCCATCTAGGTCGGATGGTAAAAAGCCCGTGGACATCATATAACATGCAACATGCTTGGGTTTACATCTTCATAGGAACACTTTCATTTTTATTCACTCTTAACTATAAAATGATTTTATATTGTGTTTACTGGGGAAAAAAAGAAAGAAAAATGGACTGCTACACTATGCCTCTTTTTTCCCCTTTATTTATTGTCATTATTTTTGTATAGTGAATTTTTAGTGATTTGAAGCACTTGTGGTCCACCACCAACCTATGACTCAATGCCTGCCTACTTGGGGCGAGGTTCGGATTTCAAGCATGGTGAGTACTTTTTAATATTTTTTTGGGCTGAATGAGGAATATGGATCTTCGGCCCAACTACTCCTTCGACACTGACAATGGTAAGCCTATCATCCATTCTACCTGTATCGATCAATGTCTAAACAGGCCAGTGCATCTACATTGTCTTATTTGCTTTAGAGGAATTCTAATAAAAAGAAGAGGCACAGTGAATGCTTAATGGATCAACCCCACCTTGGTCTTCATCGATCAACCAACTTGATTGGCTGCAACATTGATTTGATTTTTTTTTTTTTTATACATTTTTTCCTTTTCACAATAATGGGAGATTGTCACTTCGGTATTCGATATGCCATTGTTGTATCCAATCGTTGCTTGCTAATTGCCGCAGGAGTTGGGAATTGGCATAAGTTTACCTGGTTTTCAGAAAGACTCTTGGGAGTAAATTGAAGGATTGACAAAAATAACTGCATTGCTTGATTAATAAAATGGCCTTGTATCTGAAACTTCAGAAATTGTGCAACTTATTCTCTAGCAGCACATTTGAGTCTTTAACTTCTTATACTGTCTCTTTTGTATGATCTGTTCCAACCTTTTATATGATCTATTCAACTCATGCTTGTCTATTATCAGGGTTCGGTTCACCCATGCAACATCTAAGCCATTGGTGATTGTGCATGGATTTCACGCACTTGCATGTGATTGTCACATATGACTCGGATCATTGCAACGTGAATGAATCCAAACCAACTATTACCAACCCCACCCAAAAAAAAAAAAAACCCTATTTTCTTTGTTAGTTTTTTTTACTTTTTTTATATAAATAAAAAAATTGATAAGATATGACTGAGTGGCATTGTTAAAGATAAAATTTAGCTATTACATTAGTTCAAATCAAAGAGGAAGTAGTCCCTCACACAATCTGGGACTTCTTCCATCTGGGTTTCTAAGTTCTTAATACTCTAGCATACCAAGCTAAACCATGAGCAACTTTCTTTGTGTTTTTTTTTTCCTTCCTTTGACCATACACAAATAAAGAATACACAACACACAAATAAGGAAACTCACATAAAAAACAGAACCCTAAAGGAGGCAGTTGTATTGCCTTATCTAATAGTATGCTCAAAAGCCATTTGACCTAGGAACCGAATATCCTCAATGATCAAAACAGCCATCAAGAGGGACTCCTTTAGTTTTTACTTATTGGTTAGCATGAAGATGGATTTTAAACTAAACTTCTAAGGTGAAGTTAATGGAGGTTTTACCATCTAATTTAGGGACATCTTTACCAAGAGAAGCCCTCACTCATTCGAGTACACGATACATCTTTATTGTAACTTTAGATATCAAGTAGTGCATTCTTTTTAGATACAAATGAAGGGGTTCAAACCCCTGACTTATCCCAATCCTATCATTTATCACATACTCTCTAACTACTAAGTTAGCCCATGTAGTACATTCTTTATTAATTTAGATTTGCATCTCTAATGCCTCTTAAGATATTTTTTTTTTTAGTAGTATAGCATAAATGCCAAAACATGGCTTCATCACATGCCCTATGAATTTACCTCAAACCTAAGCATATGCAACCTCCTTCAAGACGAGCAAGAATTCTATGATAATTTCTTGGGCACGGCTATTTACACCATGTATTTTGCTTTATATACACATTTGCTTTGTACACACACCTTTTAATAAAAAATCGCACTTTTACTTTACACACACTCCATAATACCTAAACTTACCTTAACTTTAACTTTGAAAAGTTCCATATATTTAAACTGAATATATTGTATTTGTTTAGTACATTATGACTGAAAAATTATAAAATAAAATAATAAAAAAAAAAGTTGGTATATCCTAAATAATATTAAAATGTTCGGTAGAAACAGTCTGAACATTTTAAATTTTTTGGTAAACCAAATATAAACCAACTGTGATTCATAAATGAAATTCAACTTCTCTTAATAGGAAAAAAGGTTCGATACATTTAAATTGATCATATTGTATTTGTTTAGTAAATTATGATTGAACAATTGTAAAAACTGTAGTTGGTATGTCATGAACAACTTTAAAATTTTCAGTTGAAACAGTTTAAACATTTTAGGTTTATTCAATATACCAAGTCTGAACAAAATGCAATTCACAAACAAAACTCAAAAAATTTTGATAGGAAAAAACATATCTTTTCATCATTAAAAGTATTTAAATTGATCATTTACTCATCTATTGTTTAAAAAAACATAAAAAAATGAAAAATAATTAAGATTTAAAAGATATTATAGATTAGTGGTTAGGGTTTGTAAAAGAATGAGTCTATATGAATGGAAGAAGCAAAGGTTTTTTAGTGAAAGAGTTTTAATGATTATAGTTATGTGTAGTGGGGTGTAAAGCAAATTTGTGTTTTTATTTAAATCATTTTGTCCGTAAGTGTCATTTTACTCAATGATAGAATAGTAATAAAAATTTCATTAAATGGTATGTGTAAAGAAAAAAATGTGGTGTAAATATATGCATCCTAATTTCTTCTTATTACAAAAAAAAAAAATATATATATATATATATATATATATATATAAATAAAAAAAATATATCATGTCTAAACGACCAATATATCCATAAACAGTCAAATGACCAAAATATCCTCGCCAACCCTCATTTTTCACCAGCCCTAATGGGACCAACCCGGAAGGGGATTTGCTGCAGTTGGAGGTCTCAACTGCAGCGTCCAGTAGCCGTGGATGCGATGACACGTGGCAGAAACCTCATCCAACGGCTGAGATCAAGAGACCCAATTTTCACAATTCAACGTTAACGCCGTTTGCTTTTGGCTTACAAAACGCAGCGTTTTTAGTGTTTTCGTTTGGAGCCAAAAGCAAACGAAATCCAGCCATTTCAAAATCCAGCCATTTCAAAATCCATCCCTTCTCTCTCTCTCTCTCTCTCTCCTCTTCCTCTCGTCTGGTAGAAAACCCATCCCCTTTCTGGTTCCCGTCGGACTATCCCGCTCGTCTCCGGCGCCGGCGACACCAGATCTGGTCCCCACGCGCGAACCAGCACCTGTATTGTCTCGAAATCCAGCCCCTCTCCTCTGTCTCTCCGCTGTAGCCCTCGTCGCACTATCCCCGCTCGTCTCCGGCGTCTCCGGCGACACCAGCCAGATCTGGTCCCCACGCGAACCAGCACCAGCACCAGCGTCGACGGCGAGCCCCTTCCCTTCCCCCCTTTTCCAGTGGTGAGGTCCCCCTTTTTTGTGGTCAGCCGTCCCCTTCCCCCGTTCCCCCGACGGCAAGCCATTCACCGGATTTGGGTTGACTCTCTTATTCATCAGGTATGTGTTCATTTCCCTTGTTATTTTTTGTATAATATTTTGAATTTTTGGGTTTGATAGAAAGTGTGTAAGGTGAATTTGCTATGTTGTAGGGTATGGACACAGCACTATGCTTGTTAGGAGTGTTTTATTTTATGAATATTTCGAGTAATTGTAAAGAGACTTTTTGCTGTTTGAGACCTTTTTAACTATTTGTAGTGGTATCACTCGTCAATTTTTAAATTGTAGGATTTTGATGTAGTGTGGTCCAGATTCTGAAATTGCGGGATTTTTTTCTTTTCTTTTTCTTTTTTTTTTTTTGTTTTTTTTTAAATTTTTTGTGTGTGATAGTTTACGATGCTAATCCTAATTAAAATTGCCTCTTTGGGAAAAATTTTTTTTTGTTTTTTTTTTCTTTTCGGCAAATTAATGTAGGCCATTTTTTTTTTTTTTCATGCTATATGCTGCTGCCCCTGCACCTGCTCCTGCGCATTCACCTCCCGTCGGCACAGTCAGATCCACCACCTGCGTCGTCAGCACCCCTTGCCCCTGCCCCTGCCCCTGCTCCTGCTCATTCACCTCCTGTCGGCACCACCCCGTTCACCTCTCTCGCCGAGGACTTCGACCCTCGATCTCAGTGGATATAAAAAAATCCCAAGAGATAGGTGAGTCCATCTCTCTCCCTTCATCTATATTGTTCTTCTTCTCCAAATAAAGCAGATTTGAAGGGATTTTTTTTCTTCCTTATTCTCCACACGATGTTAGGGGTTTTACGTTTTTTTTTTTTTTTTTTTGTAACCCCAACCCTGAAAATTTTGGATTGAAGGTAATGTTCGCAAAAAAAATTGAATTAAGGTTGGTAACCCAAACTCTAAAAAGTTTTATTATTATTAGATGTAATGCTCATAAAATTGGGAGAGATGTCAGTTGATATGGAATATTATTTTGATCAAGGTCCATGGAAAATCTTACCTAAGTGGTTGCTAATTATAATAAAGAGTAAGCCATTTTAACGATTGCACATACTTTCAACTAAATATGAGAGTCTTCATAATGTTGCTAATTATGCCTGGGGTTGGAATTTTGGAGCAATTTAGTTTTCAAACAGCTTGGTTAACATTGTTTCCCTATATTTTATGTTTGCCAGTTTGGGCTTGAAGCAGCTATATATAGCAATTTCTTCCGCTTGATGACAGGATCGAGCTTTTTAAAAATGGAAGTCAGGACTAAGCAACATCAGCTGTTTGAATTGGGCTCAAGTCATAGCTTGGAGAGCTTTCGAGTGATTGGAATTTCTCTGTAATGTTTTTTGTTTCTAAACAGGCTATGTGCGTGTGTGAACTGTGAAGAGCAAGAAATGAATGTTTAATGGTTGGATATATTTGATGAATGTCTAACGCTTGTCAGGAACAGTAAATTAATGTGGAATGGTTGGGTATATTTGATGAATGCCAAAATAATGAATGCCAATTTAAACATGGAGATAGAATATGTACCATGCTAAAATGAAATATTTGGTAGGAGCATCTAAACATATTCTTTTTTTTTTTTTTTGAGTAAACATCTAAACATATTTTTTTTGAGTAAACATATTCACTATGGCTTCAGCTTGCTAATCCTCCTCAAGTAAGAGATTTGAGTGTTTTTTTTTTTTTTTCCCTTTCCCACTGCATAGTAAGAGATTTAAATTGAAATCACTCGCCTAATTGATATAATAATTAAATGACTAGTGACGTTGTAAACCACCAACAATACAATTGGATTAACCGTGCAGATATCTGTCTTGGTTTTTGAAAAATGCATTTTAGAACCCAAAGGCATGATGCAATTTCAACCAAGTGAAAATGAAGCTAGCCTACAATGAAGTCGGCCTGAGGCCGTGAAAATATGCACATTGGGTTGCACTAAACCCTCCCATAAGCCTGAAATTTTAACAAACATGTCTATTGTGCTAGAACAAAATGCCAAATCAAACCATATTCAAAGTTACAATTCCAAAAAAATTCCAAGTAAGAAAAAAATAAAATAAAATCCGACATGACCCTATCTATAGCTAGGATATCCCAAGTTATCGACTTATCAAACCTGTACAATATCAAACATTAATTCAGAAGCCAACAATAATTATAAATAAAATAAAATAAAAAGAAGTTTACATCCATCTTCAGTATACAAATCAAACCAAATCCTATAAAAATTACAACCCAAAATGAATCAAACAAAAATGATTGGGGACAAAAATCAATCTTTTCAAATCGCTCCATGCTTTAGCAATCAATTGGCACTAGGCAGGTCCATAGGTGTTGTTCATCAAAACCTGAATGGAAAAAGTGAAAAAAAGAGAATTAAAATTTCCACAAATAAAACAAAACCATATATTTTGTGCATCAAACAATTTGTGTAAGCATACATAAATTTATTTCCCAGAATAACATATCTGATTGCATGTGTAGGGATAGTAAAGGTGCTTTATACAGAGCTTAATGAAAAGGGATTATTATTAATGTCATTAAAATGACTCAAGTCACACTACGTGCAGTCCAACCACAAAGAAATCAAAGAAGCAAAAAAAAAAAAAAAAAAAAAGAAAAATTCATTCTATCCAATATTCACCAACAAGCAGTCCAACCACAAACATGTTTTTTTAGCCTTTTCGCATATTCAAAGAAGTCCAACAAGCAGTCCAACCACAAGCATAGTCAAAGAAGCACATTTTTCTGTTCTCCATTTTTCTAAAAATTACGCCTCCCTTAGGGTTACACAAAAAAAACAAAAAAACAAAATTGAACACATTTAGGATTATTATTAATGTCACTAAGATGACTCAAGTCACACTATAACTCTGATATTGTTGATTAAAAACAAATAACATTTGAACAAATAACATTATGTATTGTGTGTATTATTTGTGTGTGTGTGTGTGTGTTAGTAAAAGAAATAAAAACACTACCTAGACTTTCCCCAAGCCATCGAATTAGGGCCATACCACTCCACGAATGCAAAGTTTCTCAATAATTGAAAATCCTTATTATTAGGACATGTTTGGTCATTAAACATGGTTTTAGAAAAGGGTTTCTTTATATATATAGTATATAGTATTATATATATATATATATATATATATATATAGTATTATATATCATTATCAAATTACTCATGAATTTACATGAGTTTTGTTTAACTGTTCCGAGTCTTTAATTTCCTACATTTTCTTGGAAACCAAACGGAGATTACAGAATCACAATATATTTAGGGATTTCAAATGGAATGGTTGTCATTAGTTTCAAACCCCAGAAAGGGGGTCGTCACATAAACTCTGTTCTTCGAGCTATTTTCTGAGTTTTGTTTAACTCTTTTGAGTCTTTAATTACAGGCTGAAGCTCAGGAAGCCACAATTCGTGATGCCTCAAACCTATGTGTCTAATTGAACAAATCATCTGATGTATATGCAGTAGTTACCATTCAGTGCCCAAGATCTAATTGAACAAATCATCTCATGTGAATGGAAACAAATTAAAATCCCCAGCCGTGTGAATGGAAACAAATTAAAAAACTTTCTTTACATACCAAAAAATATTAAAAAAAAAAAAAAAAAAAAAACCTTACCTCACCACTGGAAGAACGCGACGGGAAGGGAAGGAGTCCTCGAGCTTCCTCGAGCTTTTCCTGTTTTCAAAAATCAAAATCCAGATGGAACACAAAAATAAATTTGAGGTTGGGGCTACCGAAGGCAAAAAAAAAAAAAAAAAAAAAAAAAAAACACAAAACCCTTACCTCCGGTGAATGGCTTGCCGTCGGGGGAAGGGGACGGCTGACCACAACCTAAAGAAGGTTCGGGGGACCTCACCACTGGAAAAGGGGGGAAGGGGCTCGCCGTCGACGAAGGGGACGGAGCTCCTCGCACGGGTCAGATCTGCTCCGTGCCGTGCCGCGTGGGGACCAAATCTGGTGTCGCCGGCGCTGGAGAAGAACGAGGATAGTCCGACGGGAAGGAGAAATGGGGATGGGTTTTCTCCCAGCCGAGAGGAAGAGGAGAGAGAGAGAGAGAGAGGGGATGGATTTTGAAATGGCTGGATTGCCATTTTCGTTTGCTTTTGGCTCTAAACGAAAACACCAAACGCTGCGTTTTGTTTGCTAAATAGCAAACGGCGTTAACGTTAAAGGCAGCAATATGGGTCTTTGATCTCAGCCGTTGGATGAAGATGGCGCCACGTGTCACGCCATCTACGTCTACTGGACGCTGCAGTTGGAAGCCCCAACTGCAGCAAATCCCAATCCGGACCAACTGTTCAGTCACCAAGCTCATGTCATGGCTGCCACTGAAACACCAGCAGAAGAACAAGAAACCCGGAAGCTGAACCTCTCGAGCAGTCAAGCTTTTCGTTTAGAGACTAAACCCATTCCGATTCATCAAAATCCAAGGTAAGGAAACCAGCCAAAGACTCCATATTCATTTCCACTTCGCTACAATTTAACCTTTTTTTCGTCCTCTATTTCTCATCAAAGTAGTCATGACCCAGTTGCATAAACTCAGAACACCATCTATTCTTAAATGGTTTTCTCTTAATTTCTCACAAAACCACCTTATATCATCGAAAGCTCCATTTTTGCGTGCTGGGTCAATCCACACTGCACAAAACCCTAGATTTTACAGAACAAAAAGAGCCGTTGAAACTGAAGAATGTGAAAATTTGGATGGAATTTTGAAAATTGATGGCAAAAATGTTGGCCGAGAATCTCTTGCCATCTGGGCAGAAGCCCAAACTGCATTGTTGGAATACTTGCATAGTACAAGAAGCTTACAGTTTACGGATGCTGAGAATATGAGTAAAAACTCGCCGCATTTTCTCAGTAAGCTTTTAAAAAAGGTCGAAAATGACGTTGATTTTGGGCGTTCAATTTCCCGGTTCTTGCGTTACCATCCCATTAATGAATTCGAACCTTTCTTTGAGAGCTTGGGTTTGAGACCTTCCGATTACGGTCCTCTTCTTCCTCGTAATTTGATGTATTTGAGTGATGATGGTAAGCTGCTAGAGAATTATCATGTGTTGTGTAACTATGGTATCCTGCGTAATAAGATAGGAAAGATTTACAAGGAGGCAACAGAAGTTTTCAAATATGATAATGGGGTTTTGTTATCGAAGCTTCAAGCTTATGAAGAACTTGGGCTGAGCCAAAGTACTATAATTAAGGTTATTGCTTCTAGTCCTTCTCTTTTGATCGGTGATGTAAATAGTGCATTTGTAGAGGTACTAGAAAAATTGAAGAGTGTGGGGATTGAATGTGGTTGGATTGAGGACCACTTGTCGGAGAAGAATTCTTATAACTGGAGACAAATGCAGGGACTTTTATGCTTATTTAGCAAGATGGGTTGCAGTGAAGAGCAGATAGGTGGATTAATCAGCCAGCATCCAGAACTCCTATTTGATGGTTCAGGGAGTAAGACTTCCTCACTAATTGGGTTATTATTGAAATTTGGATCCAAGATGAACGAGATGAGTTTGATGTTTCTGCAGTTCCCACAAATCCAAGTTGGGAAATTTGTTTGTAATTTGAGGCAGGGATTTCTATTCTTGAAGGAGATTGAGATGGAGGCGAAAGAGATTGGGATAATTGTACGTTCTCACCCACTATTGCTGGGTTCATGTGTTTTGAAGAAAACTAACAGCTTACTTGTTAATTTAAATATCGGGAAGAAACGGCTTTGTGGAATCATCAAGGATAACCCTCAAGAAATGAAGAAATGGGTTCTGGGATCGAGGGTTAAACCAATACCAAACTCAGGAGAGGACCTAAAATCGCAGATAGAAAGGACTAAGTTTTTGTTGGATTTGGGATTTGTCATGCACTCAAATGAAATGAAGAAAGCACTCAAGGAATTTCGAGGCAAAGGAGGGGAACTTCAGGAGAGATTTGACTGTTTTGTGAAAGCTGGCTTGCATAGAAAGGATGTTTCCAGGATGATCAAAGTAGCCCCTCAAGTTCTTAACCAATCCAAGGATGTGATTGATAGCAAGATTGATTTTCTTGTAAATGGTTTGGGTTATCCCATATCAACTTTAGTGACATTTCCAGCATATCTTTCATATACAATTCAGAGAGTCAAGCTTAGGGTTTCAATGTATAATTGGCTCAAAGATCAAAAAACAGTAGAACCTGGGTTGGCCTTGAGCACTATTATTGCAAGCGCAGATAAAATCTTTTTAGGGAACTATGTAAATCATCATCCTAGAGGTCCTCAAGTTTGGAAAGATTTGAAGAAACAATTTTATCCTGACTAAAAAGTATCAATGAATTGTTTCTTTTAGGGTTTGCACAATGCAAGTCATTGCCAGGTTGGTGTGAGATACTTGTTTCTATTCTCATTCATTTTTTTGTTCTGTACATTACCGTGGTTTAGCAATTAAATGAGTCTATCATTTTTCTTCTTTTTTTTTTATTTGATTTTTATTTTTATTTTTATTTTTAGTGATAAGAAATGAGAATACTCATTTTTTTTTTCAACAATTTTTTGTTATAAGAGCAGTTTTGAGTTCATTAGATGACCATATTTCTACTTTATTTTGCTGGTTGTGGTGATGTCTCCCTGTTAAATTACTGAAATGTGTTTATACATGCTATGCCAAATATAGTGGATCGGTTAAGTCTAATATGGTCCATTCTAACACCCCTTAGTAACTTAACTCCGTATGTTAGGCCATTCAACTATTTTTTGTTATGGTAAATCTTTGGTTAGAATCAGTACAAGGGTTTAGGTATTAATCTTGGTATTATGCTATGCCAAATAGTCAAATACAATGCATTGGTTCAGTCTAATATGGTTCATCCTGACACCCCAAGACTCTTAAGAGAAGTAAACAATTTTGGAGTGTTTAGGATTTAATCCTGGTACTAGTGGAATTTCTGGGTTGTTGAGCTCGAAGTAAATTGTTGATATGAAAATGTATCAATCTTGGTTCGGATTTTCTTCTGTTTTAATGAGATTGATTGCTTTCTATGTTGTCCACTCTCCTTGTAAAACTTGACCATAAGTCATAAGTCGCTAAAAGAATTGGAAAATATCAATATAGTGATACAATACAGAGCATACACATTGAACACTATGGGAATACAAGGGAAACAAGAACATAGTGATGAACCGAAAACCCAACCCATGTAGTGGGTTACTGTGGATATTTTCATCAAATCTAGAAAAAGAGCTGTCTGAGTATTGTATCAATTGAACTCTGCTTCCACAACAATTAATTTGTATTTAAATTGTATCACATTACCCTGTAAAATTATGACAGTTTCTTTAGCTTCCAATCCCAGCAATGGCATTACCTGCGTGAAGAATGAAGATAACAGTCCTAGTACTGCTTTGTTTTTTCTTGGTATAAGGAAACTGTTGTGAGATCAGCCTATGGAGTTGGTACAATTTTGCTTTTTGTTTAAATTTTTTACCAGAAATAAAAACAAACATGTTATGTGGACAATGCATTGAAAATCCAGAGGTTATTTGCATTTGGGTAAAGAAAACATATAATTGTTGAGTATTCTGCCACAATTCGTAGTTAAATCTTTGTTTTGTTGTTGGCTAGGCTATTTTCTAGTTTTTATCTCTGCTTCCACTCGGACCTTAAATCTTCAAGTATATTAAATGCTTTTGGTGTTATATTTCTATTGTAATATCTTCCAGGCCGATCTGCTTGTTCCTGGTTGGCTAGGAAGCATCAACACTCCAAAAAATTTGGGAATGCAGTGTCGGATACGGCACCTGCCCAACATGCCTACTTCACATATCAGACATGTCTGAAGTGTCCGTAATTTTTAGTTCTTTTCTTTTACCCGGCACGGCTCCTACACTCTGCCAACATGTGTGGGACACACCTGCGACACGGTGGGGGAGTTTTTCTGTTTATTTTGATGATTGGAATTAGACAATTGATGATATTATTATTTATATATATATATTTTGTGTGGAAAATGGAACAATGCTTGAACTTAAATTTTATTGTTACAACTTATCTCATTATGACATTTGGAGTTGCATGTCTTGTTTGTTTATGTAATTTCATCTTTTATATCCCCATATATTTTAATTCTATTTTGATATGTATAATGGAATCAATTATATATGTATATAAATTATAAATATTTATTTATTTATTACCATATCCCTGTCATGCCTGGTCATAGTTTTTTTAGGATTTCCCATATCAGTGTGTCAGTGTCGTCTCAGAGCCATGTCATGGGTCATTGTCAGTGCTTCTTAGCTGCTCATGTTCTTCACTGATCAATTCTGGAATCTGAATCTTTGCGAACATAAATTGCACTGTGACTAATTGACCATAAATGTCCATGGGGCAGTGCACCTGACGTGACCCATTGACCTGTTAAAACAAACAAATTACTAGGTCATTAATTTGAAAAGCCCATACCCAAAAAGTTGTGCAGATGTGTAGCTACCTTCATTAGTCCAGTTAGAGTAAAACATGAGCTTTTAAGATTGAGCATGTATTCTTGCGGCAGTCAGTAAATTGACCTAAAGTTGTGTCAATTTCTGTTTCTCATATTTATATTTTCAATATCAGCATTGTGCTATGTGTTGACATTTTTCTTGAACGCCGTCTTGTGTCAGGTGAACTTTGACCAGTGTGGTGCCAAGTCCTCTAAGGAGACAAATGATTGAAAAGCGAAAACCTCAGTAGACATTATACGTCAAACACTACAGGGGTGATAAACCTGCTTCAAAAGTCTCTGTCTACTTGTAGATGTCTGGTAGGTTCTTCCAGTTGTAGTCAACAAGGAATGCAGTGACATGATTCTTCCATAAGGCTGAGAATGGTTGAACACAAGGCAAGTTAATTTTATAGTACCTTGTATAATTCTGAGATTATTTTTGAAGTATTCATTGAAGCATAGAACTTCTAGGTCATCTTGGTTGTGACTCATGAATGGCAAAAACTCCTTTTTCAGTTGCTTGATCTTCTGATACCTCGAACAATTTTCAAGATCTACCAAATCTGCATGATGTAAATCTCTTTTAAGTCTTGTGCTTTGCATCAAATTGGGAAACCAAACTATATAGAAACTTCAAAATAAAGCAATTTTATAAGATTTTGGGAAATGATTTGAGTTTGGAATCATGGAAATGTTGGCTTAACCTAGGAGTTAATATTTTTTCTTGTTTGGTAGTTATCATCCTCGTAATTGGAAATATTTGCCTACTGACCAGAACTGTATGGGCCCAGTTCACAAATTGCAAATGACAAAGATAGGGTGATAGATGCTCGTAACTGTCCATTCTTTTGCCTTTTATTGGACCAATTGGGAGACAGGGAAACGAATTAAAAGAATCAAAGAAAGAAGTGGCAGTAGCAACAAATGCCTGGACTGTAGGACAATTAACTTGAGTCCAAGAGAGGAGTTTCTAGGAAACACATGTGGGATGTGTTAATTTTCCAAACCTAAAAGCCTAAGACCCTCACCTGTAACTTATCAAGACTAGAACAGGCTTGTCATGTGAACAACAAAGATAGGCTCATGGATGAAATGGGCCCAAGAACGACATGCTTTAATACTATGTTAAATTTCCAACCTAACAGCCTAGGCTATTAGGTGAAGGGCCCAAACTAGTATATGAAGACATATTAAACTCGAGACTTAATCGATGTTGGACTTTCAAACAGGATGCACAGGATGAAGCAACAATACTATGGGGAATTCTGCACAAAACTGCCATTCTCTATCTTAATTGTACTGAAAACTGCCAGGCAACCATTATTTAAGGAAGAACAGGGCTGAGATGTGCTGCAGAACACCAAGCTCTTAGAGCCCATCTATTTAGTTTCTTAGGTCTAGCCAAGTTTCTAGTTGGTGTTACCCTAGTTTTAGTTTGAATGGGGCTATTTTCTACTGTAATTTAATGTTTTTGTACCCTTCATGAATGTTAAAAGAGTTTTCTAATTTCTATATTTATTCTCTCAGATTGGTGAATTTAAGTATGTTTTTCAAAGTTTTATGACTTTGGTTGATCTTCATGAGCCATTGTTGTTAATTTGAAGACATTTTGCTTCAAAAAGAACAAAAATTTACTTGAGCAAAAAATTGAACTCTTAGTCGCTGGATTGTTCAGCGATGGCTTGGTAAGCGGCCAAAATTTTCGAATTTGGTTTCAACGGCTCATTAGGGACCTAAAGTCCAAAGAATGGTCAGGAATTAACTGCATGGTGCGCATATCCTGTGATAATACAATCACATTGTTGCAGAGTGGAAGTGCTGCCAGGGTTTTATGTTATTAACTAGCTTCAAAACCCGTGCAATGCACGGATTATTTATAAAAATAATATTCTTAGAAAATTAGAATTTTAACAAAATACTTATTCTTTTAAATAGTATAATGTATTTGTTAATATAATATGTCAATTAAATTTAAAAGATATAAACAAAAATAAACTAAATAGTTAAATCAAAATAATCTTTGGTGCGATGTTTGCGTAATATACTAATGTATCACACAAAATTTAATTATACTCCCAAAAAGGATAAATTATTTTGAAAACAATTAATTTAATGATGGAAGCTTGTAAAAAAAGGAAGGAACTGACACGTTATGGTATTTGGTAGAAAAAGATTAAAGGCTCTCTAGAGCCTAGCCCATCCCACGGTAATAGTTTTGACATTTTAGTATGTACCAAAGCAAATATAGTCATCGAAGGTGTCTCAAAATACAACGGTGTATATCGTAGAATGCATGACAATGATGAATCTTGTTCTTTTATGAGGGTTTCGAGTGGGTTTCAGAGAGTGAAAAATCAAGGGGAAAAAAATACCAAAAATTTGTTTGAGATTAGAGCATAAAAAAGGGAGAGAAAAGTTCAAAGAAAGAAAGAGGGAGAGAGAAGATAAGAGAAAATATAGATCTTTTCAACTTTGGGTAATTAACCATCCAGAAAATTTTTTATTAAAACAGTTTTTTTTTTTTGGTTTCGTCAGAGGTAGATTGAGAGAATTTGAAGATTCTAACATGTTGTGTTTTTTTATTTTTTATTTTTAATTTTAATCCTCATTTCCTCTATCTGTCTTTCTTTTGGATTATAACTATTTATAGTTTTATAGAATCAATTTTTTGGAGAGGAGATGAATAGGCATAAAGAAAACAAAGAAATATGGTAGTCTACTAAGTTTGGGTTGAACGTTGTGCAGTGTGGGTTTTCTTCCCGGGGATTTGTGAATTTTTTATAGATAATCTTTAGGTGTTGTTAGATTCATGAGGAACCATGGTGGAAGGATATTCATCACGTTCTTCTGGCCCTTGAGGCGGGATGATTCAAACAAAAGATGAACTGCTAGCCTTTCTCTGCAGTCTAGTGAGGTTTAGGATTGGGAAAGTCTCTAATGATCTTTAGAGATATGCGTAATTCCTTTTAACTTTTATGTCTCGAGGGACTATTGAGGCTATGGACTAGGGGCTGAACTTTTATGTCTACATTAAAAGTTCGAGTTCCTTATTGAAATGTATTTACTTTGTATGTAGGTATCCCATCGATCACCAGTTAAGTGAACTAGAGAAGTCTGCTCTGATGATGGCTTTAAATTTTCATCGTCGAAGAGATGAGAAGATTGGAATAGGAGCTCAGGAAATAAAGGTATGTTAATCAGAGTTGATTTAGTGCATACCTTATGTTCAAAAGCACTTTAAATCATTATATACTGTAAGGCACAGGATACATTTAGCTAGAATACAAAAATTGCAACTTTGGTTGTTTTGTTTAAGACTTTAAATTAGTTTTTTAAAAAAAATGACTTTTAAAGTAGTTGTAGACCTGGCACGTACAATTTATTTTGAACGGCTGTTTGTATTATGAAGTAAGCAACATTTGTGTCAAGAAAGATGGTGTTATACTAAAGAGTAAAGGGTGCACACTTAAGACTTGCTTGCCTAAAAGTACTTGATAACCACTTATTTTATTTTATGTTATTTTTTTCATAAGTGTCGAATGTTCATTTAATTATCTGGGGTTCGTGGAGATGTAGGAACCTAGTATTGAAATTTCATCCAGTATAGGGTGGCACAGAACTTTTACGCATATCTTGGGTCTAGAACTTACAACAACTTATCTTATCAGGTGTACTCTGTAGAACTATATGTCAGTAACACTGTTTTTGGTTGCCAAGAAGACAGATGGAATCTTACAACTATATCAGGAAAGAATAGTTGTAAGATATTGGTTTGTTTTTCCACACCTTCTCTGGCAACAAACTGAGGTTAAGCTCCATTTTTTCAATGGAAATCATCGGATCCCCCCACCCCACCAAAAAAAACAAAAAAATAAAAACCTTTTCGCCACTACTCATTCCCATTTTATGTCAAATTATCTATCAATTTTGTTGAATATATATTATGTATCAATGTATGTATGTATATATGCATAAATCTAGTGGAAGTTATTTCCTATGTTTAATTCACAAAGAAGAGAAGCACATGCACTACCTAAGTTTTTGTACATCAACGTAATATCCTCCACAGATTTGTCCGATAGTTTTTTCATGAAATTTTCTGTGATACAGTTCCATGAGGCCTTTTTCCCCCCTTTTGTTTTCACTGGTTGGGTGTCACCCTAAAGATCAAAATGCCTGTTGCTTTCATGTGGTCAGAACAGATGGAACAGTTGAGGACTTCTCATACCGCAAGAGTGTCCTTGGTGCTTTAGAGATAATTGCTCCTCGAAAGGTGAAAAAAGCTATCAGTCAAAATGGCTAAAATTTGAAACGTTTTAATCCAACTCTCCATGCATGTACATATGGAGTATTTCAGGCATGTACAGTGACTTGTGTGGGATTGGAGAAAACCATTTTGGAATACACATTGGATGGTTAGATGAGCAG
The DNA here is from genome assembly GCA_039720395.1 of Liquidambar formosana. Lineage (NCBI taxonomy): Eukaryota > Viridiplantae > Streptophyta > Magnoliopsida > Saxifragales > Altingiaceae > Liquidambar > Liquidambar formosana. The sequence goes on along the minus strand of CM077829.1, from coordinate 18,177,751 downwards.
TTATCTTGACTTGCAGTGAGCCAATGTGAATTATTTTTGGAGATGATCATGTTTATCCCCAAGTGCACTGCTTCTTGAAAGATCAGAGGAATCTAGATCCAAGGAAGATCCAGTTAAGGTGGGATTCTTGGACAGTTGACTTATCATAGTTAGTTTTGGAAGTTTTTTTCTTCTCAGATAGTGGCAGTTCATCGTCTTGGAGTGATATTAAATTTTTTCGAGCTTTCATACCCTATTTGAAGCTGTACACTACTTACAGAAGCAGAATTTCCATGCACAAAAAGAGGGATAGCCAAATAGCTGATGCCATTTTCTTTTAGTGGTGAAATAATCTTTTGTACATTTTGTTATTGTTACCATAAGGCATTCCCATTCCCATGCTTTTTTTTTTTGCTGCTTCCACTAAAACCTTGTTTGCCTTTGACACATTAGGCAAAAAGGACCTAGTGGAACCAGCAAAGAAAAGCATGTAAAGGGCAATCCCCCAGTTTAAAGTTATATCAATATACATTAACTGGCAATGGAAATATTCATTTTCCCAGCCATGCTCATAAATGGTTGCCCTGACATTTCAGCTGGTACGATAATCTGGCAGGTTGCTAATTTTAACCTGAAGTTGTTGATCAAAAAAAATTTTAACCCGAAGTTGTGTCGCATTCTGAATTTTTATTTTTTTGAGTTTATTTGTTCATTGTTTTGTATTCTTTGGGTTTTGTGATTAGTTAGTCGTTTGATGTCAGGCCCTCTGTAAAGTGCATCTTAGCACCCTTCTATGTGGTGATTTTTGCCTTGACTTGTTGAGTTGTAATGGGAGTTAGATGTTCACAGTGCGCAATTTTCTTTTGAAATGCAGACATGGAAGTTTTGGAGTGGTAGAGTGATATGCAGATTCACCAACCCAGATGGGGTTGAATGACTTCTCTCTTTGGAAAATGTTAGCCACTGTAGAATGGTTTGATCAACAACACATAGGGGTTGCAGTTGGTCTTTTTGTGCTTGATCCTTACCATAACTTGTGATTATGGTTGATTGTCATTAACTTATGATTATGCATTTGCCAGAATTGTTTGTTTCAGAGGTCAAATGACTGCCTAATGTTTGAGTCCATTGCCATTGGTAATGACTAGATACACGTTTGTAATAAGCTTGTTCATGATTCTATGAAATTGCATGTCAACACCAACGAAGAAAAACAATTTGGTATGTAATGTGCCTTATAAAAGTTGGCATATGCCATCCAGCTAGGCCAGATGGTAAAACATGTGGACATTGTGTAACATGCTTGGGTTTACATCTTTATAGGGGCACTTATTTTCATTTTTATAAAATGATTTTATACTGTGTTTACTGGGGGAAAAAGAAAGAAAAATGGACTGCTACATTATCTCTCTTCGCCCCACTCACACCCTACACCCCCCCCCCCCCCCTCTTTTTTTTTTTTTTTTTTTTATTTTTAAAACTGAATTTTGTGATTTGAAGCACCTGCTTGGGGCGAGGTTCGGATTTGAAGCATGGTGACTGCCACATTGATTTGATTTTTTTTCTAGAGTTTTCTCCTTTTCACAATAATGGGAGATTGTCACTTCGGTATTATTGAGTTGGAGTTAGGTTCCAAGTTGCTAGCAGCCACTCGTGGTTACCCCACATTGCGCCATTTTGGTGGTTCTCTGTTTCACCACTACTTGCTTGGAATTTTTAGTGTAATGATTGTATTCATAATTTCAAAATTGGCCATTATTTCGTGATTTGGATTGCTTGCGTAATATTCAGAAGCACTAATAATAACGGCCTAGAAGCTATATATATATATATATAAGCTCAAAATTGTTTAAAATGGATTTTCAGCTTCAAAATATTGATTCTAGCATTTGTTTGCCAAGCTCATGCTCACTATCAAAAGGCCAGTGGCGTGTGAGTGTGTGAGTATGTGACAAGGCTTTGATTCCATGGACCCATCGGGGTCTACGCGGATGTGTGTGCACAACATGAGCACAACCAACCTAAAATTATGAATTATTGATAATAATAAATAAACAATAATTGAGAATGTGGTGATGTGACACCGCTGAACCAAGATATTTCTTCTCATTTTTTGTTTGGTTATTAATTCGCTCTCAATCTATGAATGCTTTATTTTGTCAATTGTGCACAACATGATTGGCAAAATGTCTAATCTCGGATGTCAACAACATTAACTCCAAACCACTTACTTGTGCTCTCTTAGTTCAATAGATAAAACTTTAAACTCAAGACACCAGTCTTACTTGTGCTATTGAAATCGAGCCTCCCCCTCAAAATGTCTCTCTACTTGGAAAAAATAAAAAAATTAATACCCCTTCACAAAATTATACTACCCCTTTTAAGTTTAGCTTGTTTTTATTTTTCTATTATATTACTTAAAAACTATATTTTAACATATGTGATTGAAAGCCAATGGCATTGTAGTTTTTTGGCATTTGTTTCACTTGTTTAAGGAGTGATGAATAATCTCGGGTTCAAATCAATGAAAAATTATTGAGACTCATTTGTCAATATGAAAAAAAGTAAATGATAAGGGTAGTTTCGCTCAATCGTCCTAAAAAACCGAAACGTGTGATTGAAAAGAAAATGCTAGAGAGGCCAAGTTCAATTGTCCTATTGTATCATTAAGTCAAAATAAAGAGATGAGGTCATTTCACTCCATCCTCTAACGGCCATCATCTTGACATCACTGATAAGGAGGCCAGCATAATTTCAAAATATTAAAAGGAAGTTACGTCTAGTAATGGCTAACCTCAATGAAAGTTAATTTTTCTCTATTTTTAAATTGAAATATATGATCTTCATCTTCTCTCTCCTTTTTTTGTTTCCTTTTTTTTTTTATTTAAATTTTTGATATTTGAAGAGAATATTGAAATTAAAATACTTATTTCTTAATTTGATAAGTTTATAAATTAAAAAGGACTGCAGAGGCACATGACTTTATTTATTTATTATTATTAAAGTTTAATTAATTAAAAATGTAATTACATAAACTACCAAGGATATTATTTCCTTAACCCTCTATTTGGTTTGTGGATTTTATCATGGAAAAAAAGGGGAAGAGAAAAAAAATGGGGAGGAAAGAAAATGAAAGCAAAATATGAAATCATTTTAACCCAAAATTATTTCAATTATTCTTCTTCTACCAATTTTCTATTGCAACCAAATAAGAAAAAGTACCATTTTTCATATTTTATTTTTTTTCCTTGATAAAATCCACGAACCAAATAGAGCCTAAAAGAAAAGTGCAAGAAAGGCACATGACTTTCTTGTGATTGGCATTACACATGATGTAATGGATATGAATTGCGGTGCTTATTATAATACCTAGAAGTAAAGTTTTATTATCACAACTCACCAACCCACGTTAGTCAACAGCCATACATTATTTTTTTATTTTTATTTTTATTTTTTTTTTGGTAGATGACAGTCAATTCCTCCCAAACTAGTTCTACCTATCATATCTTCCCAGATAACAATCAATATTTTTTACAGAAAATTAGATTCCCATAAACGATAACATTTTGCAGTATATCCCAACTTTGTAAGCACATCAGCAGCTTTATTTGCTTCTCTTACACATGATTAATCTTAACATCTATATTATTTTCTATTATAATCTGCCTACAATCACTCATTATACTATAAATCGTTTAAGGACAATTATCCAAATGATGCAAACTATTAATAACCAATTTAGAATCACCTTTAATAATCACCTTGTTATAATTTTTTTGCTTTGCTAACAAAAAACCATTTCTTAATGCAATAGCTTCTATTTTAGGAACAGAAATATTCTCCTCAAAATAATTGCAATGCATAACTATTGGTTTACCAAACTGATCGCGAATTATCAACAGCCATACATTTGTAGCATGGCATTTGCAGTGCAATTATACTTTAATATATCTGATTTGTCTCTACCCCAATGGCCACAGTATCTCAAATAAATTGGGTTTCCACACCCTGATTTCCACGATTACTTCATTTTAGGGATGGCAATTTGGACTCGCCCCATAGGAGCCCCGCCTCGCCCCTCCCTCATAGGGGCGGGTTTTTTTGAAAATTTTCAGTTCTCGGTTCAGGTATGGGTCAGATTTTGAATTTTTCATCGGATTCGGTTCAGGGATGGTATTTACTAGTCCTGACCCGCAGAACCGAACTGAACCATAGACCCGCCCCGTCCCGCATGTCCTTTTACAGTTTTATCCTTATATATATATAACCTTAACTCTTTACAAAAAAAACCCTAGCCGCCTCTCCCTCATTCATTCAGTCACTCTCTCAGTCTCTCCCTCCCTTACGCAACACTCACACAGCCACTTCACCAGTCATCGGCGTCACCAGTCATCGTCGCCGACACTGGTCCCCGCCTCACCTCACAGCCTCCCCACCTCAGAGCGACAATACCTCATCTTTATGGAGTCACGGTCTCACGGACCTCGCCGCATCTCCTTCCCTCACGCGACACACTCACACAGCACACTTCACCAATTTGCCGTCGTCGATACTGGTCATCGTCCGCCATCCGCCGTCGCCAACACTGGTCCCCGCCTCACCTCACGGCCTGCCCACCTTAGCACGGCAATACCTCACCCTTACGGAGTCACGATCTCACGGACCTCGTCGCATCAGCACATTTTCTCTCTCCGTCTCTACCGTGGTTGGTTGCTTCTCTCGCCAGATCTACACCAAATCTACCAGATCTACCGGATCTACACCAGATCTGCCTTGGTTGAGTTGGTTCCTCACCAAATCTGGAGCTTGTAATATTTGAAAGGTATGGTTGATCGGTTGTTGCCTTGCCGGAGCTTGTGTTTTTACCATTTTTTTTTTTATAATTTTTCCTATGTTTATCTGATATTCTTATATTTGTAAGGCTGAAAAAAAAAAAAATTTTTTTGCTTGAGCGGGGCGGGGCGGGGCGAGGCGAGGATGGTTTTCCTAAGAAGCCATAGGGTCGGGGATGGTTCCTAGTTTCTGTACTCCGTCGGGTTTAAGGGCGGGTTTGGTACTACGATTTCAATGTTAGAGTCGAGGATGGTATATAGTCGACCCGCCCCCGACCCGCCCCATTGCCATTCCTACTTCATTTCTACCCTTCATGGAATATAACTACGAAATAGGAACCAGGGGTGTTAATGGTTCGGTTTGGTTCGGTTTTAGGGGAGATTTCAAACCAAACCATACTATAAAAAAACAAAACCAAACCAAACCATTATATTTCGGTTTGGTTCGGTTCGGTTTCAGTTTTAACCTATCAAGTAACAACAAATAATTGAAAATGAAAAAAATGACATACCAAACTCCAAATAAAAACATTTTTAATAAAAGCATTACATTAGCAACTAAAAAAACAAACATTGTATCAAAATAGAAATATATTGACATATATCAATATGTCAATATCACATACAACATTAATACACACAACATTAATAGCTAGTTTAATACATGCCAATCTAAAAAAGGGAAAAACAATAAGAAACTTAAAATCAACAAAAACAAGCCCATTACCTACTTTACCCTTATTAGAATTGGGAATTTACAAATTTTAAGTATATATATATATAATATAAAATTATATATATATTATATATTTTTTGGTTTTTTCGGTTTTTCGGTTTGGTTTGGTTTTTTAAAATTGAAAACCAAAACCAAACCAATTGAGTTCGGTTTTCTAAAATTAAAACCATAACCAAACATGATGACAAAAAACCCAAACCAAACTGTTCAGTTCAGTTTGATTCGGTTTGGTTCTCGCTTTTAACCAAAACCATTAACACCTCTAATAGGAACTAATAATTTAGATGATATTATAAAGAAATTAAAAGGACTTATTGTCACTTTTTTTATTGCTTCTGCACTCACTATGGGCATGTGGGGTAAACAAATCTAAACCGTATCTTAATGATGATAATAATTATAAAAAATTCAAACCCTTTCTTTCTCGGGAAGTATCTTTTTGTTTTTAACGTGCTAATCAAATGAAAGCTTGAAAAGTTAACATGTGGGAGTTGTAGAGCCCCTTGTTGAAACGAGAAACTAATATTTAACTATGAGATATCACGTCAGTCAATCGTGTCATAGTTGATGCAGAGGCTTTGTAGCTTTTTTTTTTTTTCTTTTGGCTGAGAGGACCTTCGTTAAAACAAAAACAAGACAAGAAACAGACAGGGGTTTTAAAAAATGCAAAGAGTACTTTAGGGGAATGAACAAAAAGACAACGAAAGAACAAACTCGAAATGAGGGGTGGATAAAAATTTGTCCTAATTTCAAGGGGTGGATTTGCATTTTTTGAGTTAAACCTCAAGAACGGAAGGTCATGGGTTCGGATTGCTAACTTTTATTGGGGCAGCCACCAGCTGAATCTATTTTGAAAGTTATTTGATATAAAATGGATGGTAACTTTATCTGTGTTTTAGAGATAAGTTAGACTAAAAATGAAAATACCTTTTTGGAAAAAGAAAAATGATAAAAAATATACTTGTATTGATCAAAATTAGCCCTCTTTCATTATTTATTATTTTTCCCTCACTTCACTTCTTGACTTAGAAATACACGGAAACAGCAAAACCAAACCAAATTTAACCATATTTTTTTATTTATTTTTGGTACAATGGGAGGGGTTCAAAGCCTTGGCAATCCAAATCATACCCTTTATCCCATCTTCCCTCACCAACAAGGGCGGATCCAAGTTTCTTTTCTCACCGGTTGCATATAAGCAATTAAGCAGTGCAAATGTGCATTATAGTGTATTTCAGTATATTTGACCTAAATTAATCAAAATTTGACCATATTAAATCAAAATTAATCATTTTTTTTTCAATGTGGATGGGACACTTTAGTAAATTTAGTCAAAAATTAAATATCCATATATTTTAAAAAAGAAATTTACCAAAAATTGAGTGAAATTTAATCAAAAATTAAATATCCATATACTTCTAGATGCTAAGAATATCTTGTTCCACAAGGAAATGTTAAATTTGCAACCTACTTATGTTTTTGTGGCCATCCAAAGAATGAAAGCCTGTCTGGGATACAAATTGCTAAACTAGATTAAGTCGTACCAAGGAATAGGATTACTTTTTGGTTCTTCTTCTAGTGGCTCACCAAACACTTTTGATGGAGAAGTGACCATTATAGTAATAAAAGTCTAATTTTATACTCACCTTCCGCTTCCGTATTCAATCCGAATTCTTCTTCGGTTAAGCCCCATAATTCAATGGCATTCTCATTAGCTTTCATGTTGATCCTCTCTATTTTTTTTTTAATTAATGATGCGTTAAATTTCTGAAATACATGGTAGGTTTGTATTGATAATTTGTAGAAGGTGGGGATTCTTTTTTGTTTTGTTTTTGTCAAACGATTGGAGAACACACATATCCAAGCGGAGTCAAAATCAAGACTTCCGTAAATCCCACACCCTATTGGGGTGAGAAATGCCACTAGATCCAATGACTTTTTACTATTTTTATTTTATTTTATTTGAGAGGTCAAAAAATGTCTGCAAGAATTAATCAAACATAATCTTAAATGTTAGTATTCTTATTGTTACGTAATTAGTTTGGATTGATGATGATGTAACAATTCCTATAACCAAACCAATTTTCTTGAAAAACGAGCTTCTTTTAGTAAATAATAAACCATTTACAAATATTTACATAGAAGGCAATGCTAAATTCGTAATTGATAGTTTATATAATATCCGACAATGGCCATGGGTTATTTTTAGTATTACATATGATTGCATTTGGAAACGTGTTATAAATGTTAGAAGTTATGAGGTAACAAGAGATTTTTAAACCAATCATGTCATCATCATAAAAACAATAAGAATTAAGAGTACTATTAAACGCAATTTATGCCGCCAATCTGGATAAGGATGCAACGTCTCCAAATCTTTCACGGGTCCTGCTAAGGTAAGGAACATGGGCCACATGTTGCCAGCTTGCCACGTCTTCCAGGCGGCCAGGCCAAGTGGCGGCACCTCTACACGATGCCAGAAGTATAGTCTTGAGCAAATGAGAGACGAAAAGGTTAAATTTTACAACCGTGTTAAAATAAAAGGAATTAAGAGATCATGCTCTTGTTACGCAGCAAGGAAAATGAAAGAGATGTACAGTCCTTTTTTCTTCTTACCCACTACCCATTAAAAAATTTATATATAAGTAGCTATTTCACATAAATTTTAGCATGATAGCTTATCATTGTATTTTGTGATAACAGTCAGATGCATGACCATACAAAAGAAAGGTGGTGTTTGAAAAAAAAAAGATTTTTTTGTCATTTCCACAGTTATGATTTTATTGTTATGTATATTTTTCTCTTGGTAGTAAATTAGTCCTTTGAGGGCCTCAAAGGGGTAAAATTGTCCATTTTGTTTAAAATCAAGAGTGGATTGGAGTTTATAAATAAAAGGTCTGTTCAATGATCCATTATTTAATTTAAATTCTAAACAGGGCAGACTTTGTAATTAATGCTTTCTAGACGGCCAGTTTTGCAATTTTTTCTATGAAAAAACTGATATGCAGATTCACGGACCCAGATTTGGTTCAATGACTTTTCCCTTTGGAGGACGAGACGGCTTTTCACCAAAAAAAGAAAGAGAATGGGATGAGCCGATCGCCACCAAAAAAGGGGTCATAAATGATGTCTCTCTTATTTGTCTCATAAAGAGAATGAGATGAGCCCATCACCGCCAATAAAGGGGTCATAAATGATGTCTCTCTTATTTGTCATTGAGTCATTAACTAACGATCATTGCATGCTCCAGCCAACACGGGTCAAATGGCTGCTTACCATGGGCCTTTGCGGCAATAGTCCAATGTAAACCCCCTTCCCCTCAAAAAAAAAAAGATAAATAAAAAATAATAATAATAATAATAATCAAAGGAGACTGCTTTATATTGACTTCATGCATTTGATGAGATTGCAGAAACAAGCACACCCCTCAAATAATAATAATAATAATAATAATAATCAAAGGAGACTGCTTTATATTGACTTCATGTATTTTTAATGAGATTGCACAAACAAGCACACCCCACCGCCCAAAAAAAAAAAAGAAAAGAAAAGGAAGTTGATACTGTACAGGCCTTATAAATACTTGAATTAAGAGTATATATATAAATGAAAGTCATTATAGTAAAATATGTAAGAATTATGTTAGTTTTGAAAGAAAAAAATGGGGAAGAAAAAGTATTGCTGTAGCAATCTACATTTTGCTGTCCAATGGAAAGTGAACAAGTCGAAGTTGTATTCTCAAATAAACTGCTTAATTGATTACAGATTAAGTAATTTAAGAGTGGATTTATTACTCCTCTCAATCAGTTTAAGCTGAAATTTGTAATTGCCACTTACCGGCCACTGTTAATTTTGACTCAATCTGATTTAATAATTAGATCTATATTTACAGCGTGAACATAAATTTCTTACCAAATTACTTTTAATTAGCTTCCATAATGTCAATTTTTTCTTATCTTTTTCTTTTTGGATTGAATTCTTTGTAATTTCAGTTCTTGTCGTTCACAAACGAGTGATGGCCCAATGCTCATGGTATTGGCTAGGTCGAGTAATGCTATATATATCCTTTTTCTTTTTCTTTTTTTTGTCCCCCCTTAAGTTTAAGATCTGGAATAAATTGGCATTTTGTTTTTAAATCTAACTATTCAAATTCAAATTTATAATCTATTATAGTATCATCTATACTACCATATAAAGCCAATTCCTTTTATGGTTGGACTGCGCCTGAAAATACTAAAATGCCCCTATAAGTTTTTTTTTTTTTTTTTGATGAAAGACGATGTATATTAGATTACGAAAGAAAATGAGTCAGATCAAACTCGACCTGATCTCTTACACAAGATGGAGTTTCCTCCATCTAGACAAAGACATCATCAACAAATTTGGCATACTTTGCTAGTCCATGGGCAACCTCATTGCCCTTCCTACCAACATGCATGAATTGACATCAGACAAAGCATGATCTAGCCTCAACTAAAGCATCTTCAATCAACAAACCTATAGCCGTGTGAGGCACTATGCCGGAAGCAAGGGCAGTCATAACTTCCAGATTATCACCCTCCAAGTCGATATCGCGTAAACCCAGATCTTCGGCGAATTCAACTGCAAAGCGGATGGCCAGTGCTTCAGCTTGGCATAGTGTAAAAAGACAGTCTTGTTTCTTCGAAGCCGCTGCAATAACCTGTCCTTCATGGTTACGGACCACTACGCCAAACCCCACACTTGAAATCTCAGCAAATAAAGCCGCATCAATATTGATTTTAAATCGCCCCGTCATAGGAGGTACCCACCTAGCACCAACCACCCTTGACTCCGTCCTAGTCCTACTTTGCGCTGCTATATATTCTTCCAAATATCTTTGCGCCATATGGACCGTGCTCTGTGGTTCTTTCCTCACCCCTTCAAATATAACCAAGTTTCGATGATGCCAAATGGTCCACATGATTGTCATTACCATAGCCATACTTCCTTCCCCTGCCTTAGAGTGAATCATGCTAAGCCAATCACGGATGTCCCTTTGGGGGGTAATACGAGCTTCCTGGCCTAGCGGAGAGCAATTCCAAGCCTCAGTTGCCCACGAACAACTCACAAGAGCATGTAAGACTGACTCGTCGCCATTACCACACACCTCACATTGGGGTGACACCGGCACTTTTCGTTTTGAGAGGTTATTCTTTGTAGGGAGAGTGCCAGAACATGCCTTCCACATAAAGTGTTTAATCTTAGAAGGAAGGTTTTGCTGCCAAACCAATTTCAACATTAGATCACCCCCTTGCGCTGTAGAACTTTCGCCTCTTCTATTACTTAGCTCCCGCCTTCGCTGCTCCATGGCCAAATGGTAAGCACTGCGGACTGTAAACAAGCCTTTGGGATTATAGTGCCACATCCAACTATCAGGAGGGAGTCTTTTGCTCAGGGGGATTTGACAAATAACTGTTGCCTCATGGGGAAGAAAGACGCGCTCCACTAGCTCTTTGTTCCAATCCTTCAATGTCGAGTCGATGAGTTCACTAACTAGTGCTTTCTCATTAAGCTCTTTCAGCGGTGATATCACTCGAAAGGTGGTAGGCGTAGGTAGCCATCTATCCTCCCATATATAAACAGAGCATCCATTCCCTATTCGCCAGCGGGCTCCCATGTTTACCAAATTGCGCGATTCCCAAATACTCCGCCAAGTGAAACTTGGGTGGCACCCTAAACGAGCTTGCAGAAAATCTCCTTCAGGAAAATATTTCGCCTTAAGAACTCTCGATGCCAAAGACCTAGGATTAGTAAGCAACAGCCACCCTTGTTTGGCCAATAACGCCCCATTAAAAGATGCTAAGTCTCTAAAACCCAACCCACCTGCCTGCTTCGAGTCACATAGCCGAGCCCAGGATAGCCAATGGATTTTTCTAGTTGTCTCGTTTTGTCCCCACCAGAAATTACTTGTCATGGATTTCAGTTCATCACATAAGGAAGTGGGCAATTTAAAACAACTCATAACATATGATGGGATAGCTTGCACAACCGCCTTAATTAGAACTTCCTTCCCGGCCTTGGAGAGTAACTTTCCTTTCCACCCTTGCAGCCTCTTCCACACCTTTTCTTTGATGTAGCTAAAAATCGCCTTCTTTGACTTACCGATTAATGTAGGTAAACCCAAGTACTTTCCATGGTGCTCTGTAGAAGATATACCAATTGCATTTCGAACGACATCTTGTTGTGCAAGGCTTGTGTTTTTACTGAAAAAAATGGAAGACTTTTCCATATTGATTTGTTGACCTGAGGCGGCCCCATAAAGCTGCAAAATGTCACGGATTTTTGAACTCTCCTCTATGGTGGCCTTCCCAAACAACAGGCTATCATCAGCAAAAAATAAATGGGATACTTTTGGGCTACTTCTGCATACGGACACCCCTGATAACTGATTATCCCTCTCTGCCGCGCCCAATAGGGATGTCAACCCTTCTGCCACAATGAGAAAGAGATAAGGGGAGAGGGGGTCTCCCTGCCGGAGACCCCGAGAAGGCCTGAAATACCCACACTGATTGCCATTGAATATCACTGAATAGGAGACCGTCGTAACACAGGACATTATGAGCTTTACCCATCTGCTGTCAAACCCCATTTTAACCATGATGCTTTCAAGAAAAGACCACTCGACCCTATCATACGCCTTACTCATGTCCAATTTCAAAGCAAATTGACCCTGTTGCCCTGTTCGCTTATTATTCAGATAATGCATGATTTCAAATGCCACCAACACATTATTGGTGATAAGTCGTCCTGGCACAAAGGCACTTTGGCTCTCAGATATAACATGTGGTAAAACTTCTTTTAGCCTATTAGCCAAAACCTTGGAGATAATTTTGTAAAGCACATTACATAAACTGATGGGTCTATATTGAGTAATATACTCAGGGCTATCAAGCTTGGGAATGAGTACAATATGCGTGTAATTGAGTTTCCTAAGCATTTGGCCTCCATTTAAGAATGAAAGGATAGCATTAGTAACATCCGGACCAACCACATGCCAATATTTCTGAAAAAATAATGCCGGCATCCCGTCTGGTCCAGGTGCTTTAGTGGGATGCATTTGGAATAAAGCTATCCTTACCTCTTCAGCACAAAACTCCCGCATGAGATTGATATTCATCCCATCTGAAACTCGGTTTTCCATTGTCTCAAGGATTAAAAAACAATTTGATAATTTTACCAACTTTAAAAAATTTACCACAATTTGTTTTTCTTTAATTCTTTTCTACATACACATGCAATTTAAAAAACTTGGAAACTAACATAATAGTTTCATTGATAAAATGAAAATTTAAAATATATGCTGCATATGCATCACATATGCTCGATTAGTAGTATCACCTTAAGATATTAAATATGGAAAAAAAAATTCGTAAAAATAGGATTTTCCAGCCGGACCTCGTGTTAGAGGGTGGGATGTCAAGCACATCGAAGTTGAAGGAGATCAATAAATTAATGTTTTAAAAAAGGGTTGTCATGCTTTGAAGCTGTTGCGTGCACGAGGAGAATGAAAAAGGCACTTGTGGTCCATTGCTTAGATCTTTGTCTTGTTTGTTTAAGGAATTTTAAAATGAGAATTGTGACCTCAGTGTGCAACGTGGACCGTACAAATGGAACGCTGATCGAATGGATCGACCCCGCCTTGGTTCCAATAAATCAACCAAATGGAATGCTGAATGGATCGACCCCACCTTGGTTCCAATCATCCACCAACTTCACAGGTACATTGATTTTTTCCCCTTTTTGTTTTTTTTTTTTTGCCCTTTAAATAATGGGAGACAGACGCAGGGACACTTAGGATTAATTTTGCATGGGGAAGGGAAACAATTACAGTTCAATTATAGTTAATAGTTATTTTTAGTTAAGTTAATAATCATTTACTAGTAAGTTAGTAATTATTTATATTGAACTGTAGTTGTTTACTTGTAGTTAGACCTATTTGTAATTTTTCCTAATTGTGCATTAGGTTTGAAGTTTTTTATTTTATTTTATTTTTTGCTACTTGCTAACGGCTACATGTGATTACCCCACATTGCACATCTAGTATAATTTTTTGAGAATTAAGGGATGTTTAAGTACAAGATATTATGAACTATCCCACACAATTACGATCGTTCATAAATGACACGTTAATATTCACATGTGCTTATATCATTCACGGACGGCTATGAAATATTCGGAATATCCCACACATTATCAAAGTTACTAAACAACTTAACACAGATTTAATTATACTCTCTCCGTTTCATATCAATTGACTTCTTTTTTAATTTTGCACCGTTTCAAAATTATTATTTTAATAAAAAAGTCAATGTCTTCATTCTAATCAATTTCCAAAAATACTCATATTCATCCTACTAATTATAGGATATGGACAAAATAACCTCAATTAATGATTGTACTACACTTGAGGTCAAAATTGGAATGTTAAAATATGAATAAAAGTTTGAAAACATTTAACAATCATTCTTTAAATAATGTAATTTTTCAAACAGGATAACCAATGTGAAATGGAAAGAATATTTTTACCATAGTGCATCGACCCGCTTGTGAGTTGCGAGACAAATTAAAACATCCACTATTTAAGAGTATACAAGACTTTGTTTTTGATCTAAGTAGACAAGACTTTATATTAACGGTGTTATATGTTACCGTGTATAAGTTTCCAAATAGTTCAGGGGACTATTTTGACTTAGTTTTAAAGTTGAATAAACTAAAATGAAAATGAACTAAAATTGAGGGAAGTTGATGTAATTTAGCATTATTATTATCAATAAACAAACAATAATGACCAACAAAAGGGTGATGTCACACCTCATAAATAAGATGGGCATGATTAATCTGGCGACCCACTTTTTTAATAAAATGTCTTTCAAGGTTCAACCAATTCGAGCGTAGGTCATGATGTCAAGATCCATCTTTATTTCATTAATTTTGTTTGTTTATGCATAATCCCTCCCCCACCCTCACATGCATGCACATGCACCACACCCACTCATTGGCCTTCAACTCCCATAACATAATTTCATCATTGGTACCGAAGATAACACACTATATAAACCCATGTCAGTAGTAGTATCAGAACCCATTGGTCGGTATGGGTATCATTCACCACACTATGTCGAGAATCTCAAAATTAGGGGCAGAGAGAGGAAAGAAATTTCCAAGTTGAGATAAAAAGACTTCTTACTTCTTGACAGAGAGAGGGAAAAGAAATTTCCAAGCTGCTGACATGCCTTAGGAGAAAAACTTTATGTAACTGTGAAAAGATCAAGTGGTATCACAAGCCAATGAAAACTTTGTAAAGTAAGATTATCAATATATTTTTTGACATTATAATCTTATTTTATAACATCTCTATTGACTCATAATACCATATGATACTATCACACTTACATAGAAGTGTTTTTCTAGATATAACTTGTGGTAATTATCGAAGTAAGTATTGTATTATTATCACCTCTTACATCAGTTGATGACGACACATAGGTGCCATTTGCAGTCCAATGTCAGCTACCAATGACATGTCATACAAATGTTAGCAACCAATGCAATGCATATTGGCTACCAATGGTACTTATCAAAGTCAGTATTGTGTTATTATCACCTCTCACATCAGTTGATGACGACATGTCATGCAATGTTAGCTACCAATGCAATGCATATTAGCTACCAATGGCACGTCATGCAATGCCAGCTATCAGTGCAATGGCATATTATGCTAACATAGGCAAATAGTTATCTATTAAAAAGAGAGTGATTCAAGGATTTAAACTTTTTAGCAGCACTCAAGCTTATAATTGGAACATTTGGGAGTCTTAGTTGAAAAGTTCTTGAGATCGAAGTAAAAAATGCAATGAGTATTTTAGAAATAAGGAAGCAAAAGGAAACGAAAACGAAAAGAATCAAAGAACAACACAAGATGTGGTATTAAGTGAGTTTGCTATGAAGTTAGATTAGCTTCTTTCATTATTATTTTAATATTATACAATTAATTTATATAATTTGTTCGACTAGAAAAATAGAGACAAGGGTCGCTAAAAGAATTCAAATGTTTGAGGTAGACACTTGCCATCCAACTTAAGTAACACCTTCTCTTTCATTATCGTGGATGCCGTGATTTTTTTATCAATTACAATTATTGCCTTGTTCTTCACCATTGTCATTATCATAGCTTCTTTTATTTTCTCACCACAATAATATTATCGCCGTTTACAAATGCATGAAACACAAGATATATATAAAAAAAAAATTAACACCACACAACTTGAAACACATGATCATGTTTATCATATTATATTTTTAATTAAATAATAATGTGTTTTGATTTTTTTTTTTCTTGGTAGAAACATGTTTATGGAGCATGGTAGATTTGTAAGGGGTATTCCTTAACAATTAGAAAGACATTCTATTGCCTCCAAGAACCAATCAAAAATAACTTTAGAGCATCTTTAATCTTATAAGGCATTTAGGTGATGTAAAGTTAATTTTTGCATTGCTACAATAGAAGAATGCATCGCATGAAAAAAAATAAGCTCTTCAATGCCCGTGAGTCATTTTTTTGCTTTACATACTTTTCCTTCAACCTCCAATCTTTTGATGGAGGATAATATGGCAATTTATTATTCCCTCTCTCTCACAAAAGATAAGTTATATTTGCTATTTTTTTATATCAAAATGTTTGTTCATTTTCAAAAATCAAATCATTAGTTTTTTGAATTTCTTGTACTACCCTTTATTATTTTAATAATTACTTTCAACACAAAATCCTAATAAAAAATAAGAGAGAGTAATTTTGAAAAAATAAAATTTAATAAAAAATAAGTCAATAAAATAATATTTTTTTCTTCAACGCGCAGTATTTTTTAGGACAAAAATAGTTTAGGTTTTACCTCAAATTATGTATGACTCACCAAATATATCACTTATTAGAGCATTTATTTTTCAAACTGTGTTTGGCCCTGAAATAAAAAGTCGTGGGATGCCATACGGACACGCTTTTTTTCCTTCTTTTTTTGTCAGTTGGGGCATGCCATACTGACATGATGGGGCATTGTACCTCCGATCTTGTTTTTTTCTGGTCCTTAAAAACACAAATTTCAAACGTGTTTTTGGTGACGCTTATCTAGATGAGATTACAAAGTTTTTCACGTTTTTTTCCTGACAAAAGTATGGGATATTAATCTATTATATTAATTTAGAGATATATATCCAAAAAATTTAAAAAAAAAACATCGAGATAGGGATGTTAGATAGGTTTATAAGACAGCATTGATTGTAGAGGAGCCTTAGATAGGTTTATAAGACAGCATTAGATACCCTTCTTGTAGAAGAGCCTTTCCTGTCCCACATTGATTATAAACGATGCCTTAGATAGGTTTATAAGACAGTATTAGATACCCTTCTTGTAAAGGAGCCTTTTGGGCATAGGACCCATTAGAACAAGTCCGTGAGGTCGGCATGTATATTAGGTCGCGAGCAATACCTCAAGGTAGGGTCCGAGCCGCACGTCTAACAATCCAAGCAAAAGGGCGAAGCCAAGGAGTGGTGAGATACTGAGGTGGGTAATTGCATCACCTGAGTTTTTTATTTTTTATTTTTATTTAATGTTTTAAAATATTTTGAAATTCTATATTTGTTATGCCTCAATTTTCTTAATCCCCTTTATTATTATTTCCCATCATTCTCATTTTTTCTCCCTTCATATAAAACCCTCGATCCTCACCTTCCAATCTCTCATTCTCTTTATCTTTTGAATTTTAGTTTATTTTTTCTATTTTATCAATAGATTATAAATTTTGCAATTTTTGCTACTTCAAAATAAAAGGATAGAAATTTCTTGAACTAAAATTTCTTCAATTTTTTGAATTAGGGGCAAGTACTAACAACAAACCAAACTTGGCCTCCCCTCCTGGCTTTGCCCCTTATAATTAGTAATTGTTCAATAAAATAAAATAAAATAAAAAATAACAAAAATAAATGAAATAATAATGAAGGACCATGTATAAGTCACCTTTTATTTTTTTTGGATAACAAAAGTATCTAAAGCTATGGTTCTAACTAATCCTTCACACATGTGCAGTCCGCCTCCCATACGCACGCACCAAGACCATGCATGTATAAGTAGCTATTATGTTGTCATGTCTTTGATCTCATACGAACCAGGTTGATTTTTATGATTAAAAATGATGTCGATCCGCGTTTTTTTTCTTTTGTTTTTGTTTTTGTTTTTGTTTTTAGCTAAGTTTCTATGGAGTGGGTTAGGTTCAACTTTGATGAATCAAGACACTTATCCGAGAATATTGCGGCGGGTAGTTTTGTTCTCGGAGACAAAATGAAAATTCTTTGATGGCAGCATCATACTTTAATCTTCCTTAAAGGCGGAATGCGGAGGTTTAAGGATTGGACTGTTTCAAGCATATGAGAAAGGCTATTCTCACCTTCAAGAGGAATGTGACTACCGAATTATCCGGATTTATCAAAATGTGTATCAATGTCCTTGGCATTTTTTATTTATTTATTTTGGTTGTTGTTCTTTTGGCTTATTTTGTTGGTTGTCCAAAATATTGGAAATTTGTTGAGAATTTTGAGTAAGTTACTTTTAAGCATATTTTTAGGCAACTAAGAGCATCTCCAATTAATGGGCTAGCTATCCAACCCTCCTCAACTATTTTAGATAGTCAAAGCATTTTTTTTCCTTCTTCAAGAGACTAGCCATATGCCTAGATATTTTAGTTATCTTCATTTTGGTTAATTATATTTAGCTAGTGAGCATTCATCAACTTAACTATTTTTAGTTAAAAAAGTAACACTTGTCATCTCTTTATGTATCATTCCTTTTTTATCTCTCCACCAAATGATTAAAAAAAGAAAGATTATTAATAAAATTTTTGAAATAGTTCAAAAATAACTAGTACCCTTGGAGTACTCACTTGGATAACTAGCTAGTTATTTTAAAAAAAATATCATTTTGGTAGCTAAAGTAGCAAAAAAATAGATAGTACCCTTGGAGATGCTCTAATAGAGAGTATCAGCATCTCCAATATTTTAACATTTTAGCTAAAATAGAGAGTATCAGCATCTCTAAAAGGTTAGCTATTTAGCTCTCTAAAATAGTTAAGCTGTTTGAGGATCTCCAATTGTAACTAGTCGTTTTGATTCTCTTAGTTAAAATAGAAAAAAATAACTATTCCTACTGAGGGAAAAATAAAATAGATAATTCTATTGGAAGCCTCACTAGAATAGGGAATTTTCTATTTTAACTAGACTTGTTGGAAAGCTCTTTTACCTCTCTTAGCTAAATAAGAAAGATCTCTTATCAAGTTCTTCAAAATAGAGAAAAAATAGCTAGCCCTATCGGAGATGCTCTAATAGCAAAGTTCATTTGGTCATTTACATGCCTATTTTTTTTTTCCTTTTTATTTATTTATTTATTTATTTGAAAATGGATAAAATCTACCTTTATCCCTAATCTCCTGATATCAATAAATGGATATCAATATTTATCTGTAAGTTTGAAATCGAAATCACTCTTTTAATAAAAAATGAGATTACCACTAGACTATCATACCATCTACAATGCGTATAATAGTTGAGATAGTAGATTTTTTTAGAAATCTTTGGAAGATTATTTTGGAACACTGCCATGGCATAGCTTTTTCCTCATTGTATTCATTGATTTTTAAAAGTACTATTTTATTTTTATCAAAAAACGAAAGAAAAGAAAAGAAAAGAAAAGAAAAAATGAGTAAGCTCCTATTGGCGTCATCAAGTCCCATGAAAGTAATAGCCTACGGTTACAAGTTGGGTGCACTGAACCTAACACAGTCAATACGTAGATCTCTCAACACGCTCACGTTGTAGTACTAATCCAGCTAAGGCTTTATTTTTATTTTTAATTTTTTTTTTCCCCTCTTCCATTATTGTGACAAAGAAGGGTCAAAAGTTGCCAACTTGCCATGTTGTCCACGTCAAGTGACGGCGAGAGTACAGAAAAAAACAGCACACGAAGTTTTGCCTTTACCAGTGAAATGTAAAATTCTTTGGATTTTTGTTGTCAAATCCATTTACGGCGCGTTTGGATAAAAATTTTCTAAGTGAAATTTATCTCTGATATGAAATCTAAACAATTTTTATTAAAATGAGATGAACAAAGTCTTTATGAAAATTTTACAATTTTCATCTTAAAGATAAATTCCAAGTAAAATTTCCCTATTTCAAACATAGTATTAAGAGAATGAATCGAGCAAACTAGTTACACTTTTTTTTTTCCCCATTTTTTGATCAACTGAATGAGGACTTCTTAATAGTTAGTAAGAAATTTTGGATTCAAGTGTTTAACTCTCATTATTCATCTTCAAGGTTACTTCAGTGAACTTTATCCAATAATTGTTCACTATATATGTGATGGAAGGACTATGTATGTTTCATCCTGAACCTCCTCATAATATTTTATAAAAAAAAAGAAAAAAACAAAAAAGCAAACAGTTTAACATGTCATAACTATTTTAACTTTACCATATTAAAAGACTAAGAACCCTTTATCATAACATAATAATCACCGAACATATTTGTCATATTAAAAGTAGGATTAAAATTGTAAATCTTTGTACAAATTAAATCTTAAAGGTAATGTTTGGTATATCGAATTGGCCGAATAGGATAAACATATCATTTTCATATGTTTTATGTTCTTTTCAAACAATGATATACTATTCGTATGATAATTATATCCTCCATATGTGGGAGATAATAAACCCCTTGAGGGAGGTAATATATTTTTATTTTAAAATACTATCCCATTTAAAAAAACAAGGGCATATAAAAATGTCCTGAGAGACTATTTTTCACATTTCAAATAAAGTAACGTGCCAAAAACTTTTTATTCATTCAATAATTCTACCTTATCCAACCTTTTAATCTAACAAACCAAACATAGCTCCCCAAAAAAAGGGTGCCCGTATAATTCATTCTCATTGGTAATATAAAGGTTCTACCAAAGCTTTTGTAGTGCCGGCCTTTTTATTACCCTTTGAAAATTTTCCTTTTTACACCTTTATAACAATTTGCTCACGTGTAAGATGTTACGTAAAAATTTTCATGATCAGAGTCTACAATCATGCACACATGATGCATGCCTTCATGATCAACTGATGAGATGTGTGTCTTACATAAAGACACTTGTGTGACCCATGTAGGTGAACGTCTTTGTACCATCACGAATCACAATTTCAAACAAAATTATTTCCTTGTATTTTACACCTATGTGTTCCTCCACAATTTTGGTATACAAATAAAAAGTACAACAAATGCACATTTTTGTAACTCAATGCTCTCCATATAAACACAAGAACGATGGGCACAAACACACTACTATCAAAAGATGGGACCCATTTCATAAGAAATTATATAATTATTCTGTCCCTACAAAGATAGGCTTTTTTGAAAAAGCATGAAAATTAAGAAAATCACTAATCCACTCAGCTTTTTATTTTTAAAAAAATACTCTTATCCTACTACCAATGCATTAGTTGTATTTAAAATAATTCTTAATATTATAAAGAAAATTTAACTTTTTAAAGTTAAGAAAATTTATAATTTAACTTTCCAAAGTAACAAATATATTGAGACAATCCGAAAGAGAGGAAAGGCTTATTTTTGTGGGATGGAAAAAAGTCCACTTTTTTTCCATCATTTTGTTTCTTGAAACTTTTAAAAATATGAAGATTATTTAAAAAGAGAAAGAAAAAAAAAGAAAGAAAAGAAACTCCATAATATGCCCAAAATGTGCCAAAGGCATTTGAGTCTACAAGCATGTCCCATCTTAATAAATGAATAATGGTGCAGGGTTTACGCAGGGGCAGATCCACCCAAGTAAGTTTTTCATGTAACTGTAATGTAGCCATGTAGTGTCACGGGTCAATAGCAATCAAGTAAAGTGGGATTGTGGGGACAAAAAATACTCTAACATTCTCACTTTGCTTAGTTTTTATTGGCTTGTGACATCACATCAATAATGTTACAATTACATATAAGTTTTTCTCCTCCCATAATGACTACTGACTACTATGAGAGAGAGAGAAAGAGAGAGAGAGAGAGAGCCTTTTTTTTATTTTGTTTTATTTTTATTTTATTACTGTACAGTTTTATTACTTTGGAAAGGAATCAAAATATTATTTATATCAAATAGATCTTATAGAGCCATCGAGCATTAAGTGGGGCAAGGGTGGAAAGTAAAAATTAAAAAAAAAAAAAAATCCAATGGTTGCATGTGCACATAGGTGCACGTATGTGCATCTGTCTCCTGGGTTTACGGAGGTTTTGATTTCAATTCTATGTGAGTGTGTCTATTCTCTTAACGAGTGGCCAAAAATACAAACACCAAAATGTAGAATTGAAAAATCGGTGACCAAAAGAGGGGGTAAGTAGTAAAATTACTGCAAATCCTCTATGAGGTTTATTGTAATATCACATCTCGGTAGTCAGGTCAGTGACATTTCAAAGACTCCATGGGAGGCAAGTGGAATTACGAGATACTTCAAGGGTAGTTTTCGAATACTCCCCTAAAAAACATATTTAAAAAAAAAAAAAAAAATCATGATTGGAAAGCTAGAAAACACCCCTGACAACGTGCAGCAAACTGAACCAGAATAAAGCTTTCCTGGCCTCCTCGCACCTCTCTCATTCATTCATTCATTCATTCATTATTGAATATATATAGAGTATATTTATGAGGGCAGATTTCGAATCCTCTAATCATATCCCCGGTACAAACATCCCAATTTCCATGCCATCAATTTCCAAACTGAATTCCGAAATTCCAATTCCAATTCCATCCCAAGTATCTTAAAAAAGATCCGGTTTTATCCGTAACCAGATAATTCCCAGCTGCTCCCGAATTCATACATGGTAAAACCCATCGTCTCTTCAACCCCTGCAGCCCCATTATATCGTCATTCCATATCTGCATGATCCCGAACCTACAGCGATACGCGCGTATATATAGACTGTTCGTTCTTCCAGACGTTGCAATTTGGTGTCGTTGAAAGGTTGTTTGTTTGTTGATGCTCATCTAAGCTTCTTCTCAGGATTCAATTCTCCTTCGGTAATGCATTTTCTGTCGTCTTCTCATAATTCTGAGTCTTCGTTTGTGTATGTATGTATGTATGTGTTTGCTTTTTTCTGTTTGGTTGCTGAGAAAGCAGAGGAAAAGAACGGAAAATTGAAGCCCTACGGTTTCCGACTTTCCGTCGTTCTGCTTTTTGAACAAGTCTCGTACGGTAATTTGGCTCGGCTTAGTTGAATTTTACGGCTCTGTATTTTTGTTTATATTTATTTTCTTGTTTCTTAGTTTTCTCGGCAACCAAACAGAGCATTGCTGGAGGTCTCAAGCAATGCGACGACGTTTCATTTTGATCTGAATCTGCAATTTTTACTCCTATTTCATTAGTTTTTATTTATTTATTTAATTTAATTTAATTTTTTTTATTTTACTGTGATAATGCTCGTAGATTGGATTGTGGATGTAATTTTTGGCTGTTCATGCACTTGAAGGCGTAAACTTGTGGAAAAGAGAAGAAGAAAGTGATAGAGATGCGAATTGTCTAAATTTCGTGAAAATTGAGACTGGTCGGATTGCTTGAGACTTGAGAGTTCGTATGAGTTTAGCTTGTGTTAGTTGAATTAGTTGATGTGCTAATAATAGAAAATTGAAACTGGCTTATTTGTGCTTGACCCGGCCAGATCGAGTGGTGTATAAGCCTAAAAGGATATGGTGAATTTGGCCGGCTTTGCAAGCAGCTTGGCCAAGTGGTCACACGTAGTATGAAATGATTTCAGCTCTCAAGATAGATACGTGGTCGTAAATTTGGTATGGGTAGCTTTCGAAAATCTCAACTCTTAGGCATAAACTGGCTGATAAGTGATAGAAAGAGCATTATATTGGGGAAAGTTAGGTGAAATTCTTCCATGTAAATACGCTCCCTCAAGTCTTTCTTTATTTTATTTTATTTTAATTTCTCTTTCTCTCTTTTTTCCTTTTTCTTTCTTTCTTTTTTTTTTTTTGGAATCGAAAGCACTCTTCTTTTTTATGAACCGTCCCTACTCCACGTCCTGGCTCACTGTGATCATTTTATTTGTAATGAAAGGGAAAAATAATAGGCCATATTAGGTGGGATGGAAGTTGGGATGTATAGCCTTGCTCATTGTTTTTCGCATGATTGAGCACCTAATAGCACGTATAGCTGATCTCCTTTTTGCTTGGGGTGATACAACGAGTATTTTTTTTGCGGATGCCCGTACTTGAGTTTTTGGGTAGTCTAACACTATGGTTTTTCTGTATACTGCCTGTGTACAGGGGCCAACATGATACGACGAATTTTTGTTTGCAGATGCCCCTACTTGAGTTTTTGGGTAGTTACACTTTAGTTTTTCTGTATACTGCCTGTGTACAGGGGCCGTTGGCCCTCTTTTTGTACTGGTGCGCTTTGTGCCTTTCTCTTAATAATATTCATTACCTTATCAAAAAAAAAAAAAGAAAAAGAAAAAAGATTGAGCACCTGAACAAACGAATTGTGAAAGACTACAAATTGAGAAACACTATTTCCTTGGTTCTCTTCTTTCTTTTGGTAGCTGATTGGAGGTATTCCCTCATGTGGGAGATTCAGTTTTTTAAGTTTTCTTTTCTAGAGAATGATTATAAAATTCTGCAGAAGGTGTTTGATATGATTATTCATAAAGTGATAGGGAAGATATGAGGCACTGGTGTTTATCTGCCTATTAAAAACTATGGTATCGGGTTCTTCAATATTTCTTAAACGCACTTTTTAGGTTACTACATTATCTATATTTTATTTTCTTTCCTCTCTGAATATTGTCCTTGTTAATGATCTGTTTTAAGAGGCAATTACAGTCCAAACTTAGAGAAGAATGAAAGACTGTGCCACTGTAGTTTTTGGTGCTCTGTGTGACTGTCTGAGGTGTTGATACGCTCAGACATGGCAAAAAGGTTAAAAAGCTTTCTCCTTCTTATTCTGAAATAACTAATGCAACCAAGCATTTTTAGAATGCAAATATGACGATGGCCATTATGGTTAGTATATTGGTAGACTATGCATTACTAATATTTGTGCTTTTTTATCTATCTATTTATTTTTTATATGTCATTTTACATTATTAGTGAAACAGTATGTGATATCATTTGTCCTTAGAGAATGCATATTTGATCTTATGTACTACTTCATCACCTCTATTCAATCATGTAGATGTGTGGTCGTGTGACCCACAGTAAAAAATGCATATTTGATCTTGGAAATTTAGTCATGGCTTCTTCGTCTTCTTTTTACTCTCTCTCTCTCTCTCTATATATATGTGTGTGTGTGTGTTTATCTATCAATCTATCTATCTACCTCTCATGTGATTTTTTTTTTAATAATATTTATGTGTAGTGAGACATGGTTGCGTTTGGGAAAAAGTTGAAGGAGAGACAAATTCAAGAATGGCAAGGGTATGTTTGAAATATATAAATATATATTTTCAATCTAGCATGCATCACTTAGTATTTAAATGCATTTAGTTAGCCATCATGATAGTATTTCTCTTGAAAAAAGAGAAAAAATAAGGCATAGTTTGGTGATAAGCATTATGTATTTTAGTAGTATTTCCTGTAATATATCTTGTCTTTGATTAAAAGGTGGTTGGGCGGCGTTGATTAAAAGCACTCTAGCAAGAGTACTTATTTTTTTCTTATCTCTTTTTAAAATCTTGGTTTCATTGAGAGAGAGAGAGAGAGAGAGAGATTGTTGAGGAAGGCGATTTTGCAAGAGTACTTATTTTTTTCTTCTCTTTTTAAAATCCTGCTTTCATTGAGAGAGAGAGAGAGAGAGAGAGAGAGAGAGAGAGAGAGAGATTGTTGAGGAAGGTGATTTTTTAGAAATATGAGAGTGAGATGGGGGATTGGTGATCTGAGAAGGTAAGAGGTAGTTGTGGGGTGGAAGAATCCAAAGCAATTATGTATCAATTTTCCTGGATTGGCATTCCATTGCATTAACTAAGGAGGTGTGGGTGGGTGATTATGTGTTGTGGGTGGAAGGGGACATGCAATGGAACCAAGTTTTTGTTTGAGGGTTTCATGATTAGGAAATGGAGATGGAGGCTTTTTTATTGGATATACTATATGCCATTACCTTGTTTAGAGAGGGTGAGGATGCTTTGTTGTGGAGGACCGATGATGATGGATCTCGGTTCAATCCTTCTTTTCTCTATGTGGTGAAGGGGATATGGCTGACAGGTTGTTTCCAGCTAAAGAGGGTGTGGGGTTTGTGTGTACCTACAAAAGTAGCCTTCTTTGTATGGAAGGCCACTATAGATAAGCGCCTCACGGTGAATAACTTGGTTAGAAAAGGTCAGATGCTTCCAAATAGGTTAATTATGTGAAAGTGTGATGAGGAATCCATTAATCATTTTGTCATACATTGTTCCCTTGTCAGAGAACCTTGGTCTTTCCTTTTCTTGTTCATGGCTTTATAGAAGGAGGAAGGTTATTTGGAAGGTGGGATTCGTTTTCCTTCTGTGGTGTGTGTGGAAAGAAAGGAATAAAAGAATTTTTGGAGATGAAGAGTGGGAGTTTATGAAGCCCAAGAACATCTTTCCAAAGTACCTATGTCTTTGGTTGGGTTACCTCCAGTTGCAAATAGTCTTCTTTTTTGGCCTTTTTGGATTGTTGTAACATGGGTTGATTTTGCTCTTTTCTTTTTTATTTGTCAGCTTTTGTATACCATGCATGTACCGGCCTAAGGCCTCTCTTTTCTTTCAATGAATTATTTACTTATCCAGAAAAAGAACCCTGAAATATATCTTGAGGCATCTCCATTTAAAACGTCACTTAAACTAGAGTTACAAAGCCAAACTTAAAAAAAAAAAGGAAAAAAAAGAAAAAAAGATCTTTTGGAAAATTATATCTACCGTCTCTTGGGGAAAACTCACTGCATTCGAAATGATCAGTAAAGAACATCCTGCCTAATCAGTGAACTTACATTGAAGTAAAACTTGAATTGCTCGTCTTTTATGCTGCATGCTAGTAAATCACAATTCACTGATGGGAGTGAGTTCCATCCTGCCCATTACATGGTCATCAATAGCAAAATTTTATTTAAATCCAAAAATACATGAAACTATGAAAGCCTCCCCCTTTCGAGGCACTGGATCTCCGAAAATTCATGCTAAAAATGACGTTTACTTGATGATTTGAATATGAATTTGTGTAAAGATCTCACTGTCTAAGGAGCCAGACATGGTTATACCACCTCTTCTCTTAATATTTTGATCAACCAGTATCCTTCTGATGGGAATCAAATCATAGATCTTGGTCTAATTTCTTGTACTTTCTCAATTGGACCTCACAAATGAAACCATAAATCTTGGGGTAACATCACATCTTTTCTCCATTTAACATCACTCTTCTTATTATCATTCAATACCCTTTCTGTAGACCTACTTAAAATATAAATTACTTACTAGTTTTTCTATATTCACTTTTTCAATTTCAACCCATTGAAGAAAGATCACCTCTTCATTTTCGTTTTTTTTTTATCTATCTCAGTACTAGAGACTACAATGTGTAAACAGAAGTATACATGCTTATATAAAGCTGATTGTTCATGCCTGTTGTTTATTATATTATCATACTACATTTACTTTATATTTTGTTTGAGGTGCTATGTGAATATTTTTTGTGTGCTTATACTCTGTTTCCTTTCAGGTACTACATTAACTATAAATTAATGAAGAAGAAAGTGAAACAATATGCTCAACAAATTCAAGTTGGAACACAAGATCGCCGGCATGTTCTCAAGGACTTCTCTAGAATGCTGGATAACCAGGTATTTAAAATGTTATATGATTAATATGCATGGTAGTCTTCATGCCAACATATGTCGGTGTCCACATGTTTTTTTTTTTGGTCAACTGGGGGCAGAGATCAAAAGCAACAAAGACTAAACTAATCTAGGGGTTGCAACTCCTCTGTCATCACAGATCAGAAGAGGGATTATTATATAAATGCATGTTTATTATGTATGTAAATGCATGTTTAAATGTCTATTAGAGATTAGCAAATTGGTTATTGGATCACACATTCATTGTGTACCTGAGTAGGCATCGAAATTTCTAATAAGATGTCATATTTTTAGGAATCGTTCCCTTGGAAGTTGGTTATAAAAAACATGCATACATCTTGTAACTAAGGTTACACAATTTGTTGAAAAGCAGTTGATGGAAGTGGTTATCATTGTTATGTGGTAGTAGTGTCTACTTGTGGATTTGACTCCCATAAATGGAACCTCAGAGTTGATTACAAGACACCATGGAAAAGCTGTCAAAACTCTTCAATAAGTGACGGAATGTGTAATGCTTAGGTTAATTGCTTATTGATCCATGCAGAATATGAATGACTCTGGGGGAGCTAAGTACCTGTATATAGGGGTCCAAGCTTTAAAAACATGTTGTTTTCACAAATTGCTTTTACTTTGTTTTTTTCATTCTTTTAGGAAAATTAGGATGATGAAATTCATGGCTTATGGGGTGTGTACTAATATATAATTGATATGCACAAATTTGGAAGTTCCGTGTGCTTGTACTACATTAGTGGCTCTTTATATGTGATCATAGGTAGGTTCTTGTAGGAGAGCCAGAGGTAAATTATTCAAGTTAGTGATGTTCGAGAGAGGGGAGAGTGGGAGACCAAGGCAACTATGGGGGGACCTTGAGGTGTGGCAGGAAGACCGGTTCTGAATAGTGGGAATACTCTTGGTCCTTGTAATTCTAAAGTTTTTTATTTTTTGTATGAGCAATGAATGGCATTTATGTAGGAATTCAGGGCCTTGTGTAGTGGAATTCTCTGGGTTGAATTCTCTAGCCAGTGGGAGCCCTTCCCACTCGTGGTGCCTACGAGCTTTTATAGCTGCAGGCCCATGAGCCCATTTCATGGGGCATCATTGTGTCCAATGGACAATATGGATCTTGTCCTCCCATGGTTAAACTAGGTAGAAGGCCTGCTGCCTAGGTTATGGGGTGAGCTTCTCGATTAGCTCGGTTAGCCCTTCCTCCAGCCACCAATCTATGATCCTCAAGCTTTCTTAAAAGAATGGGCTTTGGTACCCATCGAGCCCTAATTAAACTCTTCTGGGTCTTGCTACCACTCGGGTAGTCTACCCCAAGCCCTTGTTGCCTTAATACTCCCTCAGCTCCTGTTAGAGGAGAGGCATTACGCCCTGATAATCTCTTCTTGAAAGAGATAGGCCTTAGTCTCAAATAATATTTTATTGAAGAAAATGGCCTAGATGACTTTAAATGCCAGGTGTTGGCTCCTTGTGGAATATTTATCCCATCTAAACAATGTGTGTGTGAGCACATGCGCGTGCGTGTATGTGTGTGTTTCTCACTTGAAAGGCTTGCCATAAATTTATAGAAGCATGGGCTTGTTGTGTAATATAATTCTTTCTGCTTTCATCATGGAGGAATGAGAATCTAAGTTATGCTGTTATTCACATAATGTTAAATTTGGGATGTATTTTTTTTTACAACTTTCCTGTTTTTACAATTTCAGATTGAAAAGATCGTCCTTTTTCTTTTGGAACAACAAGGGCTACTTGCCAGTAGGATATCTGTGCTTGGAGAACGGCATGAAGCTCTTCAGCAGCAGCCTGACATATCCCAAATAATTGAACTACGAGAAGCTTACAGAGCAGTTGGACAGGATCTTTTGAAGCTTCTTTTTTTTGTTGAGATAAATGCTATTGGGCTGCGTAAGATACTGAAGAAGTTTGATAAACGCTTTGGCTATAGATTCACTGATTACTATATCAAAACTCGTGCTAATCATCCTTACTCCCAGCTGCAGCAAGTGTTCAAGCATGTGGTAATATGTCCGAGTCAGAGGCAATTTTTCCCCTCTTAAAATATTTGAACTTGTTTAGGCTAGTAGCCTTTTGCATATTTTTATGGTTCGACGTGAATGAAGCCATCACTGACTAAAAATGGAACTTGCAGGGGGTTGGTGCTGTTGTGGGAGCCATATCTCGCAACCTCGGGGACCTTCAGGACCGTCAGGGAAGCTACTTATCCATTTATGATCAGCCTGCTCTTCCCCTTCAGGTTTTTTCTTACATCAAATCTAATCAATCCAACTTGTTTTAATTGTTAATGTTTCTTTCTTAACATTTTCTTCCACCCTAGAATTGTTTTGCTATTTATTTATTAATTTTTAGCTGGGCAGCAGTCTATAATTTGGTGGTTGTTTGTCTTTTGGTTGAGGATTACTTGATATTTGTTTATATGGTATTTATTAAATTTCATCTACAGGATCCTGTCATTGATTCAATTAAAGCAGCTGTAGACAGGTTAACTCACTCAACGAACTTCCTTAACTTTTTGGCGCAACATGCACTTATAATGCAAGAAGAGTTACCTACTCCTGTTGAGGAACAGATTGATGATGAAAAATACCATTTCATGTCGCTTCTTTTAAACCTGGTGAACACATTTCTTTATATGGTCAATACATATATTATTGTCCCAACAGCGGATGACTACTCTATAAGCCTTGGAGCTGCGGCAACAGTTTGCGGTGTTGTGATTGGGGCAATGGCTGTTGCACAGTTGTTTTCTTCAGTCTATTTTAGTGCTTGGTCTAATAAATCATACTTCAGACCACTTGTATTTAGCAGTATAGTTCTTCTCGTGGGAAATACCTTGTATGCAATGGCCTATGATCTTGATTCATTAGCAGTTCTCCTAATTGGTCGTCTATTTTGTGGGTAAGTAATTATTTTTTTTAATTGTTATTTTCCCTTTTTTGTTTTTCCTTCATTGCTTGATGCTTGCAACTTCTAGGTTGTGCATTTTAGCTTATTTTTCCTAGGGAAATGATGTTCTTCAACTTCCCATGCTCACTGCCCCATCCCAAGTCCCAACTAATGTGGCAGTGGCACTTTCTGAAATGAAAATGAACTGCGATGAGTCATGTTAGTTGGATTAAGGAGTCGGCATGCATAGCATCTCTTTTCTTAGTACATGAGTTTTCTTCTTCTTCTTCTTCTTATTATTATTATTGTTATTATTGTTTTTACTATTATTCTATTCGTTTCAAGATCAGGAGAAGGTTTTATGTTGATTGCTATTTGCCAACAAGGTCTTAAAACATTTTCGATTTCAGGAATATGTAGGAAAAAATATCACTTCCTGGTGGTATCCGAGATAAAATCTAAGCCAATCTTACTTTATGCATTTCTCTTTAGATAAATTGACTTTTCAGAAAAAGGTCTATATGATATACTGGTACAACACCATTAACAATCTGTAAAAATATTGAAGTTATAAAGGATTAATGTTTCAAATACAAAAATAAAAAATTTTGGACTTAGTGGTGCACAATTTTTGCACGCTACACACCACATACATGTCTTACACATCCTGCTTGGGAACGTTGCATGGTTAGCACGCTAATATTTTGATTCTAAATTATTCGTTGGAGTCTATTTCATTGTTTTCGTTTTTTTTTTTAAAATAAATTTTTTCATGTTTTACTACTAATTTCTGTAATTTCTCTGAATCAATA
This sequence comes from Liquidambar formosana, assembly GCA_039720395.1. Classification (NCBI taxonomy): domain Eukaryota; kingdom Viridiplantae; phylum Streptophyta; class Magnoliopsida; order Saxifragales; family Altingiaceae; genus Liquidambar; species Liquidambar formosana. Next base: position 18,146,574 of record CM077829.1, on the reverse strand, counting down.
TTGAAAATTTCTTTTCTCTTGATATTTCCCTCAATATGTCTTTGTTTTAGACCCTCGATATCTCTGTTGATATTGTGATTTAAGTCCTTATTTGTCACTCGACATCGAAGTTTCTTTGTTCCTTGTATAGTTCCCTTGTTCGATGGCAAAATGGATTATTGATGCTTATGGAAAATTTCTTGTTAGTTTCACAGTTTGAGAAAAAGTTTTGATTTGATGTAATATTTCATAGTTGATGGAAAAAATGGGGAAAATATGAAAATGTTGAAGAAGTTCAATGTGATTTTAGGAATATTTAGACAAGCAAGAAATCTTGAATTAAAAAATTAGTGCCAATTCTTGTGCAGACCATTATATTATAGGTTATGTAATATTGTGAAAGCCATAAAACATTAATGTTTTGTGAAACAAGAAAATAAACCCAAATAACATCCATGGCTGTGATGTATGTAAATTTCTGTTGGTTTAGAAAATCCAATTGTTCTGCAAAATTGTACAAGTCACATAATAAGGAGAATCTCTTTTAAGAGACATCATTTTTCAGTTGTATTGATTCTGATTCGGTTTTGGTCTGAGCTATATCATGTGGGTATTAAATCTGTGGTATTTTAGATCATATTTATGTCACACCGTATGCTTTGACAAACTCGTATTACTTATAAAAAATGCAGATTTGGTTCAGCTAGAGCTGTTAACCGGCGTTATATCAGTGATTGTGTACCACTAAGAATCCGCATGCAGGCTTCCGCGGGCTTCGTAAGTGCCAGTGCACTTGGAATGGCTTGTGGTCCTGCTCTTGCAGGCTTACTTCAAACTAATTTCAAGATTTACAAGATCACATTCAATGCAGACACTTTACCTGGTTGGGTTATGGCTGTCGCATGGCTAATATACTTAATATGGTTGTGGATCTCATTTAAAGAGCCTTCGCGTGAGACTGAAAGTAACCACACGCCACAGGAAGGGACTTCTGGTATGTAAACTTCCTACTTGTTTGCACATATGCCTCTCTGCTTTTGACAAATTTTTAATTTTTATTTAAAAAAGGAAAAAATCAAAAGAACAGAGCATAAACCATCATAAAACATCCTAGCATCCCTATTAGGTTGGCACTCTAGGAGTTTACTATCATATGCTTACAGCTCCAAATATTATTAAAAAGAAGAAAAATGATAAGCAGTACAGAAGAAAAGAGGAAAATGAATAAAGGTAGTCTGGTCTTGGTGACTTATAAACAGACACAATCCAAATCACAAAGGATCAAAGAAAAAAAATAAAATAAAACTGGATTAAGAGACAAATCTATAGTTAGGTAAACCCGACATATCTCTAACGAACTCTGTAGAAATAAAACTAGGAGCAGAAGACCTCCATGCGTTATCAGAAATATGCATAGTATGATTTGCAATTTTATCCGCTACACATGAAACTTCGTTAAGAGGGTTAGAGAATCGCAATTGAATTTCAGTTGGAAATAAAATTACAGAAAAGAATGTTGAAGAACTACATGCTCCTATCATCTGTTACCAATGTCTTAGTCATTTAATAGCTCTGGTAGCTTAATATTAAAACCTTGAAAGCATCTAATGTAAGTTCCCAAAAATATTCAAAATTCTCAACCTTTAGGGACTTTGTCTTTTGAGAATTTGTATATTAAATATAAATCTTTCAACATATTTATCATGTTCATTATTTTAACAAAAAAATTTTGCGAGTTTTTTTTATAGCTTACATGGTTATTTTGGTGACAAGATTTCTAACAATAAAAGAAATAAATATATAGATAAAAGTGGTACCCTGGTCCTTTCATCAGACCAAAAATATTCTAATGTTTTGTATTTGTTGAGAAGTAAAAAATATCTATATTTAAAAACATTCCATCAATCCATTTATCTCATTGATCATCCATGTCTTGACATATTTAAAATTTTGAAAAAAGACACGCTCTTTTAACAGGAAAATTTCCATTCAGAAAATATCAAAATTGCTGATTTTTCAAGTTTTGGAACTATATGTGGAATACTTCGATGAGTACTAATTGAACTTGTGAATTTTAAGGAACTGTTAGGTTTTTGGGGGCTGGTTTCCTTCTAAGCAAAATGTTGCATTTATCTTGATGGAAAAGTGCCGAAATTTTAAACTGTTCAGTTTATTTTTGGTAAATAGGTAGCACATGCAACTATTTTTGAGCTTGGAAACCACATGAAGTTTAGGGAATTCAGCTAGAACTTTTAAAGTGTTGAAAAAGCTTGCATAAAGTTGTGAAGATGGACCAACTTCTCAATTCATGATTCATGATTCATGATTCTAGTTGCCTCACTACTTGTTTGAAAATTAGGCTCCAAAATGCAGTGCATGGCCCTTTGAGCTTTAGGTCAAAGTTACAGTGTGCCACCTTGTGGTGGTTTTTAAGATTCTCGTAATATGAGAATATAGAGCCTTAAGATTGTTAGTAGATCTTCTGATATGTTGAATTAAACACAACTCTTGTCAGGTTTGGATGCCAATTATGCTGTGTAATGCTGTATATGCATTTTTTTTGACCCATTACCCCCTTTCACCTCTCAACTGCTAGGCCAGCTGAATGGGACTATGCATAGAACTAGCTCATAAGGCTATGGTGTCATTACCATTTTTCTGAGAGCTGAGCTCTTTAGTAAAATGCTTCGATCTCATAATTTGATAAAAAATGGCCTAAATTAACTTTGTGCAGTTGTCAGTTTGAGAAACTTGGTAGCCTTGTAGCATTAGCTGTCCCAGGTATAGTCAACCACTCAGACAGTTATTAGTGAAACTCCCAGTTTTTCACTTGTACCCACAATATATATATATATATATATATATATATATTTTTTTTTTTTAAATTTTTTTTTTCCATTTCATAATATCAAATATTTTCATCAATGAATAATAGTAGATGTTTGATCTTTTTTATGACAGAACAACTAGAAAATGATTCACTTGAAAAAGGTCTTCAACAACCGTTGCTATTAAGTTCAGAAGACAAGCAACAAGATGAAGATGGTGACCAAGAATGTGATGGAAGTGAAGAAGATCATGAGGAATCTCGCAAACCAGTGACATCAATTGGACAAGCATATAGATTACTTACGCCCTCAGTAAAGGTATATGCTTGCTTCTGAATTTTATTTGAACTTATAGAATCTTGAAAGTTGAAATTCAATCAAAAGTATGTCACTTGTGTCATTGTTAACACGGGATATCTATATAAAGGTTTGCAGCAATGACACAAACACAGGTATAGGTGTCCAACATGGAAGGGGAAAAAAGAAAGAAACATAAATAGGAGCGTCAATGTTGGCAAATTAATAAACAAAGGCATGTAAAAGAAACATAGCTGTTCAAATATGACCTTACAGTTTTGCACTCTTTGTCTTACAGTTTTCATTTCTATGGATTCAAAGTATTGCAATTTAACTATATCGATATTGCAAATCCATTTCTAATAAAATTCAATATTTAGAATTGTATTTAAGGGAGTTTTAGTTTGAGTGACTATAAGGAGAACTATCATGCATGGCTAATATAATGCAAGAGTTATTCTCCTATTATGAACACTATATAAATCGATTACATACTGCCACAATGAGTTCTATGGAGCATAAAATTATTTGGAATTTAAGTGGCAAGTAGCAACTAACTCATTTATACTTTGTTAGTGGAGGACATTACAAGCAGGGCTTAAAAATGACTTTTGGTTGAACACCAGTGTTGTTTAAAGTGGATTAATTTATGGATGTTTATTGGAGATTAAATCAAAACCTTTAATTATAGTTTTACAATTCTTAACTTAATTGTCCATAAATGGTAAGATACTATGTTATTGCTTTGAAAGAGATTACTTGAAAGTTGAAAGTAAATATAGTGTACTGACTAGGTTGTTGATAGGTTGGTTGTTCTAGGGGAGGGAGGGGTGAACTGTTTGAGTTAGTGACTTCTGAGTTTATGAGATAGCAAGAGGGTGCTGTAGAGGATAGAGCAAGGCAACCAGGTGGAAACCTTTAAGGGTGGCGGCATGAGAGGATCCAAAGAGTTGGAATGCTTTTGGTCCTTGTAATTCCAAAGTCCAGAATCTTTGTAAATGAGGCATGAATAGCCTTTATATAGGAATCCAAGCCTCCCATGTGGTGAAATTTATGGATTGAATTCTCTAACTAATGGGAGCCCTTCCTACCCATGGTGCTTATGGGTTCTTAGAGTTGTCGGTCCATGATCCCATTCAATGAACACCCCCCCCCCCCCTGTGTGTGGCCTGTCTAATGGACAATATGTACATTCTCCCTCTAACCACCAATCCAAGACCTTTAAGCTATCCCAATTGAATAGGCCGAGGTAGTGTGCTTCAGTTCCTGGGCTTGCACCGAGCCCTAATTACCCTTGGGTATTGCCACCAACCCAGGTAGGTTATGTGCGTTAAGGTTTAGAGAAAGTGTAAGGGTGATGCAAGAAGAAAACCAAAGGTTGATGAGTGGTAGGATTTTAGAAGGTTAAAGGGTGAGGATAGGCTAAAGTTTATGGTAGGAGGGTTGCTGGAAAGGTAAGAAACGATTGCTGGAAATTCTGGACAGCAACTATTTCAGGGCTTTGTTGTGGCTTTTTGAGGGCTTGGGGTGTTAGGATGAAAGTTTAGAGGTTGGAGAAGGGTTAGAGTTATAGAAAGGTAGGGTTTTAAAGCTTAAAAAAATCTAAAAATGGTGTTTTTACGGTAAACACAGAAGCAGCAGGAAATATTTTGATTCTATTCAGCCTGTGAAGTGAATACCTTCCACTATTTTTTTATTTTTTTTATTTTTAAATTTTAGATTTCATAATGAAAACAATTGGATAATTTGTCTAAGGCTTTAAAATGTAAACTTACTTGGGTCTGAGTTTTTCCAAATTTTATCTATTTCTATGAAATTTCAATAGCTAAGTATCTACTGGAGCGAAAAACAATCAACTTGTACATGATCTCTCACTTAGATTTCTTCATTATTATCAGGTCCAATTGTTGATATATTTCATGCTCAAATATGCAATGGAGATTTTACTATCAGAATCTAGCGTCATTACAACATATTACTTTGGTTGGTCTACTAGTGCAGTGGCAATTTTTCTTGCGTGTCTTGGCTTAACAGTCCTTCCAGTAAATATTGTTGTTGGAAGCTACATTAGCAACATGTTTGAAGACAGGTAATATTTCAAGAAGCATGATTTTTATATGTACTTTTTGTATATAATTTGGTGTTCATTTATATTTGCTGATTCAATGTTTAAAAGTTTGAATAGATAATTATAAACATTGATAGATCATTGAATTGCTTTGCAGAAAAGAAAGATTTTTCAATTTGAATTAATATTATAAAGTCTACTATCCTCCTTCCACCCTTGTAAAAACCTGAAACCACCGGCTGTCCAAAACCTTAGCCATCGTAACTAATCGGCATTATCTAGTGCTGCCTACATCAGGCACAGAATCAAATTGAATGGTTTAAAGGGAAAGGAATGAGGTTACCTTTACTTAAATATAGTATAATCTTTCTTTCTTTTATGTAGATCCCATTGTAGGGAATTTTTCAATGATGGGCAATGGTCCTACACTTAAAAACCACATTTACTCCTACAATATTTGGATTTTACATTTTGCCTAGTCGTTCTCTATGATACGAGAACACACTTTTTTTTCATTGCTTTATTAAACACATTGTAATGTTTCTCGTGTCTATAAAATTTCTCTCTCTGTCTCTCTGTCTCTATCTGATTGCTATTTCAACATCTCACAATTTCCTCTTTCATCAATATATTCATATCTCTAAGATCCGCATCACCAGATTACTTTCCAGATTGTTAGAGTAAAAGCACTAAATAATATTTTTTAAGGGGTGTGCCCAATGAAAAATTTACAAAGTAGGGAAGGAGAGTTAGAAAAGCTGTGGTTAATAACAATAATTCATTTTGTAATGAATAACTTTTTAGTTCTTACTTTTAGATAAAGTAAATTTGATCAATCAAATTTTTATCATCATTATAATTTATAACCACAAGGTCGCTAATTCAATTTTTTTGGCTGCTTTTTCTGTCACACTCTCTGTGTGTGCTCATCTTGTATTACTTCCTTTATGGTAATGGCATGCAAGCTCCTCTCATCTGGATGTGTTTGTGATAACCTGCTGATGCTTTTTATTCCTCCTTGATCTGCTTGCAGGCAAATTTTACTAGCATCTGAAATAATGGTTTGCATAGGCATACTCCTGAGCTTCCATATAATAAATCCCTACACTGTGCCACAGTATGTCTGCTCAGGACTTATTATGTTTGTATCTGCTGAAGTTCTAGAAGGTGAGATGTGTTTTTTTTTTTTTTTTAATTTTTTTATAATCAGCAACAAAGAGGCATTTTATTAATAACAAAAAGGTAGATACAAGAGGATGACAAGAAGTCTGCCTAGAATTGCATTCCTGTTCCTAAGAAACCAATTTTATGATACATGAGAAAGGACAACCCCCGTGAGTGGCGGTGGACTTTGTTTTTTGTGTTTTTTGGGGGTGGGGGGGTTGTTTCTCCCAAAGGAGAAAAGTGAGAAATGGGCCTTTAACCGCACATGCACCCCTTTGCTAAAAGGAATGAAAACAGACAATCAGTAAAAAAACTGAGCAACGAAAGTTCACCTTAATATATGTCTTCCTCTCTCTTTTTTTTTTTTTTTTTTTTTTGGGTTTTTGTTTGGGGGGGTGGGGGCAAGGTGTCAACGGTATGAATTGAACCCCCAACACCACACACCCTTATACATGTCTTTACCTCCATCTTATGGTGTCTTTGACATTTACAGCTATGCATTTTGTTTTTTCTCATTTGTAGGAAGGATGGTAGCATGGTATCTGTTCTTAGTATTTGCAGCTGTGATCTTTTATTCTAGCTGTTGTCTCTGTTCCAGATGACTTAATTTTACACCTTTTTAGAAGATTCACTTTGCTATTCTCCATCTGAAGTTGGTCTGTTGGTGCTTATATCACACACATCTGCATGAGCCATCACTTCAAAAAACTAAAACCACAAACTTAATAAAATAAACAATATCTTAATAAATTCTAAAGGGTAAATTACATTTAACTCCCCGAACTGTAGGTCAGTTTCACAAAACCCCATTGAGGTTTAAAAGTGAACAAATTACACTTTGAATTATTAAATTATGACACTTTGCCCCATTTAGGCTATTATTGGGGACGGACATGGCTATTATTTAAAAGGATATGGAGTTGGGCTTTAATTGTTTAGGGCCCCTAGCATACCACTGTATCTCACCACAGTGCATTGTAGTGGTGTACCACTAATTAAATTGCTCTAAAATACCATTGAATGTTGTAACACAGAATCATTTTTGGAACTCGTAAGAATTAACAGTGTATTACAACTTTTATTGAAAAATAAGTAGACACTACTTTTAGGGCTCAAAATCTCAATCTCTTACATGAGGTAACTTGGTGAGCGCTTTGGATACAACTGAGCCATAGCTCATGGGTTGTTGTTTGAACTTGCTTTACATTCCATGCAAGACTACATGCATACTTATTTTTTAAAATGGATTAATGATGCACCTTTGTTGCGCGTCAAATCATTCGAGGACAACTTTCCTTGTGTAATTAGCTTTTAGATGACTTTCAAATTGATTGACCTTTAGAACTTTTATGGTGAATGCTTGTAAAGTTGATTCCTCTTAAGGGTAAGTTTACCCCTCGGTTTCTGGATAGTAACCTACCCTATTGAGTATTTGCCTGAGAGTACAGCTTTGCCTATACAATTTTTTAGGTCGATATTTGAGAAAGGTGTAAATGGTCTTTTAATTCTCTAGTAAAGTGGCAAACCTCTTCCAATGATGCTGATATCACAACCTCAACTTGATATATCAGAAACTGAAGGGAAGTTCAGTGATATTGTCAGCAATCCTAGGGCAGCTTCATAGATTTGACCCTTAACTGATTGTGCTTAATCCATCATCCTTAACAATGCTTGTAGTCGTTTAGTTTTTGAACAAGGACTATAGTCACTGGCTTTCATGGATCCCGACTTTATCATACTTTCTGACTTTCTACTATAATTTTGGCTGTCTATCCAGGTGTCAACTTGTCGCTCCTCTCTCGGGTGATGTCATCCAGGCTTTCCCGTGGAACCTACAATAATGGGCTGCTTTCAACAGAAGCTGGGACAATAGCTCGAGTGATTGCGGATGGCACGATAACCCTGGCTGGGTATTTGGGTGACAGTAAGCTCTTGAATGTCACCCTAATTCCGTCACTCTTAATTTGCGTATCCTCCATTATTGCTACCTTATGTACCTACAACTCTCTCTACTGATACATTTCTCTCGTAATAAAAGGTGTCCTCTGTCAAAGCGCATGCTTAATTTTCTTTATTTTTATCCCTTGGACTTCTTTCTCTTGTTATTTTATTATTAATTATTATTATAATGATTTAATGTATCAATTCTTTATCATGGAAGAAAACTGGCCTATTGATTGTCCTCGTAATTGGATTCTAATAATTTTTCAAGCCCCTGCTATAGAGATCCAACATTGCAAGTACAGATAACCTATTTTTTCACACTTTTGAATTAAAAGTAAATAATGAGTCCAGCTAGCATGTTGGCCTCATGCGTTTTTTACAGACACATGTCTCGGTGTGTAAGCAAATGTAATGGACTGTCATGTAAATGTTTTCCTTGAATAATTATGAGCCAAATTTGGTGCTGTAAGAAGCAAGTAAGGTGAATCTGTCAACAAACAATAAAAATAAACATGTTTCGTTTCACAGGTGGGAGAGGAAGGTTTATGTTTTACGACATAGTGCTTCAGTGTTTCTTTTCTTTAAAATCAATTTAGCCAATGATAAATAAATTCCCAAAATCCAGTTTTCCCATTTAAACCATACATGCCTTCCATTGATACCAACCATGAGCATTGGGTCTGGCATCGAGCATAGTCCCTCTGAAAGAAATATGCATCAAATTGGTACTGCTGTACATTTAACCCATTCCAAGTTGCAATAGAACTGTGTGGTTCCCCATACATTAGGGGAGAAGTCCCACCCAAATTCACTTCCATCAGTAACATTCTGCAGGCCAAGATCATTGTCCTTGGATTGGCAATGGACCATCATGCTCTTCCCATTGCCCAATCTGTTCTTTATGCTCGCGTGCACATCGTCTGAAAATACATGGTTGCACAAGCTGAATAGTAGGAGAAGCATGAGAGCATTACCAGTTGGGAATGATGCATGCATTTTTTTAGTGCCAACACTGTCACTGCTGCCTTTTCTTCTCATCTGGTGATGGCCAAAGTGAATGGCAATGCTTGAGTTTTTTGCCTTATATAATCATGTTACATAGAAAGATCCTCAACCTGATTGTTTGCTTTGACAAAAGGGACCCTTCATTGGGTAGATATGGACCCTCTGTATTGACAATGTAGGTGCGGACATAAGCCTTCCTTGGAGTCTAATGTTGATTAAGAACAAAGTTCAAGCATTGGAATTGCTGGTCTCTATTTATTAACTTTAATTACAACTTTTGATTACGTTCGGTGGTTACACTAGATCCAAAAGAGAGGGGTCAAAAATCAAGATCACTCTGGTGTTAATCTACGTTTCCAATGAGATTTCTCTCATTTTAATCTAAAGTTTTCAATGTGACTCACGAAATTTTGTTTTTTCCAATTTTTTTTTTTAATAAAAAAATGTTGTTTCTCTCGTTATTAACGGGTGATTAAATGTGTTTTATTCACATTTTGTTTGCATTAGAACATGTTTCAATTAACATTAGCTCTATCAATGGAGGCTTAGCAAAGCAAAAAATAGGGTGACTTTCTTGATTACTCTGTTGGCCCTGCTCAAAAGAACAATGCCAAACCATGTCAAAATGATCGAAGATTTGATAATAACACTAATCATTCTATAGCAATAATAGAAGAAAATAAATGATTGAAGACTAAAAAAAAATACTACTAGACTATCATGTCATTGATATTAAAAAAGTGAAGTTAACGTAAAACAATTTTTAAGAATCGGAAACAGGCCCTAGAAGTAATGTGAATGTGGCATGGTTTTATGAAATTGATAGAAGTCATTGGATGATACAAACCTTCCCCAAGGGCCCTAGTTTTGGACAGTGGCTTCTATATACTAAAGTCACTGCAGGAATTATTCCTACTAATTAAAAGGAGATGGAGAACAATTTGTTATTGCATTTTTGGATGATATCAATGTTGTGAAAACTGATAATACAAAGGGGTCAAACTCAACAAATTATAAATTCATATTGGTTTTTTTGTGGTCTGGATGGCCTCGATTTGTCTGTCAGCTGTATATTGTGATGGTGGCAAGGTTCAAAAGAGATTGCAATCTAGTGGATTTCATGTACGCCAAGGTCTTAGTGTCAATTAATGGCAAGCTGTCCAATGATCCCACCTTTTGTCATTTTATTCTCAGGGTGGTACATTTAGGTATACGTACCATTACAATTGAATCACCGACCAAGCTAGTGAAATGAAATTTCATTTGCAGTACCAAAACACAAATTATATCAATAAAAATATACATCATATATAAAATTTGCTTAGCATTATATATATATATATATATATATATATATATATATATAAGATGGCGGTCAGGTGAGTATGTGATGATATAACTTATATTAGTCCCGTATTAAGGATTGTACTCCTAAGGCACGGGTTATATCAACACGTATTCTTTTGACCGGGACTATATGTATATAGATCAAGATCAAGATCAAAAAACTTATTTTTTGTACTATATTTTGATCTGGTCATGTCCATTTTTTAGAATACAGTTGAATCTTCTAAATCCAAAGGTTTGAAATCACGTGTAAAAATCTCCTTGACTTGATCCTATTATATGTAATATATGTATATATGTACAAAAAGACAAGCATTTTATGGTAAAACTCAATTTTCACAGTTGTGGATTGTGATACCATGAAAGGAAAGGAAGCAAATATGGTCCAACTATATGCCTTAAAATGTGTTTTTCAAATGTTGTGATAAGGTCTAGAGTAAGTTCCACAATTGAATATCTTGCAAAAAATTTATTGGATGATTAGTCACCAGTTCACCACTCACCAAGTACCTCCTGTTCTTTATTATTATTATTATTATTTTTGGTACACTGGGAGAGTTTGAACTCTTAACCTATTTTACTCTTACCCTTTAATCCGTCCTCCTTCATCACTAGTTGTCCCCATTGGCTTTCCTTTTCCATTTTTCTTTTTCGATACAATAGAAAAGGTTCGAACCCCTAATTTATCCTACTTCTATTTTTTACCCCACCTTCCCTACTTCCCTAGGCCTAGTGACTTTCCTTTTCTTTTCTTTTACATATGAAGAAGCATGCCAAATTGCCAACCCCCATCACATACCATCTCCATTGGTCAAAATAGGTTTGGGGCTTATTATTATTATTATTTTTTTTGTCATTATTATTATTATTATTGTTTGTACAAGTCAGAATATTAGTGGTAGTTTTAGAACCTTCAAATCTATCCCATAGTCCATAGTATAAGGCCCCTCCCCCATAAAACCACTATTTTTGTTTTTGTTTTTCTCTTGTTATTGTTGTGCTCGATCAATACGGCAAGTAGTGTAACCTAATATAGGTTGTAGGATTGTATGATGTGCTTAACCATATCAAATAATAAAAATAGGCCTAATCTTTATTCTTTTTTTCTTCTTCCTTATGCCATAAACTTAATCAATTATTCCTCGCAGAAACACTATGTGCAATCCACCACCAGTGCCATCACCCTAACATCACCATTACCAATCCACCACCATCACCGTAATGATTTCCATCGGCCTACTGCCACCCCGGCCACCAATTTAATGCTTCTGCCAGCCAAACCATTGCCACCACCAATCAATTTTTATCATATTTGTGATATTTTCCTATTTCTATTTTTTTGATAACAAGGGTGTTCGAGGCTATAGCCCGACTAATCTCTTGGGCATGTGAAGTCTTCTCCATCCCATACGCATTAGGCAATTATATTACATCCTTCAGGTCCTAAGGTAACCTTGAAGGGGTACAACACTTTCGTGCCGTTTTGAACACTCAATTTTTGTTTTCTAAAGTATTTATCAAAGTTTGGTTTGCCATTAAACTAATCCTTCAAGGGCTCGATCATAAGAGTCACGTTAATAAATGCGTTGCCTCAAAGGGCTGGACTTTTGGTTAGATGTCAGAACCTATCTCACAGGCAATTAATTTTTTCTCTTTTGGTAGAGAACCGACAATGAACTTATGAGCCCCATCCTCCCATTAAGTGGAAGCTCAACAACTTCACATAAGTTGTTGGATCTCATTAAAACCTTCAACCTAATTATAAAATGTCCTAATTAATTGATTGCATAAACGACTAGCTCCAACTTTCACCATTTGTATATTGAATGCTGGAGGAATGAATTACAGGAGTTGGTGCAAAATTTTGGTGCAAGTAGCATTTTTCTTAGAGTCGATCCATTGGATTATTGGCTGATTATACCTTATTACTCTCAACTTAAGAACCAAAAAAAGTGCCCTTGAACTATATATTGTCATGATTATGAATACCGTTAATGGAAAATGAATATGATGGATCTTACAACTTTTATTATTGGTAGAATAAATATTACACATATTACATTAAAAATTATTTTAAAATATAATTTTTAAAAGCCATTCATCATTTAAAAACTATGTAAGTATTCTATTATTTCATGCATCGTGGACCAAAAAAAAAAAAAAAAAGCAATGCCAGTTGAGAAATTAAATTTAAAGTTAAAACTTGCATGGAAGTTCAAATTACATGAAATGATATATAAAGCAATGATTTGCCAAACCTTTACTGTAATTAAAAAGCAATGCCAGTTGAGAAATTAAATTATTATTTCATACAACTGGTAAATCATGTGACGTGTTGAGATATAGTGTGCCAGAGTAATGAAATCACGTCACTTTTATAGTGATGATTAAGATTTGCAATATGTAACCTCTTTTAAATATAGTTAGACTTTCTGGGATTTTTTTTAAAAAAAAAAAAATTGAAATGTTATATTAGTATATATATATTTTGAAAAACCACCTTGTTAATGGTTACTTGAACAGCTTGAAGTTGATGTTAGGGGTGTCTGCTACCCCGTGATGTACTAAACTATGTTATTTCTTAGTTTTATTCTATCCAGTTTACCAAAAAAAAAAAATTTTCAATCTGATACACTGCATCAACACGACATATGACGTATCGATTCGATCTATATACTCGATAATTTCTCCCTTTTCAGGATTAGGTATTAGTTGCAGTCATCAATGTCCGCTCCAACTACCTCTACCTCTCTCCCTCCCTGTCTGTCTGTCTGTCTGTCTGTCTGTCTCTCTCTCTCTCTCCCTCACAGACAGTTAACAGTGTCAGGACGCAGACAAAACTTAAAACCAAACCAGGCAATATGAAATTGGACAAATCTAAGGTAACATTCAGCCAAATCTTGATAATTTAAATCACAAAAGTGAATTTTTTAAAAATCTTTAACATCTTTTTTGTGGCCATGACTTGACTAACTGTCATGCTAGTAGTGACGGAACCACACTCACACCAAAGGGGCCATGATCCTCCCACCCCAATTCTTTTTTTAATAATATCCACATACATATAGGTATATAAACATATAATTTGGTCTAAAAATTACACTTGACCCCTTCCAAAACCAAAATCTTTTTTAGTTTTAATTTTTACATGATAATTTTTTTCTTGAATCTTATATATTTCTTATTCTTGAATGAAATTTTTTTCTCATCCGGTACATTAGCTCCTAAAGATGAAATTCTAGTTACGTCCGGGAGTGCCGGCATGGTCATATTTCATATGAATTGAGATGATAAAATCTCATTGCTTTGTCTGTGATTGGACTGACGATTTCACTCTTTGGGTAACCCCGTATCCTTCATAAATACATTGTCCCTACATCTTAGCCTATAGGATGGAGCCGCCCCGCCCCTTCCTAAATATGGACAATTAATTGTCCCTCCTCAAAACCCCAGGAAGCCAGTACTCTTTCTACTCCAATCTGGAACCTTCAATTCCCTTATAAAGGCCAAGGGAAGAGATGCCGATTAAATTAGGTTGACTAGGCTAGGGGTGCTTGTGTTGTGGGTAATACCATTATGTGCATTTCTAGCATCCTCATGCATGTGTGCTTTTGCCAATCAAGTATTGAAGTAGAAAGATTTTTATAGCCGACAAAAGAAAAAAAAAAGGTGAGACTTCTGTACAATTTCTAAAAACTTAATGCCGTCGAGATCGTTGGGTTTCAATTTTTATTTAAAGGAAGACGTACTGACGGTTTTTGTTTTGTGAAAACAGGCCCAACTTTGAAACAAAGGGATTTCTTCACCAGTTTTACTAAGCAGAAAGTGAGGTTATGAGATAATGGGTGTTGGGTGGTGGAGATTGATTGGTGCTGCTCTTGCTGGAATGCTCTTCTTTCATGGCTTCTGTTCCTCAGAAAAAGGTATTTTTCTTTCTGCAATCTAGTTTTTCTTCTAATGTAGGAATAGTCAGTACTGGCATTTCATTAATTGGGCTTACTTAGTGGACTGTTGGAGTCCATTCCGTGAAATTAGATGATAATTTTGTTCCACATATACAAGTATATGAAAGTAGGAATTCAAGAACTGCAGCTGCATGTGATAGTATTTCATTCATTGTAATTTGTAATTATATAACATTTTGTTTGACCCGTGGCCTGCCTCCACCTTGAGGTATTGTCCTTTCTGGATGAGCACACCAGCACATGTGTGCAGCAACAAGTCTCACGTGTTTGTCTTTAATTATGGACTTTATTCCCAGAAGAAGACGTCCCTCTAAGAGGGTCTTATAAACCCATCTTAGATATCGTTTGCAACTGAGGTAGGACACTAACACATTTGAAAGTTGGAATAGTAATTTTTCCAAACTAAAAACTGAACAGAACCAATGTGACCTTAGTTTGAGTTGAGTAAAGTTGGTTTGATTCGGTTTTCTGCAAGCTCCTTTCAAATTTCAATCCTAGTCTAGTCTTGAGAGAACTTATCAACATTGGTTCATTATAATTTGAATTTTTGACCTTAAATTCAAAGATATAAGCACTTAAGAAGGGCCACACTTTGGAGATGGATATGTCAATCATTTTTTTTTTATTTCTAGTACAAGAAAAAGGTCAAATGATGGATAATGATCCCTCTAATTGACCAAGGCAATCAATGAAAAGATGGATAGTAGTGTACCACTGCACTCGGAATGGAAAACTAGAAACTTGAACCCGAGTACAAGCGCCCATTGGTCTAAGCCCAGCCCACTAAACCATGGTATGAAGAAAGATTAATTATGCATGCGGCAGCCTAAAAGCAGAGAGTTGATTAATGCTCATAGTGCTGGCTGATAGGAATGAATGGTGGGCTGGTGGCCTTCCGATGTACCAATGCGCTGAAGAGTGAAAACGAAAACAAATAAATATATTTTTTTTTAAAATGTGAGAAGGGTGAAAATGGAAAAAAAAAAAAAAAATTCAAGTGAAAAAAAATTAAAAAATTTAAAGTCCTATCAAATAAGTACAAGGCGTACAAGCAATTAGGCAAGACATTAGAATTATTGTTTAAAATTTAAAAATTTAAAAATTTTTAAGCACTCGTTTATAATTAACAAGCAACAATTTATTTATTAAATTATAATATATGTTTTTTTAAAAAACTTTTTTGCCAAAGGATGAGTATCCTAAGCTATCATGCTCAGCCTAATCCTCCCATAATGCAAAATTAAATTATCATTGGCACATGAGTAAAGCAGTAAATATAGTTAAAAGCGGCGGCACCGCCCAACATTTTCACTTTTCAATTGATACCATATTATTGGCTCTTGTAGCCTAGTAGTACCTCTTAATCTCTCATGATGCGGAGGTTTTAGGATTTGATTCTTGGGTTGGACCTTAAATCGGGGGAAATGAGGAAGGTATGAAAGGGCATATTGTAAAGGAACAATTTCGGCCAAAGGATCAACCATCTGATAGAATCTTACTTCATTCCTGAACTGATATCTCTGTGTCTCTTCACAGCTCCAAACTACACCTTCATGAAACAAGCAACCTCAGCCCCATATATATCATACTACGATTACATCATCATCGGAGGAGGCACCGCAGGCTGCCCATTAGCCGCCACTCTCTCTCAAAACTACTCCGTCTTACTCCTGGAACGCGGCGGCTCACCTTACGGCAACCCTAACATAACCGACTTAGGTGCATTCGGCGCAGCCCTCTCCGACCTTTCTCCCAAATCCCCATCTCAGCGGTTCATCTCAGAAGACGGCGTAATAAACGCACGAGCACGCGTGTTGGGCGGCGGCAGCTGCTTAAATGCCGGCTTCTATACGCGCGCCTCCACAGACTACGTAAAAGAAGTGGGGTGGGACGGGCGGCTCGTGAACGAGTCGTATGGGTGGGTGGAGAAGCTGGTGGCGTTCGAGCCGCCGATGAAGCAGTGGCAGACCGCGGTAAGAGATGGGCTGGTTGAAGTGGGTGTTGTGCCAAACAATGGGTTTACGTATGATCACATGTATGGGACTAAGGTGGGAGGGACGATATTTGACGCTGATGGCCATAGGCATACTGCTGCTGATTTGTTGGAGTATGCTAACCCTAGTGGACTTACTGTTCTTTTGCATGCCAACGTTCATAAGATCTTGTTCAGAATTAAAGGTATGATGGAATTTACTTTCCTTTGTTTTTGTTTGGTTTTTTTTTTTTTTTTTTTGAATTAAATTGTAGGTATGGGTATATATTTGTAGATATGATAAAGTTCCAATTTCTTGCTCAAATTGGTTAATTTACCCGGCTAATATTGCTGCAGCCGCCATATTATATTATGCATCTGAACCAACTAAGAAAAATTATTTTTTATGGAGTACGTAATTGGTTAGGCTACCTCTCATGTCATTTGGGCATATAAATTTGGGTAAATGGGTCATGTTATATAACCTAACATTGATCATTTATATATATACATATAGTCCAGATAGAGTTTGATATAAGTTATATCAACACCATATATTGAATATTGTATCATTTGCATTGGTTCAATGTACTCATAACCTATTAATGAATAAAGTACAACTCTCAATAGGTGTATCTCGTACATTAGTGAGTTATGTAATACATTAGGCCAATTAGGAGACAACCCCTAATATATAATACTGATATAAATTAGGTGAGCATTTGATCACTTGATCAGGATATATATATATATATATGTGTGTGTGTGTGTGTGTGTGTGTGTGTGTGTGTGTTTGTGCGTATTATTACGTTGCAGCACCCAACGTTTTAATATAGAAATGGGTAGTTCTATTAATTGACAGACAGAGAGGTAGATGGATTGTATTATTACGTTGTAACACCCAACGTTTTAATATGGAAATGGGTAGTTTTATTAATTGACAGACAGGGAGGTAGCTGGATTGGATTAGATAAGGATGAAATTGGGCATGGTCCCCCCTTATTCAGAGTGAGTCGTCTGTGTATACATATGCTGGCCCAATGCGTGCTCTCTCGAATGCAGCTTAAAAAGCCCAATCTTGGGGATGAAAAGCAAAAAAGAGAGAAACCCATAACTCGTCCTAATGGTCTGCAATGTGCCCCATTAAATTACCCCACAAGGCCAGTGACCCAGTGGGGGAGTTATAACTAATCAATTCATTAATCATACAGGGAAAGCAAGGCCACTGGCCCACGGTGTGAACTTCAGAGATGCGTCAGGGATCAAGCACAAAGCATACTTGAAGATTGGATCAGGGAACGAGATCATCGTATCAGCTGGTGCACTAGGGAGCCCACAGCTTATGATGTTGAGTGGAGTGGGCCCTGCAGAGCACCTCAAGGCCCACAATATAACAGTGGTGTTGGATCAGCCCATGGTTGGCCAGCGCATGTCTGACAACCCCATGAATGCCATTTTTATCCCCTCTCCACTTCCGGTGGAGGTCTCCCTTATTCAAGTCGTCGGGATCACCCACTTTGGAAGCTACATTGAAGCTGCCAGCGGTGCCAACTTCGCCGGTGGTTCTCAAAGTGATAAAAAAGACTTTGGCATGTTCTCTCCTCAGGTAACCCGTAACCTTAGCTAGTGTATCAACAAAGCCCATAAATTTGACATGTCCATCCAACAGACCACAAGAGCTAGGCCAAAACTGCTGATGCCCACTAGCATCATGGGCTAAGTGTGGCCCATTTCTTCTTCTGCCTAAGAGCAATGCTACACATTTCAAAATTAGGTGAGATGGCAACCTGACGTAAAATTGTCACGTCCCATTAAAAAAAACATTAAGACTATAGTTGAGAAGAATAATATTTTTATTTTCAAAATAATGTACATATAGGTTCGTAATATTAATAAATAATGTAATAATTGTCCAAAATTTGTTCAAATTTGCAGACAGGGCAGCTCTCAACAGTGCCACCAAAACAAAGAACCCCAGAAGCCATAGCCAAAGCCGTTGAAACCATGAGCAGTCTTGATGAAGCAGCATTCAAGGGCGGATTCATCCTTGAGAAAGTCATGGGTCCAATATCCACTGGGCATTTAGAGCTTCGAAGCCGAAACCCCAGTGAGAATCCTTCAGTCACTTTCAACTATTTTAAAGAACCCCAAGACTTGCAAAGATGTGTTGAGGGCATTAAAATCATAGAGAAAGTAATCGATTCCACGTCCTTCTCCAAATTTAAGTACGATTATCTCTCGGTGCCGACCTTAATGAACATGACGGCGAGCTCTCCTGTGAATTTGTTGCCAAGGCATGACAATTCTTCGACATCGTTGGAGCAGTATTGCAAGGACACTGTGATGACCATATGGCATTACCATGGAGGTTGCCAGGTTGGCAGTGTGGTCGACCATGATCATAAGGTTCTTGGTGTGGATGCACTTCGGATTATTGATGGATCCACCTTCAATTACTCTCCTGGAACAAATCCTCAGGCCACTGTAATGATGCTTGGGAGGTAATATATTAACTAATAATTAATTGGAATTTCCATCATTATTGTTATTATTGATATTTCGATATTTTGTTTTGATCAAATAAGGAGTGTTTTGATTTGCTGTGGTGCAGGTACATGGGAGTTAAGATTTTGAGCGAGAGACTTGCAAGTGATGAACCGAAGTAGATGATCCATTCTATTCTCCTCCAATATATATTTTTGCTAAAAACATTGATGGACTGTCCTAGTATATACAAGCGGTAACTCGCGTATTGCGGGGAATAATATATAATATTTTTATGATTATGACCAATAATAATATCCTTTTGTCACAAAATATTCAGAACCCTAGCCAAATAGTTAAATTATTTTTGGGATTTATCATATTGAATAGAGAAGAGAGCTATGAGAATTGATCGATGATTTTCTTATCTCAATTATTTTTTTTTCCTTAAGGATATTGGCCTTAGTCAAATTTCTATAATTAATTGTTTTAATTATTTTTTTCCCCTTTATATTGATTATTAAGTCAAATTTGTTTAATGATTTAGGAGACTTATGTGAAAGGTAGACTTGAGAAGCGTGCCACGTGACACATTTTTTTATATATAATAATATAGATTTGTATTCTCATTTGGATATCCGTCTAAAAATTAGGTTCCTTTTTGTGTAAGTTGATTTAATAGGAGAGCGTTGAAAGCCTGAGGGATGTTTGAGTCGGCACGAAAGTAAATGCAACCAGCCATCACCACAATATAGTTTGATCCAGAGTTAATCTCAAAGAGGGCCTCGTGTATGGCTTATGTCCATAATCATATCATAGACATTAGTCACTACCTACTGAAAGGGCTTATAGAGATATGACAGCTAGGGAGATTCATAGGTCCAAACACATGGATGATAAAAGCAATTAATTGCAAATAATTTTAGAGTCCAAAAGAAATTATTCTGATTGGACAAAAATGGAAGAGCCATTCAAGGGTTGTTTGGATTTTAAACATCCAAAAGCCAGCCAATGACATCAAGCAAAATCAAAGTGAGAAGGAATATGACGCTGGATATACCTCAAGGCCCAGGATTTTCTGCCACCTTCCACTGCCAAAAGAAGGCATCTCCTCTAGACTGCTTTTGGCTCTACCTCCTTTTCACCTCAAACAAAGAGAGGTCAAAATCATGCTTATGAAAAAGGAAAAAGGGAGCTAGCCTTGAATGGAAAATGCTTATAAAGCAGGGATTAAAGGGTACCCGGCCATGGCATAACGCTTTGGCATATCCTATTTCTTAAACAACTTATTCCATTAGTAGAGCCTAGCTTAGATTGGCACAAGGGGGAGGTTCAAACCATTGCGCTGCGAGGTGAGAACGGATCAGTATTCAGTAAGCGAACTAGTTGTGGGGCTTCTCTCCTTTGACAGATGATGGTTATAGATGACATATAGCATGGCTTATCTGCACCAATTTAACTTCCGATCATCCGCCAAAGGAGAGTTGCCCTTTAACTGCTTCAGCTTAATATAATCTGAAGGACCACTCTTCACATTAATGCAAAAGGTATGATAAGAAAACTATGTGCATCACTACATGTGTGTTCCATTTCCCTTACTTGTAGAACATGTTAGGAGGCCTCAAATTGTCTGTTAAGTATATATCGCTTCATATAGAGAATGCCAAATCAACAAGCTTTCGAAAAATTAGGTGTACAAACTTTCGCCAAAGTCGTGAAGAAGAATTGGAGCAAGATTACAAGCAGCTAACATATCAGCATTTTGATCGAGTATATCAAATATTAGTGCCAGGGGCGGAGCTAGGGGGGTGCCAGAGGGGGCACCTGCCCCTCCTCACCCATTAAATTTTTTCTTTTTTACTCTACATTTATTTTGATATTATGAATTGACCTTGCTCATTTTTTCTTTGATCCCTCATATTTTTTAATTTTGCCCCTTCCTTCCTTTTTCCCTTCATATAGTTAATTCTAGGAGAAATTAGCCAACAGTACACTTTCATCATAAAAGTTAAGCTAGGAGTCCAGAGATGTTTCTATTGCAGCTTCAAGTCCATGCCATAATTGAAACAACCTCGTCCCGAGCAGATTTCGGGGATCTTTTTCACAAGAATTCCCTTTGTGCCCTTTATAGTTAGATTTGATAGCAAATAAAGAGATCCTTCTCATGATTGCCAGATTCCCTCCCTCATTACGGATCTGCGTAACCGTTCCCATAATTGTGATGTTGTCTAACGATTCTTGCCACTTGTTCGAGTTTGAATGTGAAAAGTTTTCAGGCAAGGGTTGTTTTGCGTCGGCATATTGTGAACGACCTCCAACATCGATCGCACATCGCTTCTTCTTCATCGATTTCAGGGTACGTGTTTTCCATTTCTTCTAATTCGTTTATTTTTAGGGATTTATTCATTGTTATTACAGTAGTGTTCATCACGATTTATACTTGTAAATCACAAGGTTTTGTAATAGTAAATGTAGTGGAATACAATAATTTCATCAAACATTCTTTATCATTAAAGATGTTTTAGGTATGCTACTGTAATTCATTCAACAAGTGCGTGTATAAAATTCAAATCTGTATGGTGTTCACAAGGCAATGGTATTAGCTATTCCCTTGTTTTCCTTTTTTTCTTTTTTCATAAGATGCTCTACCTATGGTAACATTATATGCCACTATCATTCATTCGACAAGTGTGTATATAAAATTCAAATTTGTTTGTTTTCCCCTATTTCCCTTCTTTTTTCTTAAGCTGATCCACTTATGGTAACTTTTTATTCCATATTTGTGTAGAATTTCTAAACTGTTTGTTGTGTCACTGTTCCCCCTTTTTAAATTGATTTTTGTATCATACATTATGCAGTTCTTGCGCTAGCTAATCATGGTTCTACTATTGTGCAAATATCGTGCATCAACTACAATTTTTTGCACATTATCCGCATCGCGTTTTGATGATTTAGTCCAGTTTGCGTGTGGCACGTGGCAATGCTTGAATGCTAAATGGATTACCTTTACATACGAGCTACCAGGTCACCTTAATGCACTTTTATTAGTTTGGCTTTTACATGTAAAACCCATTAGTCAAGTATGCCCATATGGGTGGAATGACTAAATATGTCATGTCCAAGCAATGCATTGAAAATACACAAAACTCATGCACACCACACATATGGTCATTTCATACCTCGTCACTCCACTTTCATTGAGAACAAATTTAAAGAACAAGAAATAAACTATTTTGGAAACCAATGACTATATTTGATTAACTCATTTGTCACGTAATTATCTACCAAACATATATAATTGTATTGCACCCCTGTTACATTCATTCCAAATATACATCTCCTCAGATAACCATAACTTTTGAAGCCAATAAAAATGTGCCCGCTCAACACTATAAATTACACCCCACAAAT
Organism: Liquidambar formosana; assembly: GCA_039720395.1. Classification (NCBI taxonomy): domain Eukaryota; kingdom Viridiplantae; phylum Streptophyta; class Magnoliopsida; order Saxifragales; family Altingiaceae; genus Liquidambar; species Liquidambar formosana. The sequence goes on along the minus strand of CM077829.1, from coordinate 18,124,110 downwards.
CGATTGTGTTATTGTTCTAAAAACACGTATCATGACTATCACATGCGCATGCCTGGTAAATCCGTAGTGTCCAATTTCATATTCTGTGTCTTAGTATAACTATTTTTACCTAGAAATTTAAATGTATCAGTGTGGCATGACTTCACTCCGAAATGCACTCACACTTCATTACAAATTACACCTACCAATTGACTATGTCATTTTAAACATATGGTCATGCTCATCAATATGTTAAGAGTTTATTCCGAAATAGCATGTTATTCCTGGAGAAGATATCAGTACGGGACTTTGACATCTGACCACAGACAAAGATGTGTTGGAGATGGTAGGGTGTTTAGGACCACTAGACTTGGAAATGCATATTTATGTTGAACATTTAACTAGAAGAAGGAATTTTTGATCTTGCTGTGGATGAAGAAGCTACCAATATTGAGGTTGGTGCATGATTTGAAGAAAGTTACCATGCTGACATTGAAGAGGATGGTGATAATCTTGATGGGGATGAAGAAGATATCAATGAGGTTGGTGCAGGAGTTGAAGAAAGTTTCAATGCTGATAGTGAAGATGATGGTGAGGAAGAAATGTATGATGTTGGTTTACAATATGAAGATGATAATGCTGCAGCAAAGAAGGGTGAATTTGTTGGAGTGGGTGCAGAATGTGAAGTAAATGAAGGATATGGTGGTTTTGAGGGTCCTATTATTGACAATAATGATGCTAAGGATGGTGACTTTTTTGTGTCCCTTGAAAAAGTACCTCATTCAGACTATAGAAACTCAGACAACCTTATTAGTGGGAATGACTTATTAGATTAGATGATGATAGCAGACCAAAGAAACCATGATATGCTGAGTATATAAGGAGCCTAAAGACATTAATAACATTAAGTTTAAGGTAGGGAAAGCTTTCCAAGATCCACAACAATTGAAAACTGCTATAAGAAATTATGCAAATTGCTGGGGGTTATAACATTCAGTTCTTAAGGAATGCCAATGATAGGGTGACTGTAAGATGTGTGGAGGGGTGTGATTGGTATTTGACTACATCCTATATGCAGTTGGAGAAAACCTTTCTAATCAAGGTATATAAACCAGATCACACATATGCGAGGGCATTTAAGAATAGGCAGATTAACTATGCATAGTTAGCTGAACAATATTTGGATAAATTTAGAACTAATCTAGATTAGAAGTTGCTAAATTTTCAAAATAAATTCATAGAGGATTTTTTAGTCAAAATATCTAGGAGTCAAGGATATAGGGCTAGGAGGTTGGCCCTAGAAATGATTGATGGATCCTATTAAAAGCAATTTACAAAGATGTGAGACTATGCAGCAAAGCTTTTGAGGACAAATCCAAGGAGCACCATCCAACTTCTCACTAACACAAGAGATGGTCCCAATGCACAACCTGTGCTCAAGAGATTTTATGTCTGTCTTCATGCCATAAAGATTGGATTTAGAGTTGGATATAGACCACTAATTAGAGTAGATGGATGTCACCTTAAAGGACCTAGTGGGATGCAGTTGCTTGCAGCTGTTGGTTGGGATGGAAATGATCAGAAGTATCCTATAGCAAATGTTGTGGTGGAAGCTGAAACCAAAGATGCATGGATTTGGTTTTTGAGACATCTATTTGGGGATATAGGATCACCAAATCACTATAAGTGGTGCTTCATTTCAGATCAACAAAAGGTATATATGTAAACTTAACTTTTTCATTTTATATATATATATATATATATTTTTTTGCATATATTGTATCTAATATCTTACAAATTTGTTGCTTATTATATTCTTTAATAGGGTTTGTTGCCTTCATTTAAGGAGGTTGCTCCTACTGTTAAACACTGGTTTTGTGTTAGGCACCTTCATAGTAACTTTAGCAAGCAACACAAGGGGAAGCAGTTGAAAGATGCCATGTGAGATGCAGCAAGAGCCACCACTGTGGCTAATTTTAAGAAGGAGATGAAGAGGATCAAAGACATAGAAGCAGTAGCTTATATATACCTATTGGCTTTACAACCAAATTGGGGGACCAAGTCTGCTTTTAGCACTTTCTGTAAATGTAATGCCCTTTTGAACAATAAGTGTAAATCTTTTAACGGGTATATTTTAGAAGCAAGGGATAAGCCTATTATAAAAATGCTTGAAATGGTTAGAGAAACCTTGATGGTGAGAATGTAGGAAAAGAAAGAATTCATAAAGAATTATAAGGGGTCCAATCTGTCCAAATACTCAAAGTAAATTGGAGGATTTGAAAGTTGAAAATAGGAAGTGTTTGCCCACTTGGTGTGGGCGACGTATATATGAGGTCAAGTGTTTTCCTGATAAGTACATTGTGGACTTGGATGCAACAAGTTGTAGTTGTAGGAAATGGGACCTCATTGGCATACCATGCATCTATGCCATTTATGCCATTCGCCATGCGAATGAAAAGCTTGAGGATTATGTGAATGAAGAATATACAGTTGAGACATACGAGAGAACATATGACCATATGATACACCTAGTGTCTAGTGAGAAGTTTTGAGCAGAGACTAGACGTCCTATTGTGCATCCTCCCTTTACAGAGAAGGTCAAAGAAGCTAAGAAGGAGAGAGCCAGACGAGCCACTCGACTCTTATAGGGTTTCAAAGAAGCATGTACAAATGAGGTGTGGAAAGTGTCATCAATATGGGCATAATGGGATGACCTGTAAAGGTCAAGTTGTTGCTAAAAAGGGAAAGGCTCCTGTAAGTAAATACTGTAGTTGGTTTTCTAGATTTATGGTAACATTTTAAAAATTATGTATATATATTATAGTGTTTTTTTTCTCAATGAACATGCTAAGAAGAAAGGGCAAGTAGGAGCGGGAGGTAAAAAAAGAGAGGAGGAAGTGCATCTGATAGAAGTGGCAAGCTGCAGCAGGCAAGTGGGAGCACTGGTGTTGGGTCTAATAGAAGTGGAAATGTGCAACAGGCAAGTGGGATTACTAGTGTTGGGTCTACAGGTGCTGGAAAGGTGCAGCAGCAATGTGAGAGCATTAGTATGGGTTCAGTTGGTGCAAACAGGGTGCAAATACTCCCAAGCCAAAGTAGTGGTGTTGGGTTTGCAAATGCTGATAGGGTGCAACAACCTAATTATGGTCCAGCAACTCAAAATGTAAACATATAATTATTCTCATGTAAAACAAATGTACTTTGGTTTGTTTTTTCAGTTACTAATTATGTTATGTTTTGATCGTGTTTAGTGGATAGTCAAAGACACAAAATGCACCATTCTTTTGGCATGGAAAGCCATGCATTCCAGCAAGCTCTTTTCAGGTAAAGCATTTATTGGTTTAAAACAGAATAGATTGAAATTTGTTTGCCCTTTTCTCATTTATTTAGGATTGAATACACATACTAAAATTTGTATACATTTCCAATTCGTATATAGAATCCAACCAGGTGGTATGGAAAATTTATGTAACAACATGGAAGTAGCTCGAAGGGACAAAGTACTGATAGTATAAGCAAACAAATACATGGAATAGAAAACAGCTCCAATGGGAAAAAAGTGACTTGAGGGATTTTGTATTTAGAAGATGGTATTTTGTGTTATGGAATATGGGAGATGGGATTTTGTATTTTGTTCTTCAGTTTTAGGTGAAGAACCATGCATTGAACTTTTCAAATTTTGTAGACAATGACATATGTCATGATGTCCACCCCTCCCCCTTTATAGCTTATATATCAATCAATTATAAATTGTTTTATATTTTTGGATGTCATGTTTTGTTTTATATTTTGGGTTCAATAGCACTTGGCAATTTGACATAAGTTACTAAAAATTTGGCTATAACCATGCTTATGGTGAAAAAATTGTCTTCTTTAATAGTGCCCAATTGCCTAATCTTTTATGATATATAAAGATTGGTTATTAAGTTTGACCAATAGATGACCCAATAATATGACAGGTTGGTGGCTACATACAATCAATCAAGTTGTGTGGCATCAATTTCATTAGATGACATATTTTTTTCTGACCAATTATCAACAATATGATAGGTTGCCATTTTATAGGTTCTTTTGGTGGTTGGAACAAAGTCTCACTAAGCATAATTGTGCTGGCTTTTTCGGCCCACTTCGAGAGAGCTTTATTGACCAAAATAATTGAATGCAAGCAATATGACTACATTTTAAGCCTAATAAACAATTTCATTGCTATTAAAAAAAAAAAAGGAAACGAATCTTCCCTGTTTATTCCATTATAACATTTTTGGGCATCATTGCTACAAAATGCAAATAACTTTTTCAGCATATTACTACAAAAACCACATCCACTTCTTTAGCATATTACTACAAAAACCACATCACTTCTTCAACACCCATCTTCTAAGACAGAAACAACACCCTTCCATCCCTCGAGCTTTTTTTCTTACTCAAATATATTAGCACAACCCCAATGGTAATTACCCAAGAAATCACCAATGTGACCTAATAAATCATTTTCCCTTACCCGGTATCCTTCAATCCTTCTAAGCAATCTGGGGATAATTCAGTTTGATTGTAGGCAAATTGGTGGATCAAGCCAACTGAAGTACCCACAAGAACCATTGGCTTACGCCAAAAAAAAAAAAAAAAAAAAAAAAAAAAAAAAAAAAAGTATCAAACATTTAGTGTCATAAGGTGATAAACATTTGCATACAAAGATACAAACCAACAAATTACCTTGTAATTTGGGCAACCATAAAACCTACGACCAGGGTTGTTATTTGTCCACAAAGTCCATATCCTAGACCTATCTCCACAATAACATTGATTTGCCTCTTAACCTGCCATCTACTAACCCCCATTTCAAGATAGTGATGAAGATTAGTGCCACAGTACACCACATTACTCAAATTGAATACACAGTACACAAATTTAATAGGTTAGAGTCTAATGTACCATAATAGAGGATAAGAAAGATTATGAAGATGCAGTTGAATGAGGCATCTATATAGCTCCAATAGCAACTACAGCCTCGATCTCACTCTCTCTCTATTTCTATTTGCTTCGAACATGGAAGGGTCAGACTATGGAAACTCAGCGTCGCCGTCGACTCAGCCCTGCCGTCGTCTCAGAATTTGTCATTGACTTAGCCCTGTAGTAAATTTCAAGTGCCCTCTGTGAACTCATGAAAGCGGCCCACAAGGATTGATGAGAAAAAAGAAGATTGGTTTAGGTTTTTGAAAAAAAAGAAAAGGAGTCGCCACCTTATTTTTTAATGGAAACAAGAAAAACCCTAAAAACCTTTTTGTTTTAAGAAAACAATTGAAAAGACTCCATGTTTAAAAAGGAAAGGCAAAAAGCAATCTTTTGAAAACCAAAGAAAATAGGGATTCGGAGGCTAAGTTATGACATGGGAAGGTTCTAGGCAAAACTTATAAGCACCTATGTCACCCTTTTGGTCTCTCGGTTTATTTGGGCTAAATTAAGATATTTTTCACTCACAAATTAGCATATATCACCACAAGACAACATGCATATCATATATTCCATCAATTCATCTATGCACAATAAACAAATAAAAAAAAAAGAAAACAAAAAACTAGGATGCTTGGATCCTAGGGCGGACTTGAACCTTAAAACGAGCGCTTACGTACCATACAACGGAATGCATGGATCAAAGTCCACGTAGTTCGAATAGAATTAAGGTTAAATCCTAATACAAACCTATGGTAAAAACCCTAGGTTTCCTTATTCAAGAATTTATTGAATAGTCCAAATTTGAAAACTTCCACAAGATGGAAACTTTGATAAAAAACCAGTATTTTATTAGTTAAGGAAACCCTTGATTAGGACCATATATTCATATTAAAAAAATAACCCTAAAGGGGGAGAAGAGATAGAGTTAAGGAAGAAAAGAAGTGAATTGGGGCACTTCCACACCCTACTTACCTTTGCGCAATAACTCCAAACAAAAGCAAGCTTTAAGCAATAACGGCCTTCTATGTAATAAGACGATTATCACATCTGTTTGCACCCTTACATGTGCTCAAAACAAGACAAAAAGAATAAAAGAGCAATTTGGACAGAATAATATTATGGCTTAAAATCATCCACTAAACATACAAACAGTAGAAATAGCAAACTCTCATAAGCCTTAATGCAATCCTAAAACCATGATATGCATAAAAACCCTAAAATCAACCATATGAATGCAAAGAAATATCATATTTATTCTATATGCAATACATATATAACAACCATAAAGAAAAACCAACAAAAAAGCCTAAGCTAACATGCTATATGAAACTAACCTAAAACAAGAACAATAGAAACCCTAAACTCACAATCATGCTTAAAAACCTATAGAATAACTCTAAAGTATGCTAAAATCAACATGAACAGTATTTAAATTATGCATATTAACTAACTAAAGTGATGACACGTGATTAAAAAAACTAACTTAAGCATGCAATAGGTCTATCCTATATGAAACCCTAATTTAAACTTGAATAGGAAGAGATTTTACCTTAGAAAGAGCTTCTGCTATGAGAACTCTCTCTTGACTTATGGATGACTTGAATCAAGCTTTCTTCAAGGCTACAGCAGGGACTCTAGCTCTCTTTCAACTCTATCTCTCTCTCTTATTCTCTCTCACAAACTCAAATTTAATGCATAAAAGTGGCTATTGGTCCCTCCTAGTGCTGAAGCATAGGAAATATTTATAGAGTTTCATTAGGATAAACCAATGGCTGGGATTAAAACCCTAAAAATTGATCCAAGGGTTATTAGAGACTCCTTTGGTGCTTAAGAAACTCAAAATTTACCATAAATTATAAGGAAACACGTCCAAAAGAGTCCATGTATGTCAAAATTGAGGAAAATCCGCTTCAGCACAAAAATAAAGGAGAGGGCCTCGGGTAACCACCTAAGGCTAGGCGGCCAGCCACCAAGGCTGGGCGGCTAGCCACCTGGGCCCAGGCGGCTAGCTGCCCAGGCTTGGGTGGTCACTCGAGCTTACTTCAGCTTTTTTCTTTTTCTGGACACTCTTTCCTTCTAGGAGTGTTTTAGGAGTTAAATCAACTCCGATTTTGATGAAACAAAAGCTAAAACGACTGTGTTTCGATGAGGAATACATTTTTAAACATTTTAGGGTGAAAACCACTAACCATGGGTGTATGGTTAGGTTTAACAAAGGCGGTTAACCGCTATGTTCTACCTTTGCAAAGCATAGGTGTGCATATAGGATCAAACCAAATACTTTCCATATCAAAATTAAACATTCTAAAACACTTTTAGGGATAAAATAAAGACTAATTAAAGTCAATTTGAAAGGATTTGGTTAGTAATTGTAAGTCAATTTGAGCTAACCCAAAGAAAAGTCAATTAACCAACTCGAACCATATCGAGCCATTTTAACCCTAAGCCATTGATTAATCAAATTGAACTTAGAAATACCTCATATGCATTAATATGAACTCCAATTGACAATTTGGAGATCATTTCATGGTCAAATGGAAAGTTTGTGACCTAAAAGACGATTATACCCCTCAAGTCACAAAAGTTCTTATTAACCCTCAAGATCAACTTCAAATTGAACCAAAATTCATATCCATTGTCCTTATGACCCTAAAAAACTAATGCAAGTGACTAGACTAAAAAAAAAAAAACAAAAACATACATAAAATGATGAGCCCTAGTAAGGTAGTGCAAAAATGTGGTGTGACACCCTCCATCACCATTGGGTCTCTCTCACTCAATCGCTCTCTCTGCTTCGGACAATCTAACCAGCCCTAGATCGTGTCTAGGAGACAAAGAAATGGTAAATTATATCACGTGCGTAGCACGTGAGTTGAATTAGCGGGGAGAATGAGTAAAAGGCAACTAATCCTCACGTGCCACTTACGTGAGATGAAAATGGGGGGAAATTGGGTGAAATGGTCACCGGGAATGCCATGTCAACACCAGCTGGACACCACATCAGCTTCTCCTTTAGGAACTAAACGTTTGTCCTGTAGTTTCCCACATTGACACACACATGCAAAGTTAGTGCACTAAATTGTGCAAATTGAAAGTTCGTACACCACATTAAAATTTGGGGTAAAGTTGGTGACACTAATATGTACTTTGCCCAAGATTTTATTTTAATTTTCTTTGTTATAGTTTTGCAAAAAGACGGTGCTCTTCTTTTGTTCTAATTCTGCTATGCCAGCTTGAAACCGATAAGATGCCCACTTGAGAAAACTCAAACGGTTAAGTTAGCTTAATTGGGTTATGGAAGTAATGGGGTGTAGATAGTAGGGTTTTGACTTCTAAGCAAACCTTACGGGTGCGTTTGGTTTGCGAGAATGGATTAATGGGAATGGGCATCCCATTCCTGGGAGTCAAATTTCCATTCATAGGATGCCCATACCCATTACCTTACCAATGTTTGGATGCACTAGGAATCTTATGGGGGAGTCAAATTTTTATTCCCATTCCAGTGTTTGGTTTAGCACAATGTAACATAGGAATGGAATCAAATTTAATATAATTTTTCAAAAATACCCCTTTTATGTTTCTTCTTTTTTTTTTCTTCCCCTTCTTTTTACACACGTAATATAGACTTCATAAATATAAGATTGCTATGTAAGGCAAATTTTATTTATTTGATGAATTTGGTTGAATAATTAAATTTTAAATAATTTAAACAAAATTCAAATTTGATTGGTTTATAAATAAACATTATTTTATCTGGCCTTAAGCTCGGCAAGGCAACAGGACAAACCGATCTCAAAGGTCAATAAATATATAATATATGATATGTATACACACGAACCAACTAAGATGAAATGCAAAACTTTCAAAAATTTAATTTAGATTCAATCCCAATCATTGGAACTTTTTTTTTTTTTTTTTGGGATGTGAGGCTTCTTAATGCAAGATATGAGAACATGCTTGTGCTGGAGATAAATATAGGCTAAAGATTGTGGGTTATCAAGGATACAAAGTTGGTTTTTATTTCATTCCCAAGTAATGGTAATTAGAAACCCACGTTTAATATGGGTTTGAGATTCCCATGAACTTGGGTATTTCATTCCCACTCAAATACCATTCCTAGATTTAATCCTTATGTCAACTAGTTACCCAATCATGGGAATCAATCAGAATGGGAATAGAATTTCCATTCCTGTATGTCATTCCTGCAAACCAAACGCACCCTATGAGTTATGAGTTAGGGGAGTTCCCTTTTATATGAGTTTTGGGCCAAAGATTTCCTTTTCCTCTCCACCTAATGGTAGGAAAGAGGCTTTGGGCCACAAGTGTAAGTCTGTCCTTCCATTACGTAGGTAATGGGCTTTGTGATTGGCCTGATCTCGACACTATAGGGGGAGCGGCTATTGCAACCCCCCAAATATATCAGTTGCCCCCACTTGATTTCCCCACCCCTCTCAAATACTAAAATACCTCTCTTTCTAAATAACCCCTAACCCTTCTCACCCACCCCACTCCCCCACACAACAGCCTCGATTTGGAAGGGTGACAGCGACGGCAAGGAAAGGCGACGACGACTCTCTTCTTCTCCTCTTCTTTCTTTCCTCTTTTTTCTTTTCCTTTTTTTTTTTTTTTTTTTTTTTTTTTTTTTTTTTGTGTTGCCTTTATTGGTCAGATCTGTGTTTTCCGACAAGGGAGGTTCTTCCTCTTTTCTCTTTTTCTCATCTTCTTTCTTTCTTTCTTTCTTTCCATTTTCTTTTTTTTCCCTCTGCTGGTCAGATCTATGTGTTTTCCAGCAAGGGAGGTTTTTTTTTTCAAAACCTCCATTTTTTCCGCCGACGGGAGGGAAGAGAAAGAAAAGGAAAGAATAGGAAAGAAAAAAAAAAAGAAGAAGAAGAGAAGAAGAGGCTGTCGACGGGAGGGAGGGGAAGGAGGGTTGCCGACAAGAGAGGGGGGTGCGGGAGAGGGGTTCTAGGAAGGAAAAAAAAAAAAAAAAGAAGAAGAAGAAGAAGAAGAAGAAGAGAAGAAGAGGAGGAAGGAAGAAGGGGGGTGCGTTTGCCAAGCCGTCACCGTCGCCGGTGGGGTGGAGTGCCAAAGAGAGTTGCTGGATTTGTGGGAGAAGGGTGCGGGAGAGGAAATGGGTGGGGGTACTTAAGCCATTTTTGGTAATTTTGTATAATAATTTTTTTAATTAAAAAATATGAGAGGGCAACTTATAGGTTTGGAGGGTTGCAATAGCCGTTCCCTATGTCATAGGTAATAGGTCTTGTTCGTTTAATCCTTTCCTTTAGGTGAAATGACTTCATTGCCTTTGAGTGTGCCTCAATTAATGGTGTTGATAAATGCATGGTCTCACTTTTTTCTTCTGTTTTTTTTCTTTCCGGTAACAATGGAAAGGGTTTGAACCCCTAATTAATTCTACTCCTATCCTTTAGAACCCTCACTCACCACTAAGTTAGTCCTAATTAAATGGAGCAGTACCATCTCATTGCACCATCAATTATTTCTGCTTATTATTATTTTTGAGTCAAGTTTGATCATTGTCAGATTAGATCACCCAACATTCATATCGGTTTATCGATCGATCATACATATTTGGATTGTAATCGGCATATGGATCAAACCATTTTACTCAAATTCAAACTAATGGGTTAGATTCAAATCAGATTCAAGTGAAAACCAATCCATTGAGACGCTTAATGGAGAACCTTTAATTTCAATAATAAATAAATAAATAAATATAGCAAAATGCTTCGTGCCTAAAAACGGAGGAAAAAAAAACAAGGGCCAATATTATTGATCAACCTGGAGAATTGTTTTAAATCTGGAAAATGTTATGGGCATGGACCCTAATTCCAACGCCACACCCCGCTACTATCTCAAAAGCATTAAATAAATAATTGAAGCCCATGAAAATGCGGGTTGTACATTACACCAATCTTATGTGATTTGGATATCTAGTTTAAGCGGTTATGTTCCCATTAGCACGTACGTGTTGATATAAGTTATATTAATATCATGTATTGGGGGTTATATTTCTTGTATTAGTCCAATGTACGACATAATCTATTAATACATGAGGTACAATCTCCAATGTAAGTATTGATATAAGTTATATCAGTACGTGCTCATCATCCATTGTTTAAGTATGGAAGAGTTGGAGCAAGTAATATTTCTCTTTTTCTAGTAACCATGCAGTGGCAAAGGCACATGGGGATCCTATGGGCTGTAGGGGCACTAGCTCCCACTTACATTCTTTTGTAATTTAAGTTTTGTATATAAAACTTTTTAAAATATTTATAAGTCTGCACGATTAAATTTTTTTCCCTCATGGATTTGTATACTACTAGTTTTTCTCACCACTGAACCTTTTTATTTTTAAATGTTTCCAAGTTTGCACGATTTAAAAGAAGAAAAAAGGATGAACTTATATGCTTCCATCAAAATATTAAATCCCATTAAGTGAAGCTCAACAACTTCACATTCAAATTACATCAAATGATAGGAGCAATACAGTTTCTTAATAAAATTAATTTTGTGGATAAAAAAAAAAAAAATGATAGGAGCGACACAGTTTGCATTGCCCACACTTTGGGGTTATTTGGAAAATCTAAAACTTGGCTAACTAAGTATAAATCGAACTATTTTTGAGTTCACACTGTTTAATTAGTAAATCTTTTTTTCCTGCTAATCAGTCTAACTTTGTTATGAAAATAAAACATAAACACTTTTTTTTTTTTCTCAAACCAACTGTAACTTAGTTTATTTAAAAATCAAATGGACCTATGATCTAGTTTTTAGAGTTCTCAAACAAGCCCTTATGACAAAATGAAGCCCAGTTGCAGATATTAGGTGCAAATTATCAATGGCCTGCTATACGTACCCAGCTGCTACCCCCTCCCCTTTTTCTCTCTCTCTCTCTTACACACACAAGAATAATATTATTGGTAGGACACAAAAGCACAAGGGCACTGAGATAGTAAGAGGATAAAATCTTTTTGTTTGGTTAGTGACAGGAGTATAGAGGACAATGGAACCGACCTTCATTTTCTTTGGGCTTTAAACTCGGTTGACTAGATACTTGTGTGGGTATCACATCATCTGCACTTCTTGAATCTGTATATCTGTATGTGTGTTTTTATCAATACATTATTAAGTTAGGAGGTTTTTTATCGCCGACGAAGCGAAAGAGAAATCTTTGTGCCATCAAAACTTAACGCCGTCGAGGTCGTGGGGTTTTCAAATTTTTATATATATATATAAGGAAGCCTAGTTGGTTTTGTTTAGTAGAACAAAACCAACATTAAGAGAAAATGGGTGTTGGGTGGTGGAGGTTGATTGGGGCTGCTCTTGCTGGAATTCTCTTCTTCCATAGCTTTTGTTTCTCAGAACAAGGTACCATATCTTTCTAGCCCTTGTACTTCATTTCTTCAATTTAATTTTTCTTCGAGCGGTGCTAAGTGCCTGTTTGGGATAGCTTCAAAGTAGAATCAGAAATAGAATCAGAAGCTGATCGAATCAAAATCAGGGAGAGGTAGCTTGAGTAAATTGGCCTCCAAATCTCTTTTGGGCTTACAATAATTTTTCTCATTTTTTATCTAAACACTCTTAAAAGTGATTATAAGTCATCAGAAGAGATTTTGGGCCTCCTAGAATCTCATCCAAACAAGCACTAAATTATCCAACTCATTTATTCAAATTTGTTTGTCCATCTAATATTGAGGAATGTTATAGTCATGTGGATTTATGTGGTATGTTACATCTGCTTCCACATCAACTACCACATATGAGTTGGTAAGCAAATTTAGACAAAAAAACAAGATGTACTTTAGTATTTTTCTTTCTTTTCCAATGCAAGAGTATAAATTTTAGTTGAAGGGGGTAACCATTGTGGCAACCCTGTAAGGGAGCAAGCCCCTACAAGCACCTTGCTGCAAGTAGGCCTATTTCATCCTATCGGCCAAATATTGACGGATGTAAGTACCCACGGACGGGCTCAAGGAGGAATTAGGCGGTGGCCTGACAATAATTCAGACTAATTAATGCCTATTCCAAGCTTCAAACCCAAAACCTATCAACTACCAAACCCCTTGAGGAGTCGCCCGAAGCCATTGGATTACCACCCTGATCGTTTTCGATCATTGATTGCATACCAATGCTATATAATATACATATATCTAGGATAAATATATAAATAAAAAAAAAAAAAAAAATGCATATGTTACTTTTTTAGCATTAGTTGTTTTTGTTATAAGTTTACGTACCCTCCTAACGGTTACGGTTACTTTTTCTTTATCATTTGGCCATCAAAATTGCCTATAAATATAGAACCACTTTCTATCATGTTCAATATTTTTTTCTTACTCTTGCACTCTTTTATTTTGACACTATATATATTTTTAAAAAAATTGAAAATAAAATACACTCAACAAGGATCCTATCGGATACAGCATTGACTTCCCAAGAACGATCTAAAAATTATTGTGGAAAATAATCCAAAGTTCGTAGTAGCACCTTCAACAAAATGATATATCTATATCTATATCTATACTACCTATAAAAGGCTGAATCTCAGAAAATTTTTTAAAAGACCAATATACCCTTATTTAAAAAAAAAAATACATATCTACCCTTCATTTAATTAAAACACATAGTAAACATTCTTATTATTTGGTAACAAGTGAAAGTTAGGTTTTAACTCAAACTCTTCGCAAATTAAAGTTAGATTTTTACTCAAATTCTTTTTCCTAAAACAACTATCAAGTTGCATGATAATATATATGAATATAAACTCTTTAAATATTCCGTTTTGTGAAGAAAAAAATTTTGAATGTATATCTAAAAAGTTTTAAATCTTTCGTTGACAATTTTGATATATAATTAAAAAAAAATGTACTTTTGAATTTTAAACTTAATCTTTTATGAAAAAATATAAAATCCTTTATGTATTTATTATTTTGTATAACTAATATTATTTAAAAATATTCATGTGCAACACATGTGTGCTATATCTAATATATATATATATATATAGACACAAATAATTTGGATCTTATATATTAGGGATTGCACATGTAGACTTTTAATTTCAACCATTTTACTTTTCTTGTATACGAACGGTTCAAAATCTATATGAATATATAAATGGGTGTGAAAGCAAAGCTATTGTTTTTTGGTGTTTTAACAATGAGGGGACCATCATTGAGCTTTTCTTGAACAATTTCGGCCAACTGATCTCTCTCCCTTCACAGCTCCAAACTACACCTTCATGAAACAAGCAACCTCAGCGCCACCTATATCATATTATGACTACATCATCGTTGGCGGAGGCACTGCAGGCTGCCCGTTAGCCGCCTCTCTCTCCCAAAACTCCACCGTATTACTCCTGGAGCGAGGCGGCGCACCTTACGGTAACCCTAACATAACCAACTTAAGTGCATTCGGCGAAGCACTCTCCGACCTCTCTCCGACATCCCCCTCACAGCGCTTCATCTCAGAAGACGGTGTAATAAACGCACGTGCACGAGTGTTGGGAGGCGGGAGCTGCTTAAATGCCGGGTTCTACACACGCGCCGCCACTGACTATGTAAAACAAGCGGGGTGGGAAGGGCGGCTTGTGAACGAATCGTATCAGTGGGTGGAAAAGTTAGTGGTGTTCGAGCCGCCGATGAAACAGTGGCAGTCGGCGGTGAGAGATGGGCTGATTGAAGTGGGTGTTGTGCCGTACAATGGGTTTACGTATGATCATATTTATGGGACTAAGGTTGGCGGGACAATATTTGATGCTGATGGCCATAGACATACTGCTGCTGATTTGTTGGAGTATGCTAACCCTAATGGGCTTACTCTTCTTCTGCATGCCACTGTTCATAAAATCTTGTTTAGAACTAAAGGTATGAGAATTTGTTTTCCTTTAATTTCCCACCAGTTAATTGTTTGAATTCATATATATGAACATGAAGGTGTTAGGGTCGGTTGCTTTAACCGTCACTCTTGCCCTTCTCAACAGGTAACTCATTTTTAAGGTCTAGAAAAATGAAAATCTTTATAACGGAATTATGTCATGTAGCACTCCCCATATGTACAATCCCAATAAGGTGAGTATATGCCCACTTAAGTTGGCGTAAAGTTACCTTACCCCACACTTTACCTTATTATGTGTATTTGGGAGGGTTTCGATTTTTAGTATTTAATCATATCAATGGGTTCCACAATTTTGCCTTCCCAAATGCACATAGTAGGGCAAAGAGTAAGGCAAAGTGTGGGCAAAGTAGCATTACCCCTTAACTTATATTAGCATTATTTATTAGGGGTTGTACACTGGGAATTGACCCAATGTACCCCGTAAGTTTGTAAGTCTGTAACCTACTAATGCATGAGGTGCAACCCTTAATGCGGCATCACTTGCTCAGTTGATCGTCATCTCTCTCTCTCTCTCTCTCTCTCTCTCTCTCTCTCTCTCTCTATATATATATATATATATATATATATATATATAATTTTGATTACATTTGAGACATCGCAAACGTCCTATGTCACGTGCGAACAACTGTGATGGGTGCAGAACGCTCCTATGTCACATTGGAATGTTGGGTATCCTCAAAATTCAGGATTAGCATTTACCTAATTGATGTTGGTAGCTAGTATAATGAAATTCGTTTCAAAATGCACAAATTAATTGTGTATCATGACTTATATATGGGAAAATTTATATCCCAAATTAATAATAATAATAATAATAATAAATGGAAAGAAAGAAAGAAAGAAAAACAGATGGGCAATTCTATTAAATGGGGGACAGATTAGGTAGATGGATTGATAGATAAGATGAAATGATGCATGGCCCATTACCTGCTTCAAAAGCGACCCACATTGGGGGTGAAAAGAAGGTGAATTGAACCTGGCCCATAAGCTTTGACCTCCCATCACATGTGGATAACATTCCACCACAAGGCCAGCGACGTAGTAGGGGGCTCATTATTATCTTTTGAATTCATCTGCTAGCTGATATTTAATTGGGAGCGGCTATTGCAACCCCCCAAACATCTAAGTTGACCCCCCCTTATTTCCCCACCCCCCAAATTCACACACCCACCCCTCCCAAAGACTAACATACGCCTGACCCTTCTCACCCACCCCACTCCACGGCGACGGCGACGGAGAGGAAGGCGACGGCGACGACGGCGAGGAAGAGTGACGACGGCGAGGAAGGGCAACGGCGACGGTGACCCCCCTTTTTCAGATCTGTGTTTTCCGGTGAGGGAGGTTTTTTTTTTTACAAAACCTCCATTTTTTCCGGCGAAGGAGGTTCTTCCTCTTCTCCTCTTCTTTCTTTTTTTTTTTTATTTGCTCTGCTGGTCAGATCTGTGTGTTTTCCGGCAAGGGGGGTTTTCAAAACCTCCATTTTTTCCGGCGACGGGAGGGAAGAGAAAGAAAAGGAAAGAAAAAAAAAAGAGGCTGCCGAGAGGGAGAAGAGTGACGGCTGCCGGT
This sequence comes from Liquidambar formosana, assembly GCA_039720395.1. Lineage (NCBI taxonomy): Eukaryota > Viridiplantae > Streptophyta > Magnoliopsida > Saxifragales > Altingiaceae > Liquidambar > Liquidambar formosana. Next base: position 18,107,694 of record CM077829.1, on the reverse strand, counting down.
GTGGGGAGAGCGGTTCTGGTTCTGGGAAGGAAGGAAAAAAAATGAAAGAAGAGGGAAGAGGAGGAAGGAAGAATAAGGTCGCCGGTGGGGTGGGCTGGGGTGCCGCTGCCGGTGCGGGGAGAGGAGTTCTGGTTTAAAATAAAATAATAAAAGAAAGAAAGAAAGAAAGAAAAAAGAGGGCATCTATAAATGGGGGAACAGAAGGTGAGATGGATTGATAGATAAGATGAACTGATGCATGGCCCATACTGATCAAAAGGACCACATTGGGGGTGAAGAGAAGGTGAATTGAAACGTGGCCATAATGCTGTGACCTCCATCCATGTGGATAACATTCACACAATGGACCGACTAGTAGGGGCGTCATATTATCTTTGAAATCATTGCTAGGATATTTAATTAAACTGGCCCATTAGCTATGAGCATTAGCATTTTTACTATCTTTTACTTCTTATAATTAATCAATGTATTAAATCATAGATACAGGGAAACCAAGGACAGTGGCCCATGGAGTGATCTTCAGAGATGCGTCAGGGATGGAGCACAGAGCATATCTGAAGAGAGGGTCAAAGAACGAGATCATCATATCAGCTGGTGCAATAGGGAGCCCACAGCTTCTGATGTTGAGTGGGGTGGGCCCTGCAGAGCACCTCAAGGCCCACAACATAACAGTGGTGTTGGACCAGCCCATGGTTGGCCAAGGCATGTCGGATAACTCCATGAATGCCATATTTGTCCCATCTCCAATTCCGGTCGAGGTCTCCCTCATTCAAGTAGTCGGCATCACCAGCATTGGAAGCTACATTGAAGCCGCCAGTGGTGAAAACTTCGCCAGCGGCAGCCATGGTCCTCAAAGAGACTTTGGAATGTTTTCTCCTCGGGTAAACCTTGTTATCTTTAGGGTACGGTTCAGTTGTCGGCTGAACTTGCATGTTATATATCTAGTTTTCTTTTAGTCCTTGCATGATTTCTAGTGGTACCAGTTAGCTATTCCTGACCAGAAATGTTAGTTATCCACCAGTGCAGCCCAACAGACCTCTAGAGCTAGACCTATCCTTCTTTGGGCAAGCTGCTTACTGGGCTAGACTGGCCCGAGTAGGCAATGTCCATCCCCGGCCTATGCAAATTAATGTGCCAAACTGCCAATACTCAATAGATCATTAAAACATTAATTACCACACCAAAAAAAAAAAAAAAAAAAAGATTAAAAAAAAAGGGAAAATATTGGCATAACAATTTGTTATTACTTTTTGCATGACAGCCAAATCAAGACCGTGAAAATATAGAAAAATAAATATATAGATTCATTTTAAATATTCTCTGATCTTGATTAATTTATTATTATAAAAAGTAATGACACACTATCATGGTAGCCATGTCTCTAAAATGATTATTAAAGTATTTTCCTTTAAGAAAGGTTACGAGGGATGGAGATTACTTAGTATTTTGGATTTACACAACTTTCACCTTATGTCATTTCTAGATACAATTACATTTGCATTTGGAAAATAATTGCATAAAAACAAACAAATCATGGCCCTGAAAATGCAAAACAATTAATTTATTTCTTTTTCTACCCTTAATCATTTTCTATGGTATTGATTTGATTATCGTTACAAAAACAATGACAAACTGTCATACTAGACACGCTCTTTACTTGTTGTAATGAAATCACATTTTTTAATCAGTGTCCGAATTTGTTCACTTTTACAGATTGGGCAGCTCTCCACAGTGCCACCTAAACAAAGAACCCCTGAAGCCATAGCCAAAGCTGTTGAAACCATGAGTAATCTTGTTGAATCAGCTTTCAGAGGTGGATTCATCCTTGAAAAAATCATGGGTCCAATCTCTACAGGCCATTTAGAGCTCCAAAGCCGAAGCCCCAACGACAATCCCTCAGTCACTTTCAACTATTTTAAAGAACCCGAGGACTTACAAAGATGTGTTGAGGGCATTAGAACCATTGAGAAAATAATCGATTCAAAGGCGTTCTCCAAATTTAGATACGATAATCTGTCGGTGCCAACCCTAATCAACATGACCCTAAATTTTCCTGTGAATTTGTTTCCAAGGCATGACAATGCTTCCACATCGTTGCAACAGTTTTGCAAGGACACTGTGATGACCATATGGCATTACCATGGAGGTTGCCAAGTTGGTAGGGTAGTTGATCATGATTATAAGGTTCTTGGTGTTGACGCGCTTCGTGTTATTGATGGCTCCACCTTTAATTACTCTCCTGGGACTAATCCTCAAGCCACTATTATGATGCTTGGAAGGTAAATAATTATTAGAATCCTCATGCGCGCATCGTGCGTTACTCCTGGTGGCCCTATAGTCATAAGTGATATTATGTTTTGATCGATCGATAAAGTGTGTCTTGATTTTTCTGTGGTGCTGCAGGTACATGGGAGTTAATATACTGAGCGAGAGACTTGCAAGTGATGAGTCAAAGTAGATCGATGATCATCGTTGTAAGCTGAGGGAGATGAATGTGCATGAGTAAGGAGCTCTTATTGATGTCAAAGCAAAATTATTGTCAAAAATTTATTTAACAAGGTTCTAATTGAGGGTTATGATTAGCTATCCACATATATTAAAGATTAAGTTCCTTGCTGCAGCATTAGTTAATTTAATAGGAGAGGGTTTTAATTCCCAGCAATGAAGAGCCAGAAAAAATAAAAAAAATTAAAAAAAAAATGGCAGCCATCGATCACCACACAAAGTACATATAGTGAATTAACACATTGTCAACAAATTAGTGCAGAGGGTTGATCGATGTTATCTCTCATATATGCCCATATAAATACGACGTTTGTCACCATATAGCTATCACTAAATTGGGAAAACCTACCGAAAGGGCTCATAATAATTAACATCGACTCCAACCTCTTCTTAGCTATAGAGATGTCTATGTCTATGTCTATTTATTTATTTATTTTTATTTTATTTATTTTTTCTTTTGACAATCGATAAAACCTACACTTATCCTAAATCCCCAACAAATTAAATGGGTGCGTTTCAATGCATATCGATCCGTAAGCTTAGACTCAAGATCATGAGGCAAATGTCACGGTATCTGTTTCACAAGGGTAGACACATGGATATTACAAAATTAAAGCAATATATTGCAGATAATCTTAACTGTACGTCCTATGAAATTATTTTTATTGGACAAAAAAGGAAGAGTCGTTCAAGGGTTGTTTGGATTTTTTAACAGCCAAAAGGCACGATAACATAAAAGCAAAATCAAAATGAGAAGAATATAACACAAGATATACCTCAACGCCCAGGATTTGCTTCCACCTTCCATTGGCAAAGAAAGCATCTCCTCTGGACTGCTTTTTCCCTTCACAAAAAGGAAAATAAAAATAAAAAAATTCAGAGGTCGAAATCATGCGTGTAGAATCTCAAACATTTGTAAGAAGCTTTTGAGATATAAGGGGGATTGAAAGGAATGGCTTAAAAGGCAGGCATCAAAGGATATCCATGGCATAACGCTCTGGCATATCCAATTTCTTCAACGGCTTATTCCATTGCTAGGGCCTATAAAGATGAACAGCTCCTTGGGCATAACCCAGATCGAGGCAGCTCAATTAATCTTGGTGCTGCAATTAAGATGAAAGGAGTAAGCGAACTAGTTGTAGGGCTTCTCTCTTTTGGCAGGTAATGCTGATTGGTGATAGATATAGCATGGCTTCTCTTCAACAACATCCCATGATCCGCCAAAGGAGAGTTGCCCTTTAACTGCTTCAGCTTAAATATGTAATTTGAAGGACGTATCACCGTCTGCATTCATACAAAAGGTATGATCAGAAAAGTTACGTGCATCTGTGCATGCATATATGTTCCATTTTCCTTTTTATTTTGTGTGTGTGTGTGTGTGTTTCCTATGGTCCATTAGCTCACTTGTTTTTAAACCAACAAAATAAAAATTATGATTAATTTATTTGTAAAGAAATTGTGTTGATTTATCAATGATATGAACGATAAGCTCTAATACACATTTAAGTTTCAAATTTAAAATCCCAAACTATTGAGTGAAGATGCTAAACAAGTATATGAAATTATGTCAAAGTTTATAACTAACCGATGTGAGATGTAGTAAATCAAACAAGTTGCGAAAAACTAGGTGAATTTCTAGAGTGCCAACCTAGTTGAGATATATGCTAGATTTCTATCTTTTTTATGCTTTCAGCTCTTCAAAAAATGAAAAGAGGAAGAAGAATTGAAGAAATGGAGCAAGATTACAAGGACCAACATACCTGTTAAACATTTCAGCCTTTTGAGTACACAAAATATCACCCATTCACCCAATAAGGTGTTATCACCATTAAAGGACCCGAGTACTTAATTTAGTGCTATTTAGTGCTTAACAAACCCCCCCCCCCCCCCCCCAAAAAAAAAAAATTAAGGAAATGAAAGGAGAAGGAGAAGAGGAAAACAATAGAGTAGTTTCTGTTTGTTTGTAGACAAATTGACGTTGGACTGGTTGATCACTATCTTTGCTAATTTTCCTGAGTTTCCGGGCAACCAAACAAATTTAGGGATAATCACCCTTCCCAATAACTTTAAGCAAAACCATTCCAACATCGATCAAAGGTGTGAGAATTTTATTGAAACAAGCAATATATAAACGTTTCATAAGAATGGCTTTTGATTTGCCTTATTTTTTGTTATATGTCATATATATCTTAGGTCAGTCAACAACGAGATCAAATCCCTTTTATCTAGCACCATTGGAGTTTCTTTCATTCATATTTTCAGAGAATGAAATATGGTGGCAGATCAGTTAGCTAAAGCGGGTATTGCTAGATCTTTTCTACTAATTGCATGGATTTGATTGTGTTGTTGTTTTTTGGGGTGTTTTGCTGATGTAGTGGGTTTAGGTATTTTGTGCTAGAAGTCTTCTTGTTTTTGGTGCTTTTATGTGGGGTGGTGTTGTATTTGCGGGGGTTTTGGGTTTGTTGTCAGCATATTTTATATGTAACTCTCTCTTCTTAGCTCCTTGCTGAGAAATTATCCTTTAATTAATATATTGTTTCTTTTTGCCGATCAAAAAATAAATAAAAAAAATAAAAAGCTCTCAGCTCTAGAGTGTCTCTGGCTCATGTTACACTTCAACCGGTCTCCAATTATTATTATTATTTTTTGATCAAGTAATAACAGTTTTATTAAGGAAAAACCAGCCTCCATTTATTTGCTATGGATGATTCAGGCTGTACACTTGAATGGTAAGAACTAAGAAGCATTCAGACAATACCATGCAGAGGGTGACGGAAATTAGCCCCGCCCCATTACTACCATATCTTGAATGATCTCAATTTGTCTCTACTATAGTACTATCCTAAATTACAATCCCCTCTAAAGCAAAATCTCCCTTCATAGATAATTAATTGAAACAACCAAATCAGCTCCATCTTCTTTCATGGCAAGAATTTTAAAATCCCATATATGCCAACTCTTTTTTGGTTTTGTTTTTGGTTTTTTTTTTTTAAGATAAATTTATAACAATCAATAAGAATCGAATTAAAACTGCTCACTCAACAAGTGAGGAAAATGCCACTAGACTATCATATATGCATGCCGGCCATCAGCAAAAATCCCATGCTAACTATAAGCATGAGTGAAGCAAAGGGGGGTCAAGGGGGTCAATTGATCCTCCTCAATCCTTGTAAAATTATAAATTTCTATACACAATATATTTAGATATATTTTTAAATTTAATTTGCCCCTTATGATTTTCTTTTTGGCCTCTCTCAATTGCTTTTTAAGCATTTTTCCCTCACACCAATTAATGTTTTTTTATCCCCTTTTGACCGGCTACAGGCAAACAATTACAGTTAGTAGTCCTTCTTCGTTAAGTTAGTTGTCATTTACTCGTAAGTTAGTAATCATTTGTATTGAATTGTAATTGTTTGCTCATAGCCAGACCTATCTGTAATTCCCCCCCTTTTCTTATAATTTTTTCCCATGATATATTATATAAATTTATATACATTCCATTTGCCTTATTTCTATTAATATATGTGTGTGCTCATTAGTTGCCCCATCTACGACAAATTCCTGGCATTGCCATTAATTGTAGGGGAAATTAGCAATTACCCCTATTAAGAGACTGTTTTTAACCAAAACCCAACCATAAGAGTTTTTAACTCCATAACCTCTTTTTTTAGTGATTCTTTAAGCCTAAGGAAATCATTTTTGGAAAAAAAAATACCTGTTTTAACCTTTTATATTTATGGTATATGTTTTTCAAACTAAATTCATTTAAGAAGAAGAAGAAGAAGAAGAAGAAGAAGAAGAGGGGGAGGGGGGAGGGAAAGAGAGAGAGAGAAGTGGCAGCGGCAAATGAAGAAGGGCTGGAATAGCACCGACGATGCTCGTGCAGTGCGAAAATTTGGATTTGAAGAAGAAGAAGAATGGGAACGATGCTCATGCGGTGCAGTGCAAAGATCTGGATCTGGAATAGTGCCGGCGATGCTCATGCTAGTGCGCCCCGCCATGGCTGTCGTCTTCTTCTTCTTCTTCTTCTTTCATCCCTAAACTCCAAATCTGTTCTCCTTTTTTTTTTCTTTTTTTTTTTTTGTGTGTGTCTTTGGTTACAATTTCAGATCTAGTCATTTTTTGAGGGTTGTTATTGTAGTGTTTTTTTATAACTTAAAATAGAAAGTTGTTACTGTGTTGCTATATATTTTTTCAAAGACAACAGTTAACTGTTACTATATGGTGTGTAATTTTTTCAAAACACACAATAGTAAACTGTTGTTGTTGTTTATATAAATTTTTCAAAGCACACAACAGTAAATTGTTGCTATTGCATGTCTGTATAAATTTTACAAAGCACATAGTAATAAATGGTGGAAGCACATAAGAGAGCCATGGCTGTGTTTTGGCCATGGCAACAGATCTGCTGGGAAAGAAGAGGAAAAAAAATGAGAAAAGAAGAAGAAGAAAAGTGCCCGCAAGGAGAGAGAGAGAGAGAGAGAGAGAGAGAGAGAGAGAGAGAGAGAGAGATGAAGTTGTCAGAGAAGCTAACCGGCATTGGAAATGAAAAGAAGCTGCCGGAATAGCATTTGTAGCTTGATCAGCAATGGGGAATCATGGAAGGCAATCGAACCACAAGAGAGAGGGAGAGAACATGGGAAAAAAATGGCATGATTGTAATTTGATTCAAAATGTAAAATAATGATATTTTTGTCATTATGGGGTCAAAAGGGGTTTTCACAAAACTGTTTTTCACTTAGAGCTTATTGTAAAAGTAAGTGCAAAATAAGTCTTAGTGCACAATCCAAGCTAGCCAATTAAAGATCAACAAATGAGTATCCTCCATTCATAAAATTAAGGCTCTAGCTGCAATTAAACATCCACCAAGTCCTTCTAACAACATTAAGTTACAAAAACATCGATCACAAGCTTGTGACTGGTATAAATGGAAGAGGCTTGACCTAAGAGCAACTATATATATGCATTAGAATTCTTCCTCCTTTAATTTCATGCTACTCTCTCCTTTAGTCCTTTTTATTTAGCCCCAGCTTATAGCTTCGTTCAACTACTTCAGGTTTTAGCCAGAAGATGAGTGCTGTGCTTAACAGACTGTAGTAGTACTGCTCATATTTATTGAGTCACAAAACTTTAGCCGTCCATAACTCTGAAGTTTCGATTCTTTCATTATACGGTCGAGCACTGATCAAAAGAAACACATTAATTAAGGGCATATTCGAGCAAACATCATCAATATCTATACTCGATCTTTTTTTGATGCCACTGAAGTTTTGATTTGCGTATTTCTCTTTCCTCAAGTGGATTAATGTGCTTGGATGATGAGAAGAGTGATCGAAAGTGCTTGAGGATCATTGTTAATTAAATTGGTTTAATAGAAAAGGATCGAGGTACTACCTTTTTATATGTCATAAAGGGCCACTTGATAGGTTGAAGAAAAAAGACCAAAAAAAGAAAGGAAAAAAGAAAAAGAAAGAAAGATTTCCCGGAAGCTACAACACAATGCTCTATAAGTCTGTTGTAATACGAGAAGAACCTAGAGTAGAGCATTGAAAAATAATTGTAGTGGCCAATAGAAGTCATTCTAAGCAAATTATTATGGAGTATTACTCCGTATTATTTTGGCAAAAGAACCTCAGGTTTTATTTGAACCTTTAAAGGAAACCTATTTACAAGAGAGCTACTTTCAGATAGTCCATGCGGAGGAGAAGCCACACCCCAAGATGAGAATTCATTTACGTAAGGATAAAATTTCTGTTAATGATTTGGATGCAAACTGGATTTAGCTAGCCAAAGCACCACACATGCACACACGTTCTATGCAATGTAGCATATAATTACATTGTTTGATTAGTGCTTTTTTCTTTTTATTTATTTATTTTTTTCTTTTTGACAGGGGAGGGTGGGAGTTTCCATAAGATAAGCCCCCTTTTTCATGCTTGAAACTCAAACACGAGACTTCGCCCCCTTCCTTTTTTTAATGACGTGGAAATCCTAACCCCACCTAAATGACTCTTCATGGAATCAGGGTATACCCCAGATACCTATAACCTCTTACAAGTCATGGGCATTAGTTAAGACTAACTCAAAAGCAAAATCTCAAAATATTATACCCCTAAAACTTGCCAACTGAGCAACCCATAGAGGTGAGACCTTCTTCTTACGAAAGGCGAGAGACGACAGCAGGCGACTAACTAGGTCAAAACCCCACACCCTATCTTGGGAGGATAGTTAGCAAGGCCTATATGTCTTAATTGGGCCATTCTATCCAGAGCAGCCCAAATTTGTTCCTATTTCTAATGGTATACAAAAGGACTGCACCTAGTTTATAATTTTCAGGCTGAGATCCCATTGACTTAGCCAAGCCAGACTTGCACCCCTTGCTGCACTATTTTTTGTCCCCACTTCTACCTTAGCATTGTGATTTTCAATGCTAATTGGGCTAAGGTTCTGAATCCATGATTTTCACTTGTTTAATTCAAATCTAATTAATGTCGATGTTCTATGGATTGTCACAAAAAAAAAAAATATATATATATATATATATATGTATGGATAATTGGGGCTTTACAAGACATCATGAACTAACTTAAAGGTAAATATAACATAGGTTGTTCGTTCAAAAGTTGAGATGGCCGAGTTGGTCTAAGGCGCCAGATTAAGGTTCTGGTCCGAAAGGGCGTGGGTTCAAATCCCACTCTCAACAAGTCTTTTCCTTTTTAAAATTTTGATAAATACTTCTTCCCCCAGCTGTAGTACTATTTAATTTGACAATTCCTCAGTTCTCACCCTCTATATAGATTCTGGTCCTCCTGAGGATGAACCGTGAACACAAATATAAAATGGACTCAAAACAATCAGATATGCTTCTAGAGTCTTATGAGTTATGACCCATAATCATGAGACTTTCTGCCTGCCGTGTAGCTGACTCCATAGGGCGCAGCCTTTCGTTGAAAACCGGGGCAGATAGTCTCTATGGAGAACCAGCCTTATTTCAAAGGGATACTTTTCAAAATTTCGGTACACGACGCAATCAGATAGAGGATCATACAAAGAGTCTTACCTACGAAATTATATTATTAAATCACAATCTCATGAAGAGAGCAATGCTATAAATTCCAAATTTAAAATCCCAATTGAAATGACATCTTAGTATTAGATCTATTTTTGGTTTATTATTCAAATTTTAAATTTATAAGTTATTATGTTGCTACATTATTTACAATATTGAATTTATGAAAAAAAAAAAAAAAAAGGACAAGTAGCATTTTTAACCAGTGCACGAGTGCCTTTTATAACATAATATGTGTCTTGAATTGAGAGAGAGAGAGAGAGAGAGAGAGAGAGAGACGAGGGGTGCCCTTATCGTAGCGGGATTAAGACTAAGTTAGTTACCCAAATATATGTGCAAGACTTTTGAAGGTGATTAGTCAATTAACTCACCTCTCCTACAAAAGCAAACGAGTCAGATCCCCAACTCAAAGGGCGAAGACAAAATCTCAAAATTTGATCAACCATTACGACTTTGGATGTGAAATGGAGTGTTTAGATTCGGATGTAGCTAGTGCGGAAAATTTGAACATTGACCAAATTCACGTTCACATGAAATATATTGCAGACGTGGTCCTCGTCTGGCCGTACTCATTAGGCAACTTGACTACCTCATTACTCTCCACATTACGCAACACACCTGTTAATGACAGCAACAGATATGTTAATGACATTGATTGTTCCCATTAAATAATTTCTGATCCTTCGGTTTATCTTCTACGAAAAGGATTCATGTCCCCTCCAATTATTAAGTAGAAAAGGAGGAAAGCAAAAGGCTCCTATAGAGTTAGTTGAGTGACCGGGTCTTACCTACATGTGTTTCTTATAAGTCTTCAGTTTCAATTCATCAGTAGTTCTCGTTGTCTATGTGATTATTGGGCATCTCATACGGGCATTAGTCTGAAATTGAAATCTCAGATGAGAGTAAAACTTGAGAACTTCCAATCATTAAAATAAATATATACACACACACGTAAAAAGAAAGGTTTAAAATCTATTGAACATTTACTCTTGTCTTGAGCATTTTAATCAATTTTCTTTCTCTTCTCCAAAACTTTAACCAAAATTAAATTCCTATTCGTCAGACAGATTGAGGTTTGAGCCTCGTCAGGGGCCTCCCAAGCTTAACTTGTACCCCAAATGATGATGAAGTATGCCTGAGAGCGGCCCAACCCAATTGAAACATGGGTTAATTGGCACGCTCAGATTTTAATCCCAATGGGTCAAGTTTCATGCCGACGGTGACCAATTTGCAGCCCTCCCTTTTTCTATTCTGCCCCCCTCCATTTTATTTTATTTTTTTTAAATTTCTACGAGGCCCAGAAGCTGGTTGTTGATTGGCTGTAGCCAATCTGTCTGCCATTAAAAGGTTGCCACTTGTAAGAATCATCCACCTCCAAAAAATCCATGACAGCGGCCGGGGGGAAGGATTTATGGCTGAGACACTTGGCAAGCCTGGTTTATCCTTGACTAGAAAATTAGTTAATGTTGATTTGGGAATTACATGATCATTACAGCTACTTAAAAGTGAAAATTTTTAAAGATAGAATTATAATTATGAAAAAAAAATAAAAATAAAAAAGGGCGGCAAGAAGAAAGCTAGGATGATGCTGATACCGAAAAACACAGCTAACTTTTGCAAGAACCTCAAGGGAGGTTACTGATATTTTCAGAAACCTCCTGGAAGTTCCTGATATTCACCCAGACACTTAAACATGGGAAGACTCGGGGTGGGAAAAAAGAAAAGATTGAAAAAAGTTCTCCTCTATAGATGTAACAGATTGACAAATATGAGCTGGTTGTGGGGGCAAAAGGGTGCCCTTGAGGGTGACTAGTCTACAGAGAATACAAGCACTAATTGTCAAATTGAGGAGTAGTATTATTATTAGGTACAAAAGATGGGTAAACATACAGCAACTAGGCAACAAAGCAAAATTCCGAGGAAGCTTCGGGCCCGCATGGATAGTGCCGGCCACTACAAAAGCCTGCCCCACCCCTTTCCGCTTGTTGCTTTCCATTTCCACATTTGCTTGAGAGAATTTTGAATATTTAGCAAAGCAATATCTCTTTGAGGAGCACCACAACCACTTCATTTATTCATTAGGAGGGGTCCTCATATTAATATCAATATATCCTCATGACGAAAGAAATGGACAACGTGACGAACACGATGGACCATGAAGGTTGCTGTTCCTGACACCCCATTGGATGGTTTTGAATGATGAATTGACCAGCCATGAATGATGCAACTTGTAAGTTGATATTGTGACGTACACCTGATCCAACGGTTTAGATTGACAAAGTTGTTAGAAAATGTATGGAGTCGCATATGGAGGATTTCGCTCTAACTTCTCATCAGCATTTTTTAAATAAAGAGAAAAAAAAAAGAAGAAGAACTAGGCTAATATCGTAAATCATGGAAGACTGGGTCAATTGAGTAGGTTGACCTGTTCATGGAATCCCCGGCCCCTATCAGACAACCTGTTCAAAACTCACAAATCATTGAGATTTCTCATGAAACTCCGCCATCAAATACCCAATGGGAAAATTAGAACAGATTGGATGAAATCAACAAGAAAGGCAACAAGGGAATTACACAAAGAAAAAGAAAAGCACAGGGAGAAAAAAGAAGGAAAATGCATTCACCTTGCATTAGAGAGGCCTCAGAAGCCTGCTGGAATGGCTGCTGTCCAACTCCTTTTCTCAGCTTGCCAGTGCCCCAGAGTTCGGCTTCAAAGTCGCCAGGCAGTACCGCCAGTTGCCGGCACCAATTTACTGTCGCAACTGCTTCCTCTATCTACCCGAACATCCAATTCACGAACCATGAGTCCATCCCTTCATTGCATGAATCATATTCCAACTTCACCAAAGCATACCCACCATACTCCCAGACTGATCAAGCTGATCATATTCGAGCCAAAGAGTACTACCATCTGTCCCTTTCCAATCATGTCTGTCTCGATTACATTGGCCATGGCCTCTTCTCCTACACCCAGCTACAAAGTCAACGCCCGAAAACCTCAATTTCCCCCTCATCGTCTTCTCTGCCTACATCATTGGATTCTGAAGCTTTAGAATTACCTTTCTTTGATATTTCCCACAAGTCAGTAAATTTTAATTCCCAGATACTCTATGGGGGACAAGAATCAGATTTGGAATCCAGAATCCGGAAAAGAGTCATGGGTTTTTTGAATATCTCCGAAGCTGATTACTCCATGGTTTTCACTGCCAACCAGTCATCGGCTTTTAAACTTCTTGCAGACTCTTATCCATTCCAGTCTAATCGAAATCTTGTTACAGTCTATGATTACGAGAGTGAAGCATTGGGAACAATGATTGGAAGCTCCAAGAAGAGAGGCGCACGAGTCATGACAGCCGAGTTCTCATGGCCCCATCTGAGGATCCAATCAGGAAAGTTGAGGAAGATGATAGTAAGTAAGAGGAAAAAGAAAAAGAGGGGGCTGTTTGTTTTCCCACTTCAGTCAAGGATGACTGGAGCTCGTTATTCTTATCTATGGATGAGCATCGCACAGGAAAATGGGTGGCATGTCTGTCTTGATGCATGTGCATTGGGACCTAAGGATATGGACACCTTGGGCCTCTCTCTCTTCCAGCCAGACTTTCTCATTTGCTCTTTTTACAAGGTTTTCGGGGAAAACCCATCTGGTTTTGGGTGCCTGTTTGTCAAGAAATCCAGTGCTTCAGTCTTCAAGGATTCAACTATAGCTACAAGCATAGGAATTGTGAGTCTTGTCCCAGCTATGAGACCATCTCAGTTCCCTGAAGAGTCAGCCACTCCTGACATTGAGACCAAACAAACATCAGATTTTGAGTCACAGAAAGATGACTTAGCCGTGCCAATTTCATTATCCGGCTCTGTACCTCTTCAGGAAATGAGTGATACAATTACTGAGTTGCATGAAACTGAAGAAGTCGATGTGAAAAAGAAGGGGCCATTGTCCTTAGAAATTGTGGAACTGGATGAACCCATTGAGTTTTCCCAATCTAAAATTACGGAAACCAGTGTTAATGGGAGCTCTCAGATCGAATGTAGGGGTTTGGATCATGCGGATTCATTGGGCCTGGTACTGATCAGTAGCAGAGCAAGGTACCTAATCAACTGGCTGGTAAATGCATTGATGAGGCTTCAACATCCACATTTAGAACACGGACTTCCCCTAGTGAGAATCTATGGACCCAAGATAAGGTTTGACCGAGGAACCTCCGTGGCATTCAATGTGTTTGATTGGAAAGGAGAAAAGGTTGATCCCACTCTTGTGCAGAAGCTTGCCGATCGAAGCAATATTTCTCTAAGTTATGGATTTTTGCATCACATTTGGTTCTCAGACAAGTATGAGGAAGAGAGCGAGAGGATATTAGAGAAAAGAACCACTGAAGTGGAAGAAATGGTGAGAATTAAGAATAGAGATAAGGATCATTCAGGGATATCTGTGGTCACAGCTGCATTGGGCTTCTTGACCAACTTTGAGGACACTTACAGGCTTTGGGCATTTGTTTCCAGGTTCCTAGACGCTGATTTTGTGGAGAAAGAGAGATGGAGATACATGGCTATTAATCAAAAGACGGTCGAAGTTTAAACTAAACTTATACTTTCATTTAATTTTTCCACATTATGAGGAGCAGTTAGTATATGTGCATTCATAGATAAACTTATTCTTTCATTCTTTTTCCCACATTATGAGAAGCAATTAGTAAATGTGAATTGTCAGTTCATAGAGTTATACCAAGTTAATCACACACAAACAACTAGACCAGAAACAGTAGAAATAATGACAAAACCAATTCTTTTCATGAAAGTTTCAGTTATTTTCACTGCTAGTTGATAATTTATAAATATCCATTTAGATAGTTGAACTAATAAAATGAGAGGGTTCCATCAACTGTCAAAAACGAACTTCACATGCAATTTAACATAAAGATTAATCAATTAAGAGCATTAGTCTTGTAACAATCCTGACAAAACACCTAAATTTTTTATTTGGTTGCTTCACAATTTGTTTTAATTATTTTCCATCACTGTGTCACCCTCAATTCAGCTACCTAGTTTAAAATAACTACCATCATTGAGGTATATCTTTATTTAATATATATATATATATATATTTTTGGTGGATGGCCATAAGATATAGTACCACTTCAAAACAAAAGGAATTATCAGAATAAATACAGAAAAGCATGTGTTATGTGGGTTAAACACCAGCACTACCCTGTTAATATAGTAAATCATGTGACTGCTACCTTCTAGTTTCCCCCTGTTCTTCAATATTCACACCAATCAATGCCCTTCAATCACACAGCTCCCTCCTTGTAACTGCAAGAAGCAACTTCAAATAATATAGTCTCCACGATCTGATTTGGTTCATAATCTGAATAAAGTTGATTTTAAAGATCTTATTATACTGGATGAGTGTTGTATTTTGAATCAACTGCCAAGTTTTCAATTTTTAAGATTTGAGACCACACATGCAACAAATTTCATGCCATTTATGAAGTCCATTAAACTCTGTTAGTTCAAACGGGGTTGGTTTCTTGTTTTTGTCCTTCAGTTAAGCTGCATTGTGTTTTAGAAAATGTAAATCTAAAAAATGGAGTAAAAAACTCCCATTAGCAATTACTTTTCAGCACGAAAAGATTTGATACTTAGTTTGACAAACAAATTTTGTAATTCTCCAAAACAAAGGAAATGGCGTCCCTCAGTTTCTTTAGTGAAGGATGACATATTTTATAAACCAGGCTGGCTACACAATGCCTTACTCTATATTCATATAATAATATGAAAAGACATCAAAATAACATAAAACACATGTCTCTCACAAACCACTTAATTAAACACTTCTTTTATGGCAAAGACTCCAAGACAAACAACCATTGAAACAGAATGCTCATCGCACATAGAGATCTCATGAACAACTACTAAGCCACTTTCACCCTAACAAAGTTAGCTAATTAATTTAAAAGCACTGGGAAAGTGCACATGTAACTCAACTCGATAAAGCTTTGTCCTAAATACATGAGGGCAGCTAGAAAGATCCATCTTCATCATTCTAGTCTATATAAGCTATATAGATTTCCCAAGTCATATGCCACCAAGCCTTTCCTCATAGCTTCAACCCATGTTCTTTTCTGCCTTTACCTTGTTATTGTTGTGCTAGTTATATGGACTCGGGCATGGGTGTCAGGTTTAGGTATGTATTCAATTATCGGATTCATTTGCTTTTTACAGATTTTCCACCATTGTGAAGTAGAGGTACCCACACGCATTTCATGTCATGTTGACACGGGTACTCCAAGTTGAAATGAAGGATACACGTTAACATAATTATTTAGCATTTGGTAGGAATTTTTCATGCCTTTCTTAGTAGTGCATTCTTATAGTCATGTTGCACTTGACCAAACCATCTCAATTGACCTCTCATCTTGTCTCCGATCAGTGCTACCCGTAACTTCTTACAAATTCATTAATTTCTAACTTCATCCTTCCTTTTTCTTGCCATTCATCCAATTTTTAGTACAATATTGTATGGATAGCCTTATTACCATCTTAACAAAATTATCCTTTTGTTTGACAATCATGTTTGTGATTTTGAACATATCCATTCTAGGTAAACATCCTCCTCAAATCTGTCTATAAACCAAAAATGCCACATGTAAATTGGGTCCATTGTCACCAGCAATGAACATGCATATTAATGCATTTGATTCAGAAATTTACATTCACACACACTAGAATCAATAGAATTTCTCCGAAAACCAAAAACCTTATGACTAAAAAGATGAGCTAGGACAATAACATACACAACTAATAATGCACAAATCCTCTCAGAGCCAATCACATTGTTCCATCAATTGATGAAAGTTTAGAAGAGACAATTACAGACGATGCAGAATCCTAATCATATTAAGAACATTATGCCATCCTAATCACATTAAGAACATTATGCTCCCGATCTGGACCTCATAAAAAATGTGGGGAAAAAAAAAAGGGAAACGGAAAAACTTAAAAACGAAGGATGGAATTCATTTGTAAGCAACTCTCACCATTATTCATTCCTTACCCTCTTGCTTTCTGAGGTCCAAACTGAGCCCTATAAGTTCATGCCAAATGCCCATATATGATATACCTCAATCTCTTAGAAAATGAAACCCTTTCTTAAAATTAAAAAAATAAAAAAACACACACACCCTTAGCTAATGGAATTTGCCAAAAGTTTCCTTCCTCTGACTACAGAATGAAGAGCGCAGTGGCAGCTTATCCTACAGAAACCCACCAAGCTACTCAAAAGCCATTGATAAAGCAGACCCAAAAAAGCCAAATTGCAAGAATACCCTAGTGTTCAACTGTCAAAATTTTAGTATGTTTTTTCTTGGTGGGTATCGAAGTTTACCAATGGAACATGTCATTTTATTCAGACCCTTAAGTACCAGAATCAAATCAATATTCATTTAGAGGTGAAGAAAGCACAGAACACATATATGTTCAAAAATATATGAAACAATATTTCATAAACAAGAAGACGGCTTAGCAGAGGAACTTTACCTGAGCCCTCGTCCTTAACAGCATCCCAGTGAACAATGCGGTTAAACCCCTCGTCGGAGTATAAATGGGTCTGATCCAGACCCTTCGGAGGAGTAGGATGGGCCTGGGCTTGCTGGTTTTCTCTTTAGTCAGGCTTGAAGCTTGGGCCAAAACATTCATATGTCGGTTCGGATATTACAATCCCTTCACGTGATCTCCCCACCCGTCAATTTTAATTTTTTTCTATAAAAGATTTTTATGAAAAGTGGTCGTCTAATCCATTAGAAAACATTATGTTGAAAAATTTTGTAAAAAAAGTTTTTCCAAAATCTATCATTTAAGTAGACTTTCTGGCCATTTATAGTCCCTATTTCATTTTTGGCCAAAAAGTCTACTTAAACTATAGATTTTGAAAAAACTTTCTTCTGCAAAGTTGTTCAAAATAATGTTTTCTAGTGGACAACATGACCACTTTTCATAAAAACGTTTTATATTTTTCTAAAACTTTAAGGCTCTATTTGGTTCATGGATTTTTTCAAGGGAAAAAAAAAAATGAGGAATTGTACTTTTTCTTATTTGGTTGTAAAGGAAAATTGATAGAAGAACAATAATTGAAATAATTTTGGCTTGGTATGATATCATCTTTTCCTTTTATTTTCTTTCCTCAGCAATTTTTTTCCCTTCCCTTTTTTTTCATGGTAAAATCCACGAACCAAATAGAGGGTAAAAAATTAAAATTAATAGAGTGGAGAGATCACTTAACGGGGTTGCAATATCCGCACCCTTTATATGTGAGGTCAGTTCAAGCCTACAGAATGAAATAAGGCAGCTTTGTTCTTGGATTCACTCAAGCTCAGCCCAAACTTAACTCAAAGATGTTCAATTTTCATGTGTGAACTGTCACTCTGTGGGTCATTGAGTGCATAAAGGTCGGGTGGGGAGTAACACATGAATAAGAAAGTTTTAACTTTAAATTTATTTTTAAAAAAATTAAGAAAAGAAAAAAAGGAAAAACCATTAGTTAGTGTTGGTTCCACTAAACAAGTTTCTGTCATGGTTTTTTCAACAATAGGTGTAATTTTAGCCGGCAGTGGAAATGCAATAGTGAGAGAAAGGTCGATTAAAAAGTGATTGCCATGGACGCTGAGCTGAATTAGATGCGTTGTGCTTAGGGGTAATAAAGCTCAGTACAACTCGAACTCCGCATGAAGTTGGTGGTTTTTAGTCGATTTTAATCACTTGAGCTGTAATCATGTGGATACCTGCCCAACCTATATATCAAACAAGTTGTGTTCTAGGTTCAGGGTTTCAATCCATCTAACTCAAATTTTCCTTTTTCCTTTTAGTCAAACGAAAGGTAACCCAAGCCTCAGGTCCAGATTAATCTCCCGTAATATACAAACCACATGCAAGTTCATGCATCCAATAGTGAAGAAACGTAGACTTGAACTCAGGAGTTACAGTTCTTGAGTCACGGTTTTTTGCCACCTGAGCTACATTCACAATTACATCTAACTCAAATTGACCCGTTTATTTAACTGTATTGTATTGCACACAATTACAATCCAATACCTGTTTAACCCATGTATGACTTGTATACAATTGATTTTTCTTTCTTACCAATTAAA
Organism: Liquidambar formosana; assembly: GCA_039720395.1. NCBI lineage: Eukaryota > Viridiplantae > Streptophyta > Magnoliopsida > Saxifragales > Altingiaceae > Liquidambar > Liquidambar formosana. The sequence goes on along the minus strand of CM077829.1, from coordinate 18,088,977 downwards.
ATGGCATAGAAGGCATTCTAAAAATAACCTTTATTCTTTAAATCTGATCCCCATTCTTTGGACTTTGGATGGCCTATTGTAGGTTTTCTTTTTCTTTCCTTTTTTTCCCCTAAATTGTTATTTAAATGTTCGAATACGATAAATAAATAAAAAATGGTTCAACAAGTTAATTTCAAGTTAAATACGATCATACATGTGTAGGGAAGATGGGGCCATCATGTGAACTCTATTGTAGTCACATGTGGGTTTGTCCCACATTGGAAGATTACAAGAAATAAAAGGTCTTAATGTACAAGTAATGGGCTCACCACCAATAGGTTTAGATTTTTTGTGCGGATATGAATTCCAAAATTGTATATTAGGTCTTTTGTGTTGGATTTTGGACTCTTTCTCTCCAACAATTGGTAGTATCGTGATGTTTAGAACTATTGGGTTGCGGATTGGACTCAATGGGGTGTTGAGCTCAATGTGAAAGGGGAGATTGTTGTGGTCACATGTGGGTTTTTCCAGAAGATTAAAAGAAAATAAGGGTTTTAATATACAAGTAATGAAGGAGGAGATTGTTGTGGTCACATATGACTTCTTCCCATATTAGAAGATTATAAGAAAGAAAGGGTCTAATTCAAGAAATGAGTTCATCATCAATAAGTTTAGGCCTTTAGTGTGAGTATGAGTTCCAGACTTGTATATTACGCTTTTTGTGTTAGATTTTGGACTCTCCTATTTCCCCAACAAACTCAATTATGAGCTCATTGTTAAATAAATTACCCACATCTTAGGGTATTCTTTTTCTTATTTATTTATTTATTTATTTATATATCAAGAGGTTTCAGATGCTTTGCCACTCGACTAATCCCTTTGGGCACGTACAGTATAATCCCCAATCTCATATGCACCGGATAATTACAGGACAAAGTCCATGAGGTGGCCTTAGATGAAAGTGGTGAGAGTTGAATCTAAGACTTCTTACTTAACAAAAAATTCTAAAATCACTCGAACCACCCCTCAAGATTATATCACATTGTATTCTAAGTTGAAAAATTTGAGACGATTTATGATCATGTTCTGTTGGGCTTTTCCCATTTAGTTAAGTACTTGAGTCATGGGAGATGAGACAACACGAGCTGACATACCATCATGCCCCAAATTTGTGTTGGCTTAAGCCCAGCCCGACTCTACTGGAATGGGCCTGATAAATTGATCAAGACCTTGAACTAACAGTACACATCGAAACCAGGCCTGTTATTGGTGATGGAGGCAAGGGTTTAATCTCGTTCTCAGTCTCGAATGTGGTAAGTGGTTGGCTTCTTTACCCATACGGGCCTATGGATCATGGCAAAGCCCGCCAACGATGTAACTAAACCTTTCTAGTTCTTTTCTTTTTAAGACATTGAGAAGTTAGGGTCTAAATGTCTAAATCCTCTTCTGTTTTTTTTCTTTTTCTTTTTTTTTTGGTTGAAACCCAGTATATCTCCAAAGCTTTCAACTAAGGGACTAATTGCTGTCGTGGCAAAAGGCGAAAACTGCTGGCTCGGAGATTTTTTCCAAAGTATTAGGGCTCGAACTCGAAATCTTTCACCTCCACTTGAATCAACCACCCTAGGACCAAGATGTCTTATCACTCGACCAACCCCACGGGTTCTAAATCCTCTTCATAGTAGCATAACTATTGCATTTTTTCTCAAAAAAGTAATACAAGTGTGCAAAAGTTTCCTCACACCGGCTAGAGATTGGCCATCAAGTGTAAAAACGAAAAAGGAGCTTGACTGCAAAACCCACCCATCGAGCAAGACCGAAGGTCGGCCTTCACGGCCTCCAACTTTGCACATTACATGTTAACAAGGTTTTTCATTTTTACTTTTTATTTTATTTGTTTTGACATCAAATGGATTTGAATCCATCTCATCTGGTCCTATAATGGCCGCAAGTACCGTGAGCCCATGACAACTTTTGATCATGAAGGCTTGATTTTCAAACCACTAACATCTGTCACATGGTAAACCACTACCTCTTATGCTCCCTATGTTCGATTAGGGTTACTAATTTACAGATTTTGTGAAATCTTAATCGCTCTCTTGATGACTAAACAAATGGCTACAAAATGTGATTTGCTCATAGGGCTTTAATTAATACTCCCTAGACCCTAGGTCAAGCAAAAGGAGCATTTTCAATTGCTTGCAAGTGTCACTCATCAGGATTTTAACAGATAATAATAATTAATTAATATTTTGCCACAAGTACAAGAGTTGGACATTTGGTGAAGTGTGGTAGGTAGGTTATCACGTGGAATAATTAATCTTTTATTACTACAAATGAAGCAACTTAGCCCGCTGCTGCCTGCCTATGACTATTATATATATATATATATACTCCCTGGTATTTTTTTTTTTTTCTTTATTGACATTTTTAGTTTTTTAAATCTCAAAAGGTAATTACTCCGAAGTATTTCATAAGACCCATGACTCGAGAAAGGGTAACTTCTCACCCTTTTTCTTAAGTTGCGTTTGGCTTGAGAGAATAGAATGGAATGAGAGTAGGAATGGAAAGGAATGAAAATGAATAATACATTCCAATGTTTGGTAAGAGGTGGGAATGGAATGAAAAATCATAAGTGAGACTCATTTTTAATGATTTTTACTCCTTAAAAGATGGGAATAGTCATTCCTCGTTGGAAGGAATAGACCCCCACAAAGAAATAATCATTCCATTCCTTTGTGCAATCAAACACTCATTTTTTTTTTTTTTGGAAAATGGAATCTTCATTCCATTCCCTCCCTCATTCTCTCATAACAAACATAGCCTTAGTCTTGAGTTAAGGATTTGAACACCTTTGTTGGCAAGAAAAGAATAGAGAAAAATATTATAATTCAAAACTTTGTTAAATAAATGGTTGCATTTTACATAATACCGTTCTTTAAAATAATAAAAAAAAAAAAAAAGATGTATGTAATTTACCAAAAACCCATTTATTTTATATTCGTATGTCTCCTATTTGCTAGTGCACCATCGAATAGGGTACTTCTTGTGACTTGGGCAAAGCATAGGTGGCCAACTTTGACCAATTGATTTATGCTAAACCAAGAAATGCTTGAATAAGCATTGCTTAAAAAATTCATCAAGTTGACGGCGTCACGGTGAGAGTAGGTAGGAATTAATAATACAATTTTAGTGTTTTTTGTTGGTAATTTTTTTTTTCAATACTTCGAAGACTGCAGACAAGAGAGATGCGGCGTGAAAACTGGTTACCAAACCCCATGCAATAGTTAATATCTATTTTTCTATACACTATAGAAGTGTTGGAATTGAATATTTGACAATCTAATTTTAAATTGTTTTTCTTAATTAGTTTTGACCAAAGGAAGGATGCCACGAGGGGATCTTGTAAGATTTGTAACATGGACTCTCCCATAATTAATTAAATCCAACTCTTGTACTAGCTAGCTATATACTTTATTTTTAGCATGAGATTTATTGTTTCCAAAACACAGGAACTTGGCCCCAATTAAGTTTTAGGTAGAGTTCAAGGAAACTTGGGAATTTCAGTTTTAGACTTTTAGGAGAAACTTGGACGAGTATTTATTTTTTATATGACGGGCAAATCCTTTAGGCAAATCATGGGTCCATATAAAATCTTACAATCCATATGGATTAAGTACGTTCAAGACTTATGAGAACCATGAAAAAAGTCGAATTTAGGACATCCGTTTCCTGATACGTAATCTCTTACCAACTAAGTTACCGCTTGGGGTTAGTAAATTTTTTTCTTGGGCAAAATTACGAAAAACCTCCTTAATGTTTGACCATTTTTCATTTAATACTTTTATAAATAAAAATTAAAATTAAAAAAAAAAGGTTGCAATGTGCCTCCAAACAGTATATAAATTTGGCAATTAGTACCACTATTAATCGCTGTTCATGAAATTAGACAGAAAACATTTAATGGCTTCTACTAATTCCACAAAAGATAATTAACGATGACGCTATTGTTAAATTTATAAGTTGTCGAGAGCACATTACAACCATTTTTCTGTAGAGTAGTTACATAGAAAAAAAATGCTAAACATTAAGAAGGTTTATTGTAGTTTACCTGAACACAAAATAATTGCCATAAGAGACGGTAAAATTGAATATAATTGAACTATCAAAATTCAAGCAACTATTTATTTTTATTTGTCCTAAATTTTACACACACACATCTATAAATATAAGAATTTTCTGGTCAACATGTGCTGATCCTATTGGGATCAACATCATGCATAAGAGAATTGTACCATATAAGAAAATTAGCCGATATTAACCTCAAAAATTATATATATTTCAATACCATGCATTGGGGGTTGTATCCTGTACATTGATCCAATATATCCCGTAATCCACTAATGCACGAGGTATAACTTTCAATGCAAGTATTTATATAAGTTACATTAGCACGTGATTACCTGATCATCATATATATATATATATATATTGTAACATTTAATTAAAAAAGTGCCGGCTAGCATACCAGTAAAATTCATTGGTGGTTGTATGAGAGTTGGGTTGAGTTTTCATTAAAAAAAAAAAAAAAAAAAAAAAAACAAACAGAGAGAGAGGGGAAACTCCCAGTTTAGCTATACCAGATTGGCAGGCCAGCTTCCAAGTCAATTTAGGTTTGAAGTATTTAAATTATTAATTACACAAAAATAGACTTTCACCTATAGCCGACGAGCTCCTTGTCCTTTTTGTTGTTTTTTTTCCTGGGTGATGTGAGGCTCATTGGGAGGTTGTGTCCTTTAGATCACCCTAAGGAATTGTTTGTATGCACGACAGAAAAAAGGCTTTCAGACTTAATAGCTTCATTTTATAGAGCTGAATTTTCAAACATGGCAGCCTACAGTTACAGATAAACGTGGCCAAATTCAGAGCAAACCACACCAACAACATTTACTTTATTTTATATTTAAGTCAAGTCACGCTCAAAAAACAAGCCTCCATTATTTTTCCTTTCACGCCTTATGTTACACTGATCTAAAGTCAAAGTCACCAAACACCCAAGTTTTTTTTTTTTTTTTTTTTTTTAAAATCTCATTTTCCCGGCAACAGGTACACCTTCATTTTCACAATAATGCTTGGACTTTTTAGCACCCGAAAAGATTGCTTTACTCCTCAAAGTCAAACTAGAGTATATATAAATAATAATAATAATAATAAAAAATAAAAAACTTACTTTATGCCTTGATCGACCTTTAAAGCAAATCAGTTTGGTAATTAAATCAACAAAATATTACATTTAATTTCATTCGAGTTAGGCCCGTTCTCACTAGCTCTATCCCTATGGTTCGCAAATTATACCTTGCGTCTTTCAATTACACATGGATAGATTGTTTGTCGTTAATTTTCCTTTCTTCCTTTGCGTGAAAGAGAGTATATACTTGTCATGATTTCAAATTATAAGGAGGCATTTTATAACCCAAAAATAAATAAATAAAAATTTTAAAAATTATATATTAGAAGTAAAATGAAAAGTGGAACTTGAAGGGGATAAAGTATGATTATCCCTTAAACCAAAGTAGCATAGGTCCCCCAGGGTTATTATTTAAATTGGGCACCAAAGCATAAATCATCAATCCTGTGATACCAAGAATTGGCCCGACTTGAGAATAAAACCATTAATCCAACCCAAAATAATATTATGATATTCAAGTATATGCAATTCATAATGTATATATTTTTAATTAACCTATCAAGATAATACTCTCCCTCCTCTGGTACCGAAGACCCACGGGCCACACAACAGGAATAATCCTTCTTACTTTTCTTAAATCCTCTCACCTCTACATTTAAAATCTTAAACTCAAAACCACCGTCTGTTTTTTTTTTCTTTTTTCTTTTTATAGATAAAATTAGGAGTCCGATTCCTTTCCTTTATTCCTTATCAAAAGAGCCTTATAAGTGCTCATCAAAGGAATCAAGCAAAGGCATAAAGGAATATCTAAAAATGAAAAATTGTTCCCATGGTGCAATCATATGCTTGTAAGGACTCTGGAGACTCCGTGTTTTACCAACCAAGTCAGCCGCCCTGGTTTTGCGTCAAAGTCAGTGCCTTATTTAAATGTGGAAATATAAGTTTGAGAGTTTCAGTGACTTGAAGCACACCTTGTAATACCCACCAACTTTATGCAAAGCAACGTTTTGTCCTTAATGGAAGTCTACTTTCTCTTTTATCAAATATCAACAATGGTTTGCTTATTAATCCGCCAATATTTTATTGCATTGCTGAAAATGTTGGGTTTTCCATCACTCAAGCATGGTTGAAAAATGGCATCAAGAGTCAATTGTAGTGATATGTATTATTAACCCTTAGCCAAGCTAGCCATAATCCCCTCCAAAAAACAAAAGATTAAAATCATAGCCATCATGGTTCATTGTAAATTTCGAAGAGATATGATGTCATGTGTGGACTCTACCTGAATAATAGTCATTACCATTTTTTTTTTTTCCAAATTTAAAGTTAATAAGGATGGTGTCATGCTGTGATGTGAAATCCTTGGTTATCATATAAGGAGACGACTTTTTTTGAAAATAAAAAATTTATTTGTACTTGTGGCATTTAAAACAAGTCAAAATGTTTTATTCATGATTGTCTCATTAAATACGGCTTAACATGTGTACACGTTAAAAAAACTCTTTCATTAAATGCTATCATATCTTCACACCTACAAACATATTTTGATATCTTAATTTTATCTACAATGGCAAAGGGTATTAAACTATTCCTTCTATCTTTATTGTATAAATTATACCAGGGATGATAGTAGATAATATACAATTGCTACATCTTGATGTAATTTTTATAATGCTAATATGGCTGAATTATACAAAGAGGCATGAAAAAGAGGCATGAAGGAAGGGACAGATGAACATTATTGGATGTGATGTACACTTGAAAAAGAACCACCTTCTGTTGCAAAAGACTAGATTGCCCCATTTCAAATCTTATTTGGTACAATAACAAAATTGTGAGTCAAAATAAAAATAATTTAAAGAAAAAAGATCAATACTCCTTGTTTCATTCAAAATGGTTATAACGGACTTTTATTCACAAAATAGGGTATTTAATATCTACCCTTCTATAATATCCGTTTTTCCCTTTTAGTTGTTTCACCTTTTTCAACCGAATTAAATACACTCCATTTCATCAGAGACCCATTCCCTTCTAAAGCATGTTTTTTGACTCGGGAAATTTAACTTGGACGAGAATCGATGTGGTAGAGTAATTTACACCTATGGTTGATAAAACCTGAGGGATTTTCCAACCCTATAATTTTATAAACAAGTGTTTAATTATTAGACTCCTCTGTAGCTGTAAGTTGGTAAAAAAAACTTATGGAAGAAAAATTGTACATCCAGTCAATATTTTGGAATTTCAAATTGCAAGATTCTTAAGAACCTAGTATATATGAAGCCACTCACATGCAGGCTTGACACAAGTCTTGCACGTGAGCAACAAATATAGGTTTAATAAGCTTAAGAACAATATACTCTGATACCATGTTAAGTTTCTAACTTAAAAGCGTAAGTTTATAAGTAGAGGCCCAAACAAATATATATGAAGCTATCTCAAGGTTTATAATTAATCAATGTGGGATATGGTATACTTCCAACAGATAGGGTAGTGCATGCACCACAACAGGTTAGCTATACAAGCATCTTACACCCCCATCACTTACTATACTGTCAAATTTACTATTTGACTTTGCAAATGTAAGCATTAGAACATAAATAATAGTAAACATGGCATCTTAACCATGCAATTTGCTTTCATTATTCCGTGGGAACAATTCAGTAATTTTCCTTTTTCTTCTTCCTAAGTCTATCGTAACAGAAAAATTTGAGTGCTTTTCTTTGTCCATCATTTCCCCCAGTTAGTCTATCTTTTCTCAGCAATAAATCGGAGCTTCAGTCTTAATTAGCCATGAAGCCTTAGACATTAAGAGGCGGAGAGAAAATTAATGAGGGGATTTCTCAAAGTGGTTGGCTTAAAGAACATGGCATCAATATGTGGACCATATAAGGGGGGTTATGTTGCAATCATGAATTTAAAGGCAGTGAAGAAAACAAGAAGATGCATCTGTAAAGTCAATAGCTAAGAAATAGGAAAGTGGCATAAAAGTATGAATCATGTGATTTCAATGGAGCAAAAAGATCAAATTAGGGTGTAACATTTTTTTGATACAGACAAAGGAGATTCAGGAGAAAGGTCTGAATGCATGTTTGATATCTGATGAGACAGAATTTGGAAGGGATAAAAATTTTTGTTGTAAAATTGAAGGACATAATAGACATTTAATACTAAATCCCCTAGCCTCTTTTGAGAATTAAGATTCATTATTGTCATTTTGAATAGATTGAATAAGGAAGTTTTTGGTCATTTTTTTGGAATTATTTTTATTTTAACTCCCTAGTTCGTCATTCTTCCACCTCATTTTTATAGAAATTGAGCAACTCTATGGTACTCTTCATGCTTTTCATTTTGAAGATTACTATCCATTGTTACCGGTGGGACATTACAAAATACGGTCAAACAATGGAGTCCTTATACATATATAATCTATGATAAAATAAATTTATGGATAGATTCATGGTGATTTCGATCTTATCACGGCAAATTTTTTTTTGGGTTGAGATAAGAACTTTATTTCATATCAGAACGATAGATCATACAGATAGATAAGATACTCCCAAAAGAACAAAAACAACAAAAAGAGTAAAGTGCACCCAAATAAAAGAAAAAAAGAAAAAAACGGTAATGCTATCTTGTCTCACACTTTGTCCTATACTTTATCTTATTATATGCATTTGGGGAGTAAGTCTTCCATGTAATTGTGACACGGCCACGTGGTGTCATGGGCCAATAAGAACAAAACTAAGTGGGATTGTGAGGCTAAAAAGTACTAGCTCCGATAATCCCACTTTCCCTTATTCTCATTGATTTGTGACACTACATCAGTTGTGTTTTAGTTACATACAAGTTTTTCTCGTATTTGGGAAGGTAAAATTATGGGATCTACTGATTTGGTTAAATCCTAAAAATTAAAACTTTTCCAAAAACATATAGTAAAGTGTAGGGCAAAATACTTTTTATAAGACAGGGTCATTACCCAAAAAGAAGAAAAAGGTGCTCTAAGGCCATGTTTGTTTGGTTGGAATGGAATAGGTGGAAATGGAATCTGATTCCATAATCAAAATAATTTGGAATAGAATGATATTGAAATAAACATTGTGGAATGAATATCATTATAATTTACTACTACATTTTGATTCCATTCCTATTTAACAACCTCATCTAAACATGTTGTTTAGAATGAATTAGAATGGGATTTCATTCCATCCATTCTATTCCCACCAAACAAACATAGCCTAAGCCTGAACCAATAAACCTACCCTAATATCACAGCAATTAAATGAGATAGTTTTAATGGTCCATCATGGCATGGGCATTTTTTTATTTTTCTATTTTTTAAATATATAAAAGGTAATATAGATTAGATCACGAAAAAAATCAGTCAGGTCAAAAGTAACCTGATCGCTTATACAAGATGGGATTTCCTCCGTACAAACAATAACGTCCTCAACAATTTGGTAGGTGAGGTTTTGACAGGTTTACCTTAATTGCCTTTGGGCATCAATTTAAGAATTGAAGTGAAGGCTCCCAATTATTGTACTTACAAATGAGTAAATGACCGTGATTGACCTTCTCCTTTTAGAAGACATACCACGTCCAACAACTATTAAATACAGGGACACTTACTTAAACAAATTGGTCATGAATTCTTTGGGTGGATCCAGTGATTTAGGACTTTTTAATTCACAAGAGATTTTAGGTTCAATTTTTATTATTATTATTTTTTTTTGGTTATCTTCATGGACTCTGTCCCATAAATTTCTGGTGTATGTGAGATGGGAGAAAAATTTGTATGTACTATGATACAATTAATGTTATATTATAAGCTAATGAAAATAGAGTAAATTGCCCCTGTTTGATTGAGTAATTCTCCGATGTGCTTTTTGCATTAGGAAAATATATAATTAACATGAGACATTTCCGTTAACCCCACTCGGCCCAATTTAAAAGAATTTTAGTTTAACCTGCTCAAGTGATTGATGATTATGATAGGTAGTAAGGTAGAGAACTGTAGAGCAACCTCTCTATAGGTTGGAATGGTAGAGGTAATTTTAGGGTGGTGTCATTTTGTTTGAAAATGTCGGGAGTTATCTTACATTCTTTTGTTACTGTACTCCAAGAGATTCAGGAAAGGAGTTTTTTTTCAGAGGGTAAAAGCTACTAGGCTTGTAGACGTAGGCCACTAGCTTACCCAACCACGTAACTCTAATAGTCATTGTATAGTTATTTACGTTTTTTATTTTATTGTGATTGCTTATTGCATAACAAGTGGTATCAGGTTAGGTTTTGATAACGCAATTATAATAAAGACAACAAATACCATGTACAAGGTAGATAAAGTTTAACGGAAAAAATTACTTCTCTCTCTGAGAAAGAGGATGAAAGAGCTCCTGATAGAACAGGAAGTTCACGAGGTATTGCTTATTAAATCCAGAAAAACTCGAGAAGATGAGTGACCACGACCAGGGGGCTTGTTGAAATTTTTTTATTTAGGTTTTATACTTAGGTTTTTTGAGAAATTATAAAATTGGCCCTTCTGAAATTTTGTTTTTTTGGCCCTTGTCTTATTTTTATCCAATTATATGAATACATTCCATAAGTTTTTAAGGTTTCATGAATAATCACTCTCGGCTCTTTCTCCTTAACAACTTTTCTTTCAAAGTTTGGCTCTTCTAAACCTAATTCTTAACTTCGCCACTGACTATGTCTAAAACGAAATAGATGCAGAAACTCTTAGTAAAAAAGAAAAAAAAAAACCAACCAATGAGATGGAGTGTGTTATATCAATCTCACTGTGCCATCAACCAAAAAAGGAAATCTAATGTCCAAATAATGAAGTTGTTAACCTTTTGCCAAAAAAATAAAATAAAATAAAAATCATAATGATAATAATAAGAATTCGTGACCACATAGTAAGTTTGTATGTCAGAATCCACGTGAGAAACATTTTCCATTTGTCGATACTTAGAAAGTAGATTTTTAATCATCTCAAAATAAAGCACACATCTCATCAACCTTTGCCAGATCCATTCTGCTACCAACCCTCACTGAGAAAGCGACTGTGCAGATTTTTATCTTTAATCTCCTTGTGAAGTGGTGCAGTTTAGCTTAATTATTTTAGACACGTAATTAAAGATGATTATTATAGTAAATTTGCTCATGTCTATGTGATCAAAGTTCGATAAAAAATAAAAAAATTTGTTTAAATAACATTAAATGAAAAAAAAAAAAATCAAACTTTAATAGTTCATCCGTCGGGTAGAGATAAGTCATATTTGATAAAACACAGAAATAAAAAAATGTCATCAATACATTGATTTGTCATTAATTAAGTTATATATTTCCAAATATACCCTCTCTTTTTTTTCTTTTCATTTTTTTTGGGTTTTGTGTTGAACATAATTATTTAAATAACAAAAGATAATATAAGAAACCTACAAAATTTACGATTTGACTTTTCAAAGTAGACAAATATTTTAAGACAAAAAAATAAAAACAAACAAAACAAAAATAATATATCTTTGTGGGACAGAAAAAGCATATGCTTCTTAATCAAATACTTTAAAACTTTTATTGATGAAGTTTTATACGAAAAACCCTTATAAAGTCTCGCATCAACCGGGCAATAAAGCACATGTCCTAGGAGGGTTCTTGGATCCACCCATGAGGCCGCCCTCATTATAGTTTTTCTCTTTACTAAATGCATTACACATGCACACCACTATCATACAACACAACTATAGTCGATGGGCACTTGCCGATTCATATTCTTTCACACTCACATGCTTCACCCAACTACTTCTGGGGGTGGGGCCCATCTAAGCTATAGGAGGTTGCATCATTTGACTCATCCAACGGTCGGCACAATGGTCAACCGATGCCTACCCGATTTTGGGTTTTGATAATGGGAAAATATCCCTCAATCTTGACGAACTAAAACCGGGATTTTAATGTAGCAGTCAAATTTGGTTGTCTGCAAATACAAAAATAGATTTTATATACAACACACTCATACAATAGCTAAACTTGTGCATGCAATGATCACCGTCCATTGCCATCGTCGATGACAAGATTCAGCAGATCAGCGGTGGATATTTCCCATGACGTAGTTCATGGGTTGATCTTACACGTCAGGAGATCATCATCGGACGGTGATGGAGATTCCTACAGAATCGTTGGGTGCTTGTCGCTGTCACCAGATCGTATATAGCAGGGGAAAGAATGAGCTGAGTTGGGCAATTGGGAGCACTTGGGCTTGGCTGTCAGGCTCACATAAGAAAAATGGGAGGAAAAAAAAAAAAAAAAAAAATCCAAAATAACATGCCTGTCGTAGTTATTATTATGACAGTCCCTCACTTTTCAAATGAGTTAACTTAGCATGACAAAATCAATAGTCCTTTAGTCTAGTGGCATATCATATCCAAATAGAATTTGTGAAGGTCTTGATTTTGAGAAGTGCATGTATGGGTTTGTGTATTTTCTTATCGTTTAACTTAACTTAAAAAAAATAAATAAATAAATAAATAAATAAAAAAAAAAAAAAGAAGAAGAAGAAGAAGAAGAAGAAGAAGAAGACAACAACAACAACAAACTTAGTATCACAGGAGCCTATGAATATTTGTTGTCATTATCCAACCAACAAAAATCAATTTGAGTAAAAGCATTAAACACCAATTGCCCTAGAGCCGTTGTGCTAACGCACCTAACCCCTCATTGGGAGTTATGGATTTGAATCTTATCGTGTTTTTTTAAAAAAAAATTAAATGAAAATGAATCTATTTGATGTGAAAATACTAAAGTAGTGTAAATATGGTAATCTTGACTGCATAAAAAAAATAAATAAATAAAAAGGATTAAACTTGGGTGTTTGGCCTAATGGCCTTCGATTGTATCTCTAACCTCCGGGGGCTTCTTTGAAAAAAAAGTACTCTGTGGTTGGTTTTTTTCTTTATTTTTAAAAACATGTGACGAGAGAGGATTGAGTAAAGGATTCGAACCCACCAAAGTTTGGGGACACCACTTGTATGATATTTTTCCAAAATAGCGTACAGCCAAGCGTCTGTCATGAAGAAAAATGACAATCCCCCGTCGTGATACCAACCCCTTAGATATTTAAATGACAGCAACGAATGAATCATGTTGATACCCATTTTTATCTTCACCCATTTAATTTAATTTGATTTTATTCACAAAATGGCAACCCTAGTAAAAAGACAGAAAAGGGTGTCGAAATGCAAAACCGTGCCCGTCCTACATCTCGGCTCGAGCTCACGAAGTCTGCATTTGGGGAGAGAGGTCTTCGCTCACACCTATATAAATACCAACGATAACATGTGATCCTCTCCACACCTCTCCCCTGCAACTTTCTAGGATTCCCTCTCTCTCTTTCTCTCTCTGTCTCTGTACTTTCTCTTTTTATACTCTCTCTCTGTTCTGGGAGCTACGAACGAGGAGGGGGAGGAGCCTGAGAAAGAGACCATAACAATAGTCCTCTGCTCGTTTTCGATCTCTGGTGTTTGTTTCTCGAGAATTTGATAGCAAAAACAGAGAGCAAAATGGCCAAGAATGTAGGAATCCTCGCCATGGACATCTACTTCCCTCCTACTTGTATCCAACAGGTCACGATCTCTCCTATTTCACCTCACTGACTTCATTCTCTATGCTTAATTGCTTATGTAACAATTTTCTACAAGATCATTGATCCCTCTCTCTCTCTCTCTGAATTTTTTGCTGGTCGTAATTTTTTTTTAAAAAATTATTCTAATTTGTGACTTCTTTTTTGGTTGAAATTTTGGAAATTTAAATTAGGGGTTCGAATGTGTAATTATCTTGAAGCATTGATTTTAAAATCTGTTGTATGATTTTTTGTGTTAGTGATTTGGGTGGCGGCGGCGGCGGCCGCCGTTGTGGTGGTGGCGGTGGTGTCATGATGCATGGTCAAATGCAAATCTGTTAGATGATCTGTACTTTGTGAATATCATATATATATATATATATATATATATATATATATATTTTTTTTTTTTTTTGGCTGCTGGTGAATATCAGGTTGTCAACTTTTATGTGTATATGCACTTGCATATGAACAAATTATGATAATTTATTTTTATAATTTTTGGTAATCTAGTCCCAAGCCTGACTTATTGTTATAGGCTAGACCCACCACCCTACCCTTTTAGCTGCTGCTGCTGCTGCTAGTGTAATTCGTAGACTCAAACCCCTCTAAAGGATGAGGTATCTAGATATCTCTAGATATCACTGGTTTGCAACAACAATTATGGGGCCGTATGGGCTTTCAAATAAAAATTAAACAATTTTAGTGTATTTTACATAGTAATAAAAGTTACAAATTCATCATCTTGACCGGAAGAATTCAAGAGAATGATGGTTGTCATCACAAATGAGAGTGGAAATTCAAAGTGGTAGCATTTCACGAATTTTCAAATTTTGATTTTAGAACATCAACATAGTGATGACACCAACTTTTTTAAGTAGTCTTATACTATTTAAAATACATTAAAACTGTTTATTTTTCATTTGGACGCCCAAAGACCCCAATTAGCTAATTGCATGCATATGGAGGGGGGATTCTTTTTTAATACATTGGTTTCCAGCCACTTAATTTTTTACTTCTTTATGTTGTTTTATTCTCTTTGGATTTATTATTATTATTAGCATCCTTTGCTTTTTGGGTGTCGGAAGGGAATAACAAAAATCTGTTGGATATGCTTTTTGAACCCATAATTAGAAAGAAAGTATATTCTATGAATACAATTTGGTAGTGGATTTCTATGATAAATGTATTTGATCGCCTAAAATTTGTATCAAAGTCCTTCAATTATGTTTTTACAATTTTTTTTTATTTATAAAAATTATGTTAAATAAAGAATAAAATAATTTTTGTATGGGTTTTTGATTTGAAAGAAAAAGACCATAGTATATTTCTTTGGTTCTAAAAGTCATCTCATAGTTATTTTTTATTCTTAGTTTTGTATACTGAAATGAGCATTTTTTAAATTATAAAACTCTTTTTAGAGTTCTATTAACATTATATACAAGTTCGAGCTTGTTCACTAAATTGTTTAATTATGCACGCCTTTTGAATTTATCATTTTCTTTGTATATGCAAAATTAGGAAGCATTGGAGGCTCATGATGGTGCAAGTAAAGGGAAATACACTATTGGGCTTGGACAAGATTGCATGGCATTTTGTTCAGAGGTGGAAGATGTCATCTCTATGAGGTGGGGACCCATGTCTGATCCTCATTGTCTTTCTATACTGATAGCAGTGTATAATGTTATTTCTTGTTTTGGCATTGAGTTTTTCTTAGAGTGTCCATTAGGAAGGGCTTATCTTCATATTCATTCTTTACTTTTGATTGCTAGTTTGAATAATTCATAGTTGGTGAAATATTATACCAAGTTCTTCGAACTTTAACTTTTTGGTTTTATAATAATCATTCTACTAGCACATTGTGGAGATTCTGTTTTCATTAACTCTAGGATTTTCAGTTTGACAGCTGTTACTTCCCTGCTTGAGAAATATGGGATTGATCCAAAACAAATTGGTCGAATGGAAGTAGGCAGTGAGACTGTGATAGACAAGAGCAAATCTATTAAGACCTTCCTGATGCAAATCTTTGAGGTATTCTTCAAATTCATTTTGATATGTGTGCACTTTGGCTTTGAATTTATTGCCCATCCTTTTGGTGGGCATAGTGTGGTGATGGCTTAAAACCTCAACTATAGCTACATATGATGGTGGTTTAGAAACTCATCCTTTTGAGATAGAAACTGAACCTCATCTGGTTGCAATCTACTTGAATGCTATAGAAACCTAGGTTTTACCTGTAGGAGAAATAATGAGATGTAGAATGTAGAGAAATGGTAAAAGCAGCTCACAGCTGAGTCTTAGTTGTTTAAAACTTGGTCCTGTTCCAAATCATTTTTCTTGCACCCTTTATATGCCATCATTAATTACTTAATTAGTCCTTTTGTGAGTATTTGTATTGCTATGTTATGGATAGGGGCGGTTGCACTAAGGCGCATGTGATTAAAATTAAAATTTAAAAAACAAAAATGCGACCAATGAGAAAAAATTCTGGATCCGCCCCTGGTTATGGATATATTCTTCTATAATTGGTTTGGTTTGGTTCAGTTTCGCATGTCCTGTTATTCCTAAATATCTGTTTGTTGCTAATTAGTCTTGCTAATTATTTTTTCCTCATGTGAAACAAACAGGAATGTGGAAATACTGACATTGAAGGCGTTGACTCGACTAATGCGTGCTATGGGGGAACTGCAGCCTTGTTCAACTGTGTCAACTGGGTAGAAAGTAATTCATGGGATGGACGTTATGGACTTGTTGTGTGCACAGATAGTGCGGTATGATGATTTCCTTTATATATTATACTTTACCTTTGACTAAACATAACTGACTTCAAACTTGGCAAGTGATGTGGAAGGTCCACACCACCAGACCAAAATCCTCAACGACAGCATAATCCCGTCATTTTTTCCATGAAATGAATAAAATCAAAAACTTCACTTTGTGCATTTTAATAGATATTATTCCTGAAGGCAAGGATGTTGCAATTCGTCTTCATACTACATAAGATTCTTGCATATTTTAGCTTGCAAAAACTTCTGACATTGGAGGGGCATTTCTCTTTTTTATTTCATGGGGTGGGATTGGTCTTATTTTCACATACGCAGTTATAATCGTAGATCCTATCTTATACGATCTGTTATGTGGGTAATTATGTTCTATTTTCTTATTGGTGTTTCCTTCATCAGGTCTATGCAGAAGGACCAGCACGGCCTACTGGAGGAGCAGCTGCTATTGCCATGCTAATAGGACCTGATGCTCCTATTGCTTTTGAAAGCAAATTTAGGGCGAGTCACATGTCCCATGCCTATGATTTTTACAAGCCCAACCTTGCCAGTGAATATCCGGTAATCTTTCTTGGTCCCGTTTTGCGTCCATCACATTTAAAAAACATAGCCAGCATCAGTCATGTTTTGTCAATGCTGAATTTTATTTTCTTTCATTTTTTTCTCATGTTTTGTTTTGACTTTCTCTGTTTTTGATTGTAGTGTCTCTTTGATTTATGTCATGGTTCCAAAATACAAAATGATAGATGGTGCTTAAATATTGTTTCTATTGTTAACATGCATCTCAATCGACTAATTCTAATAACATGTTCAAAGTTACATGTTGGAGTGCATAGCAAAAATGACATAAATGAAGAAAGCTAATTTAAAGTCTCAAATCATATTTTGGTTAAAATGATTTATTTATTAAAAAAAAAAAAGAAAAGAAAAAAAAAAAGCAATTTCATTCTGCAATTGTGAAACCTTGAGAAGGTATTTGAAGCTTATGTATTTAAGTATCTATGAATAGTAAAGATTAAAGAAAGACCATCTTTCATTCTGTTTTGAGAAACAATTATTTAATTACATTCAAATGGCTGCCTTGTTAAAATTCAAATCTCAAAAGTTTTTCCTCAAGTTGTGTCCCTTTGGAATGCATGTTTTATCTCTATTTCTAGGATCTGTTAAGGCAGCTCTTATAATAGATAATGCATGTTTGTTTCTTCTCTTAACAATTCATTTAAATAAAGAATGACATCTAAGATGGTCCGATCACATGCTATGAAGTTCAATGAATGCACTCGTAAGTAGGTGTGATTTATGCAAGCCAAAGGTGCTACAATGATAAAGAAAGGCTCAAAAGAAAGTGGATTGATGTAGTGAGAAAAGACATGATGGGCTTATGATTCAGAAGATATCATTGAGACGAGTTGAATTAAAAGGAGAAGGGAACTATGAAAGCCCATGTTTAAAAAATTCATGAATCCATGTATCTACTCAGTTTTTAATAGAAGTTAACAAATTTATGACTGCAAGAAAGAAAACTCAAGTAAACTTGTGGCCTGCTCATAATTTGCTAATTGTCTAGGATGCCCTTGCATATTTCATCAGTTTTGTCTTAGCAGAGCAACTATTTAATATTTATATAATATCAAAAACTCCACAATGCCATGATTGTTTGTTGTCAAAACTGTGTATTATTGGTCTTTATCTAATCATTCATGATTTTCATCTATTGATGGATATGTTTGCAGGTTGTTGATGGGAAACTTTCACAAACTTGTTATCTCATGGCTCTTGATTCTTGCTATAAACGTTTTTGCAATAAGTAAGTTGCTATTCCAGAACCGAGAACACTTTCCTTTATGCTGATATGATTTTGGTGATTATTTGTGCTATTTAAATGACTTACTATCTTGCTTTCTGTAGGTTCGAGAAATTAGAGGGCAAGCAATTTTGCATGTCTGATGCTGACTATTTTGTATTTCATTCTCCATATAACAAGGTAGTTTGTGTTATCGGTTATAATCTTGCAACTAATAAAATTCTAAAATACTTGAAATAATAGTTTGTTTGATATATTTTTTTCCCCCTCTTTAAATACTGCAGCTTGTACAGAAAAGCTTTGCTCGTTTGGCATTCAATGATTTCTTGAGGAATGCCAGGTTTTCACCTTTTCTTCATTCTTCCAAAGTCACAAGTCTGACATCTGGAAATCTATTTAAATGATGCACATATACCTGCAAATTGATTATATTTATTTTTTATTGGCAGCTCTATTGATGAGGTTGCTAAAGAAAAGCTGGCACCATTTTCTACCTTAACTGGTGATGAGAGCTATCAAAGCCGGGATCTCGAAAAGGTCTGTTGGGAACCCTAACTGCAGCAAGATTTTATTTATTTATTTAGGGAAAAGAGGGGGGGGGGGGGGGGGGGGGGAGGGGTTGTTATTCCGACTCACTTAAAAGATTAAAGAAGGAAAAAAGGGATCACTTTAGCAAGGATTTTTCTTCTTTTTTTTTTTTGGTAGATGGAAAAAGGGGTCTCTTTAACCATTGAATTTCTTGCTGATGATCACTTAATGTCCTGCATCTACAGGCATCCCAACAAGTTGCAAAGCCCCTATATGATGCAAAGGTGCAACCAACCACTCTGATTCCAAAGCAAGTTGGCAACATGTACACTGCATCTCTCTATGCAGCATTTGCGTCACTTATTCACAATAAGCATAGCACGCTGGTAAATTTTTTATTTACTTTCAAATTTGAGAGTTTGGCTCCTGCACTCTAAATGATAGGATCTTATCTTTCTCCTAATTGTGATTGTTCTGGAATACTTATAGGCGGGCAATCGTGTAATGATGTTCTCATATGGGAGTGGTTTAACTGCCACAATGTTCTCACTCCATTTTAGTGCTGGTCAACATCCCTTTAGCTTGTCAAACATTGCAAGCGTGATGAATGTTGGGGGGAAGTTGAAGTCAAGGCACGAGGTATTTCTTCTTTTCCTTCATTTTTTTTCCTAGTATGGTAAATTTTGAGATGTGGTTATTAGATCTTTATTGTTTTTTAAACCTTGTATTAAAGCATGTATCTGTGCACATGATCTTGCATTTGTAAAAATGCATGGCACCATCCTACCAACATACGTACAAATGGCTACCTGCCTGCCTACCTTGATATTTGGATCAATTTTTTTATATTAGCACATTACTGAACATGCATGTGCAACCAATGTACAACACTAGAGAAACAATTTGTTGCCTGGGGGGGATGCCTTGGATTGCTTAATTAGGTGGCATTGTCTGGGCTCAATTTGTGCGTTTAGAATTCTAATGTATAAGGTTCATGGGTGAGGAGTATTTGATATTGAAGCAGTCCTTCTGATGAACACTTTAGCTGGAGGAGGGAGCCACGTCTGTGTAGTATTCTATGTAGGATGATGACAGATCTCTGTGACTGTGACAGCAATATAATAAAAGCATAATGAGAACAAATTTGATTGAAGTGATTAAGAAAAAGTTAAAGGTCAAAACTGTTTTTACTCAATGGGGGAGAGGGGAGGAAATTTATTTATTTATTTTTAAGTGTTTACCTATTTATAAAAGTTCCATTTCATTGAATACAATTGAATGATGTGTGTTTTGATGCAGTTTCCCCCAGAGAAGTTTGTTGAAACCATGAAGCTAATGGAGCATAGGTATGGAGCAGCAGACTTTGTGACGAGCAAGGACACTAGCCTTTTACCTCCAGGCACATACTATCTGACTGAAGTTGACTCCAAGTACCGACGATTCTACTCTAAGAAGGCCGGGGACAACACCAGCAGTACACCCTGCGAGAATGGTTCCCTCGCCAATGGCCACTGATTGTAGTAAAACATATACAATGATGTAATTCCATGAAGTTGGCTCAAGTGTTTTAGATGTTGTTGTCATTATTTAGAAGAATATCTATGGTTCCATAAGTTTTTTCCTTAGCTCAACCAGAAAAGGAAGAAAAAAAATGAAGAGAATAATATGTTGTTTCCTAAAGCAATTAGTTTGTTTTGCAGCAAGTTTGCTCAGTTTAATTTTATTTAATGGAATTCTTCCTCTCAATGCTCTCTCTCTTTGTTGGATGATAATTATGTGACCCTGTACAATTTACTTCAAGCTTAATGAAACTTTGTTCCCTGGTACCCATCAAATGCTGCCTCGCCCAATTGTTTTGAACGCCCTGATTCTTTCTGCAGAAGATTCAATTCAACCTTGAAAGTGGAAGCAATCTAGCTATACTGCGGAGAGACAACTAATGTTACGGTTTGATTTCAGGAATCATTTGCTTACCCTGAGAACATCGTGAATATCTACAAAATTTCAGCCTTTCAAAGAAGATAGAATTACAAGAGAATGGCTATGGAGTAACATATTTACCACGTTACAGCCCATCAAAGAAGATAGAATTCTAGGAGAGAGGCTATAGAGTAAGATTGCCGATGGGAAGGCTTGTGATATTCCTAATCATTGTTGGAAAAAAAAAACCGGTGAAGTGAAATACCGAATCTCCTTGGTGGAGCATGTTGTATAGGAATTAGACACTAGTCAGATTTTACTACTCCTAGGCATAGCGGAATTTAAACATTGCTAAATTTCTAATCGACAACATGTAATAGACGGGTCGGATTTAGCCAAGAGCAACGGATCTTTAGGCTTGGGCCCCTATTTAAACATCAGCGTCAAAAAAACCCTTAACTAAAGATTTAAAACAACTTTATGCCATGTTAAAACATATATTGGAAAAAAAGAAAAGAAAGTTTAAAAAAAAAAAAAGAATAAATAAAAAAAACCAAAGGTGGTGTTTGAGAAAACTAAAATTTTTAAAAACCCTTAAATAAAGAATATTCAATCTTTTTTTTTTTTTTTTTTATATATATTATAGAATTGGAGGGTTTCAAACCCCTCCTTAGCTATTCTAATTCTACCATTTTTCCCACCCTCCCTCATCACTATACTAATCCTAGTGGCTTAAGAAAATTCAATGTTATAGAAAGACTATACTAGATCGCCCACTCCTCGTAGGATGTCTAATTATCCTTTTATAAATATGGAGTACTTAATATAATATCTATATAGATATATATATATAGCCACTATTTGAAAAACATAAATAAATAAATGGTGCTGAACAAAAGAACTTACGAGAAGCATCGAGAGCATGTTGAGAAATCAGGCACTTTTATAAAGGCTAACTTAGTCCTTTGGGGTATGTGTGTTCGGACTAGGCCTGGCAGTTGGTTGGGTTTGGGCAGATTTAGATGGGCCTAGTTAAAATGTCCCAGACCCAACCCATTTATGTGAAGAACTCATTTAAGCAAAACCTAAACGGGAACGGCTATTGCAACCCCCATTCTTATAACCCACTCTTTTCTTGTTAGTTTTTAAGATTTTATGAAAAATATAAAAGGTTTTTGCAAAAACCAATCACTTGGTCCATTAAAAAACATCATTTTGAACAACTTTACAGAAGAAAGTTTTTCAAAAATCTATCGTTTAGGTAGACTTTTTGGCAAAAAATGAAATAAAGGCTATAAATGGCTAAAAGTATATTTAAACGATAAATTTAGGAAAAACTTTCTTCTACAAAGTTGTTCAAAATAATGTTTTCTAGTGGACACCGTAGGCCGGTTTTCATAAAAACCTTTTATATTTTGCATAAAACCTTAAAAACTTAAAGAATGTGGGTGGGTTGATAAGAATGGGGGGTTGCAATAACCATTCCCAACCTAAACTTATCCATTTATTGCAAGTTAAAACCCAACCCAACCCAACCGGCAGAGGGGTTGACCGCTGACAGTAGCTTATAAAGTGAATTCATTTGCAACTACCAAAAAGGCCAGAGTCGCCGTCATCGTCGCTGTTACCTTCTTCCTATTCGCCTTTACCCATGCTCGTATTCCGTTAGATCTGCTGGAGAATGATGTCGCCGCTTTCGATCTGACCACCACCTTCCCGGAATCTGACACCAAGACTACCATCCTCCTCCCCAACGAGAAACCCAAGTCGAAGCCCGCTACCGTCGTCGAGTGGGAAGCCAACAGCACAAAGTGAACCACATGAACCATTATTTGAGGAACCGAATACAAAGCCTTTCTTCCTCAAGCTCTCTCAGTTGGAACTTGTTAGCAGTGAGAGCCGAAGCCTTTGTCCTTTAAGAGACACAGCGAGAGTAAGCTCCTCTTGGCCCAAAACCCACGAGCATTTTTTCACGAACCAAACCCGAAAGGCTGAAACCTCCCATTTGAAACCATAATTCAAATCTCTTCGTTTTTTTTATCCTTCCAAGAACGAGATCTGCATCGTACCAACGAACGGAAACCAACGGGGGAAAAGAAAATGGCGATGGAGAGGGCGAGCTCAGGCCTTGCATACCCGGATTGGTTCTACGCAGCGGCATCTTACACCGGCTTCGATGGATCATAGGTACCCCCGTTGCAGCCACCAGTTCAAACCCAAACTCACCCAACAACTTTGATGTAAACCTGATTACGCCCAATTATTAGTTGGTTACTTATGGGTACTTATTTACAACCTAATTAATAAAATTATCTGTACGCACCAATTTAATTGGGGCGGGTTAATGGGTTTGGGTGCAAATTGTTAGTTCGAATTCTGCTTTGCTCTTGTGATTTTGTCACTTTCTGATTATTTATGTGTTATGATTATATTATATTGGAGAAAAAATAAATAAATAAATTTTTCTAAAAAATAGCCACTTGAGATGGTGTATTGAGTTAAGTATCACGTTGATTGGACAAGTAACAAGTAATTTGAGTTGGGCTATTTATTATTTATGTCCCGATTCATATAAAGAATTCAGTCTAAATTTGAGAAGCAAATTGGAATTACGGCCTCAATTCAAATTCTAGTATTTTATTTGGTCATAGAATTAGAATTGTACTCTAGACTAATTCTAGGGAGCTAATTTTAAGTGAAAAAAAGGTAATCTCCCGATTCTTTAAGTAGGAGGTATTATTTGGAATTCGAAATATGGATTTATTTATTTATTTATTTTTTTTTGAGGAGGATAAAGTCTCAACTTCTTTAACCACTATTATCTCGTTGTTATCATCATCACCACCACTACCACCACCAACACTAGCATCAACACAATTAGCTCGCCATCATCACCATCATCATTGCCACCACCATCGCCACCATAGCCTCGCCATCACCATCACCACCACCACTAATGCCACCACCTCATTACCCTATCACCATTACCATTGCCACAACCTTTGTCAATTTGTAACCGTGACTACCACCACCTCTTTGTTAGTAATACCACCATTAACACCACTTCAAAATCATCACTACCACCTTGTTATCTTTGCGCCTATCACCACCACTATCACCGTTATCATCTCCACTGCCACTATCTCGTTGCCATCTCTTTATTATCTCATCACCGCCACCGCCACGGTCACTGTCACCAGTATTTTTTATTAAAATTTTTATTTTATATATACAATTTCTTAATTCTTTGTTCGATTTGGATATTGAAAGCTCAACACCAACATTATCACCACCACTACCACAATTACCACTAGATTTGCAAATGGATTGGATTTTGGGCCAAATCCGTTTGGATCCGATTTGTTTAGTCTTCTATACTACTTATAAAAGTCTATATCTTTGAAAAACTTTTGATTCGCCGTTACACCCTTATTTTAAATTTTATATACTTACTTATCCCCATATTTAACCAATTAAGAATGTTTGTTTTTCAGCAAAAAAGAATTGAAAAGAAAAAAGAGAAAAAAAAGAAGGTAATGATGTCCACTTCATGAATTCTATACAACCTTCACTATTATGCATGTCTCCTAACCAATTTCTTATTCCTACCATGACTCCTAGCCATGAAAAGATTTTGATAAATTGAATTGAGCTTCATTTTAATGACTTAAATCAATAAAAAGTAAAAAATAATTAAATTTCCATGTGCGCCCATATCTAGTATTATCTAAAAAATTGCATGTGTGCTATAACTAGTATTTGATAAAATATTTGTAATCTGATAATCATATAAGGTTCGAATCCGTTAACCTTTTACTTAAGAAATTCGATATGGATTTGACTTAATTCGATAGGTTAAGATTCCGATCCAATAAATATATAATAATATATATTTATATAATGTTTTTTTTTTATATTAATATATATAGGGAATATATTATATAATGTTCTTCAAATTTATGTATACCTTTGTGTATATAATATTTTAACATTCATACAAATGTTCTCAGCTTTCATGTGATATATGTGTTATAATTTATAAACAATCGTCCGAGCATAAAAAAATTCATGAAAGTCTTATAATTTCATAAACATTCATTTAACACATTTACTATTTTGTGATGTACTTGCTAAAAATAGATTTTCTTTTTATTAATAGACAGATTGAATAAATGGATTCGAATATATGTTAACTAACAAATCGGATTTTGATTAATGTATCAATGATCCGTCTTATCAACGGATTGGATTGGATCAAAATAATTTTGCCCTCAAATATAGTACAATTATTAATTGAATTTGTATTGTACATATCATGTAATTAGTACGATGAATATGAGTAATTTGAAAAAATGATTAATATAATGTCATTATCTTTTTTATTGGAATAATAATTTTGAAATTGTCCAAAATAAAAATGAAGACGATTAATATGAAACCGATGGAGTATTATCAATTAAATTATACGGAGTAAAATATTAACAAAACTTAAAAGGACTAATCCGGCCCTCCATTTAAGAGAGAGTGCTACAATCCAAGGGACCATGACATGGCAAATACGTGGCCTTGTGGGGGAATATATGCCTTTCCGGTAGGCCAAGGACCACCAAAGCTAGGTGGTGTGAACCAATCAGATCCCATTAATTAAATCACAAATTCAGAGTCTTTTCAGACTCTTCTGACACCACTTAAGCCCCTAATTGGTCCACACTTGAGACCACCCATCATCTGTGGTCCACTTGATAAGGACAGATGATAATAACCATATGGGTCTACAAGTGTAGGACCCAACACGTGCCACCATCTTATCCACACACAATTTTCTCTGATCTAAAAACCATCGTAGATCCTCACATAAATACACAACATCAAAAAAATAAACTAAAAATAATTCTAGGGTTTTATTTCTCTTTCCTCTTTTAACCCCCAATCTTTTCCATTCTTTTCTCTAATCTCCTTGGCTCTCTCTGACTTCTCATCCTCTCGATTTCACCAATACAGCAAATACCATAGAAAACCAAAGGGAAACCGTGGAAGCCGAAGGAGAACCCTATTTTTCTCGTAGATTTTCTCTCCAACCAAACACTCCCCAATTCTCCATTTCTAGGCTCAAAATAGGAATTAGCTTTCTGTGTCTCTTCCATTTTCCTATATTGGTTGAAAAATGGCGTCGTTTGAAGAACACGAGATCGACGGAGACGGAGACGGAGACGACGACGGCGGTGGCACCTCTGATCTCAGCACCAGTGCCGGAGAACCTGAAGAAGATAATATCAATGGAGTCTCGAAGGCTTCTTCGTTCGACGAAACGTCAGCGTTTCAACAACATCATCATCAGCAACAACCCATGGCTTTGAAGGAAGAGCCTATAGATTCCGACCCATCGGATGGAGACCAGAAACTGCCGCCACAGCCATCGCCGATTGGGATGGTACCGGTGGCGATGCAGATGCAGATGCAGATGCCTATTCCCATGCCGATGCCGGTCGCAGCCGGTAGACGGTCAACCAAGGACCGGCACACCAAGGTCGAGGGGCGGGGCCGTAGGATCCGGATTCCTGCCACGTGTGCGGCCAGGATTTTTCAACTCACCCGGGAACTGGGTCACAAGTCCGACGGTGAAACCGTCCGGTGGTTACTCGAACACGCTGAACCGGCTATTATCGAAGCCACCGGCACCGGTACCGTCCCCGCGATAGCAGTATCCGTCGGTGGGACACTCAAGATCCCAACGACGTCGTCTAACCCAGAAGGAGATACGACCGCTAAGAAGCGAAAGCGACCCTCCACGAGCGAGTTCTACGACGTGAGCGACGGCGTTTCGGTCTCGTCAGGTTTAGCACCGGTCGGACCTGCCACGCCGGTCCCACAAGGTCTCGTTCCCATCTGGGCCGTGGGCAACGCCGGAATGATGATACCCTCTAACGCCTTAGCCGCCGGCACGTTCTGGATGATACCTCCGGCAGCAGCGGCAGCTACTCCGGTAGCTGGACCATCGAACCAACCCCAGCTATGGACAATCTCTCCTTCCGTCACGCCAGTTTTCAACATGGCCGCAAGACCCATCTCGTCATTCGTGTCGGCGACGACAGCAACTCAAACGGGATTCAGTCCGGTGGCGGGAGTGGAGGTCCGAGCTCCATCACCGGTGGTGTGTAACAGTGGAACAACATCTTCAGGAGCTAAAGCGGCGAAGAAGTCGACGATGGCTCCGAGCGTGAGCTCAAGTAGTGGTAACAATGGTAATTCAACGAAGACGCAGATGCTTAGGGATTTTTCGCTAGAGATATATGACAAGAAGGAGTTGCAGCTGATGGGTCGGTGTTCCAGTCAGCAAACAACACAATCTTCCACCAAGCCATGAGCCAGACCAAGTGGGCTTCGTTCCCTGCTGAGTGGGGTTTATGGGTTATTGTGGGGGTGTCCATTTTTTTTTTCTTTTTTTTTTTTTTTTTTTTTTTTTTTTTGCGAAATGGATTTGGTATTTTTGGGTAATGTGTTTGTCTGTCTCTGAAATATACAAAGCAAAAAATGCTCCCGACTCTGCCATCTGCCATTAACGACATTTGATTCAGCTCTCTTCCTTGTTTATAGATAGTAGAGAAATTTTCTGAAACACTGATATATATAACTATATATAACTATATATATATTTTTTGGATAAGGGAGTGGATAAAAATTTATTTTATTTCTCTTCTTTAGCACAGTTGGATATTATTATATATATTTATATTTTTCAAGGCCAGTACTTGCTCTGCTTTTTTTTTTCTTTTCTTTTTTATAAGCCAGTACTTGCTATGCTTGCAAGGCCTATATTTTTTTATTAGGTTTTGGATATTGGAATTACCTTATTAGGTAATTCCCCCTTATTATTTTTTATTTACTACATTCTTTTGGATAGGAAAATTATTCTTTAATGTCCTCTTTCCTATTACAAATATTTGATTTTCACTTTAGGGTTTATCTTGAGAATCAATTTATGCATATTACTATATTCGATCTGGACCATTTAAACATCTTAAGAATCGAATAATGCACACTAGACCGCTCATTGGACATGGACCTGTCTAAGAAATGAAATATGGTACTGATTTATCTTAAACAATAATTGATGTAGGGTGAATGATGATATGCTCTGTATTTATTTAAACTAAGAATTTTTTCATGTTGAAAAAAAAAAAAAAAAAAAACAAGAATAAAAAGAAAAAAGAAGGGGGGGGTCATTTTTTACTATGATTTTTCAATAGTAAAACACTAAAATATTTTAGTTAAACTGCAAATAAAAACCCCTGAAATATAGGGGGGTCAGAAGGTATCCCCTTATGTTTTAATTTTGTCAATGTATCTCTATTATGTTTTAATTTTTGTCAATATGCCCATCAGTCACTCGCCAGTTTATGAAAATTAACAAAAATTAGTCATGTGGTTACGCGCGTGATACCATTAATGGATTTGTATTTTTCAAAATCGTCGGAACCCTCATTGGTATCATGGCCAATTAGGTGGCTATTGATGATTGGTTTTGCCTTTCAATTGAACTAGGAGACACATTGACAAAATTAAAATATAAAAGATTATCTGCTGACCCCTAATACTTCAATGGGTTTTTCTACAATTTACTGAAATATTTTTTGCAATTGTCCAAAAAATTTATTAGTTCTTCGAGAATATTTTCTATCAAAAAAACAAAAAAAAAAAACTCAAAGGCACGACATACCCAGCAGGAGAAAGTACAGCTCACCGGAAGGGTGCTACTAAATACAGCAATGCTTGTTCTTTCTTGGTAAAATAAACTTTTTGAGGTAGGGTTTTAGATATTATTCTCGTCCGAGTCAGACCTCCGGTGTACGCACGTGAGTTAAGGGCTCACACGTGTAAGGTGGGTATGGGTAGGCGGAGTTAGTTGGGGTAGGATGTGGTCTGGGTCCACCTCCATATTGTGGGGTCAACAACCCATTTGGGAAAGTCTTTGTGAAATCCCACCACCACGCTCTTCTTTCTGACGTGATGTACCTCCCTCTATCAAGGGTATGACTAGGTGGAGCGTGTGTCACACGGGCTTCATGCGCGTGGTAGAGGAGATGGAACCCTCCTAATGTGGGCCTATGTTGGGGTTGTCAGACCCGAGCGTGGTCCTAAAGATGTGGGCCCAACTTGTTCATGGGTTGAGACTTCATATTCGTGGGCCCATATTGCACTCATTTGTTGCGTTTCTTTGTTGTTGGATGAGACCACAAAAGATGGGGCTCCACCTGTTATCTATAACTGAAATCAGGTGGGTCCCCAGCGGGTCCCAGCACCGTCCACTACAAACTATGGTGGTCCACCTCACATCTAGGGACCATTTTTCCAGAAATAAAAGACAACCCTGTTAGTCACCCAAAAAACAACCCTGTTCGTAAATCCTGACCGTCTGTTGTGTATGGAGAAACTTCACACTTCTATATTCCATGAAAACTATAATTTAGGTTGTTGATATGCGTGAAAGATGCCCATCACGTAGGTGGACGGATGATAAAGCGTGTCAACGCCACATTTTTTACTTGAACAATGCTAAATTTTTATTTATTTTTTTTAAAGTTGTAGACACGTTATAATTATTAAACATATAAAATAAATCGCATCGTTATAAGCCTGTCAATGGCTGTTACGATCCAAATTAATTAAGTCATGATTAAAAGTAATAAAACAAGTTTTATTTAATAAATCTTTTAATAAAACGTATATACATGTGTCAAAATTTTAACCATTTTAAAATTTTTTGAGCATAACCCATCCGTAGATAAGACATACTATCATAAAAACCTGTTATAAAAATCTATACATAAAAATTTCCTATTATCTATGAAAGTGGTATTATCCCATGCATCGCATTTCACAAATAGATAATCCTAAATAAAATAAAATTACATTCTTAATCATATTACAAATCCGTCAGCCATTAAGTCAAAATAAAACTGAATTAATACATATTCTTCCTATGAGATATATCAATAATTAACATAGGCGAATTCCAATTAGACATGCTTCCACCTATGATAGCATAAACCAATCCTAGATTATCTGAAAAACATTTAAAATAATAAGCGTGGATTTGACAATTCAGTAGATATAATTTAACATAGTAAACTAAAGCAATGATATAAATAAAATCCAATTATATCATTTAAAACAAAATATACTAATCAAGTATATTACAAACCCAAAATAAATTATAATCCATAAATTAAAACAAATAATGCATAACACTCAATGCATGTGACTCATGTCCAATTTACATTAATTCCATCAATTACCGACCACCCTCGCAAGGGTCTTCACGCAGAAATAGAGGATTTAAACCCAACCTCCAAGAGGACAACACTGTACCCTCGCAACCTCACAAGGATGGAAAGTAGCCTCTTCTTCGGGAACACAAGGGTTCCCACTTGGAACCGAAAAATATCCAGATTCCTGAAAATATCCAGATTCAAGAGTACAGCTGTCATCCCTGCTTGGGACTGCAAGCAACCCAAGACCAAAGAAAAGGAAAACACCGCTAAGTCACTTGACCTCTAGTAATCCAATTCCAGTGATTCTTTTTATGCAATACTTTTACACAGTATTCATTAAGTTCATTTAATGCATGATTATGCCCAACATGCAATGCAATTAACCATAAAAATGATTTTTAACCAAAATCATTTCCAAAATATGCTATAGAACTCACAATTAAATAAACTCATAATTATACCAAAATTATGATGAACAACATAAACTCCCATTATGACTATAACCTTAAAATCATAATCGAAAATATCAATTAAATATGAAAATTAACCATAAAATCCATACATCTATATTCCATAGAATGTATAAATAAACTAAACTCATTAATAAACATAATTTCCAATTTATGTCATCAAATACCCAAAATTCCATTTCAAGATTTATTCCATAAATAATTTATACACATATTCTAAATTTAAAAAATAACAAATACTATGATAATATATACCATATTATCCTGTCAATAGTTTAAACTTATGTAAATTGCAACTACCTCAACCAAATGTGTGAAAAATGCAACCTTGTGTGTCGTGGGTGTGAAATCCAAGCCCTATCATACACATGCAAGCTCCAATCCAAGCCCTAACTCTCAAATACCTTGGTTGATGAAAATAATGGAGGTTTCAACTCCAAATTACCATCAAATATCACAATATATATAAGCAAACCCATAAATGTAAGAATGAGATGATAAACCCTCAAAGGAATATAGACCTTAACTCTTAAGTGTGAGAAAATACCTTTAAAATACAAAGGAATTGGTGATGATGAACATCTATGCCAAATCCCATGAAATCCAAGCTTAACCTACCAAGAGCAATCTCCAAAAACGCATGCATGAGTCCAAACAAGAAACCTTAACTCCAAAATACAAGAATAAAGCTCCCCCATGCTATCTATATAAGAGTGAACCCTAACTGGAAATGGAAGGAGAATATCCAAAAATGCATAAAACCCATGTAAATTGAGGAGAGAAACACTTTCCCTCTCAACCAAACACCCATTTCTCTCTCTCCCAAGTCCTCTCTCTCTCTCCCAAGCCAAAAACTAGAAATAAAGCCCCCAAGGTTGGGCTTGAAGGGATATATAAAGGGGTGGGGGCACATACGTCATTTCACTACTTAAAAACATGAATTTTGGCCAATCTCGAGTGATATAGTCGACTACATGCAATGTGTAGTCGACTACACATTCTAGAATGCTAAAATGGACCCATGTAGTCGATTACATGAAAGGTGTAGTCAACTACATCATGACTTGTAGTCGACTACATGTCATTTATAGTCAATTACATCCACTTCAGCACATGCATACCTTTCTTTATATTTATTAAAAACATTTAAGTTCTCCTTTTTACTTTAAGTTATTTAATGAAAATAAGCAAACAACGTTCTCCCATTTGAATCCAAATAAAATATCAGAAAAATCAAATCCTCAATATATTAAAATCTCATTTTCCAGTTTTAGGACAAAATCCATTGGGAGGTTTTAGTACAAAATCCGTTTCCTGATAGATTTTCCTAAAACAAACATGTGAGGAACTTAATCCAAACATACTAATAAAATCCTATAAAATCACAGAAATTTTATAATATTATAAACTTCTATTACTACAAAAAATTATCTTTAAAAACAAAAATTTACGAAAATTCACTTTTTGCCAACACTTAGCCAAATTTCAGCAACTTAAACCCTTAAGTTACAAATAAAACTGAACATACATTTAAAATGCTTGATGTATAAAAACAAGTATCAAAATACATTCAACATCATAATATTATACACATGCATTACCGATACATGAAGTTATCTAACAAATCAAGGTATTAATTACATTAACCATAGGTTAAACCCTTAATACCTTATTTAAAAATTACGAGTGTTACAGTTGCTATATGCCAACACGAACTAAGTTTTTGTGTATACTCTATCATTGTTGTGGAAGTCATAGAAATCGCTATTAGAGTCCTTCTTTTGTTCCATGCTTCCAAATTCATACGGTCATGGTGATGCTTTAGAGAGGATATTAGAGAGAGTGGGAAGAGAGTGGCTGTGTAGTATGATAGAGGGAGCGCAGAGAAGCTGACCCAATTCTATAGAGAAAGTCACCTTATATGGTTTCTTATAAGTCCTAAACTTAATAAAACTACAGTTTTATACATAATAGAAAACTCATTCAATAGGAAAACACTCATAAGATCCACCACCTGTATTTGGGTGAACCAACAGGTATAGGTCACAAGACTTGACCCGAATGTTAATACAAATTACTTGTTCAATTTATATGACAATTGAGTCAGTAATGGCTTGTTTGGTTGTCTAATTCAAAATTAAACAATTCAAGAAATTTTACATTAGGTTGAAGGCATAAATCTATCATCTTGAATTAGAATATTTTAAAATGTTATAGTTATTACTATAGTTGATGTTGTAGAGTCAATTTTAAAGAATTCATGAAATACCACTATTTTGAATTGCCATTCTCGTTTGTGATGATAACTATCATTTTCTTGAATTTGTTAATTCAAGATGATGAAATGTGTCTTCAATTCTATGTCAAATTTCAATTTGGACAACCAAATGGGCCCTAAGTCTTTAGGTGTAACCGTGATATGACTACATCATATTATGAGTCAATTGAAGTAAAATAAAATGGGAATGTCTCTATCTCCACATTTGCACTTTGCTCCCTTACCATTAGCTTGTGTTACCACATCAAGCTTATCATAGTTCATATAAGTTTTCCTTTAATTGGGTTAACCAATTGATGTTATAGGATTAGTTAGAAATCCATGAAATGCTATTACTATGGATTTTTACTCTCATTTGTGATGATGAGTATCATTTTCTTGAATTTTCTATTCCATATTATAGATTTGTATCTTAAATATAAAACGTGAAATGTATTAGGAGTAAAATTATTTACTTTCCCATTTGGACCCTCAACCCGCACTTAAAATTTTTATTAAAAGATAATTGTTCAAGTTGACATGGTGGCTATCATATTGACCGGGTAAGTAAATTTGGGAAAAAAGTTGGGTTCTTTAGCATTTTTTTTATTTTTTGTTCAAATATCTATAGGACACCATGTTCATTGTACCTACCCACTATTTAAAATAATAATGAAAAAACAAAAAACAAAAAAATGGTGGTAGAAGTTGTGGTGAATATATGGCACCGTTCGGGTTTTACCATCATTTTTATCACATCCCATCAACCGTATAATGTGTTTGACAAATAACATGGTAAACTAATGTTGGCACAGTGATTTATGTGGTATGCCATGTCACCTTCCATATCAGAATCAATATTTGGTTCTGCTAACACGACAAGTAATATTCCTTTATTATATTACCCATGATGTTAGTTGATTAATGAAAGATGATAAAAATAATGGTGAGAATAGCATCACTCATTTTTGTATTGTATGAACTTAGGCCCAATAAAGTGGAGTAAACTTTCGTGACTTATTTGGTAGTGTAAGAATCGCGAGGCAAAAAATTTAAAAACTAGTGTGATTGGTGTGTTTTACGCTTAAATTTATTAATGGGCCTAAATTTATTAATGGGCCACAGTGATTCATAAATTCATGGATTCCTTGATGTTTTGGGAGCTTGGATTTGGTGTTAAGTTTGTCACGCTAAGGTGTTTTGGATTGTCAGATGAGTTTTTGGATGGTCAAGATTGAAGATAAAAAATTTCACTTGAAATGATCAAAATCAAAAATAAAAAAAGTTGCGGTATTCAGGTGTTTTACGCCGTTGGATGGGTTTCTGGAAGGCCAAGATTGAAAATTAAAAAGTCATTACTGAAATGACCAAAATGATTTCAATAACAATTTTTTGATCTTTTAAGCTTGTCAGGAGTAATTCTATAGTACCCACAAGATTTTTAGGGTACCATACCCACTTACCATTTGAAGTGACCTACTTATTATTTGAAATGACCCAAAATGATTTACTTACCATTTGAAATGATTAACTTACCATTTTAAGTAGTTAGCTTACTATTTGAAATGATTAACTTACTATTTTAAGTGATCTTATCGGTATGGTATCTAATTTTTTTCTAAGGTGCCATAAAATTAGCTATCTTGTCAGTGCAAAAATCAATCCAACAAATCAAAACATCTGAGCATAGTACTGCGAATAAATGCTCAACACCGATCCTTAACCCATGTTTTGGGTTAAGAAGTCTAAATAAAAGTACTACCGCCTACCAAAAATATAATAAAAAAATAAAATAAATATATAGGAGATGGGATTGAGTTTGCTGATTTGGTAAGCTGTCCACTAGTTGGTTAAATACCATTTGCGTTTTGTGTGGTATCTATCCGATTCAGATAGAGGGCGCAAGGTATTGGGTTTAGGTGTTTTAACCCAATTAACTCTCAAAATAAATGTTCTACTGGGGCATTTATTTTTATTTTTTATTCTTTTAGAGATTGTAGATTAGTTGGGCAAAAATAATGACATGAGATAAATAGGACTGTTGTGGCAGCGTGAAAAAGGTAATGGGAACTCATCAAATCATGTATGGTCCATTTCTTGATGAAAAATTATATAAGACATGTGAGTTGAAATTCATATTGGGCCATTCAATCTATCATCAGTGATGTTAAAGCTATTCTTAATTGTACCTCATTGTAGGTTGTTAGATGTATATTTCGGCTAGCTAACAAAACAGCCTATTTTCTTACCTAATGGGTAGCCTCCTTATTGGATGAAGTTCTTTCTCGCGGATAGGGATGAAGGGGATGGAAGCAATTTTATCTTCTCTTAATTTTAATACTATTGACTTGTTTATCCAAAAAAAAAAAAAAAAAAGAAAGAAAAAAAGGGAAAAAATGTGAGTTGAAATTCACCAATTGGATCATCTTTTTTCGTCTGCTTCGGCCAATCCGCGGTTGAATCGAGATGGATTACAAATGAAACAATCCTTAACATGGGAGCTGTCAGTATTGATAGGAATTGTGATCCATGTAATAGTAATCATTATTTTTGATGACCCAATAATTGTAATAAAGGAGTAAATACTTGGATTGGGGTTTCACTAAGCCGGATAGGTGCCAAACCTTACAAATTAAAGAGTCTTGATTAGATGAGATCTATCCTATTGAAATAGACAAAATGGTTGATGTAAATTAAGAAAATTCAAAGTGAAGCTAAGATTATTTTAATTTAAAGGAACGAAAAAGAAACCTTTTAGTAGTCGTGATGTTGAGGGAGAGATTTTGTGGTGGAGTCTGTGTCACAAAGTACTCAAAAGACTTTGAGAATTTTAATATGTGCCCTTTTAGGTGAGAGAACCTTAACTGAGGCTTTAATCCGAAATCAGCCTTGCTTCAAGCTAATCAATTCAAATTTAACAATTTTTCAGAATTTTTTTTTTCCCTAATAACCTATTTGCTGCCAACTTAGGTTGGAATTTCCTATCACCCATGAAAAAAAGCTAAAAAAAAAAAAAAAAAAAAAGAAAGAGGTTGAAATTTCCATCGACAGCTGTAGCAAGGAAACCAATAATGGGCCCAATAGTACATCATCGCCACAAATGGACCCACGTTGGTTAGACAGTCTGGATCTGTGAGTTAGTTGAGCTAGGTGTATAGTTTTCATGCGTCACGTACTGCATTATGGCTGCCTTTGTTGTATGAAAGATTGAGTCATAATCTATGACCCACTAGTTGGGGTGGCACCACCTCTCTCTCTCCCACTAATGGGGGGGGGGGTCTCGATTCGGTGTTGGGTTCTTAAAACTCAGTGCTGTGTTGACTTATATGGGAATCATGAGATGAATGTTTTGAATTTTGATACCTTAGATTAAAATATTAAAAATTTGTTATTGAAATAATCAAAGTGATTTCAATGAGCAACTTTTTGATGTTTTAATTCAAGCCAATTAACTTGAAAATGGTGCTGAGTTTTTGGAGCTCAGCATTCGAATTCAAACTTGATTGGGGATGGCACCACCTCCCTCTCTCTTTGGGTTGGAAGAGGTGCCCAAATAGCTTGATAGTTTTTCTTTTTTTGCCTTACCCAAATCGAGAAAATAAATTCAATTTGTACTGTTATGCTCTCTTAATTAAAACCCATCACATAATAAACTTGATTATCGAATTATTATGAACTGGCACCAAAAGCGGACTCCATGAGCAAAGAAAACAATATAATGTAAATTGGGAATATTTTGTTTATGAAAAATACAAAAAAATACGAATATTAAGAGGAAAAGAAATATTGAAGGAAAAGGATGATCCAAAACATAGAGTGGAACTTCAATTTGAGCCAATGGATCTTCAAAGTGATGAAAGAAAATGGTAGTGTTTTTTTAATGTGGGCCTAACCTTAATTACTTTCGGTCTAACACATGGGACCAAGATGAGGATAAGCAGAAAGTATGCAGGGGTGGAGGCCACAAATCATCCTTCGATCTAAATATGTTGTCACTTCTGTCTTCCGCTGCTCATAAAGCTCAAGATCGATGGTGTAGGGTCCTAGCCTAGGACTCCTAGGCTTCCAGTCGCATTATTTAACTACTTGGGGCGAGGATTATTGTCATTCCTCAATCTTTCTTTGCATTTTTTATTTTTTGTTTTAAAATTTTTGAAGATTTTATGAAAAATATAAAAATTTTTTATGAAAATAGGTCGTCTTATTCAATAAAAATACATTCTTTTGAAAAACTTAATAGAAAAAAGCTTTTTCAAAATCTATTTTTTAAGTGAACTTTTTTTGTCATTTAGGCACCGCGTGGTTACGCTTTTCAAAAGATCTTTTATAAGTAGGGAAAACCTTTTTTACATTTTTGCTTTTTGCTATTAAGTAAAAGCAACAAAACTGGAAGCATGTTTGGTAAAATTGATTTTTGCTTTTACTTTTTATTAAAAAGTAAAAGCAAGTACGACGGAAGTCGTCAGAATACGGCGCATGTCGTCGTCCCTCTCTCTGTTTGTCACTAGACATGGTTGGAGAAAATTGTAAAGCCGAGTGGTTGAATCGGGTGAGAAAACTTACAAATTTTGCTATACAAGTTTTATTTGCTTTTGATTAAAAGTAAAATTTTGCTTCTAATTGTTTTTAACTTATTAAAAAGTATAACCAAACATTACCTTTTTCTTTTTATTTTTGTAACCTTTTGCTTTCAAAAGCAAAAAATATCTTTTAAAAAACAACCAAACCGTGCCTATTCTTTGTTTCATATATTATTATTATTATTATTATTTATTTACCTTTTTTTTAAAGAGGGGTGCAACACAAGGATTTCCCAGGAGGTCACTCTTTGTTTCATATTTTACAAAACAAAGAGTTTTAACTATTAACTTATTACAAATTAACTGCCAACTTCCTCTGTTTGGTATCTGTTTGAGAGAATCACTCATAAAAAGGGTAAATTCCCCCCCCCCCCCCCCCCCCCCCCCCAAAAAAAAAATATAGGTTTCATGGTTCATGCACATTTTGCGTGGCTTATTCTTAAATTGGTGGCATACACTGAAGATAGTCTTATGTCCTTAGGTAACAAACAGGACAACCAAAAAAAAAAAAAAAAAAAAAAAATGCTCGTTAAGTTTTTTGTTGGATGTTGTAAAAGTGGACAGATGTGTAAAATAATTAATGGATAAGATTTTAGTCTTTTGATCTATAAAAAATTCGAATGCAATTGGGTACTTTGTTATTATGTGTGTATTCTCTCTCTTCTGACCTCACTGTAAGAAGTCAAGAGTTCAAACTATCTGGTGTTAGAATAATTAAGATAGAGTAGTTGCACTAGGGCTCAAGGGTTATTTTTTTATTTTAATTTTTTATAACAAGGGTGTGCGAGGCTTTGGCCTTGACTAATCTCTTGAGTATGTGCAGTCCTCCATCCCATACGCATCGGATAATTATCAAGCCCTTCTGGCCCTAGAGATAGCTCCTAAAGGGATCAATACTTTTGTCGGGTTTCAAACACTTGTCCTATATTTTTTGATGCGCTTATCAAATGCTCGACTTGCAACTAGGTAAAAACAGGGCCTTAAGGTTATATACTTTGTGACATACTATGTTTTTTTGATAGGAGACATACTATGTGTTTTTTTTTTAAAATTTTTTTGATAAAGAGATGTTCAAGCATTAAGCTAGTGTGATGTTGAACTTGGTCCCTTATAATCTCAGGAACCTCCTCCAGGCCAAATAGAAGTAGAGTTTGTATTACAAGCATACTTAGTCAAATAGTAGGGCTACTGCAATCCCTTCCCTACATATATATGCTTGAAACTAATAGTGCTGAATTGCCCACTGTCCTCCCTTATGTCTTCAAAGATGAATCCGAAGCTAGAATGGTCCTCCTTCTCATTAAGGATAGCTTGCACGACTTCAAGATTATCACCCTCCACAATAATTTGTCGCAGCCCAATATCCCTGGCAAAAATCAGCAAGCTTCGAAAAGCCAAGGCCCCCACATGTTCTGGCTCCAAGTTGCCTTGAAAATTCTGTCCGATTGCTGCTATAACCTCTCCCTCAGGAAATCACGAGCCACTACTCCTATGCCAGCAATACTCTCATCAGGTGAGAGTGCACATGTTCTGGCTCCAAGTTGCCTTGAAAATTCTGTCCGATTGCTGCTATAACCTCTCCCTCAGAAATCACTGAGCCACTACTCCTATGCCAGCAATACTCTTATCAGGTGAGAGTGCACCGTCAACATCGAGTACATACTCTCATCATACTATGTGTTCAGGATTAGCATTTTTTTCATTTTGTTGGTACAGTTGCAACAATTTTCATCTAGAGATTTTTTATCGGGTATGAAGAAAAAACCATTCTCGAAGAACGATTCATTTGTTTGGTCACTTGTGACTTTAAATTACTGTTTCCTAAACTCAAAAAAAAAGAAAAAAAAAAAAAGAAAAAAGAAAATATGTCTCCTAATTATTTTGCCAGATCCTCCAAGGCAAAACGTACTAGTTTACCCAAACTGTAAGGGTCCATTTCCTCACCAACACATGCATTTTGTATTGGTTAGAAGAGAGAGATTTCATTCTCCTGAAGACGTACTCACAGAA
The DNA here is from genome assembly GCA_039720395.1 of Liquidambar formosana. Classification (NCBI taxonomy): domain Eukaryota; kingdom Viridiplantae; phylum Streptophyta; class Magnoliopsida; order Saxifragales; family Altingiaceae; genus Liquidambar; species Liquidambar formosana. Next base: position 18,049,578 of record CM077829.1, on the reverse strand, counting down.
TCTTTTGTATTGGGGATCAATGAAGGTTTGGATATGTCACAACAAAGAGAAATGGGCGACCAAAACAACATTAACCTTTCTCTAGTCACTTGAAACAGGCCTAGGAGTGTAGTAGGTTGCCCAGTTTTGTCCTCACCCTCCATCGCTATTTGAGCTCAAAAGCATGGCCAATTCTGTTTAAATTTTTGTTTGTACAAGTAAAATTGGCGAGGACGATAACCCCATGAGTCCATGACCCACCATGGACGGCCTTAGTTCCGGTTAGGCCGCATAAGACATAGTGCCGAGGTATGTAACAAATATCAAACAGTGCTTATATATATAATAGGACCAAGAATTAAACAGAGCTTAGTCTCCAATGGCCAAGGCAGGGCCCTTTTCCACTGTGCACCCTTTATTGCTTGCACCTTTTATGTTGAACTGCCATTGCGATGAAAGGAAGGTGAGATGGTTCTCTAGTTATCGCACAGCTTATGCAAATAGTATATCTAGATAGGCCGTAATAGATTGGAGATTATGTACAGGTTTATGTCGTATACATGGGAGAGCGGCCTCTTGGGAACGCAAATGTAGCATGGTACACCATTCCATGCTAGAAAACGTACTGGGAAGGTTCCTACTATTACTAAAACTTCTGCTACAACTATTTGCTATAATCATTACAGAGAACTATGCTATGTTACTGCAATAGTAGTACAAGAATTACATTGTGGGTGATTAAACAAGTTAGGTTGAGCTAAGCAATGGGTTGTTGGTGCTTGGTCTGAAACCAGTACTGGTATTTTAATTTCAACCAGGCCTACAATCAGTGAGCATATAGCCATTGTACAACTCACCTACTGAAACTAATGGTACTAGTGTTAATGGTTCATGAATCTGAGAACAAATCCCTAAGGACACCGACCACAGACATTCCCAAGCTTGTAAATCATCTTAAGCATTTATTTTTCATCAATGCAGTATTTCATTGGTTAAGGAGTCGCTAATCTATAGTTATGGAAGGAGTTTTAATGGTTTTGCAGCTAAATTATCCGATGAAGAGGCTGAAAGGTTCTCAGGTGAGATTGTCATACAATTAGCAAATACTCCTCTTCCATTTGGTTGATATTTTGGGATGTTCCAAAATATTGGTTCATTGGGTGACATGTCAATGCATTATATTCCTCACCTTAATATGCGTTTTTGGTCAAAATGGTTCGAGCAAATTGGGATGGAGAGAGAAAGGAATTTTGATGTATGTTCATTACTGTCAAAGTCTGTCTCTTGTTTAAGGCAATTAAAATGGGTTGCAGGGATGGAAGGGGTGGTTTCAGTGCTTTCAAACTATATAGTAGAGCTTCACACTCACACCACAAGGTCATTGGACTTCATGGGTTTCACCAAGACCAATTATGGAGGAGTTATTGAAGCAGACGTTATTGCCGGAATTCTAGACACAGGTTAAAATTTTGAACACTTCTACCACTCTGTTTTGCTAAAATTATAATATTTTTTGACATATTATTCCTTTTTCCATATATTTTTCCAATTTGAATCATGTCATTGGCTTCACAGGTATCTGGCCGGAAGCTGATGGCTCCTGCGATGAAGGGTTTAGCCCCCCACCAGCAAAATGGAATGGGATATGTCAAGGTGTCAATTTCACCTGCAACAAGTGAGCCCTTTTTCTCCCACAACAATTAGCTTCCACATATCTTGAATTGCCATTAATAAAGCACCATTAGAAAAAAAAAAAAAAAAAAAAAAAAAAAGGCAGCTGTGTCCATAGAACATAGGTCACAATAGCAGCTATATCCACAGGCACAGATAAATTTTAATAATGTGGGGGTGGCCAAAGGTATAGAATTTAAGACACCAGCATAACACGACATTGATAACATCAATCTTGAGTTTGATTTTAATTAGAGATCCGTCGGGAAATTTTGACGTCGCAGCAAACTAATTAGAGCTCGATACTACAACAGCATAAACTCCTATGACATTGCTAACTTTGACTCTCTGAGAGACTACATAGGACACGGGACCCATACTGCCTCAACTGCTGTGGGCCGAGAGGTGACTGGAGCAACCGAGCAAGCTACATTGGCTTTGCTGAAGGAGTTGCTAGAGGTGGAGTTCCCAACGCAAGGATTGCCGTTTACAAAGTTTGCTGGGGATATGAATGCTACATTGCAGATATCCTCGCCGCATTTGATGATGCTATAGCAGATGCTGTTGATATTATTTCAGTGTCTCTTGGATCTTGCGGGCGTTGCCAATACTTTGATGAGGGAATTGCTATTGCAGCTTTCCACGCCATGAAATATGGTATATTAACCTCGATTTCTGCTGGAAATGGTGAGCCCTGGCCTTTTACGGTTATCAATCATCCACCTTGGTTACTAACTGTTGCTGCTAGCACAATCGATAGGAAATTTGTTGCTCAAGTGGTGCTTGGGAATGGACAAGTTTACACACTGAGTTTAAGAATAAAACAACTACATTTTACTTTATAGCTTATCATCAGATGCATCTTCCCTAATACTTTTTGTACACTTTCATTAACTAAATGAAGGGACTCTCTATTAATAACTTTGAGCTCAATAGAACCTTATTTCCATTGATTTGGGGAGGAGATGCTGCTAATGTTTCCGCTGGGGCTTATTCAGAAATCTCAAGATATAGTGCACCCGGTACCTTGAATTCAAACATAGTAGAAGGAAAGATTGTTCTTTGTGACAAATTTGGTAATGCATCTGGCATACTAGAAGCTAATGGTTTGGGTACCATTATGGCTGATTCATCTATCCCTGATTTTGCCTTCTCTTACTCATTACCAGCAACACAGATCAGCTCTGAAGACAGCCTAAAATTTTTGGATTACATCAGATCAGCTAAGTAAATAATTCTTTATACTTCAATTCTCTTTAACTCTATGTTAGTCATTGATATATATCCTCCCTAGATTAGTAAGCCATTTTGTGCACCCCTTTAATAATAACCATTATCAGGAATCCAATAGCGACTATTCTGGTTAGTGAGACTTGGAAGGATGTCATAGCCCTGCTGCTATTAAATCCGCCCCCATGACCACAGGTAAATGAACTGAAATCTCCTACTCTTTAAGTTACTCTTCCAAATTATATCAGCTAAGAAAAAATTCCATTGATCAAAATTTGATCGAGTTGAACTTTTCCTTGGGCAAATTCAATTAGAAAAAGGGTACAACAAATATGGGGGCTAGTCAATTATCTCTTGAAATGATTGATATTTGAAGTGATGGAACAAAGGAAGTGCAGAATTACTATTGGTTTTTTGAATATGGGGGCTAGTAACATATTTTTGTGGACTTTGTAGTGAAATTGGTTAAACTTCCATGGCAAAATTACTATTGGTTTGTTGAATCTCTCTCACTAAACCTTTCTTTCAATGAATAGCTTATGTCATGGACTCAAGGAAGCATGAAGACCTTGAATTTGCTTATGGGTCCGGTCATATCAACCCTGCGCAGGCAGTGGACCCTGGGCTTGTCTATGATGCATATGAAGCAGATTACGTCAACTTCCTCTGCAAGATGGGTCACAACACCTCCGCACTGTGACTTGTTACCAGCGATGAAAGCGTATGTGATAGCACAAGGCCTGGAAGAGCTTGGGACCTCAACTACCCCACTTTCGCATTGGCCGTGGAAGATGGCCATCACATCATGGGTGTCTTCACTAGGATAGTTAATTTTTAGCAAACGTAAGTGTACAATGTTTGGATGCTCCTGCCCCCAACGAGCCAACATATTTCATCCGCCCTTCTAACTCCAAGCCCCATCAAAATTAACCTTAATATACCAATTCCATGGTGGTTTCCAAGTATGCAGCTGGACAATCTTCCAGACTTCCACAGATGTAGTTCTCTGTTGCTCCACTTTCACTAGATAACCTTTACAGTCGCATTTACCTGTACAGCATTTAACTCATCCATGGAGTTCAAAACTTCTTGAACTATTTCCTGTGGGTTCCATCTTTTCTGTCTAAAAATTACATCATTCCACACTTTGCATAGTCTACATACAATTAGAGCCCCTAATGACAACAGCTCTTCCTTGCTGTCATTTTCTTCAGCTCATATGTGAATCTCCCAAAGTCCCCAGCTTATATGCGATCTGAACACAAACATAAGAGGCGACAAAAAATAAACTGCACGCGCCTGTCTCACTCCTTGTAGGTAATTGCAACACGATCTCCCCTTCCTTCTCACAAACAGGGCTTCTAGCATCATCTTTTATCCACCTGCACACTAGTTCTTCATTCAAAGGGTAATTTACTAGTTCTTCTATGCATATGTTCTTCTAAATACACTGAGGAGGCTTTTAAAGTAGCCTCAGTGTGAGAAATTAGAAGTTCAAGCTATCCGGTATTTGGATAGAGTAGCAGTAGCAGGGGTTGTGTACTTCTGTAATGTAGCATGTTGATCAATTTGATTTTCAGGAAAAGAACACATAAAAATAAAATAAAAAATAAAAAACTTAATGAGAGGTATTCTTTAGAATAATTGGCACATTTGAGGGGCAAAAGGTAGCTAATTGATCTGGTGTTTATCTAAAGATTTTATTTTGTGTTTAGTTTTTTCAAAACCTTCTCCAAGAAAGTGCTTTGCAAATTTCACTTGTAATATTAAACTATAGTCTCCTTTGACGGATCACCCTAACAAAACGCACTAGAGTATCCAAAACTGTAAGGGCCGGTCATTTCCTCGGCGAAGCAGCCATGCTTGAGATAGAGATTTCATTGTCTTGAATACGCTGACCAAGATGTGTATTTTTCATTGGTCACGAAGGTTTGGACAAGCTAGTGATACCAAAACAACATTAACCATTTTCTAATCACTCCAAACTGGCCTACCAGGTTGTCCACTTTTCTCTTCACCCTTTATTACTATTTGAGCTCAAATGCATGGCCATTTCCCCAAAAAATTTTGTTTTTACATGAAAAAAAAAAAAAAAAAAAGGCATTCGAGAATGATAATCCCAAGAGCCACCAAGGATGGTCGTAGTTCCAATTAGGCTACAAAAGATATGGTGCGGACATAACAATTAGAATCAAAGCTTGCTGATAAGTATATATACTTGGATATGTATTACTAAAACAGCAAGTCACACCTACAAGTGAGCAGAGTTTAGTCTCCAATGGCTAAGGCAAAGCCATTTTCCCTTTTGTACACTTTATTGTATGCAGCTTTTGTGCTGAACTGCCATTGCGATGAAAGAAAGGTGACATGATTCTCTAGTTATCACATTGCTTATGTAAACAGTAATTATGGATAGGATCTAAGAGAATGAAGATTATGTACAGGTTCATGTTGTGTACATGGGAGAGCGACCCCTTGGAGAAACGAAAACGGCATCGTTGCACCATTCCATGCTAGAAGATGTACTCAGAAGGTTATTATTGTTACTAAAAATAGTAGTACAACTATTACTGTCGTTATTAGTAGTCTGAAAATTTTATCTCTATTTATTATGGAAAGCCATGTTATATTACTGCAATACATAGTAGTACTAGGATACTTATTTATTTATTTATTTATTTTTGACAACATAGGTTTTACTAGGTCTACTCTTGCTAGGTTTTGGGCCCGACTAGTCCTTAGGGATGTATGAGATCACCCACAAACCCGTTCATCCGATAGTCAAGTGCCAAGACTAGATCTTGTGACCTTTGGTTTATGAGCCATGGTCCCTGACCATCTCAGCTATCCTGGTGTGTTGTACCAGGATTTAGATAGGTAATTAAACAAGTCAGGTTGAGCCAAGTAGCCAACCAATAGGTTGTGGGTGCTTGCCTCATCTCCTAAACCAAGCCTGCAATTAGTGAGAAAATTAATATCCATGTTTAACCTACCAACAGGAACCAATGGTCATGGTGGTAAAATTGTGAGATTTGCCACCCATCGCTTACAGATTCAAAAGCTCAGTCCCAATATGACAAATCCTGTTAAGGTAGAAGACTAGCGCGCAGACTAAAGATAAAGACTTGTCAATGCAAAATTTCTAAGCTAAAGGCAAAACTATCCCGATTTCTAAGCTAAGGGCTTTACCAAGATCCCTGTCCCACTACATAGTGATCTAAAGTTAATCATATCAATGTTGGGCTCCATTTTAATTTGAGACCATTGGAAATTTTGACACCACAGCAAACTCAGTCGGACCCCGATACTACAACAGTGAAAACTTCTAGGACATTGTCGACTTCGAATCTCCCAGAGACTTTGGCAATGGACAAGTTTATACTGTAAGTTTAACAATGCAGAAAATGCATTTCATATATAGTTTCTCATCATATATGCATTATTCCTAATACTAATTAAATATTTTCATTGAAAAAAATGAAGGGACTCTCTATTAATAACTTGCAGCTCAATGGGACCCGATTTCCCTTGATTTGGATAGGAGATGCTGCTAATGTTTCCGCTGAGGCTTATTCAGACTTATCAAGAAATTGCATAACCGATGCCTTGAATTCATACAAAGTAGGAGAGATTGTTCTTTGTGAAACATTCATTGACGGTTCTGGCATACTAGCAGCTAATGGTTTGGCTGCCATCATCATTTATCCATTTATCACTGATTTTGCCCTCTCTTACCCATTACCAGCAACACAGATCAGACCAGAATACGCCTCAAAATTTTGGATTACATGAGATCCACTAGGTAAATAATTCTTTATATTCTCTCTAAATCTGGTTGCCAATGTCATAACTAACTTAGAAGTGCACCCCTATAATAATGTGAATTGAATCATTTTCAGGAATCCAATAGCGACTATTTTGGTTGGCAAGACCTGGAAGGACGTAATGGCACTGAATGTTGTTTCATTTGCTTCTCGAGGACCCAACCCTATCACCCCAGATGTTCTAAAGGTGATCAACAATTCGTATGTTTGATTGCCATTATTGTTCTCAATAGTATGTGTCATCATGATGTTTTGAAATTTTGGATGGATGATGAACAACCTGCATCACCGCCCCTGGTGTGGACATCCTTGCCGCCTGGTCTCCTGTTCTCCACCGTCCATCTACTCGAAGGATACCAGGAGTGTCAAATATAATGTCATGTTGGGCACATCCATGTCTTGCCCTCATGCTAGCGGTGCTGCAGCTTTTATCAAGGCTGTCCAACCATATTGGTCTCCTCCTGCTATTAAATCAGTCCTCATGACTACAGGTGAAGGAACATAAAAAAATCTCCCACTCCCACTTTAAATTACTCTGCCAAGACCAGCTATGAACAAATAACATCGAACAAGATCTGACTGAATCAATCTTTTGAAATTATTTAACTTTTTAATTTAGTTTAGCAACCATGTCTGGTAGATTGCTGCCATATCAAGCTTGATAGACTCAATCACTGACAGAGGGATACTATGCCCTTAGTACCTTTCGTGGATTTTGAGTGAAACTAATTAAACTCTCTCTTAGCAAATTTACTGTTCCTTTGTTCAATATTTCTCACTAAACATTTCTTTCATGGATAGCTTCTATTATGGACTCAATCACTCAAGGAAATAAAGATGACCTTGAATTCGCTTATGGGTCTGGCCACATCAACCCTGCCAAGGCATTGGACCCTGGGTTTGTCTATGGCACGTCTGAAGATAGCAAACTAAATTAACTTCCTTTGCAAGCAGGGTTATAACACCTCCACACTGAGACTAGTCAATGGTGACGAAAGCGTATGTAACAACACAAAGCCTGGAAGAACTTGGGATTGAAGATGACGGCCAGCATATCATGGGTGTTTTCACCAGGGCAGTTACAAACAGTGGCTCTCCGAACTCAACCTACACTGCTAGCGTGTATGTCTATCTCTGTTAGTGTTACTATTGAGCCATCCGTACAATCATTCTCAGCCATTGGAGAGAAGAAATCATTCACAGTGACAGTCTACGGACTGATAATTTCACAGCAGACAATCAAGTCGGGTGCAATTATGTGGAATGATGGAATCCATGAGGTAAGAAGCCCACTTGTGAATTATACATTTCTCCAAAGTTCTCTCTATTCTACATAGCTCCATGGCTCAGAAGAAACCAGTCCTCGAAGGTTGTTCCATATATCATAAGAATGGGATCCTAGGACACAACTAAATGCCACCCAATCCCAGCCTGTGTTTAGTGTGTTTTAGATGGCATGTCGAGTTTGTACTACCTAGTCTACCTTCATTATAAAAGAAATAAAAAAGGAATAATACTGTTACATCCTGATGAGTAAATTACTCTCTCTCTCTCTCTCTCTCTCTCTCTCTCTCTCACACACACACACACACACACACACACACTCACCTGCCTGCAAACTAGCCCACACACATCTTCATTACTGTGATATTTCTCCTTCTCATTTATTTGTCATTCTTAACTGTAAATTGCACCAGTCCTTTTTGGTTGCCAACATGTGTGAAAAGGTTATTTGGGTAAGGGACTCTATACATATTCATAACTAATGGAAATGAAGAAAGATAGGAACAAATTACAGCTTACTAGTATCTAACCGTTAAGCTTATTTAGTTGATCTTCTTAAGTGAGTAATTTTGAATTATTTAACAATTCAAACTTTTCTTAATTACAAGCATCGGATCCCATGTATCTACAAATACATCAACGTCTAGTCTATAAGTACATCTACATGTTTTTTTGGCCTAATAATATATCTCAAGTGGATTCTTCGATGGATTTGGAAGTTCATTGTGGGGCCTAATTTAATCTCATCTATCAACTGATAAGGCTTGGAGGGCACATGCTTACTACATTAGGTGTAATTTTCTGTTATGCTGAGGAACTACCATGCGTCTTCCAGCGATAAGTCAGATAGAATGAAAGCCAATGGTAGACTGGGACCATGAAACATTTGTGTGTTTGAGAGAGAGAAGGCCAATTGGCCACACATGTACAGGAAATGGTCAACCAGACCAGCAATAATATTTTATCTTAGTTTTTCTACTCCATCAATGATCTCAAATCAACTAGCTAGCGCAATCAAAAAATTGTAGCTGAGCCATCTTAGTCCGTTCCTCCCTGGCACCTCAAGTTGAAATTTAGGCACTCTTAAATAGTTTAAATTGGGAAATAAACAATGCTAACTATTGATAGTTGTATTTGTGTTCCAGATATTGACAGGATTAACAAATGGGTTGAGTTCTGATTGACACATACAATCGAGTACCTGAATGTCGATGCAACACAAACACGACTAGTGCACCAACATGAATTCTCACCCTTAGCACTGAACTCTTTCTCTCTTGTTTCCTAGCTTGCAGGTGTCGATGTCCAGGCTATTGAAATTGCTCCTCTGCTTTTAGAGACTTATTACTGCTCGCAAACCTTGTTTGTTTGTAAGATAAAGTCAAGTTAGCAGGGACGTAGTCAAAATATCCCATGTAAATTCTCCTTTGCAGGCAATAAATTTTCAAACATTTGATGGGCTTTCAAACGTAGGTTGTAAGTTTTCTAATTTGTTCATGAATTTCTTATCTTGCTTTTGCATCCAACCCAATGAAATAAAAAAATATTGAGAAAATAAATAAAAATAGTAGGAGTAATACTACCTGAAATATCTTTCCTTTTGCTATGTCCACTTTCTTTCCATCCCATTTGGGGTCATGACGCCATCTTCCACCCAACTTATTGATTGCTAAATTCATTGCCAGAGGACCTCGATAAAGAAAAAACAGAAGGAGGGTGAGGAAACTCCTGGAGGAGAGTCCACCAAGGAAAGACCAAAGATTAACAGGAAGTCTGATTCATTTGCTTTTGGCAAATGTAGACATGCTTTAATAAGTCCAATCTTCTAATGTCTGATATATCAATCTAGACACGATGTGGTTCACATCACTGTCGACACCATCTGCCAGACATTGCATTGATCCATCCCAAAAGCCTTGGTTATGTCCAGCAATGGTCATGTCACGGTCCTATCAATGCCCGTCTTAGGTACATATGACAACATAATAGGTTCATTTTTCCTTTCTAGTTTACTATGTTTTGTAAGGTATTATGCTGTTATATGTACATATGACCGTTGAGTGAAGGTGGCCGCATTAATATGCCTTTTCAGGGGCTAAAGGTTGCTATTAAACTACTGTAGTATTATACCATCTCCTAGGTTTTGTCAAAGCCAACAAAGCAGAGATGTAAGACATTATCCAAACTGCTAGTGCCCATCATTTCCTCGGCGGAGCAGTCATGCGGTACTTGTTTTGTACGTGTGCGTTTATGTGATAGTGAGCTAGAGAGAAAGGGATGTCGCAGAGGGGGGGGGGGGGGGGGAATGATATATATTGATCATGAAAATTTGGACAAGTAATAGCAAGACAAAATGGGCGGATTAGCCTGGCAGGTTCTTCAGTTTTCATCTCCCATTTTGTTGCTATCTGAGCTCAAAAGCATGGCTATTTTTATTATATATATATATTTTCACATGTAAACTCGGCGGACAATTACAAACCCAGAAGCCACCAAGGAGCCTTAGCGCCATTTATCCTGCAGAAGACATGGTATGGACACAACTAAGTATATGCTTGCTTTTATATATACCTTAGATATGTTTTCCCAGGACAGCAACTTATACCTTACAATTAAGCAGAGTTTGGTCCCCAATGGCGAAGGAAAGGCTGTTTTCCCTTGTTTACCCTTTATTGCTTTCAGCTTTTGTGCTGAACTGTCATTGTGATGAGAAGAAGGTGAGCTAGTTCATTAGTTGTCACATACCTTGCATATGTGAATATTATTATAGATAGGTCATATTGAGAAATTGGAGATAATTGTGTACAGGTTCATGTTATATACATGGGAGAGTGGCCTCAGGGAGACGTGACCCTTAGATCAGTGCACCACTCCATGCTAGAAAATGTACTTGGACGGTTGCTTCTATTACTAAAACTGATACTGTTACTGCTAGTCTGTTACGATCAAGTACTATCTGTTCTAGTGATGTAGAACTTCCAGCTATGTTCACAATAAATTAACAACATGTGATGTCTAAGTACTACTCCGTAGGATGATTATTATTATTCTTAGTATTATTTATTTATTTATTTTTTTTGGGGGGGGGGGGGGGGGGTTTACAGGACAAGAAATTCATATACAAGCAATTGATATAATTAGTGTATTAGTTGTTGGTGAAGTCAGGTGCCCCTATACGAATTGGTTGCCTGCATGCTTTTCCATCCAGTTTTGGATGGCATCTTCAAACTAGGATTTAGCTGTGGGTAATTGAACAGGTACATCAGGTTCACCTTAATAGGTTGTCAAAGCTCTCCCCTCAAATCACTTTTGGAATTCTCCAACAGAAACCAATTGTGATCATAGGAAATTAACGGAGACAACAAACCCATGTAAGGGCACTTACAACAGACCTTCGCTTCTAAATCATCTCAAGCATTAAGTTTTCTACAATGCAGTACTTCATTGGCCAAAGAGTCACTAATTTATAGCTATGGGAAGAGTTTTAATGGATTTGCAGCTAAATTATCAGATGAAGAAGTTGAAAGGTTCTCAGGTAAGATTGTCATACGGGTAGCAAATAATGAATTATGATGTATGTTCATCACAGTCATTCAGTACTTTATGCTTAAAGCAATTGAAATGGGTTGCAGAAATGGAAGGGGTAGTTTCAGTGCTTCCAAACCATATATTAAAGCTTCACACCACGAGGTCATGGGACTTTACTGAGTCCATGGGTTCCAAAATAAATTATGGACAGGTTAATGGTGGAAACGTCATCGTTGGGCTTCTAGACACAGGTTAACTAGAAATTTACACACTTGCTGTGACTACTCTGCTTTACTAAAATAATAAAATCTCCAAGACAATATTCCAATTTGATCGAATCATGTCTTTGGTTCTACAGGAATTTGGCCAGAAGCTGATAGCTTCGATGATGAAGGTTTGGGCGCTCCACCAAATAAATGGGTGGGGACATGCCAAGGTCCCAATTTCACCTGCAACAAGTGAGCTCGATCTCTTCTCTACAACAGTTACTTGCCATGTAGAATTTTAATGAACAAAGCATCATTACGACCAAAGATTAAGTGGGAGAGCTAGTAAACCTAGCTAGACAACATGGGTCACAGTAACGTAGCATCTATGTCCATAGACCATAGGCAAAGATGATCAAAGAGAGCCATCATATAGAAAATCGCAGTACAGTTCTCATGATGGGAAAGATTAATTTGCCACCCATAGCTTACAGAGTCACAAGCTCAGTCCCAATTTGACTAAAATCATGCTATACTTTTAAAATAGGACGAACAAAAAATGGACATCCATAAAAGATCTCCAACCTCTACTCGAAGTTAAGAATACCCTCATACTTAATTTGAATGTCATTTTGATTAGAGATCATCGGAAATTTTGATGTCACAGCAAACTCATCGGAGCACGATTCTACAACAGTTACGATGAATATGACATTACTGACTTCAAATCTCCAAGAGATTCCGAGGGACACAGGAAGCCATACTGCCTCAACTGCTGCAGGTCAGGAAGTGGCTGGAGCAAGCTACTTTGGGCTCGCCGCAGGAGTTGCTAGAGGTGGACTTCCCAACGCCAGGATTGCCATGTACAAAGTTTGCTGGTCATTTGGATGTGCACTTGCAGATATCCTTGCTGGATTCGATGATGCAATAGCAGATGGTGTAGATATTATTTCAGTGTCTCTTGGATCTGACTTTATAATGCCGTACTTTAAAGACCCAATCGCTATTGGATCTTTCCACGCCATGAAATCTGGTATATTAACCTCTAATTCTGCGGGAAATTCTGGGCCCTGGCCATTCACGGTTTCCAACTATGCACCTTGGACACTAACTGTTGCTGCCAGCACGATTGACAGGAAATTTGTTGCCCGAGTAATGCTCAGGTGATGGACAAGTTTACACTGTAAGTTCAAGAATTAATGCTGCAACTACAATTACAATATAGCTTCTCATCAGGCATAAATCCTGATACTTTTTTTTATATATTTTCATTTGACAAAACGAATTGAAGGGACTCTCCATTAATAACTTTGACCTCAATGGGACCTCATTTCCCTTGATTTGGGGAGGGGATGCTGCTAATGTTTCTGCGGGTGCAAATTCTGACATCTCAAGATATTGTGACCCTGGTGCCATGAATTCATACAAAGTTGAAGGAAAGATTGTTCTCCTGTGACGCATTGGGGGATGGTTCTGGCATACTAATAGCCAACGGTGTAGGTATCATTATGGCTGATTCATATATCACTGATGATGCCTTCTCCTACCCACTACCAGCAACACAGATAAGCCCAGAAGACGGCCTCAAAATCTTGGATTACATCAGATCAACAGAGTAAATAAGTCCTTATTCTCTTTATATCTGGTCACCATCATCATAACTAGGTTAGCAAGCCACACCCCTTTGATAATATGAATTGAATCATTGTCAGGTATCCAATAGCGACTATTCTGGTAGGAGAGACTTGGAAGGACGTCATGGCACCGAATGTTGTCTCGTTTTCTTCTAGAGGACCCAACCCTATCACTCCAGACATTCTAAAGGTGATCAATAATTTGAATCTTTGATTACCCGCTATATACCTGTTATGAATGTTCTTGAAAGTATGCATGCATCTCCATGTGTTGAAATTTCGGATATGGATGATGAACAGCCTGATATCACTGCCCCTGGAGTGGACATCCTTGCCGCCTGGTCCCCTGTTGCTCCACCTTCCATCTACTACAAGGACACCAGGAGTGTCAAATACAATGTTATCTCGGGCACCTCTATGTCTTGCCCTCACGCTAGCGGTGCAGCTGCCTTTGTCAAGGCTGCCCACCCAAACTGGTCTGCTGCCGCTATTAAATCTGCTCTCATGACCACAGGTGAAATAATAGTAGTCTCCTACTGTTAAAATTTAAAATATTATTTCAAGAACAATGAAGGAAAAATTCCATCAATCAAAATCTGTCTGAATCGAACTTTTCCACCATTGAATTCAAATGGAAAAGGGATAAAGAAAATATGATAATTATGCGTTGTCTTTGGAAACGGTTGACATTTAAATTGATGGTACAAATTAAGGATAAAGCAGGCTTTACATTCAATTGGTTATGGCAACCATTTTTGGTCCATTACCACCTTTTGGAGGGATGGACCGTCAAGCTAAATGACTCGTGGGGGAAAACTTTCCCCTAGTAACTTTCATGGACTTTTGAGTGAAACTACATAAAATTTCTATACAAATTTCTATTGCTTTGTCCAATCTCTCTTACTAAACATTTTTCTTTTTCATGAGTAGCTTATGTCATGGACACGAGGAAGCATGAAGACCTTGAATTCGCTTACGGGTCTGGTCATATCAACCCTGCCCAAGCAGTGGACCCTGGTCTTGTCTATGACGCATCGGAAGCAGACTACATCAACTTCCTCTGCAAGCAGGGTTACAACACATCCACATTAAGACTAATTACGGGTGATGAAAGTGTCTGTAACAACACAGAGCCTGGAAGAGCTTGGGATCTCAACTACCCTTCATTCTCACTGGCCGTGGAAGATGGCCAGAAGATCATGGGTGTCTTCACTAGGACAGTTACAAACGTTGGCTTTCCAAACTCATCCTACACTGCTATCAAGTACCTGCCTCCTTCTGTTGGCATTACCGTTGAGCCATCCATCCTGTCATTCTCGGCCACTGGAGAGAAGAAATCATTCACAGTAAAGGTTTATGGACCGACAATTGCACAACAGCCAATCATGTCAGGTGCAATTATGTGGGATGATGGGGTCCATGTGGTAAGGAGCCCACTTGTCATCTACACAATTCTCTCTGGTTTTCCCAATCAATTTGACTCCATGCCTTAGAAGAAAACAACTTTTGAAGTTCCTTCCATGTATCATAAGAATGAGATCCTAGGAAAAAATTATATCCCATCCATGATCTCAGGTTTAAGTTTGTTTTGTGTGGCATGTCAAGTTTGTAGGGCCTTCATTGAGAAAGTAATAAAGCAGGAATGATACTGTTGAATAAAACAGGACTAAATTAATCTTCTTTGTTGGGATACTATACATGTACATGCCTAAAAATGAAAGAAGAAGCAGAGGAAGTAGAAGAAGAAGAAAAATAGATCCAAATCATAGAGTGTTTTACCCATAAAGAAGAAAAAAAAAAAAAAACCAGAGAATACTAATTCTGGTTTCACTAGTATTATACTGTTGAACCCAAGTTAATTGATCATCTTATGTGACTTGTAGGTTCAATTGTGTCTTCTGTGGCATGTCAAGTTTGTACTAGCTCGATCTTCTCATAGCTTTCATTGCCTATGTAAGTATGAGACAACTCACACAACTATTTGGGAATTGGTTTGGACTGAAACTTTGATAGGAGTAAGATTAAGATACCCCTAGTCATTTAAAAACAAAACCGGTAGAAGTTTGTACTAGCTCCGTTGAAATATTTATAAAATGGTAATATCGGGGGCTCCTGCCGAGGTAATATAAGGCCATGTTTATTTAACTTGAATGAAATGGATGAGACTAGAATCTGATTCCATGTTTAAAATAGTTAGGAATGGAAAGAGATTTGAAATGATTATCCAAACACGCTATTAGATTCTATTCCTATTTAAATTACCTCATCCAAACACGCTGTTTGGAATGAATTGAAATGTGATTCCATTCCATCCATTTCATTCCAACTAAACAAACATGGCCTTAGGAACTTTTGTCACATAGCTCATGTCTTCTACTAATATTAAACTGTTAAGATCCTAGTTAATTAATTGGCCAACTCAAGTGAGTTGTTCAAAACTATTTGAGTAATTCAAATTTGTTAGAAGGCGCTAGGTGGATCCAATGTGTATGTGAAGTAATATTTTTTAGTCTCGTTAGTAGATGTGCATATGGTGGTGGCCTAATATTACTGCATGTTAAGTGACTGGAAACATATATAGCAATGAAGTAGAGAACCAATAACACCAGCAGTGACCTTCTGTCAATGATATCAAACCGACTAGGCAATAGTTACCTGAGTGCTATCTGATCCCAAGGAATGGTGAATTGGTGATTGTGCAAAAAAAAATTGCATATTGTGTAATTTGCACAATCGGAATACATTGTAGCGAGTGCTAAAATAAAAAAAGCACAAGTAAATCCCTCTATCATGGAAGAAGGCATCGCCACACAAACCTATTGCCAGCCACACCACAATGAACCCCATCTTTTAAGTGTCATATTAAACTGGACACAATGTGTCCATTCCACATCCATATGATCGATATTCTATCCGTTGCCCCCTGGTCCAACCTGAAAATACTAGTTATCTCCCCTATTCGTTATTTTTGCCTGCTGCCTTCGTCGTTATGAAGGAACCCAAGCTCATTGTTTTCATTCTAGAGTTGATTCCTTGCCTAGCTACTTAAATTTCTACCAAACCCACTCATTGTTGTCTAGTGGCCCAGACTTTGGTCAATAGACACTTTTGCATGGATTCAAGTGCCCAGTTTCCGCTAGCTTAGCCAATGCAGCGGTATTCATCCATTGATTGTCCTGGGTTGATTGGGGTTATCACTAACGCCAAGACTTTTTATTCACCACCAAAAAAAAATGTTAATACTTGACACCTTGCCTATAAATAATCCGTATGACAATATTGATGTGTGTGTATATTTTTATGCAGTTATTGGTCTAAGATCTTTTCTTTTTTTTATAATAATTGAAAAAAGGGTTCTTTGAGAAAGTTCTGTCAATTTCATATGTAATATTAAACTACAATCTCCTGACTATGACGGAGCCTCCGAAGCAAAATGTAAGAGATTCTCCATATAATGGAAGTGGGGGCATTTCCTCAGGGAAGCAGTCATGCACAAAACTTACACAACATGATAACAACAAGAAGGACAATATTTCTCCACACTGAAAGAAGTCATTTTCTCAACTAGGCAGTCATGCACAAAATTTACACAGCAAGATAACAATAGCAAGGACAAGTGCTAACCTACCCATGCAGAGAGACATTTCATTGTCTTGAAGACACTCACAAAAACAATTTGTGTTGGTCAATGGTCATAAGAGTTTGGAGGAAGTGATAGCAAGAGCAATGGCCGTCCAATTTTCTCTTTACCCTTTGTTGCAATCCGATTGAGCTCACAGTACTGCTGTTTCTAGCTCTTCACACTTTTAATTTGTTTTCACCAAGGACGGCCTTGGTGCTGTTAAGGCCACAGAAGACATGCATGGTGCGACAATGAGTATCAAAGCTTGCTTATATATATATGCGTTAGATATGTATTCATAAGTCATCAACCAGAACCTTACAATTAAACAGAGATTAGTCTCCAATGGCCAAGGCAGGCCCATTTTCTCTTTTCTACCCTTTATTATTGCTTGCAGCTTTTGTGATCAACTGCCATTGCGATGAAAGGAAGGTGAGATGGTTCTCTAGCCATCACATTGCTTACATTAATCAAATAGTATTTCTAGATAGGTTCTGATTAAGGGGTTGAAGATTATTTACAGGTTCATGTTGTATACATGGGAGATCTGCCTCTCGGAGATATGACCATGGCATCAGTGCACCATTCCATGCTAGAAGACGTGCTTGGAAGGTTACCACTATTACTAAAAGTGCTACAATTACAACAACTACTGCTGTTACGATTGCTATGAGCAGTCAATACAGTACGACAATTACATCATTGTAATTATAGTACTAGGATTTAGATTTTCTTACCCTGAAACCAGTACTATCGGTCTTCTCAACCATCAACCAGGCCTGAAATCAGTGAGCAAATAACCATTGTATGACCGACCAACAGGAACCAGTGGTGATAATAGCGCACTAATCAGACAACAAGCCCTTAAGGGCATTAATAACAGAATTTCTATTATAGATCTTCTCCATCATCTAAATAATTTTTTTTGCAATGCAGTACTTCATTAGCTAAGGATTCACTAATTTATAGTTATGGGAAGAGTTTCAATGGATTTGCAGCTAAATTATCAGATGACGAAGTTGAAAGGTTCTCAGGTAAGATTGCCATAAAAGCCACAATCAAGGAATTAAGATGTATGTTCATTACTGTCATAGTGTGTTGTATGCTTGAGGCAATTGAAATGGGTTGCAGAAATGGAAGGGGTGGTTTCGGTGCTTCCAAATCGTATGCTACAGCTTCAGACCACAAGGTCATGGGACTTCCTTGGTTTCACCAAAACCAATTATGGAGGGTGTACTGAAGGAGATGTCATCGTCGCGCTTATAGACACAGGTTAGACAATTAAACACTTGCTGTCATCACTCTGCTTTTGTAAAATAAAAATTTAAAAAAATAATAAAAATTGCAAGATTTTATTCCAATTTTGAATCATGTTGATTTACTTTACAGGAATCTGGCCAGAAGCTGAAAGCTTCAGTGATGAAGGGTTTGGCCCTCCGCCAGTAAAATGGAAGGGGACATGCCAAGGTCCCAATTTCACCTGCAACAAGTGAGCTTTCTTTCTGCCACAACATTTATTTGTCGGCTTTACAATCAACTAATAAGCAGGGAAGGCTAATAAAAATTGCTAAACAACATGGGTCACATTAGCAGCTATGTCCAGGCAAAGATGATCAAGGAAAGCCATCCTTACGAAAATTAATTTGACCAAACTTATTCATTTTAATATCACTTAAATTCGCCAATTAGGCACCCAACCCGTTACCTCCCGAAATATAAAAATAAAAATAAAAATAATAAATTAATAAATAGACACCCTCCCAAGGTATTACAAAATTGTAATGACACAAAGTAGATAATATCAATCCTGGGCTTAATTTTATACTCTGTAATTGTAAATTTTGACATACACAGCAAACTCATCGGAGCACGATACTACAACGCTGAAAACATCTATGAAAACGACTATGGCATCACTGAATTTAAATCTCCAAGAGACCGCATTGGACACGGGACCCATACTGCCTCAACTGCTGCAGGCCGGGAGGTGGCTGGAGCAAGCTACTTTGGGCTCGCTGAAGGAGTTGCAAGAGGTGGAGTTCCCAACGCAAGGATTTCCATATACAAAGTTTGCTGGTGGGGATTAGGTTGTGCTCTTGCAGATATTCTCGCCGCATTTGATGATGCAATAGCAGATGGTGTGGATATTATTTCAGTGTCCCTTGGATCTAACGATATATTGCAGTACTTTGAAGACCCAATTGCAATTGGATCTTTCCACGCCATGAAATATGGCATACTAACCTCGAGTGCTGCTGGAAATTCTGGGCCCTCGCCATATACGGTTATTAACTATGCACCTTGGACACTGACTGTGGCTGCCAGCACGATTGATAGGAAATTTGTTGCCCAAGTGGTCCTTGGCAACGGACAAGTTTACACTGTGAGTTTTTAGAATTAATGCAGCAACTACACTTACTGTACAGATTTTTATCTTTCCTTATTAATTCTTTTTATATACTTCATTGAAAAAATGAAGGGACTCTCTGTTAATAACTTCGAGCTCAATGGGACCTCATTTCCCTTGATTTGGGGAGGAGATGCTGCGAATGTTTCTGCAGGTGCTAATTCAGACATGTCTAGAAATTGCGAACTTGGTTCCCTTATTTCATACAAAGTAGAAGGAAAGATTGTTCTCTGCGACAGAATTGGGGATGGTTCTAGCATACTAATGGCTAACGGTTTGGGTGCCATTATGGTTGATTCATTTATCACGGATTCTGATTCCTCCTACTCTTTCCCATTACCGGCAACACAAATCAGCCGAGAAGATGGCCTTGAAATTTTGGATTACATCAGATCAACCAAGTAAATTGATTCTTTTAGTTCTCTCTAAATCTGGTCACGGACCTTATAACTAGCCTAGTGACTCAATCCGATCATTCCTTTAATGGTATGAATTGAACCATTTTCAGGAATCCAATAGCAACAATTTTGGTTGGCGAGACTTGGAAGGATATCATGGCACCAACTGTCGTCTCATTTTCTTCTAGGGGACCCAACCCCATCACCCCAGACATTCTAAAGGTGATCAATGATTTGTATGTTTGAGTATGGCATTATACATATTATTGGTCTCAAAAGCAAGCATCTTGATTTGTTAAAACTTTGGATGGATGATGAACAGCCCGATATCACTGCCCCTGGTGTAGACATCCTTGCCGCCTGGTCTCCCGTTGCTGCACCTTCTATCTATTGGAAGGACACCAGGAGTGTCAAATACAACGTTGACTCTGGCACGTCCATGGCTTGCCCACATGCTAGTGGTGCCGCTGCCTTCATCAAGGCAGCCCACCCAAATTGGTCTCCTTCTGCTATTAAATCTGCACTCATGACCACAGGTGAAACAACAAAAATCACCTACTCTTTTAACTTTAAATAACTCTCCGAAATCAGCTAAGAAGAAATTCCATTGATCATAAATAAAGTTGACTGAACCCAAACTTTTCATTGTCGAATTCAAATGAAAAAACAATGAAGCAATTATGATGGTTACTCATTGTCTTTTGAACTGATTAACATTTAAACCGATGGAATGAAGTCACAATAATTATTGACATATTTTCAATCTCTAGCTCTCACTA
Organism: Liquidambar formosana; assembly: GCA_039720395.1. Lineage (NCBI taxonomy): Eukaryota > Viridiplantae > Streptophyta > Magnoliopsida > Saxifragales > Altingiaceae > Liquidambar > Liquidambar formosana. Next base: position 18,029,016 of record CM077829.1, on the reverse strand, counting down.
TGCATTTATTTCATGAATAGCTTTTGTCATGGACTGGAGGAGGCACGAAGACCTTGAATTCGCTTACGGGTCTGGTCAAATCCGCCCTGCCCAGGCAGTGGACCCTGGGCTTGTCTATGATGCATCTGAAGTAGACTACATCAACCTCCTCTGCAAGATGGGTTACAACACCTCCGCACTAAGACTGGTTACAGGCGACAAAAGCGCATGTAACAACATAGAGCCTGGAAGAGCTTGGGATTTCAATTACCCGTCATTCTCACTAGGGTGTGGAGGATGGCCAGCAGATCATGGGAGTCTTCACTAGAACAGTCACAAATGTTGGCTCACCCAACTCAACCTACATTGCTGACAGGTACATGCCCCCTTCTGTTAGTGTAACCATTGAGCCATCCGTCCTGTCATTCTCAGCCATTGGAGAGAAAAAATCATTCACAGTGAAGGTTTTTGGACCCAAGATATCACAACAGCCTATCATGTCGGGTGCAATCATGTGGAATGATGGGATCCATGCAGTGAAAAGCCCACTTGTGATTTATACAATTCTCCCAGGTTCTCTTGATTCTCCCTACTCCAAGCCTCAGAAGAATTCAGTTTTTGAACGTTCTTTCATGTATCATAAGAATGGGATCCTAGGACACGACTAAATAGTCTAAATCCCATCCAAGATTCGTAGGTTTGGCTTTGTTTTGTCCCTTTGTTTTAGATGGAGTGTCAAGTTTATGCTGCCTTATTTGAGACACGGTAATCAAACAGTAAAGGTACTGTTTCGTCGTAATGTTGCCCCTCTCGGATCATTCTATTTTTTGTTTGGGCTTTTTTTTAAAAAAAAAAATATATAAAAGTAGTGATAGCTGATAAGCCTTCAAACATGAGGACCACCTTTCAACCGTAATATGAGGTATCAAATTAGATGCTCACATGTGACTAAACCTATAAGGATATTTAAATACTCTAGGCGGGCGGGTTATGATTGGTTTTTTCGTTTCACACTCTCAACCGGCCCACAAACCTGTACAAAATTTTAAATTGGAACCCCTACCTGCCCGTCCAGTCACTCGAGACTACCCATAGAGCTACAGGTCGGTTTGGGTTGGGTGGGTGGGTGGCTTTTTTTGCCAGCCTTTGAGCAGTCCTAGATAAGCCAACCTGCAGTTTGATAATGCACTTGTGGAGGACCGCTCAAAAAATGTGTCTTTCATGTTATTTTCTTGTCCTAATTGTACGGAGCATTAAATAAAATATACTTGTTAGACACCAATGGCCCTTGTGGCTTAGTGATACTCAGGTAGGGTTATGGGCAGGGCCGGCCTGACTTTTTGGGGGTGGCCGGCCTGACTTTTTGGAGGCCCCAAACGAACTCAAAAAATGAGACTTTTTATACTTATTCACACACCAAAAAAAAAAAAAAAGCATTTCTACGTACTCAAAATTTTTTTTTTCTAGCATCAAATCAAAGTTTTCTTAACTATATAGTTACTAATATTTGCTTATATAAATGAAGGTAACAAAAAATCATTACAAGAACTTTAAAAGCTATAATTCATACTTCTTGCTTCATAACTTAGCAAAATTCATTGTTACAATAAGAAAAATACACAAAACAAAATCTAAAGTTATAATACCAAAAAACGAAAAACCCAATGCATCGAAGTATCACTTAAATATTTGTTTGGATTTTAAACTTATTCTTTAGGATGGACTTGGGCCCTTAGATTTTATTTTACGGCCTTCTTCACAATCATTACATTTTGGAGGCCTTTATTGGCACCCAAAGACTTGCTTTTCATCCCCTACTTATTTTACACTTTAAGATTTTATGAAAAATATACAACGTTTTCATAAAAACTCATCACTCTATCTATTAGAAAACATCATTTTGAACAACTTTTTGGAAATTTTTTTTTCAAAAATCTATCGTTTAAATGAACTTTTTAGTCATTTATGAAGCGAATACTATAAATGGCAAAAAAGTTTACTTAAATGATCGATTTTGAAAAAAAAATTTTAAAAAAAGTTATTCAAAATAATGTTTTCTAATAGAATACACAATAATTTTTTTTGAAGACCTTCTATATTTTTTCATAAAAACTTAAAGTGTAAAATAAGTGGAGATGAAAAATAAGTCATGGGGTGCCAATAGAGGCCCCCTTACATTTTTTTTTTCTCTTGAGCTAACCTAATCACAGTTATTACATTTGGTGTTGGGGCCCCTTTTTTCATCCAAAAAAGTGGTGCCCTAAGCGACCACATTGGAAAATTATAGTCAGGGCTGGCCCTGGTTATGGGTGGAGTTTAATACTTAGCTTAAAATTTGAATTCCCTGCTATTCAATCGAAAAGAAAAAGGAAAGGAAAAGGAGGAAAAAGGAAAATCAGTATTAATAAGGCATCAGCTATTCAGTTAGCATACCCAAAGGAATTATACAGATATTGGCCTCGAATGGGCATGGCAAGGCTAGTTCGACTCCACCAGGTCTGCTTTCTTTCCATCCCACCGTGAAGGTGCACCATGTATTCCTACCTCAGGCCATGAAGTCATGTTGCAAACGAGTGATTGAACCTCCAAATCCAAATTATCGATTGATGAATTCACTGACAAAGACCTCAATCATGTCAAAGTCTCTCCACCTAATTCTGAAGATTAATACGGTGGAGCCACTATACTGTATAATTGGTACTTTTCAGGGGCTATAGGTAGCTGTTGTCCATTAATGTGTTCAAGATTGTTCTCTGTGACAGTATTGGGGATTGTTCAAGCATACTAATAACAAATGGAGTGGGTAGCATTATGGCTGATTCACGTGTCAGTATTACTAATGATGCCTTCTCTTACCCATTACCAGCCAACACAAATCAGCTCAGTAGAGGGCCTCGAAATTTTGGATTAAATCAGATCAACCAAGGAAAAACTTCTTTACACTTAATTCTCTCTAAATTGTCACTACTACCATAGCTAGGTTAGTAAACCATTCGAGCACCCATTTAATAATATGAATGAACCATTTTCAGGAATCCGATTGCAACCTATTCTGGCTGGCGAAGCTTGGAAGGACATCATTGCACCAAATGTCAGTCCCATTTTCTTCTATGCAATGCACGCAGAGCTATGATCCTAACATGGTGACTGAAGATTCATAAACTTTATAGGAAGCCCCAGTCATTTGGATATATACATGTAAAAGGCGAAATGGTCAACCAGAAAAGCAATAATCATTTATCTTGTTTTTTTCTACTTCAATGATCTCAAAGTAACCACTTACCTGTTGCTATTGACCCCAAGGGCATTGGAACTCCATGTCTCCCTTGGTCGTAAAAGCAATTTGACTTTTGTTCATGGGATGTACGTAAAAGTGAAGACTCGGACCCAAATGACAACAAAGAATGCCTAAGAAGCATCAGATGAGATGCCGCTGACACAACAAGTAGCACTGTAGCAAACCTTGATTATATAAAATACCTGAAATCTACATTCTTAAGGCATTAGTTTACTGTAAGGAATTAAACAGAATTTGGTCCCCAATGGCCAAGGCAGGGCTGCTTTCCCTTCCCTACGTCTGCGTTCCTTCAATCCGACCAGTAATGTGCATAATTCCTACCTGGGCAACCATGGTGTCATACTGCAAAAATGGCTTTGAAACAAGTAATTGATACGCCTCACCTCCATATCCAATTTATCGACCAATGACCTCAATCGTAGTAAAGTGTCTCCATTCAATGCCGACATCCTCTCCATTCAATGTGGATTCCACAGGATCCGCCAGCCACCACCCCCTGGTCCATCCCAAAATCCTAAGATATGTCCAGCAACGATCAGATCAGGTTTCGATTACTAATCACCTTCTTCTTTATAAGGAAGCAAAGCCTATTGTTTCCAGTGTAGAGTTGATCCCTTCCCAGCTTACGTATTAGTTAATTACACTTTCTCCCAAAACCACTCATCTGGTTAGCTATCTGGTCAGCCCATAGAATGTTTGCAAATCCCTTTGGCTGCTATTCAAGCTGCCGCACATATTTCTAATCCAGAACCTCCCAGTCACCTCCACATGAACAAGTCTAACACTACAATTTGACAGAGTTCACCAATCAGATGTCTCAAAAGGATTTCACCATTCAGATAATCTAAAATTCAGAACGGGTATACTTCCACAGCCATCATTTTTACAGTCTTTAAACCATGGCCAAAGAATATACACCAACCAGATCACTTTAAAAGGCAAAAGAACAGAACATCCTCAGCCTTAATCTTCAATCATTTTGTCACACAACACCAATAAAACTCAAAAAATATATATATATATATATAATATAACTTGATAAATCACTTCCAACTATTTTATTCATAATCAAATTAATACGAATACATCATTCAAATAGAGAATAGGAGCAATCATGCATTCACGTGGGAAAAGGTACACATATATGGTGGACAGATCACCTGAACCCACGAGAACTAAATTCAATAAATAGCAACATAGAAACCGGAAAAATTCAAACCTAAAAGTCTCAAGCTCCCGTGGTCTTCTGATTCGGCTTGAATACATACTTTATAAGGGACTCCTTAATGGGCAAGAGTTCAGGGAATTCCTGCTTCAATTTGGTAGCATCAAGCTCATTGTTGCTCCTCGGGGCAACGATCACCTTTGCTTGCTCCTCAAGAGTAAAGTTCTTCCATGTGAAGTTGGGTTCAATGTAATCCCGATACATCTCCAAAATCTCATTGTGGCTAACCACTCCAGGGTTTGTGAAGTTCCAGATTCCAGTGAGGTTTCTCTTTGCCATCTCAATGGAGATGGGGAGGAGTTCATCCAAAATTGTCATCGAGTTTGGAATGTTTACCACCTTCTCATATCGAGTGATCTTTGTGATGAAATTACGAGGGTTGGATAAATCGGATGAGATGGGCATTCGGACACGCAAGGTACAAACATTCTCATAGTTCTTGAGCAAATCCTCCACCTTTTCGATATCAGGAAAGAAACCACCATCAGATTACCAATTATAGTAATTTCCACCCTTCCATGTATTACACAACAAACTTTAACAACCTTACATTGAAATCAATTATGCATCTTAGGGCCCGTTGAAATCAATTAAGAGTAAAATATGAACAACAGAGGCATTTCAGGAATATCTCAAAATCGATCCTATAACACTAATTACAATGACGATTATAATTTTTTTAAATGGTCACATACACGAGGATAGATTTGTACCCTCAACACCAATGCAAAATTACAATGGATCCATTCGGACAACCAAACGGGCCATCACAGCTCTTGTCAAATCAAGGATCATCCTCAACTTACAAGAAACGAATAGTAACGCAAACTAACACATTTGAGATCTAAATGCAAACTAACTCCCAGATCTAACACATTTGAGAACTCTAATGAAGCAATGTACAAAATTTGTGCATTTTTGGCATCAAATTCACATCTAATATTGCATATTCAAGTCCAAGTGATCCCATATAAAACCATACATACAAATAGAACCAATTATAGCCAAAATTATCCAAAACTTCAAATCGAGATCTCTCTAAAAACCTCAAACTGCACACATACACAAACACACACAGATCTACAAAGCTGTAACATACTTATATGAAACTAATCACAATTAAACATTGAAAACCAATCAAAATCTCTTCCAAATTCAACAAAACCAACATTTCCACACACACATATAAAATTGAAACTAAATTAAAAAGAATAAGGGGAAAAAAAAAATGACATTTACCATGGCCTTCGTCTTGGAATAGAAGGAACCAATGAAGTTAGGCGAATCCTCCTCCTTGAACCCGATCCCAGTCCCAATCGGGTGATCCGAATCGTACTCGAATATACAACCCGTGGCGTAGTTGATCAAGACCAAGCCTTTCTCTCTGCAAACATCGGCCAGGGTTAGGGTCCCCACCACATTGGTTCGGATGGTCTCGACCTTATGGGATTCGCACCAGTCAACGTTGGGGCGGCCGGTGACGCCGGCGGCGTTGAAGACGTGGGTGGGCTTGACGGCGGCGAGGTCAGCTTCTAAGGAGCCGCGGTTCTCGAGGCGGCCGGAGCCGTAGGTGTAGTCAATGCCTTGGGATTCGCACAGCTTGCCCAGTAAGCCGCCTATCCAGCCAGTACGGCCGTAGATCAGGAACTTGAATGGCTTGGCTGATGCTGATGAGCCGTTTGCTGGGAAACCCATGACAGAGAGGTAGAGAGAGAGAAGAGAGAGGAACAGAGTGTTGGCTAGAAGAGTATATTGAAGTGGAGAAATCTCAAGATCGGACCTATATATATATATATATATCTATGTATGTGTATTATGTGTAAATAGAGATCCTGGTATTTTGGGAAGATAATAGGTGTGGTGGTTTTTGGACAGTGAATCAGTGATCGGTGCATTTTTTGTTATTTTTATTTTTTTTTTGGGGTTGTCTTTCGTTTTTAGCAGATTCCACCGTAGGTTTCAAAAAGAGGAAGGATACTAAGAGGGCGTCCCCACCTGCTTACCATGAACTCAACCTAGAGATTTGCTCCTCTCCAATAAATTTTGGTCTACTACTTCGTTCCGATTTTATGGAAGGTCTCCGAAGAGAAGGTCTAGTACTAAGTAAGGTTTTTTTTTTTCTCTAAACATAGTATATGGTAGACCTGTTCCTGTCAAGGTTTAAGCCTATTCTAGATATAGTGCTCAGTTGATCAAGACCTTTAATACTTCCTGCAAGGCAATAAATATAATAACTCCACTAGCCGTAAATCCGTGCATCAATTACTAAATCTCTTTTTAATGAAATTGTTGAAAAAATTCAAATTTCATCAAGAAATTATTAACACATTACCTCATGCCTTTAATATAACAAAGGGATCTTTATGGGCATCCAAACCTTGCTTGAGTATGACGTGGCTTTTTTATGAGCTGAACATGTAATTGTTAGAAGGAAGAAGATGGCTGCGGATATCTTACTCTATAATAATACAGACTAAGCATTTTTACTATAGAAATACTGTTCATCTACAATAAAATGATGGTTTTGCCCTTGTTTATTAAGGTATTGCAATGATACCAAGTTGGTAGTCAATTTGTATCATGTTGATAGTCCGTTTGTAGCAAGTTGACAAGCACAAGACTAAGCATGTTTACTATAGTTGCACTGTTCAACTATAGTAAAATGATGCATTTGCCATTTTTTCCCACATATGTGCTTTTTCTAAAGGTTATTATAGGTATTGCAGTGATACCAAGTTGGTAGTCAATTTGATAGTCAATTTGTAGCAAGTTGACTGTAACACCCGTAATTTTTAAGTAAAGTATTAAGGGTTTACTACTTTGTTAGTACGCATATTATTGGAGTTTTGTCGGCTTTCATTCATGCATAGGCATGGCATGATATTGATTTTCATATGCATAGGCATGTCTATTTTATGTTTAAAAGTCATTTTAATGGGTTTGTAAAGGTTCCAGGTGATTTGGAAGTGTTTGGATGAGTTTTTGCTGAATGCTGACAAAAACTCACAAACCGTAAAGGTAGTAATCAATCGGAGTAGGGGGGCGATCGATCGATACTCTTCTAGAAATGGCTATCGGATACTGTCAACCCCGATCGATCGGGCTTTGCTGAAGTGGGTTTTTAACATGTAAAATAACGCATGTATCCCTCCACTACCCTTATACACGACCCATACACACCAAATCTGGGATTTTTTCTTATTTCTCACTTGAATGAAGTGAGAAAGAGCTAGAGAGAGAAAATAAAGGATGATGAGAGATAAAAGGGGTTAGGGTTAGGGTTTTTAACCCATTTTGCTCTTGCATGTCACATTTTGGGACTAAATCAATCTCCTCTCATCTCATGGCTGCATTATTGAAGCATGGTTCATCATCTACTCTCCACCATTGTTGCATTTTAAGCTATTTCTTGTTTTTGGAGGCTAGGATTTGAGTCTTGAGCTTGGATTTCATGGGTTTTGCTATGGATGTTTATCCTCACCAATTCCTTTGCATCTTTAGAGGTATTTTCTCATTATTTTAAAGTTAGGGTTTGTTTTTCCTTGAGGTTTAGTCACTATATTCTTACATTTTGGGTTTATTCATGCATATTGGGGAGTTTTTGTGGGGATTTAGAGTTGGGACCTCCATTAGCATTATCATTCATGGCATTTGGGAGCTAAAGCTTGGATTGGGAGCTTGCATGTTCATCATAGGGTTTGGATTTTATACCCACAACTACAAAGAATGCATTTTCTACACATTTCATGGAGGTAGGTACAATTTTCATAGGTTTAAACTATTAACATGATAATGTTGTATATATTATCATAATAATTTATATTTTTGGAATTAGAATCTTGTATATATGTTGTAAGAGGGTAAATTACAAGTTAGAAATGTCACAACCCAAAATAATTAAGCCGTGATCAATAGTAATAAAATAAGCTTTATTTTAATAAATCTCTTGATAAAACGTGGATGACACGTGTCAAAATCTCAACCCTTTCAAAAATTTTCGGCATGACCCATCCATAGATAGGACATACCATTATAAAACCTATTATAAAAATCTATATATAAATTTTTTTTGTCATCCATGAAAGTGGTATCATCCCATGCATTGCATTCCACGTATATACAACATTAAATAATTACAACCCTGATTAATTTACAATTACATTGGCCATTGGCCCAAATAAAAATTAATGAAATACATATTCTTCCCATGAAAATACATCAATAGTAATATAAGCAAATTCCAATTAGGCTTGCTTCCGCCTATGATAGTATAAACCAATCCCTTGATTATCTGAAAAACATTGAAATAGATAGGCATGAGTCTGATGACTCAATAAATACAATTTAGCATAGTAAACTACAGCAATGATATAAATAAAACCAATTATGTCATTTAAAACAAAATATACTAAGTATATTACAAATCCAGAATAAGTTATAAACCATAACTTAAAACAAATAATGCATAATACCCAATGCATGTGACTCATGTCCAGTTTACTTTAATTCCATCAATTACCGACCACTCTCATATGAGTCTTCGCACGAAAACGGAGGATTTAAACCCAACCTCCAAGAGGATAACACAAGGGTTCCTACTTGGAACCGGAAAGTAGCCTCTGATTTGGGAACATAAGGGTTCCTACTTGGAACCAGAAAGTACCCAGGACCAAAGGAAAGGAAAACACTGCAAAGTCCCATTGACTGTAAGTAGTCCAATTCTAATGGCCCCTTTTTATGTAGTACTTTACCCAGTATTCATTAAGTCCATTTAATGCATGATTATGCCCAATATGCAATGTGATAAACCATAAAATGATTTTTTAACTGAAATTATCTCTAAAACATGCTATATAACTCATACTCAAATAACCTCATAATTATACTAAAATTATGATAAAAAACATAAACTTCCATTATGATTATAGCCTTAAAAATCATAATCGAAAACATCAATTAAACATGAAAATTAACCATAAAATCCATACATCTATATTCCATAGAATGTAAATCGAAATTCGTAAAGAACATAATTCCCAAATTAGATTATCAAATACCCATAATCTCATTCCAAGATTTATTCTATAAATCATTTATATACAAATTCTAGGCCCAAGAATACCAAATATTATGATAATATATACCATATTATCATATCAATAGTTTAAACCTATGTGAATTACACCTACCTCAACCAAATGTGTGGAAAATGCATCCTTGTGTGTCGTGGGTGTGAAATCCAAGCCCTAGCATCCACATGTAAGCTCTAAATCCAAGTCCTAGCTCCCAAATGCCTTAGTTGATGAAGATAATAGGGGTTCCAACTCCAAATCACCATCAAATTTCCAATATGCATAAATAAACCCATAAATGTAAGAATGAGATAATAAACCCTCAGAGGAATACAAACCCTAACCCTTAAGTGTAATACCCGTAATTTTTAAATAGGGTATTAAGGGATTAATCTATGGTTAACGTAGCTAATCCCTTGATTTTTCAAATAACTACATGCATGAGTAATGCATGTGTATAATATTATGATGTTGGATATGTTTTAATGCTTGTTTTGTGCATTGAGTATCTTTCGGGTGAGTTTAGCCTTATTTGTAACTTAAGGGTTTGAGCTGCTGAAATTTGGCTAAGTGTGGGGGAAAAAGTGAATTTTCGTAAATCTTCGTTTTAAAGGATAATTTTTGGCGGTAATGGGAGTTTATAATATTATAAGACATTGGTGATTTAATGGGATTTTATTAGCATGTTTGGATTGGTTTCCTCACATGTTTGTTTTAGGAAAATCTGTCGGGTGACGGATTTTGTACTAAAACTTGGAAATGAGATTTTGATATATTGGGTATTTGATTTTTCTGATATTTTATTTGGATTCAAATGGGGGGTTATTTGCTTATTTTCATTAAATAACTTAAAGATTACTTAAATGTTTTTAATGAAATAAGGTTGATGTCTGTGCTGATGAGGTGTAGTCTGACTGACTACCAATTTTTCTGCTGACTGTGTGTTTCAGACGTTTGAAACACATTTCAGACGTCTGAAAGTGACATTTCAGACGTCTGAAAGTTACATTCAAACGTCTGAAAGTTCCAGAGAGCGAGGTTTTCTGGAATATAGTTTCAGACGTCTGAAACTACATTTCAGACGTCTGAAAGTTGCGATCTGCAGATTTCATAAAGGGTTAAAATGACATTTTTGCCCCCCTTTTCTATATAAACCCATCTAACTCGTCCCAAACACTCCAGATCTGGTTTTTTTGGAGCATGGGAGAGCTAGAGAGAGAATGGGAGAGAAAGAGAGGGTACGGTGGAGAGAGAAAGAGCTTCTCCCTCCATTTTTATAGGTTTCACGCATAGGAGGCTTGGATTTCGACATTTCTAGCTTGGATTCACTCATGGTTTACCTCCATTTCGGATTTGAGAGGTAATTTCTCATGTATAAAGTTAGGGTTTTGCATTCCTTTTTGGGATTGGGTTATCATATTCTTACATGTTGTGTTTATTCATGGTATTTGTGAGGTTTGGTCCCATTTTGGAGTTGGAATCTCCATTATGTTCATCAAGCATGGCATTTGGGAGCTAGGGCTTGGATTGGGGGCATACACGTGCATCCTAGGCTTGGATCTACACACCAATAACGTCAAGATCGCATTTTTCTACACATTTCATAGAGGTAGGTGCAATTTACATGGGTTTAAACTATTGACATGATAATATGGTATATATTATCATAGTGTTTGGTATTCTTGGGCCTATAATATGTATATAAATGAATTATGGAATAAATCTTGGAAGGAGATTATGGGTATTTGATATTCTAATTTGGGGATTATGTTCTTTACGGATTTTGGTATATTTTATACATTCTATGGAATATAGATTTATGGATTTTATGGTTAATTCCCATGTTTAATTGAGGTTTTGATTTTGATTTTAAGGTTATAATCATAATGAGAATTTATGTTGTTTATCATAATTTTGGATATAATTATGATGTTATTCGATTATGGGTTATATACCATATTTTGGAGATGACTTTGGTTCAAAAGAATCATTTTATGGTTTATTGCACTGCATGTTGGGCATAATCATGCATCAAATGGACTTAATGAATACTGGGTAAAAGTATTGCATAAAAAGGGGTCACTGGAATTGGACTACTTGCAGTCAATGGGACTTTGCGGTGTTTTCCATTCCTTTGGTCCTGGGGTACTTTCCGGTTCCAGGTAGGAACCCTTGTGTTCCCGAATCAGAGGCTACTTTCCGGTTCCAGGTAGGAACCCTTGTGTTGTCCTCTTGGAGGTTGGGTTTAAATCCTCCGTTTCCGCGCGAAGACTCCTGCGGGAGTGGTCGGTAATTAATGTAATTAATGTAAATTGGACATGAGTCACATGCATTGGGCATTATGCATTATTTGTTTTAAGTTATGGGTTATAACTTATTTTGGGTTTGTAACATACCTGGTTAGTATATTTCGTTTTAAATGATATAATTGGTTTTATTTATATCATTGCTTTAGTTTACTATGTTAAATTGTATCTACTGAGTCATCAGACTCACGCCTATTATTTTAAATGTTTTTCAGTATTACAGGATATGAAGTTTATGCGGAGGCACGCTTACTTGGGATTTATTAATGTATTTCATGGGGAGAATATGTATTAATTCATTTTATTGGGCCAATGTAAATGTAACTTTTAATCGGGGTTGTAATTGTAATTATTTAATGTTTTGCATACGTGGAATGCGATGCATGGGATGATACCAGTTTCATGGATGACAGGAAATTTTTATGAAATGAATTTTATAACAGATTTTCATGATGGTATGTCCTATCTACGGATGGGTCATGTCCAAAAAGGGGAAAAATTTTAAAATGGTTGAGATTTTAACACGTGTCATCCACGTTTTATCAAAAGATTGGTTAAAATAAAGCTCCTTTTATTATTATTGATCACGGCTTAATTAATTTGGGTCGTGACAATTCTTTTTGGTATCAGAGCTTGCTAGTAGATCCACATGGGGTGATATGTGGGGGAATAGCATATACGTAGGTATATACATATTGGGGTTATAACCTATACGGTGTAAAACATAGAGACATGTTAGGTACACATGTTGATAACTTTGATTTTGGGTATAATTGAAGATTTATAATTTTGTTGATAGAGTACCAACACATCTTGCGAACATAGAAACATGTTAGGCACACATGTTCTGGGCTGTAGTTGATTCATGACAGAGGTAATTGGGCATATGCATAATTCCATGAGGAATTGTTTTCATATGCAATTAGGATGGGAAATCCTAATGAGGATGTGGGCATATACATTTGTAGGCACACATATGCATCTTGGGTTGGTTGTTACCCATGGTTTGAGGAGTTGAGTGCATGGCATGTGCATTAGTTGTGGCCTAGGAGATGGGCTCATGTGAGAGAGTTAGAATGTCCAATGGTTTGGGACATCAATTATTTTCTTTATGATTTTGGAGACCGAGTCTATGGTCAGGGGCCTAACATGCGTTTTTCCCTTGGTGTATCTTTGATTTTGCTACTTTGAGATTGTCAGGTTTGACAATCTTTGTGTTGGCTTATTGATTGTGCTTTGTGCGGTATTTGTTCTATTGGGTGGCAATTAGTGGTCAATGGTCCTAGGGATCATTTGTATTCTATAGTGCATTTTGACCTTGATGATTTGAGATTATCTGGTTTGATAATCTTTGTATCGATATGTAAGATTGCTATGTGCAATATTTGTTTGAATTGGGTGGATTCTTGTGGTCCATATTCCATGGATCCACATTCTTTTGATTCGTAGGCGATTAACCTTATGCTTTGTTGGATGTTATATATATATATTGGTTATATATGTAAATTGGATGATTTGAAATGTTTTGGGGCTGTAGACATGACGCTGGGTGCGCGATGTCGTGATATGTGTGAAGTATAGGTGTAGTATTTTTATGGTGGTACTTGTATAAGTACGAATCGCTTTTAATATTGAGATGCTTGAGTCTCATGGATTATATTGGGTTGTTGGAATACACCTATGTATATCTCTATGGTGAGATATAGGTATGTATATATGTATTGGTTTACACCTATGGGATTGTGATAGGTGTGATTTTGTTATAATTGTGATATGCGATGTGTATGTGTTATGACTTGACGGTTTGCAAGTAAATGTGTTTGTTGGATGTGTTGTTATGGTGGATTGCATTCACATAGTTGAGGAATATGGGTGTAGGTTCTTGTGAGAGCCTTAATTCTTGTTGAGTGAGTTCTTAGAAAGAACTCATGAATTTGTTTGATTTGCTATTCATAAGGTGGCTATGTGTTTATTTGTTTAGTATATGTTTGGGTTTGGCTTTGAGCAATGTGTGTTCATTGCTAGTTGTTACTTTGATTAAATCCGGCAGTAGTGGGATGGATGTGGTAAGATCACATGTGTGGGAGCTTGTGATCATTTATGTAATATTGGATGTTTTGAATGTATTGTGGGCTTGGAAATTGTCTGCTTCTTGTTATATGTGATGTAACACCAATTTAGTTGTGATTTTGTGTTAAGCTTTGAAGACTGTATAGTCTTTTGTATTTGTAATGCTTAGTAAGATTGGTGAGTGACACCAATTGTATTGTGATTTTGTATGGAGAATTGGTTGCTTGTGAGCTAACTATGATAGTTAGTTTCATTATGTTTGTGTTAGTGGGTATTCCACATTCATTACTTTCTTTTATAATGAATTGTCATTGAGTTCGATGTGTTTGAGACTTGTGAGCTAACCATGGTGGTTAACTCCAACATGTTTGTATTTGACGGGTATTTTGTTATTCTTTTCTTTTTACTCATGACGAAATGTCATCAAATTTGGTTTGGCGAAATTTGGGGACAAATTTCCTATTAGTTGGGGAGAATTGTAATACCCGTAATTTTTAAATAGGGTATTAAGGGATTAATCTATGGTTAACGTAGCTAATCCCTTGATTTTTCAAATAACTACATGCATGAGTAATGCATGTGTATAATATTATGATGTTGGATATGTTTTGATGCTTGTTTTGTGCATTGAGTATCTTTCGGGTGCGTTTAGCCTTATTTGCAACTTAAGGGTTTGAGCTGCTGAAATTTGGCTAAGTGTGGGGGAAAAAGTGAATTTTCGTAAATCTTCGTTTTAAAGGATAATTTTTGGCGGTAATGGGAGTTTATAATATTATAAGACACTGGTGATTTAATGGGATTTTATTAGCATGTTTGGATTGGTTTCCTCACATGTTTGTTTTAGGAAAATCTGTCGGGCGACGGTTTTTGTACTAAAACTTGGAAATGAGATTTTGATATATTGGGTATTTGATTTTTCTAATATTTTATTTGGATTCAAATGGGGGGTTATTTGCTTATTTTCATTAAATTACTTAAATGTTTTTAATGAAATAAGGCTGATGTCTGTGCTGATGAGGTGTAGTCTGACTGACTACCAATTTTTCTGCTGACTGTGTGTTTCAGACGTCTGAAACACATTTCAGACGTCTGAAAGTTACATTCAAACGTCTGAAAGTTCCAGAGAGCGAGGTTTTCTGGAATATAGTTTCAGACGTCTGAAACTACATTTCAGACGTCTGAAAGTTGCGATCTGCAGATTTCATAAAGGGTTAAAATGACATTTTTGCCCCCCTTTTCTGTATAAACCCATCTAACTCGTCCCAAACACTCCAGATCTGGTTTTTTTGGAGCATGGGAGAGCTAGAGAGAGAATGGGAGAGAAAGAGAGGGTACGGTGGAGAGAGAAAGAGCTTCTCCCTCCATTTTTATAGGTTTCACGCATAGGAGGCTTGGATTTCGACATTTCTAGCTTGGATTCACTCATGGTTTACCTCCATTTCGGATTTGAGAGGTAATTTCTCATGTACAAAGTTAGGGTTTTGCATTCCTTTTTGGGATTGGGTTATCATATTCTTACATGTTGTGTTTATTCATGGTATTTGTGAGGTTTGGTCCCATTTTGGAGTTGGAATCTCCATTATGTTCATCAAGCATGGCATTTGGGAGCTAGGGCTTGGATTGGGGGCATACACGTGCATCCTAGGCTTGGATCTACACACCAATAACGTCAAGATCGCATTTTTCTACACATTTCATAGAGGTAGGTGCAATTTACATGGGTTTAAACTATTGACATGATAATATGGTATATATTATCATAGTGTTTAGTATTCTTGGGCCTAGAATATGTATATAAATGAATTATGGAATAAATCTTGGAAGGAGATTATGGGTATTTGATATTCTAATTTGGGGATTATGTTCTTTACGGATTTTGGTATATTTTATACATTCTATGGAATATAGATTTATGGATTTTATGGTTAATTCCCATGTTTAATTGAGGTTTTGATTTTGATTTTAAGGTTATAATCATAATGAGAATTTATGTTGTTTATCATAATTTTGGATATAATTATGATGTTATTCGATTATGGGTTATATACCATATTTTGGAGATGACTTTGGTTCAAAAGAATCATTTTATGGTTTATTGCACTGCATGTTGGGCATAATCATGCATCAAATGGACTTAATGAATACTGGGTAAAAGTATTGCATAAAAAGGGGTCACTGGAATTAGACTACTTGCAGTCAATGGGACTTTGCGGTGTTTTCCATTCCTTTGGTCCTGGGGTACTTTCCGGTTCCAAGTAGGAACCCTTGTGTTCCTGAATCAGAGGCTACTTTTCGGTTCCAGGTAGGAACCCTTGTGTTGTCCTCTTGGAGGTGGGGTTTAAATCCTCCGTTTTCGCGCGAAGACTCTTGCGGGAGTGGTCGGTAATTAATGTAATTAATGTAAATTGGACATGAGTCACATGCATTGGGCATTATGCATTATTTGTTTTAAGTTATGGGTTATAACTTATTTTGGGTTTGTAACATACCTGGTTAGTATATTTCGTTTTAAATGATATAATTGGTTTTATTTATATCATTGCTTTAGTTTACTATGTTAAATTGTATCTACTGAGTCATCGGACTCACGCCTATTATTTTAAATGTTTTTCAGTATTACAGGATATGAAGTTTATGCAGAGGCACGCTTACTTGGGATTTATTAATGTATTTCATGGGGAGAATATGTATTAATTCATTTTATTGGGCCAATGTAAATGTAACTTTTAATCGGGGTTGTAATTGTAATTATTTAATGTTTTGCATACGTGGAATGCGATGCATGGGATGATACCAGTTTCATGGATGACAGGAAATTTTTATGAAATGAATTTTATAACAGATTTTCATGATGGTATGTCCTATCTACGGATGGGTCATGTCCAAAAAGGAGAAAAATTTTAAAATGGTTGAGATTTTAACACGTGTCATCCACGTTTTATCAAAAGATTGGTTAAAATAAAGCTCCTTTTATTATTATTGATCACGGCTTAATTAATTTGGGCCGTGACATTAAGTGTGAGAAAATACCTCTAAAATGCAAAGGAATTAGTGAGGATGAACATCCATGCCAAAATCTATGAAATCTAAGCTCAACCCACTAAAAGCAAGCTCTAAGAACACATGTATGAACCCAAACAAGAAACCCTAACTCTAAATGCCATGAATGATGCTCCCCCATACCATCCAAGAGTGAACCCTAGCTGGAAATGGAAGGAGAATATCCAAAAACACATAAAACCCATATAAATTGAGGAAAGAAACTCATCCAAACACCCATTCTCTCTCCCCCATGTTTTTTCTCTCTCTCTAGCTCTCTCCCAAGCCAAAAACCAGAAAAACAAACCCCCAAAGTCGGGCTTGAAGGTATATATAAAGGGGTGGGGGCATATGCGTCATTTCATCACTTAAAAACATGAATTTTTGCCAAACCCGAGTGATATAGTCGACTACATGCAATGTGTAGTCGACTAAACATTCCAGAATGCCAAAATGAACCATGTAATTGACTACATGAAAGATGTAGTCGACTACATCATGACTTGTAGTTGACTACATGTCACTTGTAGTCAACTAAATCCACCTCTGCACACACCATGCATTATTTTCATTGAAAACATTGAAGTAAATCCTTTGCTTTAAGTTATTTAATGAAAATAAGCAAACAACCCCCTATTTGAATCCAAATAAAATATCATAAAAATCAAATTCCCAATATATCAAAATCTCATTTTCCAGTTTTAGTACAAAATCCGTCTCCTGACAGATTTTCCTAAAACAAACATGTGAGGAACCCAATCCAAACATCCTAATAAATTCCCACAAAATCACCAATGTCTTATAATATTATAAACTTCCATTACCACAAAAAATTATCTTTAAAAACGAAGATTTGCGAAAATTCACTTTTCCTCAATACTTAGCCAAATTTCAGCAGCTTAAACCCTTAAGTTGCAAATAAGGCTAAATGCATCCAAAAGATACTTGATGCACAAAGCAAGCATCAAAACACATACATCATCATCACATACATTACCCAATCGTGAAGTCATCCAACAAATCATGGGATTAACTATGTTAACCATAGATTAAACCCTTAATACCTTATTTAAAAATTACGGGTGTTACAGGAAATAATTAAGAAATTATGTTAATTTTGAATATATGCTTAATATGAATTTAGGCATTTATATATTTTGGAATTATGAATTTATGGATGTAATTCATATGGTTATTGTTGGAGTTATTTTATGATTTCAAGTATGTAAATCATAATGGATATTTATGTTGTTTATTTTATCATAAATTGGTATAATTATGATATTATTATTTTTTACTATGGTTTATATGGCATATTTTAGATATGATTTTGGTTATAGTCATTTTATCGTTTATTAAATTTCATGTTGGGCATGTTCATGCATGAAATGGAATTAATGAATACTTGGTAAAAGTTATATGTAAAAGGGGTCATTGGAATTGGACTACTTATAGTTAAGGGACTTTGCGGTGTTTTCCTTTCTTCTAGTCCTGGGTACTTTCTGGTTCCAAGTAGGAACCCTTGTGATCCCGAATTAAGGCTACTTTTCGGACCTAGGTAGGGATCCATAGTGTTGTCCTCACAAGAGGCTACTTTCCATCCTTGCGAGGGTATAGTATTGTCCTCTTAGATAATCCTCTCTTTCTGCTCAAAGACTCCTATGGGAGTGGTTGGTAATTGATAGAATTAATGTAAATTGGACATGAGTCACATGCATTGGGTATTATGCATTATTTACTTTAAGTTATGGATTATAACTTGATTTGGATTCGTTTTAATATACTCGGATAGTATAATTTGATTTAAATGATATAATTGGATTTTATTTATATCATCACTTTAGTTTACTATGTTAAATTGTATCTACTGAGTTGTTGAACTTACGCCTATCATTTTAAATGTTTTTCAGATAATTCAAAGATTAGTTTATGCTATCATAGGCGGAAGCATGCTTAATGGAAATTTTATTATGTTGATTATTGATGTATTTTTAAGGGAAAAATACTGTGTATTAATTTAATTGGTTTTCATTTGGGCTAATGCGATTGTAATTAAGGGTTGTAATTTTAATTATTTATGGATGCGGGTAATTGTAGAATGCGATGCATGGGATGATACAACTTGTATAGATGACTAAAAATTTTTACAAATGGATTTTTTAACAGGTTTTCATGATGGTATGTCCTATTTACGGATGGATTATGCCCGAAACCTTTTGAAATGGTTGAGGTTTTGATACGTGTCATTCTCTTTTATTCCAATGATTTATTAAATAAAGCTTGTTTTATTATTATTGATCACGGCTTAATTAATTTGGGTCGCGACATTGACAAGCAATAATATTAATTATTGTAGATGCACTGCTCATCTACAACATAATGATGGATTTGCCCTATTTTTTTTACCATATATGTGCTTTTTTTAAAAGGGTATTATAGGTATTGCAGTGAAACCAAGTTGGTAGTCAATGTGTATCATGTTAATAGTCAATTTGTAGCAAGTTGACAAGCAGTAATGTTACTGTAGATGCATTGTTCATCTATAGTATAATTATGGATTTGCCCTTTTTCCCCCACATATGTGCTTTTTTTAAGAGGGTATTATAAGTATTGTAGTGATACCAGGTTGGTAGTCAATGTGGATCATGTTCATAGTCAGTTTTTAGCAAGTTGACAAGCAATAATGTCACATATAGCATTACCTTTGAGCCTAAATTTAACATGACCAACTAGCAAATAACATTAAGCATGTGCGTAGCACGTTCCTCACCCTAGTTTTTTTATTAAAAAAAAAATAGTAAAGGGAAGGGTCAAGCCAACAGTAAAGACAACATACGGTAATTATGAGGTGAATAATTTATTGCCAATGCTTAACATTGGCATAACCCATAAATCTATGAGAATGCAAGCCAATGTTTGAGTTATGTCTCTTGAGAATTTTTTTTTTATTTATATTTTTTTTAAAACATAACAATAATAACACTGGTGACATGTAGCTTAATATATCCAAGTTCAAAGAATATGTCGATCTACCTTAGTACTATCTGGAGGAGAGAAAAATACAAGCAAACTTTACTTATATATAGATATACGAGGTAAGAAAACATTACTTATACCCCACTAATACACAAGGTACAACTTGTTATCCTAAGTATACAACCCTAGAGAGGGGGTGAATAGGGTTTTTGGCCAAATTAAAATCTAATGCAAGAGTAAGAAATACCACAAGTATGCAATAAAGATGAGATATAGAGAGAGAGAATGCAAACGATTTTAACAAGGTTCGGCTCCCCGCCTACGTCCTCGCCTCAAGAGCTCGTTTGAAAATTCAAATCCACTAAATCAATTTTCTTCTAAGGTGAAGACAAGACCTTTACACAGCAACAAGTGTTCTTCCCAAACACTTACACAAAGCCCTCTTCAAGAGCTTCAAAGCTTAGGTTTCCATAACCCTCTAATACAAGAAGATTTGATGATTGTTTAGTGTACAAGAAACTCTCCACAAGAGTAGAGATGCATGAACACAGATTTAAAAGCTCACTCAACTAGGATTGATATCTCAATAATTGCTCACTTGAATTTCTAGGGTTTGAAAGTGAATAGCAATCAATGAATTTGTTCTTTGCTTAATCAATACTCATAAATGAGTTTAAGGCTTGTATATATAGCCAAGGAGTCCAATATGACCGTTTTGTAACAATTAATGCCAGGAAAGGAGGTTTGGTGGGCATTTAATGCTTCAAACGTCCGTTTGAAAACTAGTCGTTATGACTCAGCCCGAGTCTTTCAGCCGGTTGAAGTATCTTTCAGCCGTCTAAAACTTCCTTTTCAGTTGTCTGAAGAAGGCTACTAAAGTATCCAGAGAGGGTCATTTTTGGGGATACATGAGTCAAGCTCTCAGCCGTCTGAACTCATCTTTCAAGTGGCTCAAATGGATTTTCAAACGGTTCTAAAATACCAGAGAGCTGATATTTTCTTAAGTTCAAACTTCAGCCTGCTAAAACATCACTTTCAACCATTTGAAAAACCTTTTAGCTGTCTGAAAAACCTTTCAGCAGTCTAAAAGTTCCCTGTTTTAGACTGCTAAAATACTAAGTCTTTGGGATTGAAATCCCTAGACTTGGGCAGTGTGATTAATTCCTTTTTTAGCATAAAAAAGTGATTATAATAAGGTTTAAGCTCTTGAATCTTGAGTAAGCATGATTGTGATTCAATCTAACAAAATAATCCTAACAATCTCTCAACTTAGACTAGATTCTTCATTTGGTCAACCTTGGATTGTTGGATAGACTATAACATGCTTTTCCTTTGCTATGGATGATGCTATTGAGTCTCTTGCACTTGATTCATGACTTTGATACCTGTCTTAATGATACTTAGATTTCATTAGTCTTTAAACATCTTTTGTGCATTGTTATCATTAAAATCAATAGAAATTAGGCCACTTAGGCCAACGCAACTCTCAATGCGAGTGTTGATATAAGTTATATAAGCACGTGCTTACCTAATCATCATCCTATATCTATATATATAATAGATTAATTATATATGAAATATTCTATAACTAGCATGTTATAGTAGCATAAATTGTTTTTTCATATATTTAAATTAAAATGTAGGCCTTACCCAAAATAATAAAAAATGAAAAATGAAAAAAGGATGTAGGATGTAATAGCCACATGCTTTATCATATATATGATGTGAATAAAGGTGCGACTTGGGTTGGGTCAACTCAACTAACCCGCACCTGACTTAAGCTTTGGAAGGGTTTGGGCAATCAATTTTAATCTATGGGTTGGGCATAGAAAGGAAAATGATTGACAAAACTGAATTTGAGTTGGTTATGGTTAGAGGCTTGACCAATGTGCCCAACTAAAAAACTCAAATGTGTATTATTTAATTTTAAACAAAATGTACACATTCTATATTTAACTAAAGGCAAAACAATTAAGTAACCTTTTATGTTGACTCTAACCCTATTCTTTATATTTGATTACTCCTTATGCATAAGTGCATTTACAATTTTTTTAAAAAATATTTTATAATAGAGATTTACATATGATCCTGATGTAATGGGTAACCCAAGCCTAACCCATCCAACCCAATCGATCAGACAATGAGCAAACCCTGCTTATATAACAGAGTTCAAGCTAGTCATGGGTGAAGGGTTTGGGTTGGATATGATCACGACCAGCCAAGGGCTTTATTCACTCGAATTGATCGAGCATGGGCAAACCACCAAACCCATGCCCACACGCCACACCCCTCCTGTGGATGACATCTATTTATTCTTAAAATTTATTATCCAAATTTCATGATTTTAACATTTTCTTTATCGAATGAATATTTGAATGGTAACTTATATTTGAACAAAAACCCTAAGAGCATCTAATCGACTTTTTATTATTATTTATAAGTGGTTAATTAAGTAGAGCTTAATGATTTTTTATGTTTGGATCTTGTTTTTATTTACTTAATTATTTTTTTTTGTATTGAGTTAGAAACTTGCATGTCCAAGTATTGTTAGTGAATTAGTTGTTTTCTTTTTCTTTTTCTTTTTTTTTTTCCTTTTTTCATTTAAAAAGTTGGGGAAAAGCTAGTGTGATTTAAAACTTTATTGTAAAAACAATAAAAATGAAACTCAAAATTTTTTGGGCTATGCTATTGCCACCACATAAAATACTCTAAGCTCTCACTTAATTTATATATTTTAATTTTTATGAAAAATATTAAAAAAATTTACAAAAACTAATCACGTAATTTACTAGATAACATCATTCCGGACAACTTTGTAAAAGAATTTGTTTCCAAAATTCGTCATTTAAGTACACTTTTTGGCCATTTTTCATGGAAAATGAATAAAGATTGTAAATAGTCAAAAAGTCTACTTAAATGATAGATTTTGGAAAAAATTCATTCTACAAAGTTGTTCAGAACGATGTTTTCTAGTGAATAATGTGACTAGTTTCGTAAAAATCTTTTATATTTTTCATAAAATCTTAAAAGTATAAACTAATAGGGGGGTTTAGAATACTTTATGTGGTGGCAATAGCCCACCTCAATTTTTTTATTTTTTTAAAATACTGCATTTGTAAAGTTTCTAATAATATAACTTGTACCATATAGTTCATATATAACCATCAACTTTTACTCCTTTTTCTTTTGGGTTTCATTGGAAGGAAATCAATTCCTAGATTTACAAACTACCTAAACCACATTTACTTCTGTTACCATTACCACCACTATGCCACAAGGGCTGGTGGTAACTTCTACTATTTAACTTTATCTGTTTTTGTGAAAAAATATTCTAAATAATACACATTTCTACAACTCTTTTAATAGATATATGTGTTTTTTTTTTTTTTTAATAAAGAAAATTCGAATCAAGGTACAAAGTATAATCCTACATCTTTATGATCATACTCGAATGACATCTTTTTTCTGTCATTAAAGTTGACATGAAGAGATCAAAACAAGTACCTAAAATTACTAGATAGAGAAGTTATAATATGTACTTCAAAGGTTTTATTTTTTTTGGAAACTCATGGGAATAATACATTGGTCAAAGTAAGTTTGGTTTTCTATTTCAAAAGTAATTCTCAAAGACTTAAAAAATAAAACAAAGTGTGAAAATTTTGTTTAGAGTGCAAAAAATTATTATGTGAATTTTTCTTTTTGAAAAAAAAAAATCATTTTTTAGGAACACCAATTTAAAAAATGTTCTTCAATTTTATTTTTTGCTCTTAGGCTTAAAAAAAAAAAAAAAAAAAGGGTATTGAATATTCTATATTCTGAACTTATTATTTTTTTTTGAAAGAACTATTGTTTGAAAATGGAACAAAAACATCCTACATATCTAAAGGTTTTTATTTATTTATTATTATTAAATAAAACAAAATAATTAGAGTAGATTTTTTTATACTCTTTAACAGCCTAACACAAATATCCAAACATGTAGCCGAACTTATCCTTAAAATGTGAGTAAAGATAAGTCACTACTCACTACTCACTACACATTAATTAAAACTCAGAATAATTCTGTTAATGATTAGTTCGATAAAAAAAAAAATTGGTAAGTCGAACGTAAGACCATAATAGGGATTTAGAGTTAAAAAAATTTAGTGTATGTGATCTCACTCCCACGTAGTGATGGGGAAATGCATATAAGCCATAGATTTATAGACCGAATGGGAGCATATATTAAGAACATGAGGACGACTCGGTATAGCCGTTGGATTTTAGTGACGACACCCATGATTGTGCTCTGATGGATTTTCTATTGTTGTCTTTCCCTTTGGAGGATCACCCTTTATGAACCTGCATTCTACTGAATAATCTTACCTACTTTGATTGACTTTGATGTGAATCCATTGTCCAAATTCTTGTTTTTTTCCTTTTGGGTAAGTGATTGTCCAAATTCCAAAATAATGGATGCGTGGTCATAGAAATGACACACAGCAGTCCCTTTTGTCCTTCTTTCCATTTGTCTTAAATACCCTCCGAGCAAGCATTCACCATCCATAACTTTATTAAAGCATCCCCGGCCAAGGACGGAGGCAGCACTATTGAGGGGGCAGCTGCCTCTCTGCCTTTGTTAAATAAAATTTTATTACCTTAAATTTTTTCGATGTTTTACATTTATCTCACCTAAATTTTGTTCCCCCCCTGCCCCCTTCTTTTTTTTTCCTCATCTCTCTTATTTTTTACTTTTTCCTCTTTATAAAAGTTTTAATTCTCACAATCTCTCATTTCGCTAAAAGGGACTTAATATTTTTTTCATTGTCTTCCATTAAAAATATGATTTATCAATAAATCATAAATTTTTAAAACCTTTTTTTTACGTCAAAATCATAAGATAGGAGAAAATTTTTTAACTAAAACATTTTCAATTTTAAAATAGGAATAAAGTACTAAAAATCAACCAAAGTTTGCCTCCCCTAATGAAAAATTTTGGCTTGGTCCCTGATCCCAGCTCCACCAAAGATTCCCCACCCTAATAAAGCATACCAAAATCTTTTTTTTTTTTTTTTTTTTTAAAAGAGCATCCCCAAATCTACGAATCCATCCACAATCATGTTCGGCCAACTCCATTTTTCTAGCGAATTTAAATTTCATCGTCCTAATCATCCCGACATAAGCAAAGCATCCCAACCATATTGTTGATTTAATTAATTCTTATTGTATTTTTGTACATTTTTCACTATAGGTTTTTTTAATAAAAATGGTTCAAAAAAAAAATGGGATTACTATTAATAAAAATACTCAAATGTAGGCTATAGGGTTAAACAATCTTTTGATGGGATTATTACTAAAATTATTATTCTAAATAGGGTTATTGCCAATTTCTCCTTTATTTTATTTTATATTGTTATTTCATTTATTTGCCTTTCTTCTTTGAATTTCATCATTTTCCATGATAGCATTATCTATTCATATTTGTTGCATGGTATAGTATTACTTGTTCATATTTATTGCATGGTTACTTGATTTAGTGTTTAGCTCATTTCGGTTTCTTTTTTAATCATAACCAATGAAGATGTGGTAGGAGTTGGTCCTTCAATCAGGCCGTGCCTGGTGCCTAAACACCTTTCCAATGCACCCTAACACTGAACAGTAAGTAATGTTAGATGCCTACTAGGGGTCAATTTAGTCGTTGGACCATAAACCCAAGTGGCAACTCTTCTCCAGACTAGTCCTCAAGGCTAGTACCATATTCTCAAATCCATGTGTTATAACTTGGCACTCACATGCTCCCTTACCAACCAAGCTCCGCTTCTTGAACTAGGAGACTGTTCAGTTAGGAGCCCTTATAGTAGCCTTCTTAAAACTAAGAAGGAGGAATTCTACATGGATTCCAAACAGTAGTAACCGGTCATTACCCATCTAAAGGGTATAGCCCATAATTCACTTTTACAAAAACAGTAACCGGTCATTACCCATCTATAGAGTTAGGGCCTGTTTGTCTGCATATTTGGGTTTAAATACACCCATCTCTGAATTAAAGTAATCAATCACAAAGTTGTTGGCACTTTATTTGGGTTTGAGTTCGAAATTTCTCTCATTTCAAAATATAATTTGTGAATTTTTAATTAAGTAATAAAATTTAGTAAATTGGTTAACATTCCCAATTTCTTTCCCAATATTCGATTTTGCAAAATTCACTTACACTTACCTATACAGATCAAGTTAGCACCTAGTCTGAATCCAAATCTGTTGACAAGTCAGCGAGTAGGATTAATTTTCTCAATCAGGACTGCCTTCCACAAGACAGAAGTTCTGTTTTTTAGAACATTTTAGCGCAAGGGGATGTTGGGACAATACATGTAAACAAAACAATTCTCCCGTCGTTCTTCTTCTTGTTGTTTTTTCCCTTTCTTTCTTTATGGTTTAAAGAGAAATCCAAACCTCAGCATGGTAGGGCCTCATTAAGAATATCACTAATTCTTGAAGTTTTAAAAAACAAATCCCACACAATAAATGGCATAGGATCATTGTAAATGCCATAAAAATGTTAAAAGAAAACCTAAAAAAGAGGCTCATTCAAATGTTACTTATAAATATGTAACAAATCAAAAGGGAATGATTGCATTCCCAGTTGGGGGTCCAAACACCCTTCATAAAAAAAGATATATGGATCAAAAAACCATTATATATGGATCAAAAACATTTATCAACTATGATTGAAATAAACTCAGTAAACAGTATATATGGATCAAAAAAAGATATGACATTGGTATAATTAGACATTGAGAAGAAGTGAAATCTTCACTTGTAAATATCGGCTCAACTGATATCCAAAACAGAACCCAAACAACACGACAGATGGGTATGATCAGTGCATCAGATGGTAAGATTTTCTTGAATGGCTGTAAATGTGCCCACTATGTTCCCACCCACATCTGGGAATGTTTCGCAGCCAGGAAGAGGCTTCACCTTACCTGTTCGATCAACTTCGACTGGATACTTTAGAAGGTGACCCTTCATTTCAGTTACCTCGTCAGCCGCAAATTGTCTCCAGTTGAGCTCACTCAACGACCTTACCCGTCTCACACATTCAAGACTCTCAGGTTGCTTAAAGCACTGTTCTGTAGTTCCAATGTGCTCTGCCCATAGTGACTTCCTATATCCATAGATCTGTACTTAGACACAGAAGAAGCTAGTCACATATTGACTCCCTAGTCGATCATTTATAAATAAATGAGGATTTCACAAAAAATTAGTAGTAGAATATCAATAGCGCTAATCATAACAAGCTAAAAGTTGAAGAAACCTCCACTTTTCTTTCCTTCTATTAAGAAATAATCCTCACAGACCGTACGAGCATTGGTCAAATGGAAAATGCAAACTTGTAACCGAATCACATGTCAATACAAGCGAACATAAAATCAGACATAGACTTACCACTAGCATGCCTTATTCTTTGGCTGCTCGACAATTGTATAAGATCGGTAATTGTGTTTCTCGGACAAAGAGCTATTCTCAATAGTGCCCATGGTAAACAATTTTTACTTATTGAAGAGCTTTATATTTAATAACTTCCATGCACTTCCAGGGATTAATTTGACTTACCAACTGACTGCAAACTAACTTGAAGTTTAAGTTCCAACCTTTGGTCTTATGTTCTAAGTACTCCCTTTGCCATTGCTCATAGGCTCACAGCATTACACATATATAAATAGAAGTTGACACCACATAGTATGAATATATCCGAATAATTATATATTTTATTTATTCAATCGTACCTGCCCAAGTGGATTAGAGAGTTTTTTTTTGCCCATGTATAATAAGGCTGATATGCACCCATTGCTATTTCAGTGTCTCTGGTGCCTTCCAAGGAGCGTTGATTAATATTTGCAGACCCCAATATAACATACTCGTCATCCACTATCATTCCTTTTGAATGGACATAAATCATGAAGCGCCGGCTCTTCCAAGTGAGTGCCTTTGTTACAAATGGAGCATGTTAAATCTCACAAGCAAAATAAAAACACAACATTTGGAAAGAAAAATATGAAGCAGTAGTTAAGAGGATAAGAGACACACTTGAGGAGTGTTTGGTGCATTGGAATTTTTTAAACCAGAAGTGTCATCCCCATCTGCAGCCTCACGATTGCCAAGGCAGAAGAAATTCAGATAATCTTGTGGTTCATATTTGTGTTCAAGTCCAACCTCTACCAAGGCCTTGTAAATTGCTTCATACATCATTTGCATTGTTTTATGCTGCAGCAATAAACGATAATATCAAGTAGATAAGATGAGCACTGAGCCTACATATCGTGACATATCATATAAAAAATTAGTGCCAAATACAATGATAGTTTCATCCGTAAAATAAAAATTATAATTTCCTTGAAAATCAGTTTAGGTGTGGCACAATATCACTTGTAGAAAAGAAAAAATTGATCCATGTTAAGAGTTTCATAATGATATCTCATTTTCAAAGTTACTATCTAATAAATTTTTATCTTACAGTGATGTTTCATTAAAATAGTTTTAATATATGGATTTAGTTGTAAAATGGTACATAAAGTTTGAATATAAGACCCTGAAATGTAAATTAAAATGCAAAATACAATTTTGATTAATTTGAACACTAGTACTAAAATCACCACGAAGGATGATTTTTTTTTTTTCCTTCACACCAATATATTTACCATGCTAAAAAACTTAAGCTGTCTTGGTTTTTCAATGATTCTTTCTGATCCAATATTGTGTCATAATTTAACTATTATTACAGGCAGTAAGACAAGGGACATAGAATAACATACAAGCATTGCAATGGAGTTGACGGATATTCTATACACTTTTAAGCATCTCCAACCATGAGGAAAAATGTGAGGCAAAGCTACTTTTTGCCTTGTGTGAAAAGTAGGTGCTCCAATGGGTGATGCATTTGGTGAGGCAAATATAGCTTTGAGGCAAATCTTGAGCTATATTTGCCTCAAGAAATGGCTCACATGCAAATTGATTACATCATCCTCCAAGAAATGGTTGGAGGTGGAGGCAAATGTGGGTGAGGCATAAAAATGGCTCACATGCATTAGAGTAGTCACTTTTTTCATGTGATGCATTTTCACTGTAGTGATGCATATTCACACTGTAGCGATGTAAAAATGTATATAGCTCACCTAAATGGCTCAAAAGGTTGGAGATGCTAAAGGTTCTTAATCATTAAGGCATCAAATTGTTAGGAAAAAGAACCCTTTCCAACAACAGCATCAAAACACCATGTAGCAATGTATAATAAGAACTCACTTCCTAGAATCTTGCATAAAAATTCTACGTTAACTTTATATAACAAGTCACACTATAACTTTCCAAGGACTGTCACATCCATATGCTTCAAAACAATTAAAGCCCCCTCTTAGGGCATGTGTGCATATTCCATGAAGTCTAATAGCTACACTTTTTTTGACATGGTATTTCGATAAACAAAACAACTATATATTATTTATTATGGCCATTAATCAAAAGGGAGTCATCACCACAACTGATGATATGGAATCAATTTAGAAGTTCATGATATGACGCCATGTCACCATTTCAATTTTTAACTATCATCTGTCATGATGGCTCCCATTTTTCTATAATGGCTCCATTGTCAATAATGCATATGTAGGGAAATTGATATATAAAGCAGAGTCCATTTTTAAAGGACAAGTTGCAGTATAAGAGGAATATTCTACGAACTGGCATCATAGCGCTGTAATCTATCTCTAGCCAAGAATAGTTGCTCAAGACTATGCAGTATTTTATAAAAGATAGTTGAAGGCTTGGAGCCTACCTGCCAAAACAGAATCCTTTGAGTAGGAGTACTTGTAGGGACACCTTCTGGCCACATTGGGATAACAATATATGCAGAAAATCTCTCGTTCGCTCTGATTTTGTTAGCAATTTTAAGAGCAATTTCCATTGGTATTAAATTGTTTGCACCTGCAAATAAAAGGCATGATAACAGTTATGCATCCAGTAATGTCTCTTTGAATGCCAAGAAGTCAATGTTAAATAAAAAAAAATTAAAAAAAATCCTTGGAATTTTACAACAACCACCCAAACCCCATCTGCCATAAGATTTCAAGTCATCATCTCTTTTCAATAACTTACTCAACAATTGAACAGATCATAACTCTATAACCAATATGACATCTTAGTGTATTCTCATCCTTTCAGAATAGGTAACAGAGAAAATTTGGTAGTTTCAGAACTGCTGTATAGATACTATGAAGCAGAATGTCGAATTTGATTATCAAATTTGAAATTGAGAAATGTAAATACTCTAGAAACCAAAAATGATAAATTAATTTGTGGATTCTCAACCCTTCCGAATCCAGAACTGCAAAAAGTGAATAATTGCTAGTTGCAGAACATTGTAAATACATACAATGAAGCAGAAGGTCAAATACCCAATTCTCAAACTTGTAAATGACATATCAATATCAATTAAATAGAAATGTTTCTTGCCACCAAGCACAACAGTCATGAAAAGAATCACCTCACCTACAATTAATGCGTAAATCAAACTACGTAACAGGGACACCCATATATTAGCTATGTACAGTTTCAAACTCCTTATGTCTTTGTGAAGCATCGATACCCAAGCTGTATGAATGTACACAATTATCACACTCTTTTCCATTGTCGGTCCCCATATTGACACCTTATTTCCATATTGGGCACCCCAACCCCTGTCTATGTCCTTGCTTTGCAAGTAAAAAGCAATGATGAGGCGGTGAATAATATGTAATAGCTACCACTAGAAGGATTTGTGTCTTAACCATGTTTGGAAAGTTCAATACCCTTTACTTTTACTAACTAGAGCACCAACTGAAAAATATATAGCATAAAAAGGGTCTTGCTTGGCATCCAGGTTCCTTCTTGTCAAGGAAATTTCAAATGTATATATTCCAAGGCAGTAAGAAATTTCAGGTTACACTGACATGTTGTCATAGTACAGTAATAAATATTTCATAATTTCATTTCTATTTTTACCTAAAAGATTAGAGTTTCTCACCTAAGTCTTTGTAAGAAGCCCAATTATACGAGGACCCAAGGAAGTACTGGTTCTCAATATAAATGAAATGTTGGGCAGCACGGATTGCCTTTACATATGCTGTATGTATACTCATGTCTATCAGTACATTCTTCCCACAAACCAGGTTCTGTAACAACGTTGCATATTTTTAATTAAATGTCCTAGTCAATGAAATCAGATGCCACAATAATAAGAAGTGAAGCTAAGAAACAAACTTTTCTCACCCCGCTGGTAGCATCTTTTGGGTCCTTTGGGAAGCCTTTCACAGAATTGGAGTCAATTGAACGGAAAACCTTCAGTTGTTGTGAAATTCAGTCAAGTATTCATAAGGAAAAAAAAGTACTGAAAATCCAATAACAGTGAATAACATATAAGTTACCTGGACATGCCACGCCTCTGGATCATCCTCGCTTAGGCAAGGGGCATCTGCCATCCCAATGATGTCAGGTATTCTTTCAATCTTGAGTAAAGCATCATCATATGATGCTTTTAGTTTTTGAATCCCATGTGGTTTTGAAGCCATTAACCAACGCTCCTCAAAATTGGTAAGGATGTCATATGCTGCTGGACCATCAATTCGACAGTGTAAATCATGCCATGGTTCTCTAGGACAACCAACAGCAGGCCCCTGTTCAGGAAACAACAGAAATGAGTCAAAGGACATGAGAAGAGTAACTGAACGATTTAACATCATAATCTGATGTATTAGCGACATAAACTAACCTAGAATTGATTCCACAAGACCATGTGGGTAGTCTAGTACTGCATAGTTTTTCATTCACTTGACTCCAAATGTGATTTATGTAATGAATTATGTAAAGACAAGAATATCTCATAAGCTTGAACTACATGCTCATATCGTGTATAACTCATAGTATATAAATGAAAAACCTTCTCAATTTTTACATCAAGTTTTAAAAAAAAACAACTATAATAAGAAACATAAATTTTTAGACATCTGTGTCCATGTATAGTTACACTAGAGCAAAATCATGTATACAGACATTAGATTTTGGTTAGCAATTCCAGTTTTGGAAACCTTATTCTTTTCATTCAGTTATTCTATAATCTATCAATGAAAAGAACAATTACCGTGAAAGTAGGGTTATGATAGTCATCTTTGTGCAATGTCTGTGATGTCCTAAAAATAGGATGTTCTGGAGTATCATACCGTCCCATGCATAAATCAAGACCTCCCACAAATGCTATGAGCTTTCTCTTATTATGTCCTGCATCAGCATCCACAATCACAGTTTTCTGATGGTGGGTATAGATTGTTTCAACTTCCTGATAATCAAAAGGAAGAGGTTCAAAGCAAGCACTAAATATGAAATTAATTATACATGTATCAGGAAAACCTATGCATATAAAATAAAATCAATACAGGAAGTCAAAAACATAATAAAAGCAAGGTTTCCAGCATTTCTAAATATCAGCTTAATCTGGGACTTTGCATTACTTAAAGCATATAGAAAGAAAGTGTCACTTTCCACACATTAGTAACATGGTAAACCAACGGGCACTTAAATAGAACATCATGATGGATAAAATTCACAAAGGCTTAAAGTATTTACTTCTTTTGAGATTTGACATAATGGGGTACTCAAGGTTCCAAATTCTGCAACACAAGGTAATCATGTGGAAATAATGGCCTGAGAACAAGAAACGGAGTGGAACAAAATGTCCAATATAGCCATTTGCTGCCTACATGCTCAAAGTCAATCCAAATATTCTGAAGTGTACAGCTGGTCAGCTATATGAAATGTGACCCCCTATTGTGGATTAAAAAGTAAAGTTAACCCAAAAAAAATTAAAAATTAAAAAAATAAACAATCATATGATCAATGAGTCCGGAAATCTCAAAAGGAACTTCCAAATCTCTACCCATCCAAAAGATTGTGAAAAATATCTCCTTTTGAGATTGTGTCAGCATCATGTACTTTCCCTTATAATCTCTTTTTCCTATTTCAACTAGAGTTTATAAAGTTCTAACTTAGAAGTGTAATTTACTATTATTATAATCACTACAAACATGCTAGAAGGGGTACATCCAACCATAATAATTGTTGAATATATTCTTCCATTAATTTCATTCTTCTTCTTTGTTACATTTTCTTTCTTTCTTTTTTTTTTTTTTGGGTGGGGTGAGGGGGTTGTAAATTCTTCATTACATTTTACACCAGTTTCATTTTGCATTTCTTCTTTATCCTTTGAAAAACAAAAAAAGATAAGCAAAAGGCATAATTTCACCAACACATTGTTGATTACAAATCCAGGACTACCTCTTCAATTTTCCCTGCAAAACCTCGTAGAACTGTCTCATGAAATAAATCAGCATCAAATAACATTATGAGAGACAGAACCTTTTGCAATACTTAAAAGAATTAATGCAGAATGACCATAGACATTGATAAAATAATCCTTTATATCCAACCTGCTTTTTGGCCCAGCTATGTCCTTTTCTAGCAGATCGGGGGCAAAGTAGCACTTGTACTGAAGAGTGCTTGAAAAAACGACGAGTCTCCTCATCATGGGTTTGCATGATCCCATCCTACATATTATAAATTCAATGAATATACCTAGTGAGAGATGGGAAATAAAATAAAATAAAATTGTTTTTTACGTTATGGATGCACAAAATTGATTCAGGAATGGCATCTGAGGGATAATGTAATTTAAAAACAATATATTGATCTTACTAAAACAAACGCAAGGGAAAATCTTATATTACTACTCTATGCAACAAACCCTTACCTAAACTACTTGCTGTCAGTTGCTCAAATCCATTTTTGCAATATCCTACCTCATCCAGGGCCATATACAGAGGAAAATAATAGGATACAAAATCTACAAAGCAAAATGACAAGATCGATAAGGTAGTTAGCTAGTTAAGTAGTTCACAAGATTGAATGGCCAATTCTCCTCTGGACCCTCAATTCAATTGTTTTCCAAGAATGTTGAGCTGGGTTTGTAATACATTGATGTATCATATCAATTCCTTTAAGCCTCATAGACACATTAAAGGATAAAGCCAAGCATAACCTTTAATATAAAATCAAGTCATGATCAACCCTTCGGAGGCTAACATTGCATTACTTGACTGTTCATTTGCAACCAAAACACCCGCAAGCATTTCTACAAGACTACAACTATGAGGAGCAAAATAGTAGCCGTTTTTCCTATTATCGGGAGGGAAAAGATAAAAGCAGCTACCTCATTTTTTGGGAAAAAAAATTAACTGATTAAATTATAAACTCCATCACGGGGACCCATTCCCTTATCTAATGAACATTTTTGCATTTATAAGTTCTTACAATAAGATATTTTAAGAACCAAAGAAAAAGAGAAATCCTCCAAAGGATGAAATTCACCAAATTATGTTATAGAACATTTTGAGTCCAAATTATGTTATAGAACAGAATTGCAGCTTCATGAATCAAAAAAATTGTCCTTACCGTTTTATAGCCCAAAATGCTCCTGGAAGTAGGATCATCCCATACAAGTAGCAGCACTCTCACGCCTTCCTGTGACTTGGTTTTGAGAAGATCCCCTAAGATGTAATCTGTTGCATCACCAGTATCCCGAACCAGTCTCACTTTGTGGTACACTGACCACCCTGTAATGTAAATCAAACGACGGGCCTGACTTATTGCATTAAAGATGTCATGCCAACAATGTCCATGCTCGTAATGCACATCATGATGAAGCTTTAAATTGGGAAGGCAACCATCAACGACATGGGCATCTTGATAAAGTGTAACCTTACCACCTTTCCTAAGAGGAAAGTATGTACCAGGAACCCCATGGTAATTAGGACCTGACCCAACTCCGTGTTGATAAAGGGTCACTTTCTCCATAGGGGTGTAGTGAATTGATAGAGTCAGGACAGCTCCAGGCTTACAAGGCTTCCCGCTCGCATTAAGGACTGGGAAGGTTCCCTCAATTAAAATGCCCAGGCATAATTGCTCCACTGGGATTCCCACAGCACCTATAATCTGGGAGCCTACAACGTCATCGTCTTTGACAACGAAGTGCACTTCGGCTGCATAATGCGCAACGGGAACATGAAAATGCTGCATCCAAGAGGGGTCTTCGCTATTAGTAATCACAAAAGTCCTCCCAATTACAGCACCGGATATGGAAATCGTGACATACGGATCACTAGTTATCTTTTGAGGCTCCTGCCCTTCAATCTTCTTGCTGACCTTCCTAGATAATCTCCCAAACATGTCCCCTAAAGTCTTATGGAACATATCCATGTTAGGAAGGTTTTTGGCCTCCTTGACCCAAATATCTAAATTCCCATGTAGCAGCAATACCTTCAAAGACCCCTTAGTGGTCTCGAATGGCAGAATTTGTTGACCCTGACTGTGTTGCGAGCCTTCAAGCAGCGCAGAATCAGCATAAGCAGATTGAGCCATCTAAAACTTGAATTACAAGGAATCCCTTTATGCTTCAGTCAAGAAGGCAATATTGGCACTGATCAAACAGATATCAGACAACTAAACCTCAGCTAAGAGATTGCCCGGCCGGCAATAGCATAACTTAAAATCATGAATTGACGAATACCCATTTCATTTAGACATTGAATTGTCTTGTTGGTGGTCACTAGAGAAAGAAATGACACCAAATGAATCTTGGTTAGCTCAATAATGCAAAGAGGCAAAGCGAGAACTACCCGGGTGAGTCTGCTAGATTAATGAAAATTGAGGGGAGGTGGGGGTAGGAAATTAAGATTGGAATGTTGGGTTTATGGGTAGGTGTAAGAATGGGAAAGGTTGAACATGGTGGACCTGAAAATCTGAATCCGGGTAGAATAATGAATGTGAATATGCAGGAAAATATCGAATAGTTGTTGAATGAGTATAAAGAAAAAGAATAATAGAAATAACCCATTAATATTTATTTACAAGTGGATCATGTTCAATGGAAATTCAACTCCACCCGGGGGCTCGATTCTCAATAGAAATCCAGCAATACAAAAGGAAGTCAAACTGGGTCGGCTCCTTTGGTGCTGCTCCTTGTCTGTATTAAGGAGTTCTTTATTGTGTCATTGAACTTGAAGTAGACTCAAACTGACGTATATAATATAATATAATATACATACAGAAAGAGAGACCGTTGAAAATGGTTAGTGAGAGATTCCAAGTCGTGGCCGGCCAACTAAAGAAAAACGAGAGGAGGTGCTTGAAACGTTCCGCCTCTAAATTTCTTCTAATTGTCTTTTTATTTGTTGCACCTAGTTTTCTTCGTCAGAGGAGAAAATGGAAACGCATGGTTTCTTACCTGGGATTTTCAGAAACAGAGAAAGTATAGGGATACGGTCATGGCTCCATGTTTACTGTTTGGGATAGGATCCCCTCCAGTCCCCTCCCCTCCATTTCCATCCAGTCAACGGTCCTTAGATCGCCACATCTTCTTAAGTTAATCTAAGGGTCTAAAGCTAGCCACGTCATGTAGCCATTTACACTACTGCAGAACGGCAATGGCTTGTTTTAACGGAGAGTATGTTTCATCAATTCCGTCTCCGATCTTTTATACTTTTGCCTATGCCTCTGAAAACCATTCGCTAGAGAAAGTTGCCGGATTGCCGTCGGCCAGTATAGGGAACTAGATTAGCTTCTTAATATAAATATTTTAAAGCTAAAAATTTGTTAATTGATCTGTGATGTGGAAGATACCCATCGAGATCTAAGAGAGAAGCTCATCAACCCACTGAATTTTCACAAATCTAACCCAAGGCCTTAAAGTCTTAAACCCATTTTCAACCTCCACCATTAACATTGGCAACTAGAGATTGAACGGCTGTATAGTGAGCCGCCTTCAACAGGCCGACATCACCAACAAAAGCTTCTCTTCCCCCTACAAGTCTTGTGGTCAGTGATTTCACTTATCATGATTGTTGATTTGGAATTTTGGATATTTGTTTTTATGAAGACTCCAGATGAAAAGCTATGGAGGAGATGACATGGTGATTTGGTTTTTGGGCAAGTTTTATGGAGGATTGAAAACCGATGAAGAAGGTTGAAAATTCTTGCTGTTAGGAAAAGCCGTTCAACATTTTTGGACATGTAAAAGAGAACTTATGCAGGGTGAGGATGTGGCTAACTTTAGGCCTTTGGATCAATTTAAAGAGATGTGGCGGTTTAAGGTCCGTGAATTGGAGGGAAATGGAGGAGAGCAGACTGGAGAGGAGCTTAACCCACCATGGCTAACGCCAACTGTGCCAGGGTCAAACCCCGTCAGCTCGAGGACAACTCAGTCAATGGCGGGCATTGAGTTGGGTTTGGATTGAAAAACATCAATCCGATCCTAGATTTGGGTAATTGGGTTGGGACTAGACATACGGATCGAGCAATCCAACCAAGATGAACACAAATACACAATATCCAAAATGTATAATACTTGTAGCCTTCTAGGGTTTATATAAAATAGGATAAATTACAAGAAATTCGCCTAAAGTTTAATCCCTTTTCACATAACCCCTAATAAAAAGTCCAATGCAATGTTTTCTTTGGTTAGGTTTCGAGTGAAAATTTGAAAAAAAAAATTAGATAGAAAAACACTATAGGAAGAGATGAGAATATTGAGCACATGGGAGGGAATACTTATTTTTCACCCAATTTTCCCTCGATTTTTCATCCTAAAACCTAATCAATAAGGGACATTGCATGGATATTTCTTTTGGGGATTATGTGAAATAGAATTAGACCTTAGGGGATTTCTTGTAATTTGCCTTATAAAATATGATAACACGTTGGAAAAATATCACATCTCATATTCTTTACATATAAAATTTGATATAACTTAATATACTTGTTTGGGTCCTCCACATTTATAATTGGGGGAATTACAGCTAGGTCTAGCTACAAGTAACCAATTAAAATTCAATACAAATGGTTACTAACTTACTAGTAAATGACTACTAACTTAACTAAGAATGATTATCATAAATGACTACTAACTTCACCAAAAATGACTACTTATTATAATTGAATTGTAATTGGTTGCCCATAGCCGAACCTATCTATAATTCCCCCCTTAATGTAGGTTTTTATCTCATAAACTTAACATAATATCAGGGTATGTCGTTCTTAAGATGTTTTATTCACAAGCCCATATTTTGGGACTTTACCTAATAACATAGACTTTTAGGTTAGAAATTTAATACATGCCATTAAATAATTTGTGTGCATCTTAGTTTTATTATGGAAATGCACACACACAATTCTCCAAGCTGCAATGAATGTTTGAAAATTCAAGTAAGTTAACTTAGTCAATCTGCCCAACCCAAGCCTAACACCTAAATCTAGAAAATAAAGCTTGGCTTGTGTAAGTTATGGGTGAAGAAGTTCTATAAGACTCAAACCCAACACAAAGTTAGTGGGTTTCTGATCGAAATTGGGTGAACACATGTTACTTGTATAATAAATAAGTCATTTTCAAATTAACTCGCCTAACCTGTTTTGACTCGTTTAATAATCTTATTATGTTTGACATTATTACAGTTCGATACCTTTTCATTCACACCAGTGTTTTGAAACCCAACTCAACCCAGCCGGTTGAACCAAGTTCGACCAAACTCGACACACTTTCTGGACTGATTAATTCAATCAACCCAAAAAGTTATAAAACCAAACAACCCGACCAGATCAAGTGGTTCAACCATTAACCTACTAACCCAACCGGGTCAATTTTGCAATAAAGTAATGGTAAAATTAAATTTCAACTAATAAACAATTGCTTTTTCTTACAACTTTACGTTTTTTATTTTAGTTATTATTATTTATATTGTTTCCTTTAATATTATATGTTAATGATGACTTATTAGTTCTTAGTTTTCAAATCTAAACTTGAAATTTTAAATTTTATTAATACTTATGTGCTAAATTACATTTTTTATTCACTTTCCGCAATGTATTTTTCTATTAAAAATTATGATAAAATTTATCCTCATTATATATCTTAGCTGGTTGATCCATTTGACCCGACTGGTTGAACCAAGTCGAACCAATCCAATCACTTAACCGGATTAATGTCTAGACCGATTTTCAAAACATTGACTCACACACACACATACACATTTGTAAGATTAATATTTCATCAATCTAACTGTTGGATTAGATACTCTACTCATAAATGTCATACATGCCGAATTTCCAATTAATTGGATTTTGGGAGGCATTTCATCCATAAACTCACACTTCTTTTATAAATAAAAGTATAATTTGGAATACTTTATGAATGACATGGCTCTTAATTTCCGATTGAGTTAAACTTCAACATGCATTATGTTTATGAGTAGAGTATCTAATCCAACGATTGGATTGGTGAAATACTATACTTACGAAAAGATATTGAAAGGTGTAAGAATAAAAAGTTTTACACCAGATTTCAACGGAACCCTCTCTCTTTCTATATATATATATATATATATATATATATGCACAATCCTGGTTTGATATGGATGTGCTAATACGATACCATGCATTGGGGGTAGTAATCCGTGCAATAGCCTAATGTACAATATAATCTACCAATGTACTAGATATAACCCCCAATGCAGGTACTAATATAACTTCTATTAACACGTCCTACGTGATTACCAACATGGCCTCATTACTAAAACAAAAATGAAAACAAGAACCAAGTGTGGCCAATTCTTGAAGTTTTAATGTACGAAATCATTTTAAATGGCTTAAAAAAATAAACAGAAAACCTAAAAATAAAAGGGTAATTTAAATGCTATATATATATACAGTCCTAATATCAGGTGCACTTGATGTAATTTTGCATCAAGTACACTCTAAAACTCTTATGTGCAACTCATATTTGGCCAAACTAAAAATTGAATTAAATTTGATTCATATGTTGGTCATGCATGTCAAAAATCAAGTTGATTTAAGACTAAGAGTTGTTTCATTCAAAATATCCATAAATGTTATTGATTAAAAAATACACGTTTTGGATCGAATAACAATCAATCTCAAATCAACTTGATTTTTTGGCATGTGATGCTTACATTAGAAGGTTATCTAATCCAACGGTTGGATTCACAAAATACATATCATTAGAAAGAGTTTTGGAGTGCACCTGATATTAGTTGACTATACACACACACACACACAAAACAAGAGGGAATGATTAAAATGAACTCTCTAATAAATATAGACAGTCACAAAGCGCATAACTTATTTCCAGAAATATACAATAGTAATGATTAAAATAAACTCCCTAATTAGCATGAATCAATTAAAACAATATATGAGACATAGGAATAATTAGACATTAAACAGATGTAAATATCAACTCAATTGATATCCACGACAAAACCCAAAAAAGAGGACAGACTAGTAGCCACTAAGACCTGAGTATGATCAGTACATCAGATGGTGAGATTTTCTTGAATGACTATAAACGTGCCCACTATGTTCCCACCCATGTCTGGGAATGTTTCACAGCCTAGAAGGGGCTTTACCTTGCTCGTTCAATCAACTTCGACAGGATACTTTAGAAGGTGACCCTTCATTTCTGTTACCTCTTGTGTTGCAAATTGTCTCCAGTTGAGCTCACTAAACGACCTTACTTGTCTCACACATTCAAGACTCTCTAGTTGCTTAAAGCATTCCTCAAGCATACCAATGTGCTCTGCCCATAGTGACTTCCTATATCCATAGATCTGTACTTAGACACATAAATAGTTTGTTACATACTCATTCTATAGTTAATCATTCATAATTTATAAGGATTTCACGTAAAATAAATAGTAGAATATTGATAGCGCTAAGCATAACAAATAACAGTTTAAAATTGAAAACTAATATCTAAATATGAATTTTGAGTAAGAAGCTTTCCGATTGCATTGTGTCAAAAACATGACTTTAACATGGTCCTTGAGGGTATACTAGGTTCAACAATGCAAGTGGAAGTAGTGACCCTTTGAGTCTTTCTCAAAGCATGTCTTAAGGCATAAGTTTCTGTTTACCTTTATCTTGGATTGGGATAGATTGGACAAGACTATTCCAATTTAAGACAAATTCTTATGTCCCAAGAGGCGTGTGTATGTGCGTGCAGGTGTGCTAGTATTATGTTATGAAGCTCGAATACAAAATTTGTGGATATTAATAAATACGGCCAAATGAGGCCCTAACTTTAGACAAACGATTAAGAAGAGCTTATGAACACCATCTTAGATTCTTCCAGCCTCAATTAAGACAACTTTGACTTAATACTTGCAATAAATATAGCACCACAATATGAAAGATAAAGTGTAAAGTGAAGTGAATCACCTAACACATACTAACAAGTTGGTAAATAACAAATATCATATAACGTATAAAAGAGCAACGTCTTGTTTAATTTTTATAATGGCAATACAATTTAAGAGAAAAAAGGGGAGAAGTGCAAGAAATGAGCTCTTCTGGCCGACACAATCTCAGAAGGGAAGATTAGGAGAAGAATAAAAGGAAATACATATAGGGATAATGAGAAGGAGAAGATAAATTTGCACTGAGTAGATTACAAGAAACTAAAACATTGCAGGAAAAGTTGTAGTCATCGTTGTGTTGATTAAATTGAGAGAGAGAACGCTTCTTGTTGGAAGCTCTGTATCTATAGGTGTAGGCACCCCATTTTCAATCCTTAATGTTTCATCAGTTCTATTAAGCATTGACAGGTACAAACGAATGTTTCATGAGAGTTCTTGATAAGGTTAGGTAATTCTTGGAAGAGAATAAGAGATTGTAAGCTCTAATGGGCAATTTTGCCATCTAAAATCTCTTTCTTGAGGATATTTACATGTGTGATTTTAAAGTGTTTTTGTGTGTCCCACTAGTTTGGTTAGGAAGATAAACATGTTATGAACTTTCAGTTCGAATTTGGTTAAGTTTCGATGGAGATTAAAAACTTTGGCAAATTGAAGGGCATTTTTGTCATTGCACTTGTATAATTCTTGTTTGATCTTGGATTCTCTCCTGATTTGTTCCACTGCGCTCATATAAACAATAGGAATCTATTTATAAGCTCAATTTGAGTATTGAATGGCTTTAAGATGATTTTGGCTTATAATAGTCCATTTTGGCTAATATCATTTTATGCAAGAAAGGTTCATGTAACGCTACCTACGAGGATAGTTCTACCAAAAACCTTCCTCGCATGAATGTTTTGAATTTTATTTAATTATTATTATTATTTTATTTTAAAGTTTTGTAGCATGTTTAAGAGTATAATACTCCATCTGTTCCACAATGATGGGCCATTTTGCTACTTTATGTGTCCCAAAATGTTTGTCCATTTTGAAAAGTCAAATAATATTTTTTTTGAACTTTCCTATATTACCCTATATTATTTCAATAATTACTCTCAACATAAAACCCAATACCAAGTAAGAGATGGTATTTTTGGAAAGATAGAGTTTAATAAATGACAAATCAAGGTAATGATGGCTTTTCTTAAATTGCATGTTTTGTCAAACTTGACCTATCTTTGTGGGATAGAGGGCGTATCATTCTTGCATGTTAGGGATATTATGTCACGCCCCGACTCGGAGAGTCGACACGTGGATAAAAGTCAAAGTAAAAAGGTGTACACGTGGATAAGTCAGAGTATAAAAGTTGCGGAAGACTTAGTCAAATCCACGTGTATTTTTTTTTTTTTTTTAATAATTGTATCAGCTCATCAATAACACCCAAATAATTAACATGAAATGTTATGCTCACACGTCATGCCCAAAATAATATATGATCCCAAAATAATACCAACATCCCTGGCACATAGGTTGGATTCAAACTATTCAAGGTTCAATAAGTAATAACAGTAATAACAATAATAATAATAGTAATGTCTATACATCAAAATAACATAGTCTCTATGTAATGCACGTGCATCTATCCTCATCCATGACTATGTTAGTATGCAACCTTCACATTCCAACCTCAGATCATGCCACTAGGCATCCGCCATCGGCGAACCTTCATTCATCACCTGATCATCTGAAATAATAATAGGATGAGCTGCAAAGCCCAATAGGAAATATGTGTGGATTCTATACAATTAATATATGTGCAGATACATGGTATATGAATTAAAATCATTTAATAACTCAAATCAAATATCAGTCACAAATCAATACTTTGTGTGGGTTTTGAGTTAATTTCCCAAAATTCTCATAGTATCTCCAATTCCCAAGACTATGGGATCAAACCATGCATCAACCGTCGCTGATTACAGGTTACGTCGTCACGTCAACCCCCGGCTCAGCCAAGTACGAAAATAACCAACACCTACGCGGCGCTCTTCCTCGAGGGCTTCAGGGTCTTTCACCCAAGGGCACTTTACCCTGCTTGCTATTCGCAGAGTATTCTCAACGCAGGACACCATTCCATTGTGATGCCCCCACACGTTTGATGCATACCAAGACCCAAGGTCCATATATCCAAAACATTTTCCATCATTCAAATAAATATCCGAGTGTCCAAAAGTATCCATAAACATGTTTGATAAATTTCTAGAATTTCAGTAACATTTCTAAAGCATTTCCAAGTAAACAACATTTATAAAGCATTTTTCCAAGATCCAAGTATCATGAAAATTCCACACATTTAACAGATATTTCACAATAACATTTAAACGAGTATATAACCATGTATCTTTAAGGAACAATATAAAACAGTCGTATCAAATGATATATTGAAGGATTCCCTAAATTTTGAACAAGTAATAAAAATATTTGGTCATAAATCAGTGGGAAAATCCAAAAATATCATTAAGGCATTTAAAATCACATTTATAGAACAACACCATATTAAATGTAAAGAAGCCACATTTCCTACCTCAATTGCGAGCAATACCAACCCAAAACCACGTGATAGACACTGACAATGCGAATGCAGCGTTAATGCTCCCTAGGGTCCTCCCGAGGACCGATAAAATCTGATAATTATGCATACGTAATCTTTAGGTAAATTTCAAAATAACGCACTCAAAAATTACTATTGGCCTTCTAACAGTGAACTGTGGTCCCAAAATCATCAAAACAATTTTTAAAACACTCTCTATAATTTCTGGGAATTTTCTGTAATTTTTGGAATTTTCTGGTATTTTCTGGAATTTTTAATAAATATTAATTTGGCCAAAAAGTCAAACTACAG
Organism: Liquidambar formosana; assembly: GCA_039720395.1. NCBI lineage: Eukaryota > Viridiplantae > Streptophyta > Magnoliopsida > Saxifragales > Altingiaceae > Liquidambar > Liquidambar formosana. The sequence goes on along the minus strand of CM077829.1, from coordinate 17,984,847 downwards.
TAAAACTTGGTCAAAATGGTCAACTAAGGGTCCCACATGGTAGGGCCCTCCAAGACGAGTCCAACGGTCAAATTTGGGGTTCATATGATTATCGTATGGCTTTTAAATGCGTGAGAACACGGTAAGGTATACAGATGCACCCACACAGGATCATAGACCTATGAGGTCACCTTCAACCTCCCGCGGGTTGAATTGTGTAACCGGGTTACACCGTGTGTTCAACAGGCCAACTTCGACGATTAATATCTCCCTTGTTTCTTAACCGTTTTCAGTGATCCAAGTGTCGAATCGAAGCTCATGCGGAGTACTACGTGCAACTATAAATTGTTCATTCAGAATCCTATAAAATCATATTCGTTTTTAAGCCTAAAGTTTTGGGTTTTCATGATCCAAAATTCTAAAATTTCTAAAACTTCAACTTACAGTCAATTTCTCTAAAATTTGACACTACCATGGTGTTCCTTGGTCCCAAAAACATAAAATACGATCATTCTTTCTAAGAATAACATAAGAAAATAAAATTGCATATACATATGTACATATACACAGTACGTGATATTTATATATATATATATATATATATATATATATGAAATCAACAATAGAGGAGGTGAGGATTTTACCTCACTAAGAGAGCTCCACGAACTCAGCCAAAAATCTCCACCAGACCACTCTCTTTTTTTTTTCTCCTCTGTTCTTCCTCAATTTCTCTCTCTGTTGCTCTTTCTCTAACTCTCTGTCTCGATCCCTCTATACATATAAATATATATATATATACACATATCTAAAGCAGATGCAAGTGGTGGGTGCGGCTAATGATACCTATATATATATATATATATATATATATCCAAAGCAGATGCAAGTGGTGGGTGCGGCTAATGATCCTATATATATATATATATCCAAAGCAGATGCAAGTGGTGGGTGCGGCTAAAGAATAGATTATTAGAATCCTACCAGTATAGGATTTTTAATTGCTCAAAAACAATAGGCTGGGTTATTTATGGTTTACAGGTGTCAGGAAGAAATATTCCGTTCACATTCATCTCCATGGTTTGTGCTATGGTGTGGTTGGGTGCATGATTTTATGCTACACTTGCCTAAGTTATGGTGAAGTTGCACACATAAGATCAAATAAATATCATAAATATATTTATAAAATTCAGGTCATCACATATTATGTTGCATGTAGGATGTTAGATTTGCATATTATGTTTAGTTTTCGTATGAGAATAGCCTTTCTGTGTAGGATCATACAAGAAAATTATTCTTTGTCTGTTTTAGTTTCTTTTGCATGATTTCAAAATATTTTCAGTAAGTTTAACATTCTATCCAGATCTAGACAGAATGGTTTTTGAGTGTTTTTAACATTCCTTTTAATAGTTTTTGCATGATAGTAGTCTTATAGCATACATAGGAATGTTATCTTGTTAATGATTGTTTGAATATTGCTCTTAAGAATGATAAGGTGATATTTTTCAGATGTTTTGATTATGATTGTGATGTTCTTGGCATAGGATTATCCTTAAGTCGGATAGGATAATTGTACGTTAATGTAATGGTTTCAATTTGGGATATATGCACAAATAAAAGTTGACACCAAGTAATATGAATATATCACAGCAGTCATATATTTTATCTAATTAATCTTAGCTGCCCGTGTGCCAATGGTCTTTGGACATAATGGCATGTCCTGTCTTAATTTGTAGAGGTATTGGTTTTGACTCCATGTAAGTACGTGCGTGGGTGTGTGTTCTATCATTTGGGAACAAAAAATCAAAAACAAAAAACAAACTTACCTGCCCATGTGGACTAGAGAGTTTGTTTGCCCACGTATAATGAGGCTGATATGCACCCATTGCTATTTCAGTGTCTCTGGTGCCTTCCATGGAGTGTTGATTAATATTTGCGGACCCCAATATAACATATTCGTTATCCACTATCATTCCTTTTGAATAGACATAAATCATGAAGCGCCGGCTCTTTCGAGTGAGTGCCTTGATTACCAAATGGAGCATATTAAAATTCCAAAGCAAAATAAATAAATAAATAAACATTTGGAAGAGAGAAACATGTAGCTGTAGGTAAGAGGACAAGAGACATACTTGAAGACCGTTTGGTGCAATGGTATTTCCTACCCCTAATGTGTCATCCCCATCTGCAGCCTCACGATTACTAAGGCAGGAGAAATTCAAATAATCTAGTGGCTCATATTTGTGCTCAAGCCCGACCTCTACCAAAGCCTTGTAAATTGTTTCATACATCATTTGCATTGTTTTATGCGGCAGCAATCAAAAATAACATTTGGTAGATAAGATGTCACAATAAGCCAACATATAATGCCATATCATATATTTTTTGTATAATAGAAATAATTTCCTTTAAAATCAATTTAGGTGTGGCTCAACATCACTTGGAGAAAAGAGAGAAATTGATCTATGTCAAGAGTCTCCAAAATGATATCTCACTTTTGGAGTTACCATTTAATGATTTTTTATCTTACAGCAATGTTCCACTTAAATAGTTTTAAACTTTTAATAATGGATTTAGTTGTGAAACGGTACATGAAGTTTAAATATAAGACATTGAAATGAAAATTAAAAAGCAACACACAAGTTTGATTAAAGTGAACAGTACTACTAAAATCAAATCGAACAGGGACAGAACTGTGTAGACTGGATTTTTTTTGGGGTGGGGGGTGGTGGCGGCACATGGCCCTTAACAAATTTTTTCAAAAAAAAAAAAAATATATATATATATATATATATATATATATATATACACGTTAGCCTACTAGATTCCAAAATTTGAAAAACTTTGTACACGTGGCCTTTTAAAAACCTTCAACTTAAACTCAAAACCATGGACATTACCTCGTTGAATCATATTCCTCACTTGATAATACTTAAAAGTCCTCAACTTAAATAATAACAGGAGATTTTATATGGGCACTTTTGTAGTTCAAATCTACAATAAAAGAAGGGGAGGGCCTATTTTCACACCCTTTTTTGGCTAAATCCACACCCCTCCATAAGTAAAAGTGAGGAAAAGTGTGCAAATAAGCAATGAGAGGCACTATTATCAAACCCGTCCGAGCAGGACTGGTTAACCGGTGCCTAGACCGATCTGGGTTTTCACACCTTTATATATATATATATATATATATATATATATATAAATGTTTTGGGTGTAATTTGGTCTTTTGATTATAATGGAAAATAAATCTGCTCCCCAAATCACGCAAAGTTAAAGACACAAAGCCTTAACTCCACTCCTCTCAGCCCTAAGCACTAAGCATTGAAGCATTATGCATCAATGAAGAATCGAAGCATCACATAAGGTCATGAGCTCAAGGCATCAGCCAATAGTTTACCGCATCAGGTAAGCCATGAGCCATAACCTTGAGCCGTTACCATATACCAACTCCATACCCCATAGATTCTTAACACTTAACAGTTTTAGATTTATTTCCTAAGATTCTTAAGTCTTAACAGCCATGAGCCACTATCATATTCCATAGATTCTTCTTCTTATATTAATAATGACTTTTTCATTTTTTCCTATATACTTTATTTTTGGGTGGGCCTATTTCCACACCCTTTTCTGCTACATCCACACCCCTCATCATAGTTATCAAACCCGGACCGAACATTGAACCGATTGAGAGGACAAGTCACTGGGTCAATAGTTCAACTATCAAGTCACTAGTCGGATTGGTCTAATAATTTTAAAAATAATAAAAAATTCATAATAAGTATTGAAAAATCAAATTTTACAAAAAAGGGGGGGGAGTATGTAAAAAAAAAATAAATAAATAAAATAGCATCGTAAACACACAAATCAGTCATCACAATTTACAGATTTAATGTATAAAACTAATAAAAGTATGAAACAACACAATTATAAATAATAAATCACACAATCATAGCATCATAATTCATAGGAAAAGAAGTTTAAATTTAATGCTTCTGTGCTGAGAGAATCTACAAAATTAACAAGACTAAACAATAAATGAGAAAGCTATATGAGAAATACTGTATTATAATATATTTATGTCTCTGCCAAAGTTGGTTCAAATATATTTCTTTATACACTTAATGGACTATGAAGTATTTTTTTTATTTTTAAAAGAAACTCATCTTAGAGATATATATATATATATATATATTTTCAAACAGCAATATAGTAAGGCTTTATGATAAACAAAAAAATATATATATATTATTGTTTATAATTTTTTTAAGTTGGCCAACCCAACCGCAAATTCCTAGCTTTGCCCTTGAACACAAGGATGATTTTGTTTTTCTTCACACTAACATATTTACCATTCTAAGAAACTTAAGTAGTCTCGAAATTTTTAAGATCATTTCCAATTCTATATTGTTGTCATATTTTACAACTATTACAAGGAATACTATGAGGGGGGCACAATCACAAACAATAGCATCAGAACACCATATAGCAATGTATAATAATAACTCACTTCCTAAAATCTCCCATAAGAATTCTATGTAAACTTTATATAACAATTCATATCTAACTTCCCAAGGACTGTCACTTCCAAGTACTTCAAAACAGTTAAAGCACTCTCTTAGGACACGTATGCGTATTCCATGTAAATCTAAATGGTAAACTTTTTTCGACATGGCATTTTGATGAACAAAACTACATGTATATAATCTATTATCGTTACATTGGCCCACTACATCAAAGGGAGTCACCACCACAACTGATGGTATGGAATTAGTTTAGAAGTTCATGATATAATGCCATTTCAATTTTTAACTATCATCAAAGGTTGATATCATCTGCCATGATTGCTGCCATTTTTCTATAATGGCTGCATTGTCAATGATGGATATTTAGAGAAATTGATATATAAAGCATTGTCAATTTTCAAAGGACTCATTGCAATTTAAGATGAATATTATATGACTAGACATCATAACCCTGTAATCTATCTCTAGCCAAGAATAGTTGCTTAAGACTTTGAAGTAATTTTTCAAAAGGTAGTTGAAGGCTTGGAGCCTACCTGCCAAAAGAGTATCCGTTGAGTAGGAATACTTGTAGGAACACCTTCCGGCCACATTGGGATAACAATATAAGCAGCAAACCTCTTGTTCGCTCTGATTTTCTTAGCAATTTTAAGAGCAATTTCCGTTGGCATTAAATTATTTGCACGTGCAAATAGAATGTATGCTTACAATTATGCATCCAGTAATGTCCCTTTGAAAGCCAAGTCATGGGAAAAAGAAAACTTGGAATTTTACAACAGCCACCAAATCCATCTGCCATAAGATTCTAAGTCATCATCTCTTTTCCATAACTTACTCAATATGGTAACACTGAAAATTTGCTAGTTGTAGTACTACTGCATAGATACAATGAAGCGGAGTGTAGAATATGATTATCAAAATTTTAATTCAGAAATGCAAATAATCTAAAAAGTACTTTCAAAAGTACAACATTCCACATTGATTAAATATTGAGTTTAACATGACTTCATATACCTGTTTGGGCTTTCCACCTAATAACTTAAGCTTTTACATGGAAACTTAACATGATATTAGAGCATGTCGTTCTTGGGCCATTGCTTTCATGAGTCCATCTTTGTTGTCTGTTTTTTTTTTATTTTTTATTTTTTTATAAATTTTTATTTATTTATTATATAAGGTAAAGGTATGTATTAGATGAAAAAAAAAAAAAGAGGGTTTAATCCCTTATACATAAGACATACAAAAGGAAAAACTGAAACTTCATGAGACCAAAAAAGGAGCTTCCAAAAAGACCTCACCCCCATAAACCAATTACAAACAAAGGGGGATCAACAAAAATAAGAAAAGATGTCTTAGAACCTCCCATGCAACTACAAAACCACCAATAAAGAGATTTAACCAAAAGAGATTTAAGCTCTACTATAGAAGACTTCGTTCCTTCAAAGTCCCATGTCCCACATCGATTAAATATTAAGTTTAATATGGCTTTATATACCTATTTGGGCCCTCCACCTAATAGCTTAGGCTTTTAGGTTGGAAACTTCATATTGTCCACGTGACAAGCCCATTTCTATCTTGTTGGGCCCACATATGAGGGGAAGTGTTAGAAAATACCACATCCCACACTGTCTAAATATAAAATTTGATATGGCTTCAAATAACTATATGGGCCTTCCACCTAATAGCTTAGGCTTTTAGGTTAGAAACATAACATGGCATCAAAGCATGTCATTCTTGGGCTCATTTCATTCATGAGCTTGTCTTTGCTCTTCACATAATTGGCCATTTCCGTTTGTTAGGCCTGGATGTGAGGGGATTGTTGGAAAAATACCACATCCCACATTGTCTAAATATAAAAAATTTTGTATAGCTTCATATACCCATTTGGTTCTCCACCTAATAGCTTAAGCTTTTAGGTTGGAAACTTAATAGAAACCAATAATAATGAATTCCTATGTTATCCATTTATAGTTTCCAACACCTTATGTCTAAGTGAGTCATCAGTCATTGTCACACCCCATTTTTGCACCACCTTACTAGGGCTCATCATTTCATGCATGTTTTTGTTTTGTTTTTGAGTCTAGTCTTTTGCATTAGGTTTCTAGAGTCACAAGGACAATGGATATGAATTTTGGTTCAATTCGGAGTTGATCTTGAGGGATAATAAGAGCTTTTGTGACTTGAGGGGCAAAATCGTCTTTTAAGTCCCAAACTTTTCATTTGACCTTGGAATGATCTCCAAATTGTCAATTGGAGTTCATATGAATGCATATGAGGTATTTCTAGGTTCAATTTGATGAATCAATTGCTCGGGATTAAAATGGCTCGATGTAGTTCAAGTTGGTTAATTGACCCTTCTTTGGGTTAGCTCTAATTGACTCATAATTACCAATCAAATCTTTTCAAATTGACTTTCATTAGTCATCATTTTACCCCCAAAAGTGTTTTATGAAGTTCAATTTTGATATGGAAAGCATTTGGTTTGATCCTATGTGCATACCTATGCTTAGCGAAGGTAGAGCATAGCGGTTAACCGCCTTTGTCAAACCTAACCATGCCCCCATGGTTAGTGGTTTTCATCCCATAATGTTCAAAAATGTATTCATCATCGAAACACGGTCGTTTTGGCTTTTATTTCATCAAAATCGGAGTTCATTTGGCCCTTGAAACACTTCTAGAAGGAGAAGGAGTCCTAAAAAAACCAAAAATCTGATGTGGGCTTGGGTGACCGCCCAAGCCTAGGCGGCTAGCCGCCTGGGCCCAGGTGGCTAGCTGCCCAGCCTTGGGTGGTCACCCGAGGCCACTTTCCTATTTTCACTCTAACTCCTTGCTAAAGCGGACTCTTGCCTATTTTGACGTATTTGGGCTCTTTTGGACGAGTTTCCTTCTAATTTTTGGTAACTTCTGAGCTACTTAAGCCCCAAGGGGGTCTCTAATAGCCCTTGGATTAATTATTAGGGTTTTAATCCCAGCCATTGGTTAATCCTAATTGAACTCTATAAATACTCCCCTATGCTTCAGCATAAGGGGAGCCACTTTATGCATTAATATTTGAGTGTTTGAGAGAGAATAAGAGAGAGAGACTTGAAGGAGAGCTAGAGGACCTGCTGTAGCCTTGGAGAACATTAATTCAAGACATCTGCAAGAGCAAGAAGGGAGTCCATACAGCAGCAAGGAAGGCTTCCCTAAGGTATTCTTCTTCTTATTCAAGCTTAAACTAGGGTATCATGTAGAATAGCTTTATTGCATGCAGTTCTTATGATTTCTACCATGAATTGAGGTTTCTATTAGTTAATACATGTGATAATGATGATGTTCATGATGAGTTTTGCATGCTTTAGAGTTAGTTCATAGGTTTCAATGCATAGTTATGATTCTTGTGCTTCTGTTGTCCTTGTGCTAGGATAGTGTTATTGCATGTTAGAGTTAGGATTTTTGTCATGTTCTATTGTTTTAGTTAGATAATATGCATGATTTAGGTTCTGTTTATTTTTATTTTAGCATGTTTAGAGTTGGTTTTATGTGTTTTTAAGCATATTTGTGAGTCTAGGGTTTTTGTGTCCTTGTTTTAGGTTAGTTTCATACAGCATGTTAAAGTAGGCTTTTTTATTAGTTTTTCTTCATAGTTGCTGTATATGTTTTACATATGGAGTAAATATGATATTTTTGTATGCATGTTAGTTGATTTCTAGGGTTTTTTATGCATGATATGGTTCTAGGATTGTGTTAGAGCTTATATTTGTTTGCTGTTTTTGCTGTTAGCATGTTCAATAGATGATTTTAGGTCATAATACTATTCTGTCCAGATCTATATATCATTGTGTTTGCATGGTTTTGAGCACGTGTAAGGGTGCAAATAAGTGTGGTAATTGTCCTATGGCAAATAGGGCTGCCAATGCTTGAAATGGCTAATGCTTGGAGCACTTGCGCTCAGGTAAGCGGGTATGAAGGTGCCCCAATTCACCTCTCTTTCTTAACTCTTCCTCTTCTCCCTCCTAGGGTTAGTTTTTAATATGAATCAATGGTTCTAATCAAAGGTTTCCTTCAATAACAAATTCTGGTTTTTATCAAAGTTTCCATCTTGTGGAACTCTTTCTAAAATCAAACTTGGTTGATCCAACTCTTTCTTTTTCAAATAAGGAAACCTAGGGTTTTTACCATAGGTTTATATTAGGATTTAACCCTATTTCTAATCGAACTTACGTGAACTTTGATCCATGTATTTCGCTGTATGGTACGTAGGCGCTCTTCGTGAGGCTCAAGTCCATTCTAGGATCCAAGTATCCTAGGTTTCTTTCTGTTTTCTTTATTTTCTGTTCTTATTTGCTTCTTATGCATGGATGGATGAATGGAATATATGATATGCATGCAATTCTTGTGATGATATACGTGCTGATTTTTTGTATGGAAAGATCTTAATTTAGCCCAAATAAACCGAGAGACCGAAAGGGTGACATGGGTGCTTATAGGCTTTGCCTAGAACCTTCCCATGTCATAACTTAGCCTCCGAATCCTGATTTCTTTGGTTTCCAAAAGACTTGTTTTTGCCTTTCCTTTTTAAAACATGGAGTCATTCAAATTGTTTTCTTAAAACAAACTATTTTTAGGGTTTTCCTTGTTTCCTTTAAAAAATAAGGTGGCGACTCCTTTTCTTTTTTTCAAAACCAATTTTATTTTCCTTTCAATCTTGTGGGCCCAATTTCTGGGGTTCACAGTCATCTATACCCAAGCTGTATAAAAGTGACCAATTATCACATTCTCTTTTGGGGGAATTATTTATTTGTCCGGTTGTGGACAAATAATTACACATCAATACAAATGACTACTAACTTATTAGTAAATGATTACTAACTTAACTAAAAATGATTACTATCTGTAATTATTTGCCTGGAGCCAAACCGATCTGTAATTCCCCTTTTCTTCTTTTCCTTTGCAGGTCCCATATTGACATCTTATTTTCCATATTGGACACCAAAAACCCTATCTATGCCCTTGTTAAGCAAGTGAAAACCAACGCCAAGATGGTCAATAATGTGTAGTAGCTACCATTTGAAAGATTTTTATCTTAATAAAGTTTCACAAGTTCCACACTATAATTTTTATTAGCTAGAGCACCAACTGAAACATAGAACATAAAAAGGGTCTTGCTTGGCATCCACATTCCATGTTGTTGGGGAAATTTCAAATGTATATATAATACACACACACACACATATATATATTCCAAGGTAGTCTTTACACTGACATGTTTTCCTAGTACAGTAATAAATATATCATAATTTCATTTATAGTAATAAATATGTCATAATCTCGTGCTATCTTTTTACCTAAAAGGCTAGAGTTCCTCACCCAAGTCTCTGTAAGAATCCCAACTATACGAGGACCCAAGGAAGTACTGGTTCTCAATATAAATGAAATGTTGGGCAGCACGGATTGCCTTTACATATGCTGTATGTATACTCATGTCTATCAGTACATTCTTCCCACAAACCAGGTTCTGGTACAATGTTGCATATTAGTTAATTAAATGTCCTAGTAAACAAAATCAGATGCCACAATTGTAAAAGGGGAAAGCAAAAAAAAAAAAAATTTCTCACCCTATCTGTAGCGTCTTTTGGGTCCTTTAGGAAGCCTTTCACAGAATTGGAGTCAATTGAACGGAAAACCTTCAATTGTTAGGAAATTCAGCCAAGTATTCGGAAGAAGAAAAAAAAAGTACCAAAAAATCTAACAATGAATGACATTTAAGCTACCTGGACATGCCATGCCTCTAGATCATCCTCACTTAGGCAATAGGCATCTGCCATCCCCACAATGTCAGGTATTCTTTCAATCTTAAGTAAAGCATCATCATATGATGCTTTTAATTTTTTAAGCCCATGTGGTTTTGAAGCCTTTAACCAACGCTCCTCAAAATTGGTAAGGATGTTATATGCTGTCGGACCATCAATTCGACAATGTAAATCATGCCATGGTTCTCTAGGATAACCAACAGCAGGCCCCTGTTCAGGAAACAACACAAAAAAGTATTTTTATTTTTTTGATCAGCAAAAAATAGAAAATTTTATTTTTTAAAAAAAAAAAAGAAAAAAAGAAATAAGAAATAAGAAATATGAAAAAGGAAACTATGTAGAAGAAGACGAGAAGTCCTACAAACTACAAAAGAGAAGAAAACAAAATACATCACTCAAGGCCACAAATCGCCCTCCAATTAGAAGTGATAACAAATAATGCATTACCACCAAAATCCAAAGAAGCTGATGCCCAAAAAGAAGCCAAGAATTCCACCTTATCCCACTAGAACCCAACCACCTCTCCCTTATCTTAAAAAATCCTTGCATTCCATTCCAACCACAACACCCAAAAAATAGGTAGAACAACACATTTCCAAAGAACCACAGCCTTCATACTTTTCCCAAATCTCAAAAAATTAATACTCCCTCCATCCCATAAAGATAGGCCATTTTTGCTATTTTTTTTGTCCCAAAATGTTTGTCCATTTTTAAAAGTCAAATCATAAATTTTTTTTAACTTTCAATATTTCCCTTTGTTATTTCAATAATTACTCCCAACACAAAACCCAATACCAAATAGGAGAGGGTACTTTTGGAAAGATGAAGTTTAATAAATGACAAATCAATCAAATGATAGTTTTCTTAAACTATGTGTTTTGTCAAACTTGGCCTATCTTTGTGAGATAGAGGGAGTAGTAAAGAAACAACTTCTGCCATAAGGAACTTGTGAACCCCGGAAATTGGGCCCACGAGGGATTGGCGAAAGGAGAGATTAGTTGGGGGTTTGAAAGAGAAAAAGGAGTCGCCACCTTATTTTTTAAAGGAAACAAGGAAAACCCTAAAAATCAATTTGCTTTAAGAAAACAATTTGAATGACTCCATGTTTAAAAAGGAAAGGCAAAAACCAATCTTTTGGAAACCAAAGAAATCGGGGATTCGGAGGCTAAGTTATGACATGGGAAGGTTCTAGGCAAAGCCTATAGGCACCCATGTCACCCTTTCGGTCTCTCAGTTCATTTGGGCTAAATCAAGATCTTTTCCATACAAAAATCAGCAAGTATATCATCACAAGATAGCATGCATATCATATATTTCATTCATCCATCCATGCATAATAAGCAAATAAAACAGAAAATAAAGAAAAAGGAAACAAAACAAAAATAAACCTAGGATGCTTAGATCCTAGAACGGACTTGAGCCTCACGAAGAGCGCCTACGTATCATGCAACGAAATACATGGATCAAAGTCCACGTAGTTCGATTAGAACTAAGGTTAAGACCTAATACAAACCTATGGTTAAAACCCTAGGTTTCCTTATTTGATCAAAAGAGAATTAATAGAAAGTTTGATTTTAGAAAGAACTCCACAAAATGGAAACTTTAATAAAAACCAGAATTTTGTTGGTGAAGGAAAACCTCTAATTAAACCATAGGATCATATTAAAAATTAACCCTAGATAGGGAGAAGAGAAAGGATAAGGAAGAGAGGTGAATTGGGGCACCTTCATACCCACTCACCTGAGCGCAATAGCTCCAAGCATTAGCCATTTCAGACATGAGCAGCCCTATTTACCATAGGACAAATACCACACCTATTTGCACCCTTACAAGTGCTCAAAACCATGCAAAAACAATGATATGCAAATCTGGACAGAATAGTATTATGGCCTAAAATCATCTACTAAGCATGCTAACAGCAAAAACAGCAAACAATAATAAGTCCTAACATATTCCTAAAACCATATTATGCATAAAAACCCTAGAATATACTAACATGCATGCAAAAACATCATATTTACTCTATATGCAAGACATATACAGTAAACACGAGGAAAAACCAATAAAAAAGTCTACTTTATCATGCTATATGAAAACTAACATAAAACAATGACTCTAAAACCCTAAACTCACAAATATGCTTAAAGACATACAAAACATACTTTAGTCATGCTAAAACCAAACTAAACAGAAATTAAATCATGCATATTAACTAACTAAAGCAACATAACATGATGAAAATCCTAACTCTAACATGCAATGACACTAATCCTAACACAAGGGCAACAGGAGCACAAGAACCATAACTATGCATAAAAAACACATAGGACAGCCCTAAAGCATGCTAAACAGTAGATAAACAATAGATATTCCATGTATATTAACTAACTAGAGTGTTAATACATGATAAAAAAGTTACCTTTAACATGCAATAAACCTAACCCATATGAAAACCTAGTTTAAGCTTGAATAGAGAAGGAGAATACCTTAGGAAGGACCTTCCTTGCTGCTGTATGAACTCCCTCTTGCTCTTATGGATGACTTGAATCAATGTTCTCCAAGGCTACAGCAAGAACTCCAGCTCTCCTTCAAGTCCCTCTCTCTTATTCTCTCTCTAACACTAAGGTTTTTAGGCATAAAGTAGCTCCTTTGTGCTGAAGCATAGGGGGGTATTTATAGAGTTTCATTAGGATTAACCAATGGCTAGGATTAAAACCCTAAAAATTAATCCAAGGGCTGTTAGAGACCCCCTTGGGGCTTAAGTAACTCAGAAGTTACCAAAAAATAGAAGGAAACTCGTTTAAAAGAGCCCAAATACGTCAAAATAGGCAAGAGTCCGCTTTAGCAAGGAGTTAGAGTGAAAATAGGAAAGTGGTCTCGGGTGACCACCCAAGGCTGGGCGGCTAGCCACCTGGGCCCAGGCGGCTAGCCGCCCAGGCTTGGGTGGTCACCCGAGCCCACTTCTAATTTTTTGCCTGTTTTGTCTCCCTTCCCTTCTAGAAGTGTTTCAGAGGGCAAATTAACTCCGATTTTGATGAAACAAAAGCCAAAACGACCGTGTTTCGATGAGGAATATGTTTTTGAATATTTTAGGCTGAAAACCACTAACCATGGGGGCATGGTTAGGTTTGAATAAGGCGGTTAACCACTATTCTCTACCTTTGCTAAGCATAGGCATGCACATAGGGTCAAACCAAACACTTTCCATATCAAAATTGAACTTCATAAAACACTTTTGGGAGTAAAATGATGACTAATGAAAGTCAATTTGAAAAGATTTGGTTGGTAATTGAGAGTCAATTAGAGCTAACCCAAAGAAGGGTCAATTAACCAATCTTGAACTACATCGAGCCATTTTAATCCCAAGCCATTGATTTATCAAATTGAACCTAGAAATACCTCCTATGCATCCATATGAACTCCAATTGACAATTTGGAGATCATTCCAAGGTCAAATGAAAAGTTTGGGGCTTAAAAGACAATTATGCCCCTCAAGTCACAAAAGCTCTTATTATCCCTCAAGATCAACTCCAAATTGAACCAAAATTCATACCCATTGTCCTTGTGACTCTAGAAACCTAATGCAAGTGACTAGACTCAAAAACAAAACAAAAACATGCATGAAATGATGAGCCCTAGTAAGGTGGTGCAAAAAATGGGGTGTGACAGAACTCGCAACCGAACAATGCAAAAATAAATGATCAACATGCTCAACCTCCCTCCTATACATAATGCACCATTGCAGTGACAAACAACATGAAGGTCTCCTCTTCAGCAAAAATCGTTGGTACTGATTCTTTTATGGGCTACCATCCACATAAAAACCTGAACTTTTAAAGGCACTTTGGAATTCCAAATAAAGGACATGAGGAGTGTAAAGGACCTGAGTTAAAGGGCAATCTGGGACATGAGTAGAGTAACCAAATGTTTTGCCACCACAATCTAATGTAGTAGTGTCATAAACTAGACTAGAATTGATTCCACAAGACCATGTTATGGAAAGCCTAGTACTACATAGCTTTTCATTCACTTAACTCAAGGCCTGATTTATGTAAAGAATTATGGAAAGGCAAGAATATTCTAAAAGCTTGAACTTCATGCTCATATCATGTATAACTCATGGTATATAAATGGCAAACCTTCTTAATTGTAGTAGCAAGTAAAATAAACAACAGTACACTACATCAGCCCAAAAAAAAAAAAAAAAAAACAAAACAAAACAAAAAACAAAAATAAACAATAACAATAATAAGAAACACAACTTTTTAGATATCTATGTCCAGATCTTGTTACACTAGCAAAATCATATGAATATACACGAGGCTTACCAGATAAATCATAGAGTAATAGAATGAAAAGAAGAAGATTTTCAAAACTGGAACAACTATATAACCAAAATCCAATAGCAATGAAGGAAATTATTTGAATGATTATCGAAAAAGTAAGGTTATGATAGTCATCTTTGTGCACTGTTTGTAATGTCCTAAAAATGGGATGTTTTGGAGTATCATACTGCCCCATGCATAAATCAAGACCTCCCACAAATGCTATGAGTTTTCTCTTATAATGACCTGCGTTAGCATCGACAATCACAGTTTTCTGATGGTGGGTATAGATTGTTTCAGCTTCCTGATAACCAAAAAGAAGAGGTTTAAAGCAAGCAACTACTAAATATGAAACATAAATTATACATATAAACAAAACCCATGCAGAGAAAATAAAATCAATACAGATGAACAGCTACCAGAATGAGAAGTCAAAAACATAATAAATAAAAAGTTTCCAATATTTTTAAATATCTGGTTGATCTAGAACTTTGCATAGCTTGAAGCATAGTAACACAAAACCAACAAGCACTAAAATAGAATCATGATGGACCAAATTCGTCTTTGGAGTTTCAACGTAATGAGGTACTCATGGTTCCAAATTCTACTATACAAGATTAAGAAGTGGAAATATTGGCCTAAGAACAAGTAACAGAGTGGAACGAAATGTTCATAGCCATTTACTGCCTATAAAAACAAAGTCAATCCAAATATTCTTAAGTGTATAGTTAGTCAGCTATACATTATATGACCACCTATGGTGGATTCAAAAAATATAGTAAACCCAAAAAAAAAGTTAAACAAATATATGATCAATGAGTCAGGAAATCTCAAAGGAACTTCTAAATTTTTACCCATCCAAAAGATTGCGAAAACATCTCCTTTTGAGATTGTGTCTGCATCAGGTAGTTTCACTTTTTTTTCAACTAGAGTCTATAAAGTTATAAATATAATTTACTGTCATTACAATAAATAAAAAAATGCTAGAAGGGATACATCATAACCGTCGAAATTCATTTTTTTCTTTTTCTTTTTTTCCTTTTACATAATTCTTTGTCTTCGTTAAACTTTACACCTTCATTTTGCATCTCTTCTTGATCCTTAAAAAAAACTAAAAATAGGTAAGCAAAAAGTAGAGTTTCACCAACACATTGGCAAATACAAATCCAGGACTATCTCTTCAATCCCCACAAAACTTAATAGCACTGTCTCATGCAATAAAGAAGCATCAAATAGAATTATGAGATAAGAACCTTTTACAATGATTTAAAAAAGAAATTCATAATGACCATAGACATTTATAAAATGATCCTTTATATCCAACCTACATTTTGGCCCAGCTATTTCCTCTTCGAGCAAATCGGGGACAAAGTAGCACTTGTACTGAAGAGTGTTTAAAAAAACGACGAGTCTCCTCATCATGGGTTTGCATGATCCCATCCTACGTATCATAAAATCAATGAACACCTAATGAAAGATGGACAGTAAAAATAAAATTGTTTATTCAATTAAGTCAGTAAAATTGAGGTAGAAGTGGCATCTAAGGGATACTGTAATTTATTAATCCTTTTAATATCAAGTGCACTTGAAGCAATTTTGCATCAATAGCACTCCAAAACTCTTACCTGCGACTTGTATTTTGTGAAACCAACTGTTGGATTAAATTCGATTCACATGTAGGTCATACACGCCAAAAATTAAGTTGATCCGAGATTATTATTATTATTACTTTTTTTTTTTATAAGGTAAATGATTGTATTAGAAAAAAGGGTTTAAACCCTCGTACATGAGACATATACAAGAGAAAAAAACTGAAGCTCCACAAACAAAAAAAGGAGCCTCCAAAATAAGACCCATATCACCCAATTACAAACAAAGGGAGTTGACAAAAGGTAAAAAAGAAGGGTTCCTAGCACCCATATAGTTACAAAACCACCGATAAAGAGATTTGACCAAAGAAGATTTGAGCTTCACAATACAAGACTCCTCTCCTTCAAAAGTTCTCAAGTTACGTTCTTTCCAAATGCACCACACAAGAGTATGAGGAACCATCCTCCAAACGGCCCTTGGCTTCTTTCCTTGTTCTTTTAACCCACCAACCCAAAATCAAGTCATGTAAAGAATAAGGCAAGACCCATTTAATGCTGAAGAAGTTAAAAATAAGCTCCCATAGACTTCCCGCCACCCCACAATGAATGAAAAGGTGATTTACCGATTTGTTGATGGTAAGACACTTGTTGTGAGCCACTAACTATAAGAAAAAAGCCACTTTAGAGGGCACTGAAGGAATCCAAATGTTCTTAGCCAGTTGAAAAGTCTCCATGTTGAAGCCCAAAGAAGAATAGAAAATTTTCACCGAGAATAAACCTTTAGGATCTTTGCTCCACATCAAGGTGCCATTCCCTTCCAAAGAAATCTTGCATTCATAAAGCTCATGGAAGCTACTTCATCCATAAATGTCCAAAAATGAGCGATTGTTAATGATTAAAAAATGTAGGTTTTGGATCGAATAGCAATCAGTCTCGGATTAACTTGATTTTTGGCATGGATCACTTACATGAAAAGGCTATCTAATCCATCAGTTGGTTTCGAAAAATACGAGTCATGGGTAAGAGTTGTTGCATCAAGTGCACTCCATATTACAAGGACTAATATACATATATAATCTTACCAAAACTAATGCACAAACACAAAAAGGTAAAACTCATATACTACTACTCTACCCAAAAAATCCCTACCCAAACTACTTGCCACCAGCTACTGAAATCCCTTTTGGCAATCCTACCCCATCCAGGGCAATATAGAGTAGAAAAGAATAGAATATAAAAATCCAGAAAGCAAAATGACAAGATCAATAAGGTAGTTAAGTATTATTTAAACTTCATCCTTAAGTCTAACATAAGAAATCCCAATGGTACAAAAAAATAATTTGACTATTGAATGACCAAGCCTTAATCCAGCAGTTGAATGACTCTTATACTTTGATCAACGGTTGGATAAATATATGCATGGGTACCTGATCCATTTAACTAAGAATTTATCAATATGAGGTCCAAACATTATTCATTATTGTCAGTTTTCTTCTCCCAATTGAGATTTAAGCATTTTCATGTCTAAATTAAGGTAATACATTAATGTATCATATCAATAGCCTTTAAGCCTCATAGACGCATTAAAGGATAAAACCGAGCATATATAAGTTCTTGTGATAAGATATTCTAAAAACAAAAGAAAACGAAAAATCCTCAAAGGAAGACATTCACCAACCATTGTAATTTTTGTGAAGAACAATAAAACTATTAAAAAAATGACATGACATTTGAGTCCAATTTATGTTGTAGAACAGAATTGATCCTTACCGTATTATAACCCAAAATGCTCCTAGAAGTAGGATCATCCCACACAAGGAGCAGCACTCTCGTGCCATCCTATGACTTGGTTTTGAGAAGATCCCCCAGGATGGAATCCGTTGCTTCACCATTATTCCGAACTAATCTAACTTTGTGGCATACTAACCACCCTATAATGCAAATCAAACAACGGGCCTGACTTATTGCATTAAAGATGTCGTGCCAACAATGCCTATGCTCGTACTGCATATCATGGTGAAGCTTTAAATTGGGAAGGCAACCATCAACGACATGGGCATCTTGATAAAGTGTAACTTTACCACCTTTCCTAAGAGGAAAGTACCATGGTAAACGGGACCTAACCCTACCCCCTATTGGTAGAGGGTCACTTTTTCCATTGGGGTGTACTGAATTGATATAGTTAAGACAGGTCCGGGCTTAAAGGCTTCCCGCTCACATTAAGGACTGGGAAGGTTCCCTCAACTTTAGTGCCCAAGCATAATTGCTCCACTGGGATTCCCACAGCACCTATGATCTGGGAGCCCACAAAATCGCTGTGTTTGACAGTGAAGTGCACTTCTGCTGCATAATGTGCAACAGGAACATAAAAATTCTGCATCCAAGAGGGGTTTTCGCTATTACTAATCACAAAAGTCCTTCCAATTACAGCACTGGATGTGGAAATTGTGACATAGGGACCACAAGTTATCTTATGCTCCTCAATCTTGCTGCTGACCTTCTCGGATAATCTCCCAAACATGTCCCCTAGAGTCTTATGTCCTTCAATCTTGCTGCTGACCTTCCCAGATAATCTCCCAAACATGTCCCCTAAATTCTTATGGAGTGTTAATTCCATGTTCGATAGGTTTTTGGCCTCCTTGACCCAAATATCTAAATTCCCATGTAGCAGCAATACCTTCAAAAACCCCTTAATGGTCTGGAATGGTACAATTTGTTGACTGTGTTGTGAGCCTTCAAGCACTGCAAAATTGACATAACCAGATTGAGCCATCTAAAACTTGAATTACTAGTAATACCCTTATGATTCTAACTACACAATCAAAAAGCAAATCTGGCACGGATTTAAAAAGATATCAGAACCAAAGCTAAGAGATTGCCTGTTGATGATAAAACAACTTAAAATCATTATTTGACAAATACCCTTTTCATTTAGACATTGGAGTGTCATTTTAGTGGTCGCTAGAGGAAAAAATGACACTAAATGAATCTGGGTAGCTCGGTAATGCAAACAGGCAAAGCTAGAACTCTAGCTAGATTGATGAAATTTGAGGGATAGTGGAGGGAGGAGATTAAGATTGGCATGTTGGGGTTGTGGCTAGATGTACGAATGGAAAAGGTTGAAAATGGTGGGCTTGAGAATCTGAATCTGGGTATAATAATGAATGTGAATACGGAGGAGGAAGATACAATGATTGTTGTATGAGTATGAAGAAGAAGAAGAATAATAATGAGAACAACCCATCAATATTTATTTACAAGTTGATCTTTTTTATTCAATATTCAGAACCCCCCACATTCTTAATACAAAGTCAGCTGCAACACATAGGAAATCAAACTGAGTCTTCTCCTTTGGTGCTGTTCCTCGTTTCTATTGAAAGTTGTGTGTTACTTATGTGTGTCTAGCAAAATAGAAAAAAAAATGTTTTTCTTCAAGTAATTGAACTTGAATTGAGACTTAACAAACGTATACAATATTGTATATATATATATACATATATACATATATATATATATATAGATATATGTATATATACATATGTATATATATAGATATTGTATATATATATGTATGTGTGTGTATATATATATATATACATATATCTATATATACATATATATATATATATATATATATATATATATATATATATATAGGCAAATTACACTTTGACCCTGAATTATAGGGTGCTTGACAAGTGACAACTTACATCCCTAATCTTCAAAATTGAACACTTTTTTCCTCGTAAACTTACATCCCCAAGGTTAGTTGACTTGGTTCTCCCTCATAGCACAAGCAGCCGCTGCTCAAACTTCAGTACTCAGTATTTAAAATCGTTAAGAGCAAAAAATTTCTTCAATTATTTCCAAAGAGCATTTGGAGAAAAAGCTCTGCAATTCCGTTCAAGCATTTCAACGAGCATTTGGTGAGCATAAACTACACAACCAGATTTTAACAACACATCAATCAATAAGCCAAGGTCCAAGCATACGTACAAAACCAAGCTCCATGGCCCTTTCCGCATCTCAAGTCCCTTTGGATCCCGTATATATATATATATATATATATATATCTCTCTCTCTCTCTCTCTCTCTCTCTATATATATATATATATATATATTCAATAACATCTAGGAGTTTCCATTCTTCTGGAAAAACCAATTCAGACCATACTAAAGTTTTTGGTATGATTTCATTTTCATTGTTGGTTAGATTACTTTGTAACAGAATAGTTTTGCCTTTTTCATGTTGTCTTTTTACTATAGGCGTATTTACAAGTGTAGAATACACCCTGTATTGCGTTCTGTAGAATACATCCTGTATTCCTGGGTGTTATTGGTATCAGAGCCATAGGAATAGGATTTATAGTTGTTTATCTATCTTTGCATGCATATTTAAGGTGGGTAGTAGGGCATTGAGATAAGTCCCGAAGTAAGACCTAGTTTACCTAAGTGTATGGTGTAGAGAGAACCTAGATAGCTATGTTTTCTAGAGCTATGTCTATGAAATCAACAACATCTTCGAATCAGGAGATGACTACTCCTGAGGAAAAAGAATATGTTATAGGCAATAAAAAACTTTGCAATTGGAAATTACCCAAAATTCCTGCAAAAGAAATTTATGAAGGCAATAAGTTCTTAACTAGTTTCAAAGTAAGAATTGATGAAGAGACAATTGTTATGGATGGAGAATATAAAACTATATTACTCCTCAAAGAGAAGACAATAGAAAAATATCTTCAAGACAAATATAAATTCCTACATATTGGATTAGTACAAATTTGTGCTAAACCCTTAGGAAGAGATGGACTTAACATGTCTCTATTCATGGCACTTAGAGACTATAGATTCAAAAATTTTGAAAAAACAATGTTAGGAGGAGTCCAATCAGGTCTCCACGCAGGACCAGTATATTTTAATTGTTATCCAGACTTCACAATTAGTCTGACTGATCAAAATATATTGGATGCCCTAACATTAAATGTCAAAATACATAATTCTGAAATGAAAACAGGCTCTCAGCCTCTGGCTATCATCTACAGAACGCAATACAGGGTGTATTCTACACTTGAAAATACGCCTATAGTAAAAAGACAACATGAAAAAGGCAAAATTGTTCTGTTACAAAGTAATCTAACCAACAATGAAAATGCAATCATACCAAAAACTTTAGTATGGTCTGAATTGGTTTTTCCAGAAGAATGGAAACTCCCAGATATTATTGAAGTTGCAGGATCAGAACCGCCACAACAAAGTAAGCAAACTACTAAAATCAAACAATTGGTAGAATATGCTGATGGCAGTGGAGGGATTAGATTTAACAGTCCCTTTACCCAGTCTTTTAGACTACCCAACACTAAGCCAATAATAACTGAACTTCCAGATTCTTCTCGAGCATCTTGCTCATCTGTACCTGTAAAGATCTTTAGACAAAACTCTTCACATTCAAGTTCTGATCTTCCAGATCTTGACCACATAACTCCCACGGCACCTCCTCAAGTTCATCCGAACTTGCAAGGAGTTCATAATAGTAACATTTCATACCCATATTATGAAACAACAACAAATCAACAAGACAATAATTCTGAAGAAGAATATCAGAATATGTCGCCAACAAAGACTGAAATGGGAATACCCCAGGCTTGATGATGATTAGTATACCCTTTGTTATGGACAAAGACTTACTAAGAAAAGAATTCATGCTTGAAAAGAATAAGGCAAAAAGAAAGCAATTTTTTTACAATCATAACCAAAAACAACAAAGCCAAATACGTACACAGTGGTATACGTATATAGAACGTAACAAATTTCATATATACTTTTTTGAATGGTTTGAAAAGGTATATAATGAAGAAAAACAAATAAATGTAACAAGCAAAAATACTACTACTTGGCAATTAACTCCAAGTAATCAACTTACAGAATCAGTACATCCACCTCTGGAACAGATAAAAATACCATATTATAAGGTGAGCATAACTGCTGCACCTTATAAAGTCAAAACAGATGAAGAAGCTTAGCTAACAGGAAAAGAGATTAAAAATATCTTTGAACAAAACAATTACACAAATCAACATATTAAGACAATAGCAGATCAGTTGACTAGAGTGGAAAACATGGTTCA
Organism: Liquidambar formosana; assembly: GCA_039720395.1. Taxonomy (NCBI): domain Eukaryota; kingdom Viridiplantae; phylum Streptophyta; class Magnoliopsida; order Saxifragales; family Altingiaceae; genus Liquidambar; species Liquidambar formosana. The sequence goes on along the minus strand of CM077829.1, from coordinate 17,962,518 downwards.
ACATGAAACAATTCTGCCTAAACAACAGGATGAAAAGCCACTTTTCATTCCACATGAAATACCCAAAAAATATGTTAAACAACTTGCTAAAGGACAACTTCATTCAGAAATTCGAGAGAGAATCAAACTTTTGGATGATGCAATTGGTAAAACTGTGGTACAAGACACTCAATAGAAATCTCAACCAACTACCAGCAAGACAATTACTGTAATAACACAAAATCATAATATCATAGATTCTGAAACAGAAGCTGATGATATTATACAACAATTCAAGCAACAAGAAAACACAGCTGTAAACACAATGAGACATGTCCAACCTATAAGAAACATTTATCAAAATCCCTCTTTCCCCGATATGAAAATCGAAAATAGAGGCCAATACCATCAAGTTTCTTATCATGGAGGAACAATTTATGAATGGAATATTGATGGGTTAACACAATATCAAATCATGAACTTATTACATCAAATGACAATGGTAAGTTCAGTATACCAAGCAAAAGATTCTGAGATAACTAATCACGCTATAGCTCATTCCTTAGTTGTTGGGTTTACCAAACAACTAAAAGGATGGTGGGATCATACTTTAACACATGCAAGTAAACAGGCAATCCTTTATGCAATTAAAACTGACTAAGAAGGCAATATAATTAAAACAGAAGAAGGAGAAGAAATAGAAGATGCTGTGGCAACTTTACTCTTCACAATCTCCAAACATTTTATTGGAGATCCTTCTAAACTAAAAGATACTACTGTAGAAATATTGGCAAATCTCAGATGTAAAAGGTTAGGGGATTTTAAATGGTATAAAGATGTCTTTCTAACGAGAGTCTTCTTAAAACCAAACAATAACCAACCTTTCTGGAAAGAAAAGTTTATATCTAGATTACCCACATTATTTGCAGAAACAATTAGGACAAAACTCAAAGATCAAAACAATGGGGTTATCCCTTGGGAACAATTGACATACAGAGATTTGATTAGTACGATTCACCAGGTTGGAATAGCCCAATGTACTCAATTTAAACTCCAACAGCAAATGAAAAAGGAAAAGATCCGAAACGAACAAGAGTTTAGTTCATTTTGTGAATAATTCGGATTCACTTCCATTAAAACAAATCCTAAAAGACACCACAAATCTTCTAAGAAATACCATCATAGGAGATATGGTAGAAAAAAGTTACAGAACAAACCATTTGATAATTAATATTATCAACCAACAACTTCGAGACAATAAAAGGATCATTACAGGCCAAACCCTAAGAAACAACATAGAAGAAGATATAACAATAATAGACAACAAGACATTGTTTGCCATAAATGTGGTAAAAATGGCCATTATAAAGCTCAATGTAGAGTAAAGCAAACTATTAATGAACTCCAAATCGATACTAACTTATCTCAAGAGGAGATAAAAGCAATAATTATAAATGCAATATATAATTCTGACTCTAGATATGAATGTTATTCAGAATCGGAAGAAGAAAGACAAATTGATGAAATTAATCAACAAATAAACATCAAATTCTTCTTCTGAATTTGAATAGCAATGTCAATAAGACTGTAACCAGCAATGTTATGACATGATTAAGAGAAATATTAATCATAATCAACAAACTCTTTTATTGGAAATCATTGATAGGATGTCTGATCCAATTTTAAAAAGAGAATATTTGCAAACTCTCCAACAAATTGTAAGCCAACCTTAATAGAAAACTAAAAGGATTTATAATTTACAAGAAATCTTCGAAGAAAAATATAAGCAACAACAAACTGAAGAAATATCTGTCCAAGATTTGAAACAAGAAGTTAAGCAGATAAAATCTGAACTAAAAGAATTAAGACAACACACAAATTTGCAAAATTTAAGTATAAATGCTCTACAACAACAAATTAATCAATTAGAACAACAACAAGCCTCCACAAGTACTGGTAATCAAATTATCATTCAAAGGGTTAATAATGAAGAAGGTGAAGTCGCCAAAGAAAAGGATAACATTGGTGAAGAAGCTTTCATCCAACTCATTAAACAAGTAACATATCAAAAATGGAATACTACCATCAAAATTATGGTTCAAAATCCAAAAGACAAAAATAACCAATGTATATTTTTTATAACTGCATTAATTGACACTGGTGCAGATATGAATTATATACAAGAAGGAATAATTCCTTCAAAATACTATCAAAAGACAAAAGAAGAATTAAGTTCAGCCAGTGGTGCCAAACTTAATATTCAATACAAATTAGACAAAGTTCATATATGTAATGATGGAACTTGTGTTGAATCAACATTTATCCTTATTAAAAACTTGAGTAGAGAAGTAATATTAGGTTCACCCTTTATTACTCTTATTCAACCTTTTAGCGTTGATACAACAGGAATTACATCTTACATAAAAGACAAAACGACTAAATTTGAATTCCTTAATCCACCTTTGGTTAGGGATGTCAATATTCTAAAAGAAAAATTTCTTTATCCTGAACAAAAACAAATCAATCTAATAACCAATAAGACAAAACATTTGAATTATCTTAAACAAGAAATTCAAAATAAGCAAACTGAGCAACAATTGCATGATTGGAAACTTCAAGTTGCAATTCAACAATTTGAAGACATTAAAAAGGACAATTTGTTCTGATAATCCTCATACTTTCTGGCATAGAAACAAATATATTGTTAATTTGCCATATGAGAAAGGTTTTCAGGAAAGTCAGATTCCTACAAAAGCAAGGCCTATTCAAATGAATCAGGAATTGCTTGAAACCTGCAAAAAGGAAATCAAAGAATTGCTCTCTAAAAACCTTATAAGAGAAAGCTGCTCGCCATGGAGTTGTGCAGCCTTTTATGTTTTTAAAGCAGCCGAAATTGAACGTGGTGTTCCACGATTAGTCATAAATTATAAGCCTTTGAATGATGCTTTACAATGGATAAGGTATCCTTTGCCTAATAAGAAGGATTTATTAGGAAGGCTTAGCATGGCAACAATATTCCCAAAATTTGACATGAAGTCAGGTTTTTGGCAAATTCAGATAAGTGAAGAAGATAGGTATAAGACTGCTTTCACAGTCCCTTTCGGCCATTACGAATGGAATGTAATGCCATTTGGTTTAAAGAATGCCCCTTCAGAATTCTAAAATATAATGAATGCAATATTTACGCAATATACTGAATTCACTATTGTATACATTGATGATGTATTGGTGTTTTCAAAATCGATAGAGCAACATTGGAAGCATCTTAACACATTCTTCCATTTAATCAAGCAAAATGGCTTAGCCTTGAGTCCTACAAAGATTAATCTTTTCCAAACAAAGATTAGATTTTTAGGACATCATATCTACCAGGGAACCATTGTCCCTATAGAAAGGTCAATCCAATTTGCGGATAAATTTCCTGATGAAATAAAAGACAAAAAACAGTTGCAAAGGTTTTTAGGGTGTCTCAATTCTATTGTAGACTTTTATCCCAACCTTAGTCAAGAATGTGCAATACTTAGAAAGAGACTTAGAAAAGATCCCCCTGCATAGACACAAGAGTACACCAATACTGTCAAAAGGTTAAAACAAAAGGCAAAAACCCTTCCTTGTCTTAGCTTAGCAAACCCATCAACATTCAAGATAGTCCAGACCGATGCTTCAGACATAGGTTATGGAGGTATCCTTATGCAAAAAATAGACAACACAGACAAAATTGTTAGATTTGCATCTGGCACTTGGAACACTGCACAAGCAAAATATTCGACAATTAAAAAGGAAATATTATCTATAGTTTTGTGTATTTCAAAATTCCAAGATGATATTTTAAATCAAAAAATTTTACTAAGGGTAGAATGTCAAGCTGTAAAACCTGTTTTGAAAAAAGATGTTAAAAACATTGCATCAAAACATATTTTGGCTTAATGGCAAGCAATACTTTCAGTTTTCAATTTTGATAAAGAATATATTAAAGGAGAAAACAATTGTGTCCCTGATTTCCTCTCCCGTGAGTTCTTACAGGGTCATATATCTAAAGAACAAGGCAATTCTTCAGAATGCCCCCAAAAAAGTAAAGGAAAAATCCCACAAGGGCAATCAGCCCAAACCAACCAGACAACAAGGTCATCTACCCAGCAAAAAACCCCTGCAAATAAAAAATGGTTCGAAGACCTTCAAGAAGAAGAAGAGCTTCTTGCCCAATACAAGCAACAGCAGCTAACCACGCAACAAAAGCAACAACGTAGCTTTCGGCAGGTCTCCCCAGTCAATAAGTCACAGACTTATTCTCTGGCAGCTTCCAAAGTTACAAGTAGTGACAAACAAATTGCAACTTCTTCTAACTTTGAGGAGCCTTTAGGAGCATTTTTGGCTCCATCTTCGCAATTACTTTTGAAAAACAAAAGCAGCAATTTTCGCAAAAATAGAAGCCCATATTTTGCAAAACCCTCTTCTTTAAATATTATGGTTTTAGAAAAGGAATTTTCGCAATCAGATATCACTGATATCTTGGAATTATATTTTCTCCCAGGATTTTGTGAACCCACGAAAAAACGCGGCCCACAAGGATTTGGCAAAAAGAATAGGGGTGAAAGGTGTGGTGAAAGACAACAAACAAAAAGGAGTCGCCACCTCATTTTTTAGGGAAAAGAGGAAAACCATAAAAATGTTTTATTTTTTAAAACTACATGACTCCATTAAAGGAAAAGCAAAGTCTTTGAAACCAGAAAATTGGATTCGGGGGCTAAGTTACGACGTGGGAAGGTTCTGAGCAAAAGCCCATAGGCACCCACATCGCCCGAGTTGGTCTCTTAATTTAATTGGGCTAACTTAATATCTTTTTCACTCAAATATCAACATATATCATCACAAGGCAGCATGCATAACATATATTCCATCCAATCATCCACGCATAATCACTCAAATAAAACAAAACAGAAAAAAAAAAAAAAAAAAAAAAAAAAAAAAAAAAAAAAAAAAAAGAAAAGCCTAGGATACTTGGATCCTAGAACGGACTTGAGCCTCACGAAGAGCGCCTACGTACCATGCAGCGAAATACATGAATCAAAGTCCACGTAGTTCAAAAGGAATAGGGTTACAACCTAATACAAACCTATGGTAAATACCCTAGGTTTCCTTATTTGAAAATGTATTGATTTGTCCAAGATCGAAAACTTCCACAAGAGGAAAACTTTGATAAAAAACCAGAATTTAATGATAAAGGAAACCTTTGATAATCACCATATGTCCATATTAAGAAATAACCCTAGGAGGGAGAAGAGAAAAGAAAGAAAAAAGAAAGGTGAATTGGGGCACCTTCAAACCCACTTACCTGAGCGCAAAAGCTCATATCATTAGCAATTTCAAGCAATAGCAGCTCTATTTGCAATAGGACAAGCTTTGTACCTGTTTACAACCTTACAAGTGCACAAAATCACGCAAAGAGAGCAATATACTAATCTGGACAGAACCATGACAAAGCCTAAAATCATCCATTTATCATGCAAATAACAAGAATAACGAATAACTAAGGACTCTAACTCAATCCTACATGCAATGACTTGACTAAAATGCATAAAAACCTACTATAGACACACTAACAAGCATAAGAGACTCCAATAATATCAATAAACATGATAACAAAGCACATTCTAACCAAAAAGATGATATTTCATGTAAAATATGAAAATAGACCTTCCTACGGCGATCTTTCTTAAGCAAAACTATCCTAAGATAATTTCATATAAAAAAGTCATTATGGGGAGGTGCAATCAACATATCCTACGTAAAATATATATACTAGAACACAATAGAAGTGATTTCATGCTTAAACACATCACAGAAAGCTCTCATGCAAAACCTCACTCGACGAAAAGGATAATCATCCTTGGAAAAGGATAATGTCTCCAAAAACCCTATAAAATCTACTATATGAATGCAAACCTAGCATGATTCAACTATATGCAGCATATATAGAATGACTATGATGAGAAACAACTCAAAAAGCTAAGCTAAGCATGCTGTATGAAACTTGTGCGAATTCAGGGTTATCGAAACCCTAATTTCACAACCATACATTAAAACCTATGAAACGACCCTAACACATGCTCAAATTATCATTAATATCATTCATATCACACATATTAACTAGCAGGAGCATCAATTCATGATAATTATCACAGCAACCTAGATATGTGAACTATGCATGATTTAAGAAGATAGAAAAGATAATACTTTCAAATCCTTAGTAAACCAAGGATTATCAAGCATATAAAGCCATAAATCATCTCAAAATCATTCATATAACATCACACAAGCATTGAATTCAACCCATAAGAAGAGCTATTTCATGCACTATAACTATCCTAGAAGAAGAAGAAGCAGAAGCAGAAAACTCATGTTCAGCATTAAAGAGACATGCTTACCTCTTTAGACTCTTCCTTGTCTTCAAAGTCCATGTTTCCTTGCTTACTTGGGGTTGAAGAGCCTCCTCTTGATGTCCTTCTAGCTCTCCAAACTCGTAGCTCCCTCTCTCTCTAAGTGTAAAGTGCCATTTACCTCCTCCTATGTGCTGAATACCATGTCCTTTATATAGAGAACTAACCCCCTAAGCCAATGGCTAAGATTAATTCATTAAACAATGATCCTAGGGCTATTAGAGACTCTCTTGGTGCTCAAACAACTCAAACTTACACACTCCTAAGCTCAAACAAGTTGTATTGGCGGAGGAAATCGTCAAAAAAGGGAAAGAGGAGTCAGAGTTCGAGTTGAGGACGGAGTCCTCGAGTGACCAACTAGGCCTGGACAGTTAGCCGTCTGGGCCTAGACGGCTGACCGTCCAGCCCCGAATGATTACACGAGGCCTCTCCCTTTCCGCTTCGGTTTTGACTTCTACTTGCTTCAGAAGTCCTAAAATCTTCAAATTAAGTCCGATTTTGACGAAACAAAAGCCAAAACGACCGTGTTTCGAAGGGGAACACATTTTTAGGCATTTTAGGACAAAAATCCTTAACCATGGGTGCATGGTTAGGTTTTACAAAGGTGGTTAACCATGGTGCCTCACCGTCGCTAAGCTGGGTTTGTACACAAGGTTGAACCAAATGCTTTCCCAATCGAAAATCGATCTTTCTAAACATATTTAGGACATAAATAAAGCCCAATTGAAGTTAAATGAGAGAAAATTGATTGGGTCTTATGAGTCAATTTGAGCAAACCAAGAAAGGGTCTTTTAGCCAACCCAAACCATTATGAGCCGAATTGGTCTTAAACCATTAATTCATGAAATTGAACCTATATATGGACTCTATATAACCATATGAACTCGAGGGAATGACTCAGGATTCATTTCAAGGTCAAATGGAAAATATACAGCTTTGTCACACCCCATTTTTGCACCACCTTACTAGGGCTCATCATTTCATGCATGTTTTTGTTTTGTTTTTGAGTCTAGTCACTTGCATTAGGTTTCTAGAGTCACAAGGACAATGGATATGAATTTTGGTTCAATTCGGAGTTGATCTTGAGGGATAATAAGAGCTTTTGTGACTTGAGGGGCATAATCGTCTTTTAAGTCCCAAACTTTTCATTTGACCTTGAAATGATCTCCAAATTGTCAATTGGAGCTCATATGGATGCATAAGAGGTATTTCTAGTGTCAATTTGATAAATCAATGGCTCGGGATTAAAATGGCTCAATACAGTTCAAGTTGGTTAATTGACCCTTCTTTGAGTTAGCTCTAATTGACTCACAACTACCAACCAAATCTTTTCAAATTGACTTTCATTAGTCATCATTTTACCCCCAAAAGTGTTTTATGAAGTTCAATTTTGATATGGAAAGTGTTTGGTTTGACCCTATGTGCATGCCTATGCTTAGCAAAGGTAGAGCATAGTGGTTAACCGCCTTGTTCAAACCTAACCATGCCCCCATGGTTAGTGGTTTTCACCCTAAAATGTTCAAAAACATATTCCTCATCGAAACACGGTCGTTTTGGCTTTTGTTTCATCAAAATCGGAGTTAATTTGCCCCTTGAAACACTTCTAGAAGGGAAATAAGGCAAAATAGGAGAAAAATCCGAAGTGGGCTCGGGTGACCACCCAGCCCCGGGCGGCTAGCCGCCTGGGCCCAGGTGGCTAGCGGCCCAGGCCCTAGTGGTCACCCGAGAGCACTTTCCTAATTGCTCTATGTTCCTTGCTGAAGCGGATTCCTCCCTATTTTGACGTATTTGGGCTCTTTTGGACGGATTTCCTTCTAATTTTTAGTAACTTCTGAGTTACTTAAGCCCCAAGGGGGTCTCTAATAGCCCTTAGATTAATTATTAGGGTTTTAATCCCAGCCATTGGTTAATCCTAATTGAAGTCTATAAATACCCCCCTATGCTTCAGCACAAGGGGAGCCACTTTATGCCTAAAAACCTAAGTATTAGAGAAGGAATAAGAGAGAGAGACTTGAAGGAGAGCTGGAGTTCTTGCTGTAGCCTTGGAGAACATTGGTTTAAGTCATCCATAAAAGGAAGAGAGAGTCTCTACAGCAGCAAGGAAGCCTCTTCCTAAGGTATACCTTACTCCTTCTTATGCTGAATATGGGTTTTCATATAGGATTGGCCTATTGCATGTTAAAGGTAGCTTTTTTATCATGTATTAACACTCTAGCTAGTTAATATACATGGAATATCTACTATTTATCATAATTTTAGCATGCTTTAGGGCTGTCCTTTAGGTTTTTAAGCATAGGTGTGACTCTTGTGCTCCTGTTGTCCTTGTGCTAGGATTAGTGTTATTGCATGTTAGTCTTAGGGTTTCTTATCATGTTTTATTGCTTTAGTTAGTTAATATGCATGATTTAGGTTCTGTTTAGGTTTATTTTAGTATGTGTGAAGTTTGTTTTGTATGTTTTTAAGCATATTTGTGAGTTTAGGGTTGTTAGTGTCCTTGTTTTATTTTAGTTTTCATACAGCATGATAAAGTAGGTCTTTTCATTGGTTCTTCTTCATGTTTGCTGTGTATGTCTTACATATGGAGTAAATATGATATTTTTGCATGCATGTTAGTCCATTCTAGGGTTTTTATGCATGATATGGTTCTAGGATTGTGTTAGGGCTTATGAAAGTTTGCTGTTTTTGTTGTTAGCATGCTTAATAGCTGATTTTAGGCCATAATACTATTCTGTCCAGATTTGCATGTTAGTATTTTTGCATGGTTTTGAGCACGTGTAAGGGTGCAAATAGGTGTGGTATTTGTCCTATGGCAAATAAGGCTGCCAATGCTTGAAATGGCTAATGCTTGGAGCTATTGCGCTCAGGTAAGCGGGTATGAAGGTGCCCCAATTCACCTCTCTTCCTTAACTCTTTCCCTTCTCCCTCTCTAGGGTTAATTTTTAATACAAGTCTATGGTTTAAATCAAGGTTTTCCTTAACCCAATAAATTCTGGTTTTTATTAAAGTTTCCATTTTGTGGAATTTTCTTAATTTCAAACTTGGTTTATCTATCATATTCAACTCTTTTTCAAGTAAGGAAACCTAGGGTTTTTACCATAGATTTATATTAGCATTTAACCCTAGTTCTAATCGAACTACGTGGACTTTGATCCATGTATTTCGTTGCATGGTACGTAGGCGTTCTTCGTGAGGCTCAAGTCCATTCTAGGATCCAAGCATCCTAGGCTTCTTTTTGTTTTGTTTTCTTTTTCTTTATTTTCTGTTTTTATGTGCTTATTATGCATGGATGGATGAATGAAATATGTGATATGCATGCAATCCTTGTGATATATACTTGCTGATTTTTTGTATGGAAAGATCTTGATTTAGCCCAAATGAACTGAGAGACCGAAAGGGTGACATGGGTGCCTATAGGCTTTGCCTAGAACCTTCCCATATCATAACTTAGCCTCCGAATCCCCGATTTCTTTGGTTTCCAAAAGATTGGTTCTTGCCTTTCCTTTTTTATGGAGTCATTCAAATTGTTTTCCTAAAACAAACTACTTTTAGGGTTTTCCTTGTTTCCTTTAAAAAATAAGGTGGCGACTCCTTTTTCTTTTTCAAACAAACTAATCTTTTTGTCAATCCCTCGTGGGCCCAATTTCTGGGGTTCACAGGCTTAAAAGACGATTATGCCCTTAAAGTCGCAAAAGTTCTTATTGACTATCGAAATGAACTCCAAATCACTTCAAAATTCATACACATGATATTCAACGCCATAGAAACTCAATGCAAAAGACTAGACTCGAAAAGGACTCAAAATCCTACATGAAATGATATGTCCTAGCTAAGGTGACAAAAATAGGGTGTGACAGATTCCATTATAAGGCAAATGATTTTCGAAAAACCCAGGCATGGTATCAACATATTTTGGAAAAGGCAACAAAATCAGTTATTTTTAAACACAATAGGAATGAGGATGATCCTTCTGATATATCCCATTCAACCTGCAACATTCTTCGTGTTCTCAGTCTTTCGGATTGGGGACAACCCCTTTTCCAACCCAGACAACTCTCAGGCAATAAAACACCAAGTCTCTATAATTATTTTAATTATGAGAAAGCTTAGAAAAATTCTTTTTTTGTTCAGAACAAAATCAACCGTCATTCATGGATGTTTATTTTGATCAAAAATTTAACATTGAGACAATCCCCCTCTGGTTTCTTGATTGGTGGCATCATTTTAGTCCTATCCAAGACATTCTTCCAGAACAACCTGTCAACATAGCCAATTCATATTCGTTCTATGAACAACATATCCAGCCAAAACCCCATTTGCAAGTGTTCCCAAAACTATTCCTCTTCTATGCTAATTTTGGTTTAGCATAGATTGTGTTTTGGAAATATGAATTCACAGGAACGCAACAATTCCCTTGCATAGGGAGAACCTTCCATGTTAAATGGTGGGATAATGCAAAGGTAGACCATATCTCTCCTGAGGCCATCCAGAAGTGGTTCCAGAAACATCCAGCAATACAGTCAACAGTAGGAGATTCATCCAAAACTCTCCTATCCAAAAGTCAATTAATGTCAAAATTAGCAGCAGCTCCTCCAAATACCAAAGGCCATCCAGAAGTGGTTCCAGAAACATTCAGCAATACAGTCAACAGTAGGAGATTCATCCAAAACTCTCCTATCCAAAAGTCAATTAATGTCAAAATTAGCAGCAGCTCCTCCAAATACCAAAAGTCAATTAATGTCAAAATTAGCAGCAGCTCCTCCAAATAGCAAAGAACTGAAGGCATACCTCCAAGAGGCTCTCTCATCTCTCAATGAACAGGAAGATGAACAGGGATCCTGTTCCTCATGTCCTTCTGTCAATTTAGCAAATGACAATGAGGATGACTGCTTTAGGATTCTCCCTCCCATACCTCATCAATAAGCAAAGACCAAACGGGGCCTTAGATCACCGACCAGATCCGCAATCTTTGGCCTTATCTGTACCCCCACTCAGTAAAAAGCAATTAGGCATGTGAACCTACATTATCATTGTACTTCCCGCCAGGACATCATGACAATAACATCTTCACATGGTCACAGTACCTCCACTCAGCAACAGCAACCAGGCGTGAATCTATAGTATATACCATTATTGCACTTTCCGCCAAAACAACATGACAAAAGCACCTTCACATGGGAACAGTATTTCCATAAAAGCAATAGCATAGTACCCTTTCATGTGATTGAATAGTGCCTCCACTCAGCAATATGGCAAAGGGTGCAGTGCCAGGTTTAGGGACCCCTTCTCCTATATAAGGGAAGGAAGACCATTGTATTCGAGGACTGGAATTGATTAGTTTCTTCCTCTCCTGAAAAATAACCTCTACTGTAACATTTCCCTCTCCCTCTCCCATTGTAATACCTCCATTTCCATCTCTTGCAACTGCAAACTTCCGCAATTGTATCTCTACAATATTTGTAAGTTTTTATGTGTTTAATATAAAAATTTACATTTATCATTTTCATTTGCAATAGTTTTAATTTTCTATCATATATTTTATTTTCTCATTATTATTCATCACTTCATTCCTAGGTGTTATTGGTATCAAAGCCATCAAATATATATATATATATATATCTCTTGCTTTCCACATCTTTATGGCCTCCAAAATCACTCAACCCACATCCAGAATCCTCTCTGTCTTACTTGAAAAGCTCTCTCAAAAGCTTCCCATGGAAGGCACAAAACCCAGCCAAAAGTATAGATATAAGAGTGAGAAGGAGAGAAAAAGCATGTCTAGATAGCAAAACAAAAGCGAAAGAGAGCCAACTCATTTTCTCTCTCTCTATACTCTTGCATTCATGGGCTGGTCTGTTGCAACATCCAACACTTCCCAGTTCCCTCACCACATACACATAAGAACCCTCTTCTACTTAATTCTTCTTCACACTCCTCACACTCTTCATCCTCATATTCTCGTGAACCTGTTTCGAGGACTCTCGCGCTCCCAACGCCGCCAGTTCACCACCCACCTCTCAGTAAAGGTGACTCATGTGGCCCCTTAGCTCTCCTTCACTAACAAGTGTGGGATCCAGATTTGACAATGATAATGTGCTCTATCTATAAAAGTAATGAATGGTTTGGATCAAAAGTTTAAAAAATTATTAGTTTAAATCATTTTTTTTTTTATGCTTTTGATACGATTTATTCATTACTTTTATAGACGGCTCATATTACATCATCATCGTGATAAATCAGTAAATCCTTATTCCAAAAGTGTGGGTGCAAACTCATGGGGTCATGCCCACAAACCAACATCATAATGGGTTAGCTAGCTTTTGGTTTGGTGCGCAGCCTGTAAGAACCCCAAACTAGCTCATGCGATTTTGCTAGCTGTGTATAGTACGTATTACCCTATGATATAGTATTACAATTATGAAATGCTTGTTTTGCTGTTTCCTTTACTAACCTAGATTATAAGAGACTATTTGGGTGTTTAATTTCAAATTAAGCAATTCAACAAATTTTACATAGTAATCAAAGTACAAATCTATCACCTTGAATAATTTGTAAGTATTGATCATACAACATTAATTATATATAATAATGATCACTCTAACTTATGATGGCCATTAATAAGAGTAAAGATTTAAAATAATAGTATTTCATGAATAATTTTTAAGAATTGATCTTATAACATTAATTATAATGATTATTCTAACTTTTTTTAAATATATATTCTAACTCGAAGTTATAGATTTATAACTTTAACACTAAATAAATTTGTTGAATTGTTTAATTTCGGATTAAACCCCCAAACCGATTGACCCTAAAAGAGCGTGGTTCCAATCCTATGTGTCGAGGCAACAAGAGAAGCTATAAAAGAGACGGTAAATTAATCTAGCATTTCCCATAAAATTTTAAGAGGTAGCACTATAACGACCTTGCGAATAACAATATTTCATTGCTAAATAAAAACACAACCCATCTCATATATATAACTAATCTTTATATATATGCATCTATATACATTAGTCTGTTACCCAAAATATTACAAAAGAGTTATAGTCTTGACTCATCTCTACTTAAAATACGTCTCATAAGAAACTAAATATAAAGATGTGTCAAATTTGTTTATTCAGCTAATCTTCTTCAGTCTCCCCGAAAATCATAAATTTTTCACAACAACGTAAGCCATAATGCTTAGCAAGAATCTATAAAATTTATGATTTCATTTGAAATTTTATTAAATTTCCAAACAAAATGCTATCAACATTGCATGTCTCATTCTAAATCATTGTAGCATGTAATTTTTATTTTAACAAATTTTCTCATACCTAAGTCGTCGTTTTATCTCACAACCTGCAAAAATAGAATTCATACAATACACATAGGCTTCATGCCAAATGTCTTCTACCATTCAACCATAGCACATATGCCTCCTTGCAATATGTGTATACAAATCACGACCTACTTGCTCAATGAATCTATATATTAGTGCACTAATTGCAGAATATGCTCAATCCTAACTGTCTTTCCCATCGTCATCATCAACATTTTAATTTATTTCAATCAACATATATAAATCGAACAATATAAATGTGCCACAATGATGCATCATAAAGTCTCATTTCATGCATATAAATCTTAAATTCATTCATACATACACACTGATGCTTTAAAATAAACTCATTTAAGGTTATTTTCTACCAATTCAAAGTTGTTTATAATTATAAATAATTTTTAGAATAAAAACAAAAATCACCAAAAATAATAATAATAAAAATAATTTTTTTTTTTTTGGGTCAAACTGGGTCAACCCAATCAAACTTGGTCAACCATGGTCAAACCGAGTTAACCCAGTCAAACCAGGTACTGTTCATCTTCTTCATTTATACCCTGTTTTGTTTGCAAATTTTCAAATTTTCACTGAAATTTGAAAAATCACAGAAGTTTTATTTTAACTCCAAAAGTCTTGGTTCAAGATGCTATGGAAAGATTAGAAAGTTTACTATTTGTGAAAAATACAAAATCAGGTTTCCATGGCTTTCAAAAATCGTTTAATTAAAGTTAAAGTTTCTGCTGTAAAAGCCTAGCTTTACATGCAATTTCGAAAATTCGTAACTTATCCTAGGATTAATGAAAGTCCATGAAAATTTACAGCAATGTAATATAATATATCAGGAATCTTTCCACCAAATGCTAGCTTGATTGGTTAAGTATAGAGAGAGAACAAAATTTCTGAAGTTTCTTGGAAGCCATTAAAGCTTCCTTCAAGCTTTTAAAAATCAAAATAGAGCTACGAAATCAAACAGAACTCAAAATTTATGCATAGCATAATCATAATATAAGTTTAGTTAGTGATTCTCACCTAAGTCTTCGAATTTGAGTTCCACTCTAAGCTTCTTTCCAAAATACCCAAGTATCTTACTCTCTCTCTTGAAACTTTATCTTATTTTCTCTTTCTTTCTTTCTCTTTCTACTCTGATTCCAGTACATAAATTCAACCCCTATTTATAGCTCTTCTTGCATGCAAGGAAAGCCATGCAACTTGACACTTGTTCTTCATGGTTTGCCAATTGTCCTCAAGGTGTTGCCACTTAGCCTTGCATAGTTGCATGCAAGAACCCTCCCTATGTGCTCCCACACGTTTCCCTTCATGCAAGAGACCCCTAGCCATAAGACACCTAGCTTCATGCATGCATAACCCCTTCTCCTCATGCTACTTGGCATTATATGATAATTACATGATAATTAGTCTTTAATTTCAAGAAATTAGTATTTAATTATGTGATAATCCAACCATATAATATTGGGTCATTACAAGCACTAGTCCTAGTGTTGGTTATGAGTTCTCTCTTTACTTTAATTAACACAACTCAAACACTATACTGGGCCAGTATCCTAGTTGATGCATGGTCACATGTGAGTTGCATACTACTTGCAGGATTTTAATTCAAGCTCCAAAAGTGTTAATTAGTATGAAATGAGGTCCATCAACAAATTTTGAAGAGAACTTTTGAAGAAGAGATTGATCCCAAAAAAGGTATTCCATGCCAAGTAGTTAAAAATGAGACTTGGATCCTCTGTAGGGTTTTTTTTGTAAAGATCTTGTAGGATTTTTCATTCTTTACGAGGTTTGATGATTCAATGACTTTTACTTTTTTTTATTCATTTACAAACCAAACGATCCAATTAATTGACATTAAAATCCTTAAAAATCTTTAAAAGGATCCAAATTCTTAAAAATGATATGATCAGTTGATGGACCCAACTAATAGGAAAGGCACACATGTATGGTCAATTCATATAGATACAACCTGTACATACACAGGGTCGACTCGTGAGCTCTTCCTTAGCTCTCTCTCTCTCTCTCTCTCTCTCTCTCTCTCTCTCTCTCTCTCTCTCTATATATATATATATATAGATGGGCAACACATAATACAAGTAACCTAACATTGCTATTTTTTAAAAGAATATATGCATGCATGGGAAATTTTTTTAAATTAAATGATCTAACATTATCTACAATCATCCCTTTTTTTCTTTTTTTTTGGCAATCATTATCTACTTGTTAAATTTAACAAGTAGATAATGAATTTAAATTTTTTAGCTTCAAATCTAAACATCAATTCTCTTGATTTCCAAGTGCTTTGTTTGGTTGTCCAATTTGAAATTAAATAATTCAACAAATTTTACAAAGTATTAAAACCACAAACCCATCACCTTAAATTAGAAATTTAAAATAAATTATAATTACCACTTTAGTTGATGTTATTAGAGGGGTCCAATTTCTGGAAGTATAGGAATTGGTCTCTGCATGTTGAGAAACTGCACCACCTCTTCCATGGAGGGACCATCATTTAAAGTACAACTCAGACCGATCTCCAGAAACCGAACCGCTTCTTCTAAGTTTACACTTGATCCCATCCTCTGGTCCACCACCTCAACCTTCTTTCCCCTCTCATGCATTCTCCATGCAAACCCTAACAGACCCATCTCCTCTTCATCTCTATCCGAGTCTATGGTCCTCTTTCCGGCAACTATTTCCAACACAAGCATTCCGAACCCAAACACGTCTGCCTTCTTCCCAGAAACCGACTCAACCCGGCCTGACTCGTTTGGTCTAAGAATAAACCCATAATCCCCAAGTACAGCTCGGTAATTGACGTCGAGGAAGACACTGCTTGTCTTCAGGTTTTGATGGGCGAGTTCTTTTGAGTGGAGGAAAGTCAGTGCCTCGGCAACGTCTTTGATGAGACTGAATCGCCGAGTCCAGGGAAGAACACCGAGTCCAAACAGCCACCTATCGAGGGTTCCGTTTTGGAAATAATCATAGACAACGATAGCCTCTTGGTCATCACAACACCAACCTCTAATGGTAGCTAAATTTGGATGAGAAACTTGGGTCATCAAACCGATTCTTTTCATAACCCGCCTCCTATCCAACCCCCGCGGAGAGTTGAGAAACCAAGTCGAAAACCGCTTCATTGCAACTTGGCACCCATTGGGTAGATTTCCTCTATATAGGACACCTCTGGAGTCACTACATAACACTTGTACTTTGCTGAACCTCCGAGTGGCTTTATAAACTTCATGAAGAGTAAACTGGCGAGTCTTGCTCGGCGGCATCGGCCTCTGATTCTTGTCAGGAAGAAATAGAGCCGCCACCGAGTGCCGCTTTCTGCGCTTACTGTTGCAGTAGAGACTCAGGCAAGCCAACGTACAAAGTACGACCACGGCCACAAAGATCATGAAACTGCTCGGCGAGTTCGAGCTGCTAATTCCCGACACTTGGTGGGCGACATTTCTATGGCATGTTTCCTTGGAAGGGAGTCGAAGATAAGCTTGAATTGTAGATGAAAAATTCCATGATAGTACGCTATGTATTTGCGTTACGTTCCCAGTAGAAGCAGAGAATCCAACGAACATGTATTCTTTAAGGAAGGGAGAGAGATCAAGCGGTGATGACAAGATGGGTTGTATAGGAAAATCTCTGCCGTCCAATCCGAGATGAACGTCGATCCATTTGCGGTGTCCATCGTAATTGATCCGAGTTCGGTGTACGGAGCCATCATGGAGAGAAATCCCGGCTCTTGATGCGTGAGCCGTTTTGAAAGAGACAATGCTGCCCGGATTGATACCCACATGGTCGTCGTTAGGGTCACCGAAATTGACATCGTGGCTGGTATCGAATTCAACACCGAAAATCTTGTAATGTTTGTCGCACGCATCGTTGAGCATGCCCAGCCAAGGGCCAGGTCTCCCAATGGTGAACTCGTCGGGGACGATTACAAAGGTGAAGCCACCGCCACCATGACTCCCACCAGAATCTGACCCACTGGTGGAAGTAGTGGTGGTGTTGAATTGGAAAGAGAAGGTAGTTTGAAATGAAGCTGGAGTTCGGGTGAATGGGTCAAAGAGGCGGATAGGAGAGGAGTAAATGGCTCGTCCTGCTTGGTGTGTATGATCTATGGCTGGTGATGCATCAGGGATTTGAATGGAACCCTCCTTGTCCGAGATTTTGGAACTACCCAGGAGCTTGACATCCTGGATTATGCTGGGGTTTTTGTATGGGTCGAAATTTGAGAAGTAGAAATGCTTGGTTACGTTGGTTACAGGGGCATTGTAATGGGTGAAGTAAATCTTATGTGCTGAAAGTGGGTTCTCTTGTAAGAGAAGAAAAGATGTAGTTGAAGAGATTATCAGCCAGAAGAAAGATGGACGACAATCCATTGCCATATTCATCGGTGCCTAATTTAATTAATTAAGGAATTATCCTCCTTGTCTTATATATATACACGACAGACTAGGTTTGGTGAATGCAGATCCATAGCTCATCTTGTGTGCTCCTTTCCATATATGCCTCCTCTTTTGTATGATTTGGTTACATCCAGTCGCAGTTAGGAAATTAATGTTGAAGGGTCCAGATTAATTATGAGTATTTTTATTTGCTTTTTAAAAAATTCTTATTGATAATAGGAAAAAATAGGAAATTAAAAAAAACATTTCATTTTACACTTTTGGTATGGTAAAAAATAAATTTTAATTAATTAGAGGATAAAACTAATAGTTAAAATAAATTTTTCAAAGGTCAAATACATATTTTAAAGGGTCAAATTTGTAAATGCCCAAAACTTGGTGTAAAATTAAATAAAATAAAATAAAAAATAAAAAAAAGGGTCAGAAGGGTCATGTAGTCTAGTAATCCTCAGGGGTGGAGCGTAAGTCCTAAGACCTTTTGCCTAGCAAAAGTCTTGGGTTCAACTCTCTCTATCCCCCCTTTAGCCTACTCGTGTGGATTTTGTCAAATACGTAATTACTTGGTGCAAGTGAGACAAGGGGTTATATGTAGCGTATTCAAGGAGATTAATTGAGTACATAAGTTACTTATAATAAAATTTTTAAAAAAATGAGGAAAGGAAATGGCCTGTCTCCTCCTTTATGCCCACTTTATGCTTCCTTGGTTTAAGGCTCGTTGTCCTCTCAATCATGCCCCTTTCTATGCTCCCTCTATATAATCAACCCCATCAACATGAAAATATTATTGGGACCGACAACCATATAGTGGGTTTTACAAAATATATTACATCCTCAAAAATTAAATTCAACTAAATCATCTTTAAATATTTGATTAATTCAGTTTTAATTATCAAGTTATTTGGATCATGGCGAAACTTTTTGATAGTGTCTCATGGAAAATGGAGCTCCAATCAAATGGTGAAAACAATTTAAATGAATGGAACTTTTAAGGACGAGACACTGCACACAAGTGAAACAATTATTTGTTAGGTTCCAATGTAAATTTTATGATGCTAATATGGCCTAATCAAGCAAAAGGGCATGAAAGGGGGGCATAGAGGATGGGGCAGAGGAAAATTACATCAAAACCTATCAATTAATGGGTTCTCCCTAAAATTAGGTACCATAGCTAAAGAGGAGGTATGCCGTATGGAAGCTGCAGGTATTATTAAAGAGGCAGAGGATCTTGGTTCCCATCAAACAGTAAGTGGGTCTTGCTAAGTTTTTTTATTTTTTATTTTTTTTGTGATCGGCAAACAATGTAATGTTATTAAGATTGGTAAATATGATTACAAGATCTCAAAAAACCTACCCCATAACATCTCCGGCACACAACTACCAACCAACAACAGAAAACCCCACCCCAAACAAAGCAGAAATCCTAGTCAATATCCTTCGCAGAAAAACCTTTCTCCCTTCAGCAAGGGGCTGAGGGAAAGAGACAGATTTGGAAGACAAAAAAGTAACACTGCGCCAAACAGCAACATAGCTACAAAACATGTCTCACCATGAAAGCTTTAACACCACCATCCAAAACCACCCATGAAAACAGAGCAACATGGAAATTGCTACCTAAATCCCCCATAAAACAGAGTAACATAGAAAATGCTACCCAATACCCAACATAGGTAACATAAACCTCCACCCAAATCCACCATGTAAACTTCAGACCATGAAAACTTCACATACTGCTACCTTATTTACGGAGCAAAAGAGGATACCCTCGATCAACATCAAACCAGAGGCCACTAGAATAGATATGTAAACCACACTGCCACTAATATAGATGAAACATGCAGACACTGCATTTAACTATCTTTATTTTTTTCAAACAAAAGAAAAAAAATTTAAAAAAAACTATGGCACCACTGCAGAAAAGCCACAAACCAGCAAAAGAACCTCAAAAACTCCCACGAGCGGCGAGCCCTAATCCATCCTCCAAAGAAAAACTTGGATGAGAAGTTATTGGCAAATGAGAACCCCAACCAATACTACACTACCACACTACCCCTCTATGCATAAGGCAGACATGAAACCTAACACACCAATCACCAGGGATACGCCCAAAAACCACCAACCAGCAAATAATCACTGAACCCAAACATTCTATGAAGTGATTTTCATCTTGCTAAGTATTTTTCTTATCCTTAAAAATCAACTAGCTCATTTAAATGATTTTAACCATTTCATCGATTTTTTTTTTTTTTTTTCCCTAAGACATTGTTAGAAATCTTACTTTGGTTCAATTAATTTAATCGATCGATTGGTTGAGATCCATCAAACTGAGCTGACTTTTAAATGACAAAATATATGCATCAACATGCAACTTTTTTATAATAATGGTACTCCATTACATGGAGGCATCAAGAAAGAAGGCATGATTAAGGAGGTGGAGAATTATCGCCTTTCAAGATTAGCTACTCAACAATTGTAATGTCAAACAGGCAAACCATGAAGTGGGGAATCATGATAGGTGATAAATTGATTGTAATTGCTACGGGACTTATTAATCCCCTTAATTGAAATATATTTCCACTTAGGTTTAATAGGCCTGTTCTTGTCATGTCAGTATTAAAGTTAGGATTCGATAGACTCAAGTGGATGTGGGGAGTATTTTACAGTGGTCCATGAAGAACAATTTAAACTAATATAATCTAAAGCTACATCAATATGCGTGCATACGAAATTGGTTTTATAAAACAGTCTGTATATCGTCGTGATCCAACTAATGATAGTTAAAGAGGTGATTCACCAACGGCCTTTGGGCCAAATAGCATGTCTCCCTTGTTTGAGGTTGGAGGTCTTGATTTCTAGTATTAATAGATTGGTTTAAATATTTAATGATGTATTGATGTGATTTCTAGCATTAATAGATTGGTTTAAATACTTAATGATGTGTTGATGTTCTTAATTACTTGTTATCAAAAAAAAAAAAAAAAAAGAAAGAAAGAAAGAAAGAAAGAAAGAAAAATGATGATTCAGTTCCATTTGTAGGAGTACCCAAAATAATATCAGGAAGTTTTTTTGATCAGCAACAATATGAGGAAATTACTAGCTAGCTTTGATTGAGAATTGAAATAGACCTAAATCCCACTCTGTCTTGGTGAATTGGCTCGAATTTTCAACATCTTGCCTTGAGCCTAAGGTCTATAATGGGTCAACTAATAGTATGAAATGACATAATACTGGCTTTGGCTGGCATGCTGTTATGCTAGGTTGGTACATTTTGTAACATGTTCTCAAACACACTTATTGGTCAAGATTGAGTGGAATAAAGGAGGTGGGCGCTCTTATCTATCAAATAAGATCTTTGTGCGTTTCGCGATAATTTAGGAAGAATCCTAGAAAAGATTGATTGAGACTCCCTCCATGGTCCCACGAAGATCTGTACGATCGTATAGATTTTTTCATAAGTGATCATATGTATCTTTTATAAGTGATCACCAGAAAAAGTATCCACATGAACTCCCAAAAATTATTGCCTTTTATTTTATAAAAGCACATCGCAATGCCATTAAATATTATTTCTGCATTTGATGCCCTAAATTAAGATGGGCCTCCTATTTACAGTGCTCTCCCAATAAAATCACTGGTCTAAAATGCATAATTAATTAAAGAAGGTGGTTGCAATGCGTGGCAACCATAGTAGTGCTGCCGGTTGGGGGGGGGGGGGGGGGGGGGGGGGGAAAGGTTACATGTGCGTGACGCAAATTGCTAATCGAAATTTGCAGTGGGAGGGCTCTAGGGTAAGGGAGGGTTAATTTCGGGCCATTGTGTAGCTTAAGGGTTTATTTGAGATTTACTCACCATCATGTATATACTTTCTCAGTCCTACAAAGATAGACCAAGATTAACAAAATCTCAGCTTAAAAATAGTCATCATTGCATTGACTTGTCATTTTTTAAATTTCATTTTTTCAAAGGTACCATCTCCTACTTGGTTTTAAGTTTTATGTTAAGAGTAATTATCACAATAACAAAGGGTAGTATTAAAAAGTTAAAAAAAATTTATGATTTGACTTTTCAAAATGGACAAACATTTTGTGAGCTCAAATTTGGTACAGTTTTGCACTTTAACTACACCGTACGATAGCGTCAAATGAGCGATACGTTGTAAGGGGAAGATAGGAACTGCTAGGATTTGTTCCATTGCAGCTCACGGCGTTGCGCAGCTCACGGCGTTGCGCAACTCATGCAGCAAATTCCTCTCTCAAATTTCAGACATTCCTGCCTTTCTCTTGCAACATGTCGCGCGCTCATCCGACAGTTACTACATGGTGTAGTTAAAATGCAAAACTGTACCAAATCCAAATTCCATTTTGGGATAGAAAAAGTAGCAAAAATGATATATCTTTGTGGGACAGAGGGAGTAATATATATATATAGTCTCGGCCAAGTAGAGGCAAGTTAATATAAGTTGTGTTACCACCATTCATTGAAGGGTTATAACCCATGCTTTGGTGCAATGTATCATGTAATACATCAATGCACAAGATAAAACCTCCATCATGACGTTTTTACACTAAAACCAATTAACTTAAGAGTTGTTATATTAATCTGAACCTGTTGATATTTAATCCTTGATTAGAGTTAGAGATAATATGCGATGAACCAATTAACTTAAACCTAGCTTACATGACTTGATCCACTGTCATGGATCTCTACTTATCACTTAAAAAATTATCTACCACACGCAGTACCAGAAGCATCAGTGCTGTCGGCACTTATCGCATATCGACACTTGTTCGTCAAAGCAAGCAAGTGTACGCACTTTTGTACTCCAAGCAATCAGGTTAGCTCGCACCTTTGTATATGACTCCATGATTTTTGCTAGCTATCAGTTTCCTTTTTCAGGAACGCTGGTGAAAGATATTTGGTTCATGGGTCTTCTTCAATCATCCATTCTTCTATTCTGGATCTTCCATAAGTCCAAACATTATCTAATAATTCTAATACAGCCTAGTGGATCACCTTTCCATACCTAAGTGCTTCTTGGAGTTTTTCATTTAACCTTTTCTCTTATCATTTTAACCTATTATACAATACTGTACTTGAACAAATGGGCATTAGTGGTTTTCTGTTCTACTTAGGAGGGGGGGGAGGGGGGGTGTATCATCTCGTACGTGACAGAAAAAAAGACGCATTAATGTCTTTTTCTTTCTTTTTTGGTGTGTGTACGTGTGGGTGGGGGGATGAGGGTGTTGGAGTTGCTTTTGAAACCATTATTCGAAATGCATGCTTGTATGAATACAAAGATAGGTTGGAGCTAATATCTAACATTCCACCAGCAGATCGTACAAGGCGGCTCAGAAAGTTCATGTAATTAAAAATTTCATCGACCGAGAGATAAACATTAATTAAGTTGATGCAGCTACGAATTCGATTGCAAGTTTAGAGATATATATATTGCAAAGAGTACATAAATGATAACACTTTTTGCTTTCTTTTTTGTAAATTGTAAGCAAATCAATAACAATTGTTTTAAGTGGGGTTTGGTCATAGGCCTATGGAATAGGACGTGTGGCTCAATAGGTCCAAAAGTTTCATTAACTCATAATTTCCTCCTAAAAATACCCTTCTTTGGCCCTATTATTTCCTTGGGTCACCCTCTCTCCTTTGCAGAAGCCTTTGCCACGGCCATGGCTCTTCGACCTCCCCTTCCTTCCTTCTCTCTCTCTCTTTCTTTCTTTCTTTCTTTCTTTCCTTTTTTTTTCTCTTAAAAAAAAGGGAAAAAAAAATCTCCTCCTTTGCTTTTACCAAGTCTGTATAAAAAAAATGGCCACTGCAAAGACCTCATCCTCCACCACAAAGACCTCCAAACCATCCGAAGTTGTCCAAACCATCGGAAGACAGCAACTGAGGGACATGGCCATGGCTTCATGAACGTCAGACATGGCTCTCTTCACCCTTTCCTCCTTTTCTTGTTTTTATTTTTCCCCCTTCTATTCGGAACAGGCTATCACTACTTAAAATACTTTAAACCCCTTACTAATTAAATCCCCTCAAATTTTACTGAAAGTACCTTTCTATCTTCCTAAAATACTTTTAATAAAAAATTCTCTGAACATTTTTTCATCCCACCCCCAAATTGTTCAGTTACTCAAAATCGAACATCTCTTATTTGTTCAAACCTATTAGTAAGAATAAAATATATATGTTCGGACTCATTATTAAGAACAAAGTATATATGTTTGGCTTTATAAAAAAAACAATATAAAAATGTTCAGACTTTTAAAACCGAACATTTCTTATTTGTTCCTACTTATAAACACGAATACTCAAAATCCATGTATTCACAGTTATATATACGAACAATTATCAATTGTTGTATAGTTAAGTTGATCGGTGTTTTAAAACGAAATAACACAAGTTTGTTCGGACTCCTACAGGTAAATAATATCGATTTGTTTGGAGTTGGGAAACAGAACCAAATAACTTTGTTCGAACTTAGAAGTCGGAATACATTAAAAGAATTCGGTATTACAGTAATGAACATTGTAAACATGTTCAGAGTCGAAAAATCAAATAAGACGAAATTCAGCATACGAAAAACTTAAGTTAAACTCAATAAAAAGTGTATAAATACTTACCTTTTGGTTGCTAATATCATCTCTATCAATGCTCTTTTTGTCCATTGTTCAATATAATATGAGAAACACTAATTTTTCATGTAAATATGGATTTGGTGTCAAGGTTGTTAGGGTTTGTAAGAGCATAAAGTCTATAAATGGTGTAATATTTTTGGAGTTGGGCGTGGAGTGGGGTGGGAATAGAAAATTTTTTAAGTCTTTAAGTAGACATGTCCTTATTTGTAAATTTACATCTAGATAGGAAGAATTTAACAAATTATTTTAAATAATGGGGGGTTTAAAGTATTTTGAGTGGTGGCAATGACCCTTTTATTATCACCTTCTTCTTTTTTTTTTTCTTTTTTTTTTTATGTTGTGGGTGGGTGGCCCGGGGGGTCACCCGGATTAGTGATGACCCATTTAAGACCCGATGCAACCAAATAAATGGGCAATGTGTGGGGGGCCCCCTGGGAAAATTTTGACCCAATTTGTTTTGGATGTGTTTCACCCAATGCGCGTATGCATATGGGAAGTTGTACCTACACACATCCCATTTGTGCCTAAATACATTCACGTACTCTACTTTCGTAACCCATACATATACATATAAGAGTTTTGCATGTATTTTGAGGGTTTGTGATAGATAGAACGTAGCTGACATTGAAAGTGCTGCTTTTGGGTGTAATAGGGGCTGGATTTGGGTTTAATTGTGAGTTAATTTGTTTTGTAATCTCTTTAGATACATGGTGAATTGATCATTACTACTCATAGATGCAGATATCTTGTCAAATTATGCAAACGTTATGTCTTCTCCTTACGTTTGTGTTTTTATGTGCCTGAGATTGATTATATTTATTTGGTTTGTTTTATTGCTTCCAAACAACTGATACAAAGGGCAAGATCCACCAGCAGATCGCATAGGTGGCCCAAAAAGTTCATGAAATTAAAAATTTGATCGATTGAAAGATAAAAACATTAATCGAGTTGATGCAGCTACAAATTCGATTGAAAGTTCAGAGATATATGTGTTGCAAAGAGTATAGTTATATGGAGTAGATAATTACACTTAGCAAAAAAAAAAAAAGAAGAGGAGTGTATAAATGATGACACTGTTTGCTTTCTTTATTGTAAATTGCAAGAAAATCAATTGGTAGCAAATTAGTTTTCAACAATTGTTTTAAGGGGTTTTAGGCATAGGTCTATAGAATAGAAAATGTGGCTTAACAGGACCAAAGAAAGTTTTAATAACTCTGTGTCCTTTTGTCCCTTTTTTGACAAAATTACTTTTCTTTGTCCCTATTATTTTATTGGGTCACCCTTGATCTCTCCATTGCAAAGCCTTTGCCACAGCTATGCACATATGGTTGCAAAAAAAAAGTAACTGTTATGCTGTTATTTCAAAGGTGACCGGACCAAGGAAATAATGGGACCAAAGAAATGAATTTTTGTCATTAAAAAAAATAAAAATTAAAAAAAAAGAAAGTACATTATGAGTTTCCCGCGCTTTTATTAGATCTGTATAAAAAAAAATAGCCACTACAAAGACCTCATCCTGCGTCACAAAGACCTCCAAACCATCCGAAGGCGACAACTGAGAGTCATGGCTATGGCTTCATGAACATCGACCATGGCTCTCCTCACCCTTTCCTTTTTTTCTTCTCTTTTTTCCCCTTCTAATATCACCAAAATCGGGGAAAAAAAAAAGGAAAAAACTCAACTTTAACGAGATTTGTTCTAACTTCTTGTCGGGTGATTGTCATGAATTCACCTAGATTAGTAATGACCCATTTACAATCGGATGCGATCCAAAAAAGGGGAAATTAATGTGTGGGCTACCCCCTAGTGCTGTGGGGCGCCGAGAATATTTTGACCAGATTTGTTCTGTTTTGGGTTCTACCAAATGTGCATACGCGTATGGTAGGCTACGCATATGCAGATTGCAGATTCACTTATTCTCGTTTGGTAACCTGAATATGTAACGGTCTTTGCATTTGAAGGCAATGGGTTAGCCGCAAAAAAAAAAAAAAGTAAAAAAAGACTACAATTTTATTGTTTGGGTTCTACCAAATGTGTATTCTAGTCTTGGAGGCTTGGAGCAAAACTTGTTCCTTTCACTGCGAGACACTACTTGCCTCCACCCCAAGGTGGAGGAGCTCTTTCTCACTTCTATTCATTTTCTATCACATGTTATAAATATTTTTTAAAAATATAAATTTAAAAATACAAACAAACAAATATGTAAATATAAATATGTGTCCATGCATTCATGTTAATATAAATATATAACATGCAAATATGGACTTAAGAAAATGTGTTCACAATTATGTAAACATGGAAATGCATCCACACAATCAATTCTCATTATTTGTTTGGACAAGTAATAAAATATAAGTGGGAGAAGGAAAGGAACTCCTCTACCCAAGGGTGGAGGCAAGTATTTTCCTTACTGTGTCAAAAACAATAAAATTGTATTATTCAATGTGATCCAAGTGCAAATTTTTCCAATAAAAAATGTTTTTTTTTTTTTTTTTTGGGTTTAATCTCTTAAAAATATTACCTTTTAAATGAAGCTATTGATTTTAATTCGAAAGTACCCAAAAAAAAAAATGGGGGTAACTTGTTGTAGCTGTTGTGCTGAAGTGGCTGCGAGATTTCTCCATCATCTAGCTTCGTGGGATTAGTCCAGTTTGAGTTTATAGGAAAAAATAACTTGTTGTAGCAGTTATTGGGCTTTTCCATAGGTAACGGCCCACGAGGGTATTTTCTTCAGCAACCCCAAATGGCATTATAGCAAGCATGGGGATTGAATCAACCAGGGAGGAACTTCTCTTTCTGATCAAAATAAAAGAAAAAACAGCGAGTTTAACTAGACATCAATTGTTCTTATTTCTCACATGGTCTAAGCTTTGATGCCTCATTTACACCTTCATGCCAGTCTCTTCCTTGTTTCAACATGCAGATTCTGGTTGTGCCCTTTTCGTTTAGAATTTTTCTTGCCTTTTTAGCGTAATTACAATCAGTTCCCAAAGCACACAATTTTTACCTATACTTAAAAAAACCATGTTCTTTTAAACTAGCTAGAGTCCTGTCGTCATCTAGTACTATGGGTGTGGGTGCATGTGGACCTGTACGTAGATGTAGTTTACAATGATTGGTTCCACAAAGTAATGTGGAAATTTAATTTGCTTTCTGAACCATATGACATTAAAATTCAACAAATCTGATTGAACACTATCAAGTAGCGAAGTGTTGGACTCTCAGCATGTTGCAGTCCATCATAGTCATCAAGCTAGCTAGTCATGCTGTTATCATATCCTCTCTTTTTTTTTTTCTTTTTTTTTTTGGTTCACATGGAGGGGAGTAGAACCCCTCACCTAACCCAAGCCCCATCCCACCCGGTGCCATCTGAGCTACAGCTCGTTGGCTTATCATATCCTCATTTCATGGCTTAAAATATGTCCTTCTGTACCAAGAACATAGTATGGGAATTCGAATCTAACCTTCAAAATAGACATATAGAGTAGATGCGGCTAAAAGCGGTGTTAGCTAGAATTGTGGCAACAAGTTGTTTTTAAGAAATAAAATAGATCAACCAGTGTGCTCTTTCAAAGTATTGAGAAACATATGCAACACAAGGGTGTAAAAGGGGGTCTACTGGGAAGTGTTCTAACTCTGTTAGCTAGACAGAAATCTACATCCTTATATGTATCCATGCCTATTTGTAAGTCCAAGTATTACATTTGTGTACCTGATGATTTCAAACTAATCTATCTTCCAAGGGGTCAACAATATTAAAGTGTGTGCCATTCCTTTGAAGCTGAAAACAACTAGGACCAGATCGATGACCTGCTGCATATCTCTACCTCTTGCGCTTGGACTTTAAGGCGGTCACCGATTGAGAGTTGCTGTGCCAGTTGCGCTTCCTTTGGTTGATGAACCAATTGTTGATTTGCTTTAGCTGCAACCCTGTCTCCTCCACAAGTTTCGCCTTGTCATCTTCCTGCAAGTACCACATAGCTACATGCTTATCGGGATGAAAATTATTCAAATCTAAGACGGTTTGTTAGAGACCAAACACGCGAATTTGTACATTATTTGATCTGAAAGATTATACATGAATGGTGAAGTTGGTTGCTAATACAGTACATTTTATTCAAAGGAAGTTAGTTTCTTACAGTCGGGTAAGGCCACTTTGAGTGCTGTGTCCACCAATTTTTCAACACTGAAGTTGTGTCACCTGGAAGTTTCCCTGCTCTTCTCTTTCTCAATATTTCCTCTCTCACGTCTTCAATTCTCGACTTGAAACCCTGCAGAACAACGAGCAAGTATATATCGGTTTACAGTCACACTAATCATCTTTATAGAAAGATGATTTTTCTTCTTTTTTTTCCCTCCAATTGTCTGATTATATATATTTTTCAAGGACCTTGTTTAGTGTTTTCATTTGAAACAAAAATAGTCATGGCAACTCTTTAATAAGGATTCAAGAACATCATCTCATATATGTACCTGCTTCAGTTCAATCTTCAACTCCTGCCGAACCCTCTCCATCAATGTCCTTTCAGATTCAGTTGGAAGAAGTGGACCAAATCCCATCATGTCATGGCTGTCCGTCCCTGATTGATCTAAAGAGAAATCCATCTGCAGCTCATCCTCATCATCTGACATTGTTGCCCCCGTTCCTTCACCCAGAGTTACTCCTGAAAAAATATATTGTTTCGGAAGAGCCTCACTAAGTCATCATATTACAATTCATTAGACCTACTTGGAGTTCGATCTATGACCGAATCTTTTCGCTTTTCATTTGCAATTCCATACCATTCTCATTTTTATTTTTCTATCTTTCGATTTTTCCTTTCAATTAAGTAATGAATAATATTAGTTCCTCATCATCTGAAAAGCATCCAACCTCTCTCTCTCTCTCTCTCTCTCTCTCTCTCTCTCTCACACACACACACACATATATATGGCCATTGTGAGAAGCATGAGGTCCTTAATTGGCCATCAAGGCCCATGAGAGGTTGACAACCTGCAAACCTTTCCTACCTTTAACCGTGAAGGAAACACACCTGGAATCAACTCATTCAACAAGATTGTATATATTTCAATTAATTGCACAAAAACAGTACAAGGAAGATAAACAAAAAATTTCACATGCATAGTCCCCGGTGATTCATAAACTTCAGGACAAAAAGCAGGAAGAGCTACTAAACATGGTCACATGCAACATATAGTAATAAAACCAATAATAGTATGACCATCCTTTAGTACTCCACAGTCATTCACATCCTACCATGTGGGAAAAATTTTTAAAGGGCAAAAAAATAAGAGGACTTTTGCATCACATGGCTAGATTTGAATGAGACCACCAAAATGATTCAGGCTACCACTGAAACGGAACCCTGTGGAGGGCCTAAAATTAGGTGGTCTTGCACATACCAAAGTAATCGACAAAAGTTTTGTTGGTCCATGAGCCACCGTGGTCCATTGTTAGCATCAAGATATATGACAAAATTTTAAAAATGTTTAGTTAGCATGCCAAATGTCCTGATTCTAACAATGAATCACAGTCATCCATGGGCCAACCAATCTTCTGTCCCACAAATTGACTCGATGAGTGAATGATTGTGGTTGGATTTGACAGATTTTCATCACGAAATTTGAACTTGGGCCCATGGAGTCAGGTGGTCCGAAAGGTAAAATTGGCCCTTTGGTGATTGAACATCCAATTCCAATCTTTATGATCAACTGATCAAGACAATTTTTGCCGTTCTGGTCCAAGGGGCCGATTTCCAAGGAGAACTATATTACCACCATGGTAAGCAATATAGGGGAAATATCTAAAACCTTTCTTAAATAATAAAATCATATCCAAAAATCTCATTAAATATTTTTCTTATCTATCTAATCCAAAAAACACAAAAATCATATCCATTAACTCCAACTAATTAACTTTTTGTTTACATCTGTTAAAAAAAATAAAATAAAATAAAGAAAGAAAGAAAAGTGATTTGACTAAAATACCCTTATTCGAAAATTAATATGTTTAATAACAAAAATGGTCATTTAACTGAATTTCGCCTTACGCCCCCCTCTTCCTACTTTGGTGATGGAGGAAAAGAACCAAAGATGAATTGAAAAGAGTGAGGGCTAAAGGGGAAATTCAATTAAATGGCCATTTTTGTTATTAAACATACTAATTATTGATAAGGGTATTTTGGTCGGATCACTTTTTTTTTTTAACAGCAGTAAACAATAGTTCACTGGTTGGAGTTAATAGATATGATTCTTGGCTTTTTGGATTAGATGGATAGAAAAAATATTTAATGGGCCTTTTGGATATGATTTTATTTTTTAGGAAGGTTTTGGTTATTTTCCCTAAATCTTATGTATCAAATGATGTGGCGTGCCACGTTAGCCTATTATGGATATGTGGCAGTTGATATGGCATGCGACATCAGTCCAGTATGGACAGCTATTTTTTGATGAAATTTTTAATTAGCTGAGGTGGTTATAATATCAGCTACAATGTCAGTTAAGCAAGCAATATTTGATCCATAAGTAAACACCTTTGTCAATATCAAGGAAAATTATACATAAGCAATATTGAGGACACGATATCAAAAGAGCTTATTTGATTTATTTAGGTTTGATAACATATGCCAATTGGTTTTAGATCGAAATCTTTCAAAGAAAATGCCTACCAATAACCCCCATCTGCCTAAATTCAAGTCATCCATGATCACGAACAATCATGGTCCAATATTAGGATCAAGACATGCAGTATGAATACATCTATCTTTTCTTGTAATGATTTTTATATCACATATCTTGATCACCATGCAGATCATAATGATCCATGGACTACCTTTTGCTTCATTATAAGACTCTAAAAGACTAAGTGTTCTTATTCTAGGAGAGGTGAAAGAATTTTATACACAAGTGAATACCTACTAGGAATGTTAATGCAATGGCTAACTGCAAACGTTTTTAATAGTGCCCAAAGAGAGTACTGCATGTTAAGGAGAGAGGATACATGATCCATTCACAAGAACACTTTTTTTGCTAGGTCATTCGGTAGAATTGAACCCACGTCATCCGCTCCATAGTAGTCACAAGTTACCACTAGACCAAGACAACTGTGGTGTCATTGACAAAAGCTCAATGACCGAGAAAATGGAAGGAAGATCCTCCACAAAAACATAAACAAGAGCATAAAATTCTCGATTAATCCCAATCACATGTCAAAACAACAATGTTATGGTCCAGATTTAGATCATAACATGTGGTAAAATGTTTCTAGTCTTTCTTGCCGCATGTTATGACATTGTACACAAAACCAGGGTGGTCCATTGAATTTCTTGCCTACACAATGTTTTGCATCATTTAGTTAATTTCATGGTCCTAGACCACCGTGGTCCTTCCATTCAATAAGCATGTGGTATAAAAATATGAATCACATCATATTTTTCCTGAAAGAAAGGATCATGTGGTCAAGGACCATTGAATATAATATCAGACTCATGGCACATATACATGAGATAGCCTTACTGGGAAGCCTAGAAATCACGTGGTCTTGAGACCACCGAAGATAAGTGGTCCAAACCAATCAAGTCCTTGGTACGTGTTAGAAATTTTGATTCCAATTTTGAAAAATCAAAATTTCCTGATACTAATCATGAACATTATTGGCTGGTAGCACCTATCTTGAGTGGTCCAAGACCACCTAAATTTCTTGGCCCCAGGGGGTAAAACCTTCTTCCATTCCGTGGTTGGGAAACCTACACCAATATTACATTCTAAAGGAACATCATATTATTGAAGATGGAATTAGAAAAATGTGCACAAATCAATAGTGATGATGCTCCATTGTGCCTTGGTTTTGGTTTACAATAGACAAATGGAAAGTGTTCTACACCCCTTTTCTAGAGGGCACATGTATTGCGTCTCAAAAGAGATGATCTATAGCTGCTTTTTTTTTTCTTCTTTTTTTCCTCCTTTTTTTTTTTTTTTTTTTTTTCAAAGAAGATGACCTATAGTGTTGCATAGGCAGGAAATTAGGTAGATCCTGGACCACAATGGTCCTGTGGCCAGATCATGACATACAGTAAATAAAAAAATAAAAATAAAAATAAAAAGATTTGAAAAGGTTTACAACTTTAATTACACCACATGTCATAATCCGAACACAGGACCACCGTGGTTTAGCGCCTACTTGATTCTACAATCTTTCATGCCTATATGTCATGAATGTATCACCCACCATCAATATTGAAAATGGAGTTTTTAAAATATTTTTGACCCATTAAAATAAATAACCTTGTTTTTATTTATCTTTTTCATTTTTTTTTTTTTTTTTTGTTTTTTGTTTTTGTATACCACTCTACATCACATTGCATAGGATAAGGGCCCACGCCTCCTAAATGCATACAAGTAATTGGGTTTGTATGCACTCAAACCTGGGCCCCCTCCGTAAAAGAGGGGGAGAGAGAGTCCCATTGGCAAAGCCTTAGAATTACATTGGATTTTATTTATTTTTTGCTGAGTCATTGGATAATTAATTGGAGACATTTATGCAGATCCAAGTCTATTGGCTAAGCATGAAATCTCTTACCAAGTCATTGCTGAGTAGTAACTAGGTATTCTTACTAAGACAATTGCAGCTCTTTTATTTTTCTCTTTTTCTTGAGTTTCGATGTTTTATGAATTTCCTCCTCCAATAATTTTCTAACCAAAGTTGTCTTAGCCTAATGGTAACTTGTGATCACCACGGAGCAGATGACATGGGTTCAATCCCACCTTATGACCAAAAAATATTCTTCACTCTCCTTAAAATAGGTATTGCATATAGACAAGTACAGTTACTCATGACTAGCTTGAGTGCCACTAACTACCAAGCTTGTTTAGTGAACATGCTAGCTATATAGCCTAAACAAGCCTAGCTTAAGTTGGAGTTCTAGATATTAAATGCTATTCAAAGTAGGTTGGAACGACCATTCCTTAGCTCACTTTGGCTTGTGAATAACTAATTCCTCAGCTCTCTGTATAATTTTTCTATTGCTCACTTGATAAAGAAATCAAGTGGTCATGAATTATGCTAATTCATTGTAAGTACCTTGATCCTGAGGCACATGCCTTGATCAATCTCAAAACGGACTACCACGGGACCATTCAAATCCCAAAAGCAATTGAGACATCTACAAGCATTGTCCTAACTTATAAGCACGAGTAAATGAAACCACTCCAAAAATCACTTAGCATTATTTCTATTGGACAAACTTGACTATTTACCGGTGAGAAAAAACCTCCTTCTGACCGATAACGTGTCCAATTTTGATCTCGCCACATGTAAGTAATCATGCTTCTCATGTGTACATACTTCTTCATGTCTACATATAGAAAACAACATATGGTGAACTTAGAATAGGACACATCACCGGTCAGGAGGAGGTTCCTCCTCGCTGGTTTGTCGTCAAGTATTTTCCATTATAATTTCACCCAAGCACATTGGAGTGAATTTAACTAGTAATAAAACAACATATATTATCACTCTAATTAATCTGATGGTGCTAGACAATTATCACTCTAATTAATCTTAGCCGTGAGATCATTGAGTCCAACGATAATATATATATGATCATCATTCCTAGCTTGGGTGGGTAGAATATAAAGTGAACTACGAGTACCTGATTCTAACAGTAGGAACATATGGCTTTAACAAAGTAACCGGAAAAAGAAAAAAATGGCCGAAGAGAAGGCTAAATAATGTATAGCCAATGAAAAATTACGAGGAATCTCAAGTGTCTGGAGTAAGTTACAACAGCTAACTGAGGTAAAGCCAGCTCAAGGTAGCTACAAAGGGAAAATCTAGTTCAATCCAGGCTATACAAAACCTAAACATTTTGAGATAAACCACAAATTATGGACTTCATGCACAAATGTTCTTCCTATAAGAAAAAAGTAGTAATCAAGAGAATTAATATCATACCACCCAAGTCGTCCATCTTAAAAATCTAAATCCTTTTCATCACGTACTTACCCTCTATTTGGTTCATGGATTCTACCAAAGAGAAAAAAAGTAAGGGAAAAAAAATAAGAAGGAAAGAAAATGAAAGGAAAAAGTAAAATCATATCAAGCCAAAATTATTCCAATTCTTCTTTTTCTTTCAATTTTCCATTACAACCAAATAAAGAAAAGTAGAATTCCTCATATTTTATTTTTTTTCCTTGATAAAATCCACAAACCAAATAGAGCCTTAAAGGATATTTTGACATGTAAAATTCTGGTTATTTGAAATATATCTATATCATATTTTGAGATTTTAAGTGAAGAATTTTCATCAATGTCCTAGTGGAAGTTCAATCAAAGAGTTGATGAATAGTAAGGACTGCAAACACACTCCAAGCAAAAGTCGACTCTGGTTCATGAAATTTAGACTTGATGACTGAAAAATCAAAAACAAATTTTATACTAGATAAAAATTTTATAGATCGACCTAGCTAGTACTCACCTCAAATCGGACATTATAATATTGATGGTATTTCTTTCCTTCAATCATTAATCTAGACAGATCTTGATTAAGACCAAGGTATGACCTCAATAACCTCAATATTAAATAAAGTCAGTCTTCCATTTATACAACTCATATATTTTCCTCCTCAATCAATCAGGATTGAAATAGCCTAGCTCCTCAAGAGTACAGATACCAAACATTATCTTATTTGATGTTCAAATGTTGATGCATGGTGATTTCTCTAAGAATGTTCATGGCGATGTTGTCATCAAGATTTGATACTTGTAAGTAGTCATAGATCCAATTTCTAAAAGTCTATTATCAATCACTTGCTGTAAAGCTACAAAGTTCCTATAATTAGACTTCATACCATTGAACTATCAGCTTAAATTTTTTGAAACAAGTCCAGTGATTAATATGTCTAACGCAGGCATGAAATTAAGGGATTAATTATTCAAAGTATTCCAAATCCTAAAATTATCTAGCTAATTAACAAGGGTGTGGACATATAGTTTCTACTTGTGCAGTGATTATAGGAAATGTTTTTGGGTCAAATAACTTATAACACATTCATTTATGATAGATTATGGGTACTTAATCTCACGTATTTGTGAGTATAAACCCATTTTGTTATCAAGATGATAATAATGATAAGACATTCTTAAATATCTGATCCTCTAATACCTGACCAAACCCTAGAGCATGAAGCAGAAGGCAACAAACAAATATAATCAAGCTAGCATGATTCAGAATAATGTAAAAAGGGTCTTCTAGAAACCAAATATTGGAATTGAAGCTATCTTATTGGTTGTTAGAATTAGTGTGGTGGCATGGTGTTGTCACCCTTTGTTTCTTTCATCACCCATTCACCCAACTAACTAACCCCTCCTAACTATAAACTAATTTTTTTTATTTTCTCCTTGGTAGGTCCCACTACACCCACCTTGTTGTACGGAAACACAAACTTACAAGAACCCCCCCAAATTGCTTTCCTTGTCCTTCTCCCTACCAAACGCATCAAAGATCAAAACAAAAGGAGAGAACCAAACTTTTAAAACTCACAAAAAAATCTATACATAGGAATGATTTTTCTTGATACCATGTCATAACCAAAACCATCTAATCTAATGAATCTAATGATGATGATGATGATGATAAAATTTATAATATCAAGAAATCACATGTGTGTGTGTGTGTGTGTGTGTGAGAGAGAGAGAGAGAGAGAGAGAGAGAGAGGAGAGGGGACATATGGATAGATATATACCAGTGAGAGCCTGTAAGGTGTGTTCAATTTCACGGCAAGCCATGACGGCTTCAACAGCATGGACTCTGACATGTTGTTGCAGCTGTTCTTTGAAAGAGCACAAGACCACCATGTACTGTGCCTGCAATAACAACGCATGATGGAACTCATGTCAAAAGCTTCAAATTAAACAAAGGACAAAAATTAAAACAAGAAAATTTGTGAAATAGAATGAGAAATGAGTGTACCAAGAAGTTGTCAAGCTCTTGCCTCTCGTGGGGAGAGAGGGAAAGGTTATGTTGATGATGTTGCGAGGCGTAAGAGCGAAGAAGATGGTGAGACTGCGAGAGCTGGGCGTCGATAAGCGGCAACTGATCGATGGGAGTAGCAACACGGAGACAAGCTACATGGGCCGAGAGGAGCTGGTCACATAAAGGGTGGGTGGCTATCTCCGCCTTCAGTTGTCGGTGCTGATCACTCGACACCGATACTTCGCCGGTTAAACCACCAATTGCACCACCACCACCCATCATTCCTAGGCCTGCTTCTTGCATTTCTCTTTCTCTAAACAATGTCTATATATATAATAAATCAAAGGAAAAGGCCAGGGTGATTGAACTTATGATAAAAAAACAAAAGAGGGTTGGGGATCGAAAAAGCAAAGAATTGTGACTTACGAGAGGGGGAAAGAGGGAGAGAGCTGAGGGGAAAGGTGGGGGATGAGGTTGAGAGGACCACAAGTGACCCTTCTTAAGTTCCCTTTACGCTCTGAGAGCGAAGTGTGAACTGCGGGTCTGTTGTAGTGCTGCTATATATATCTGGGTTCAAAGAAAAGCTGACAGTTTTCTCGTTATTGGTGTAAGAGAGGCCGTAGCATATCGGGATCTGAGACACACCACTTTCTGCATCACCTCTGAGGACATACAGATTTTTACACACACACAGAAAAGAGAAAGAAGCTATCAATCAGGAACACAGATATATCGTATGGGAAATATGTGTGTGTGTGTGTGTGAGAGAGAGATAGAGAGAGAGAGAGAGAGAGAGAAGGAGGTTTTGAATTGAAGCTTTGTTTTGTTAATTTGAAGTCTTTGAGGAGAGAGAGAGAGAGGTTACAGAATCATTACTATGAAAGGGAGAAGAGAAGAGAGGTGTCAGATAAAGGAATAGACAGATAAAGCTGCGTTTGTGGCCTGATAATTTGTTTGCTTTTTTGTGTTTCTTCTGATTTTTTTTTTTTTTTTTTTTGGTGGATTTGTTTATTTCTTAACCCAACCAAAGTTTAACTATGTGGGTTTGTTATTTAAGTTAGGTTAAGGGGTTACCAGAAAGAATTGCGTTAGGTGTGTCA
The DNA here is from genome assembly GCA_039720395.1 of Liquidambar formosana. Taxonomy (NCBI): domain Eukaryota; kingdom Viridiplantae; phylum Streptophyta; class Magnoliopsida; order Saxifragales; family Altingiaceae; genus Liquidambar; species Liquidambar formosana. The sequence continues at coordinate 17,924,644 of CM077829.1, read as the reverse complement.
ATCTTGAACATTTTGGTTCTCTAATTTTTATTTATATATGATTTTTTTTTTTTTTTTAAATTCTACACCAACTGTTTAGGCCAAGCTGTGATATGGGCACTCCACATTATATGGTACAATGAAGCACAGCTTTCACATTTCTGTAGACAATGAAAGTACCCTTTATCATCTTGCCTTGGCTATCACTGTTTAAAGTTCCGCTGACTTTTAGCCCGAAAGGTCTACCTATATCAGACAAGCTAGCGCATAAGCAATGCATGAGTGGAATGAGGTGGCTCACCAATTCACCATTATCTACCCTTAATTCTCAAGGTTGCTGTTTGAGAAATAAAAATTTCATTAGTTGAAGATCAATTAAAAAATCGATTTTGGTTTCGGTTTCAGTTTCATTGATTTAGATTTTTTGTAAGTTTTTTATTTGTAAGGATCTTGCAGGATATTTATTAACTAATTATTACATTATTTTGTTTGTAAATGAAGTAAAACTTAAACAACTGATAGATCTTCAAAGTTTGAAGGGCATGAAAGACCCATAAGATCCTACTTAAAAAAAATAAAAAATAAAAACCTACACGGGATCCAAGAGCTTCCAGTGCTTGATAAGTCTTTTTATTCTATACATAATGGTTTTTTTTTTTTTTCTACCTAGCTAGTTGTGAAGTGGTATATTTAGAAACTAACCCAATCTAGTTTGCAAAACTTGTAAACATACCCTTAATGGGTTTCATTATATCTTAAATCAAAAAATGTCAATATTAATTACCAAATGTCAAATTGGTTGATATATGCTTTTGGCTGCCTCTTTTTGTGAAAACTATTGAAAAAATTCATCACTTTAATATTGGGATTTGGATTTGGTGCAATTACTGCATGATGCGGTAAACATAGAATCGATGACACGTGCCAATGAGATAAAATAAAAGACCGAAATTTGAAAAATACATTTAACACCCAATGCCTAACAGCACCAAATCCGAATCCTTTATATTGACAATTTTCAAAGACCATTAAGAAAGAGTTAAGAGTGCACTCTAGATGTCCATTTAAGAGCACCTCATTGGCATAATCATTAAGAACAAGGAATACCTCGAATAAAATATTGAAAGAGTTAATTCGAAGAAATTCTAACAAGAAAACGAAAAGCCAATTTTAAAAACTTCTATTTAAATATTTCATGGTCTGTTTCACAATGGTCGCTAATTATCAATAAATCAATACAGTTATGATAACTTGAAAAAAAAGAAGAATTTAAATTAAATTATTATTAAATCAAGACAATTATAATAACTTGAAGAAAAATAAATAAATTAAAATTCTAACAACAGACAAAAATTTGTAATTAACTTCAACCGTAATTTTAATTTGCTCTATAAACGTCAAGATGGCCTAGAAAATGATTCACATGATGGAGAAATTAGTCTTTCTACCAAGTAGGGTGATCCACATATCAAAACATAGGGGGCACCCAAGATCGTGCACCATTCTTTACCATATCTTATTTTGTTATTTAAGGAAGTCGGCTGAGGGTTGAGCTGTCACTGTTCAGCCTCCTAAGCTGGTGTTCTGCTTTTTCAGTTCTAGTCTCTTTTCTACGTTTTTTTTAAAATTATTTTTTTATAATATCAATATCAATTGAAAGCAAGAAGATGTATGGTACCCGTTTGTTAGGACACACATATGACTCACCACCAACTACTGTATTAGCCTAACGTGGTATGGTGGCATAGGTACTGTTGGACCCACCTTTTTTAAATGCAAAAGGATTAATATTGGGACATGCATGCATGACCCATGATGGGATGATTTCAGCCGTTTGATCAATCACATATGCATTTATTAAAAATGGAAAAGATTACACTGTTTATGGGAAAGTACTGTAATCAGGGTTTTTTTTTTTTATCTTTTTGCTGGGGCATTATTGATTAGGGTTTCTCAAAGTATAATAATAATAGGTTAGATGCTTGCTAGAAGTGGTGGGCCCATGATTAGAGGACAATTGGAGTTTTGGGTCCTACATCATAAATAAATAAAAAAGAGTAGTTGGGGATATACCCTAGATTTGAGCTTAAAGCAATAAGAGGGGAAGAAACATTTTCGCTTATGATCCTTTTCCCTTTGTTTTACGTGGAAACGTTGCGTTAGAAGTAAGGAAGCATTTATCTAGTAAGGGTACAAGGATTGGTTTTATTTATGATCTCATAAGTTTATATTTATAGGCAAAGTGTATCGTTTCCTCTTTGTGAGATTTCTCATCTTGAAGTATTCCTACGAAGGCAGGTTCTTTTTTCTCTTTTTATTTCTTTGTCTTTCATTATTTCATTCACATTTTGGGAATTTCTCCAAAAGTATTGTAATGATTACTAATTTGGAATCCGGCAGAAGTAGGATTGGGCACATATTTGGCAATTATTCCATATTAATTAAGTTTTTAAAATTAAAAAAAAAAACATGCTTTAATTTGAATTTGAGTTTTATTAAGTAGAGAGGAGAAAGTTGTAACTACAAATTCGGATCATTTAGACGTAGTTTTCTCTAAATATTGACTAATTTTAATTCAACATTTAACATTGAACGAGTTTTCATTGTGAAAAATATTTTCCCAAAAATTCCAAAGTTTTAAATAATTCAAAAATCATTTGAGAATTATTTGTGAATAATAGACATTGACGTTCCAAAAATTCACAACATTTTTAGGATGTTCAAATATTCAAAAGAATTGATCGTATGCTTTGACCCCCCAAAAAAAATAAAAATAAAAATAACGGGTGAATTTTTAAATAAATACTTGACTTATTCAAAGAATTGATAACCTTTATAATGTCATCGATATGTTTTTACCCTCAAGAATACATAATGGAAGTTTTAAATAAATAAATAAGGGTGAGGATTGGGAGATACAAGATTTGACACAAATTTTGATTCAAATTTTTTTAACTCATATTTTGAGATTAAATAGTCTTCTTGTACAGATCATGCAAACGAAAAAATCAAGCTGATCCGAAATGAAGAACTGTTTCGTCCATAAACGTGATATTTTTATTGATTAAAATATTAAATTTTTTAATCGAATGTTAACCGATCTCGAATTAATCTGATGGTGAGGTTTTAATTGATTAATTTTGACTCTAGCCTGTTTTGGTTATAATGGGCACATTGGAAAAGCAAGGAAAAAGGTGCTTTTCCCATCTCGAGTCCGCCAAATCGACACAAATCTATGGGGCAAACATAAACTATACTTGCCGACAAAACATAATCGCAATCTAAAATCTTTTCCAAGTTTATTAATGTGAACAGAAAACTAAATTTAAGAGAAATGAAAGGTGGAGCTTTTGAAAAAATAGCCAAGCCCATCCTAGCTCAGCTTAACCTTGTTAAACCAAACAAGAGTGGGTGAAGGCTAGGTAGGGTTCGGAATTAGTCTCATAATTAAGCTGAAATTTAGGAACACAAGAAAACAAGATTGTCATCCCTAGAATGACAATAATACTGTCTGATTGTGACTTCTTGTGATATAAAATAATGTAGACATGGAAATTCAAAGTATCATGATTTTATTAAAACGTGACTTGTGATGATTGCTTTGAAAAAATTGGTGAAAGGATGAGTAGTGGTCGGTTTTATATATTGTTGTAATTGTTATTATGCCAAACAATCCATGCAAAAACAGTATGTGCAATTTCTTTTCTTTCTTTTCATTTAATTTCCAAGGCAATTCTCAAATAGTACAATCTTAGTTTCTTTCTTATTGAAATTTATAATGAGAAGTATTTTCTCACTATAATGACAAACTGTCATAAAGTATTTTTCATTCTCAGCCACATAATAAAACGAAGGCTTGATTTAGTGAATTGCGTGGAAAGGCTTTATGTGAATTGCGAATCGCATAAAAGTCCCCTTTCGTATTAAAGTTGCGTGAAATTTTGGTGGTTTAATGTGAATCATATATCAAGGAAAATTATTCTCATTGATATGCAATAGCTAGCAATCACATGCATGCTACATTATTGTCAAATTCCATCCCTTAGGCTCCAAAAATGCATTTTTTTTTTTTTCTTTTTCCAGTTTTAGGAAGGTTTAATTTTGCCAATAACTTTCATTATAGAAGTTAGAATTGACTTCTATCAATTTTGATTACTATATATGCAGGGTTGGCTGGACCTCTAGGCAACTTAGGCAACCTGGCTTGACCATTAGGCAACTTAGGTGACTGCCCTAAGGCCTCAAGAAATAGAAAACCCCTAAGAATTAATAGTCTAAAGATATTTTTTTTTTTTTATCTTTTTCTTTCATGTGCATCTAGATGCAAAGGAAACTGAATTTTAAATAGAAACTGTTACTATATCTATGCTTGATTAATACTATTTGTTTTATATTATAATATTAAATATTAAAAAGATTTCATTTAAAATTTTTACCTTAATCCAACACTGTTTCTATGTAGGCATTTTCTTGAGTATATTAACAAAAATTCATTACACTCACGGGTCTGAATTTGATATTATCTCAATCTCATCTAATTGTATATAACCAAAATTTTGATTTCAACTTTAGCCAGCCCATAGAAAATTAAATCAATGTCATAAATTCAAAGATATGAGATGTCTCTTAAATTCCCAAACAAAAACAACTCAAAAATGTAGGGGGGAAATTTTTGTTTTTTTTGTTTTAAGTGGAGAGAGAGAGAGAGAGAGAGAGAGAGAGAGAGAGAGAGAGAGAGAGTTGATGCATGTAATTAAAGGTGGGTCGATTTATTAATGGTAAGGCGTGAAGGGCACAGAGGCACAGCCATATACATAGCAATCCGAGCCGGGTGGGGAGCCGATTTGGGTAGCGTGAAGAGACGATGACGTGAATCCCAAAGAAAGAAATTGAGAGCATACATACACAGAGGAGAGAGTCGTAGTAGTTGCTGCTGCTGTGGAGGTGGTGGTGGTGGTGGTGGGGTCACCGTCACAGCTGTTGCAGCTTTGTCGTATTAACCCTACTCCTAAGATTGTGACTAGGCCAGGGTGGTCCCCTCCTAAGAAAAAAAATACTCCTCACAGAGAGAGAGAGAGGGATACGATGTATACATATATATCTAGAGAGACGGTGTTGTCGCTTTCACCATCCCCATTCATCCTGACCTTTCCTTTTCGCTCTCTTCCTCTCTCTCATCCCTCTTAATCTTTCATTTTTTTTCCTTAATAAATTATTCATTTTTTGCATGGTGATATCCCTTTGCTACCTCATCAAAGTCAATCCCTCTGCTAATCATAATAACCCCAATAATTAGACCACCAAAAAAAAAAAAATTGAAATTATTACAAGATTTATTAGAGTATTATTTCTTTTTTAATTGAAAATTATTTGAAAGATGATTTTTAGAGGGGAAAAGGAAAAAAAAAATGGAGAAAGAGACTTCCACAATAATGTTTGGCGGGATTTATTGTCGGTGCTGAGTCAGATCCCACGTGTCAAAATGTTCACCATGGGTTGGGTGTGGGTCCAACAAGGAAATTTTGTTTCATTATTCTCTTGTGTGCGTTTTGAGAGAAACTTGCATCAAACCGTTGCATGGGCCAGCTGGTAACACCAGCCAATGGGGAGAGAGGAAAATGCATTTATCAGTGTTTATCAGTGTATACACTGATAAAGGCATTTTCCTCTCCCTCCATTCGCTGGTCTTACCAACTAACCCATGCAACGGTTTGATACAAGTTTTTTCCGTAGGTTTTAGGGCCATTCTCTAACAATAAGTGTGTGCGACACCGTGCATTGTAGCCTTCAACCGCCCTCTCTTATACAGGGTCACCTACGACTCCCACATGACTCGACCCTTGTACTACATGTTTACCACTAGGCTGTTACCGTTTTCACAGATCTTTATCATTTCATCAAATTAAAATGGAGGAAATTAACAACAACCCCTATTAGAAGACTGTTTTTAACCAAAATCTCACCATAAGATTTTTTATTTCCATAACTCTTTTTTTAATAGTTTTTTTTGTGATAAGGTAAGTAACAATTTTCATAACCTATTTTACCTTTTTTTTTACTTTTCAATATTGTTTGTACCAAATTTTTAGGAAGGACGGATTTTATGGAAGATATGTAACGGTTTTGGAGGGGGGTTTCCATTCGTGTGAGAGGAATCTTAAGAAAATTGTCTTTTTCTCTCTTCAACTCGGTATGAATTGGTTGGGGGGTGGTTTCCATTCATGGGAGAGGAATTTTGAGAAGATTGTCTTTCTCTCTCTTCAACTCAACATTAATTGGTATGTTGCATTCAAGTTCAAATTTGTATTTTCTCTCTCCTATCGTCTTCCACATCTCCTTCCCCTTCCCCTAAATCTATATTTTTTTCTTCGATAAAACCAATGACAATAGAAGTTGAATGGGAATGATCCAATGATAGCCATGTTACTTGAATCACGACCTTAGTCATCGACCCCATCATTACAGACAACTCCTTCTTCTTCTTCTTCTTCTTCTTCTTCTTTTCTTTTCTTTTCTTTTCTTTTTCTTTTTTTTTTTTCCCAAAAACTTCATTGTTCTAATATGTTTTCAACTAGTATCTGTATATATATATATTTTTTCATTTTGTAGAATCATATCCCCATATTTTGTTTTCATTTTTTTCTTTTATGTGTGTTTTTGGTTGATTTTTTGTACAACCCGATGAATAGATTCAATTATTTTGAGTTTTGCTGTATTTTTTTGGTTTGTTTATTCAAATATGTTGATTTTTTCTGCATTTTTTCGATATAAGTGTAATTCAGTTTTATGCTGATGATAGTAACACGATACTATCATCAGTTTAATGTATGATTATTTAACTTATGAATAATAACACGATACTGTTGGGATTATTTTACGCATGCTAGTATGTTTCTATATATACCTATATGGTTATACGGTTTGATTTCTATGTATATGCTGGTTTTTTCTGCATTTTTTTTAATGTAAGTGTAATTCAATTTTTTACTTATGACAGTAACATGATACTGTCATAATTCAGTTTTTTGCTAATAACAGTAACACGATACTATCATCAGTTTAGTTTATGATTATTTAACTTATAGATAGTAACACGATACTGTTAGGATTATTTTACAAATATTAGTATGTTTCTATATATATCTATATATTTATATGATTTGATTTTTATGTATATAGTAAGCTGTTTCCACTTCATATATTTGGAATGTGATTTTGTGCATTTGAAAGGTTGTTTTTTTATTGGGATTCTATTTCTATATAAGTCATCGGAAATTATGGTGGGTTTATTAATGATATTCCTGATTTTCGGATATGAAGAGTACAATGGCATGATTGTAAATATTTCAGCAGTAAAATGAGGAGCTTTTTGGTCCGTACGGGGTTAAAAGGGGTTTTTACAAAACTGATTCTTATGTAGGGCCTATTGTAAAAGAACCTTTTACATAGGGGTTTTGACCAAAATTCCCATTAAAAAGATTACAACTGCAAACTGGACGGTTTTGAAATTGGGTGAAGCTAACCCCATCCCGACTTGATTAATATTACATTTTAAGTTTTTTTTTTTTTTAAAAAAAAAAAGGGTTTTGCCGGGGTTCCATTTTTCCTTTCTATAATTTCAAAATTATAATATTTTTTCTCTTTAATTATTTACGAATAAGTTATTTGTTGTTAATTTCACTCATTTTCTCTGTGAAGGAGGGTATATAGTGTCATGGCTTGGAATTCTATGAGAGCACTTTGTAACAATATATAAATATATGTGTGTACAGGATGGTAATCAAGTGAGCATATGCTGATATAATTTATATTAACATCTGTATTAAGAGTTGTACTTCACGCATTAATAGATTACAGGGTACATTAGGTTAATGCATGGGATATAACCCTCAATGTATGATATTGATATATCTTATATCAATACGTCTGATTAAAACTGTATGTGTACATATATATATATATATATATATATAGAGAGAGAGAGAGAGAGAGAGAGAGAGAGAGAGAGAGAGAGGGAGATATTCAGTCTTATTAAAACATGTTGATATAAGTTACATTAACACGTACATTGGGTGATTGTTCCTCATGCATTGAGTGATTTTTCTATTATCATTTTAACAATCAGTAGAACCAGAATCCCTCCTACAGTAGAAACCAGAATTTTCTAAACCGTTTGCCTTCCTTCATGGGACTAGATGAACATTCTCATTGGCAAAATTTGAGCAATTTCCATGGGCGTGATTCCCTCAATCAAGGTATTTTATGGTAAGTTGGAGACACTTCTAGAACAAAAAGTCATAAGATAAATTGGGATCCCTAGGATCAATTCATCCGAGATTCATCTTACCAAATCAACCACTTTGAATATCCTCCAATTGAGAGGAGAGGATGCAAGACTTCACATCTACCTTGACCATGTCTCTCTTGTATCCTTTTTCTTAAGAGTGTATACGAGTCAAATCGAGTCGAGTTATAGGCTACTTAAGTTTGACTCATTAAATTAAAAAGGCTAAAAATAAAGCTCAAGTTTAACTTGCTTATCTCACAAGCCAACTCAATCAAACAAATTTTTTTACCGATCCCAAGTCAAGATCAAGTATCTTGGTTATTTAAAGTGTTAATGAACTTGGCAAGCCAAGTAACACTTCACTAGAACTTGGTTTGAAATATTCATTTTTCTTTTTTTTTGAAATTTTAACAAGCTAAAAAATGAAGATTGGGCTTAGCTCCTTTTTTAACCTTTCAAGTGAGCTATTTCTCAAGATAATCTAAAGCCAAATCCAAATAACTTGCCTCGTCTTATAATCCTACCTATCTTACCATATCAATGCTGCGTCAACAATATACACTATGCAATTGACATGGCATAAAATGCTAGACAAATTAGGTTTATGACGTGGCATAAAATGCTAGACAAACCAGAACTTTCCATCTACCCGTCCGGCTACCACCACTCCATCCTCACGTAAAATGATGCGATTTCTGATTTTTTTTTTTACGAAAAAAAAAAAAAAAAAAAATTTGCTCTCTTCATTTATTAAAAAATAAAAATAAAAATAAAAAAAAATATTTTATCGTCAAAAAATTAAAGAAATCACATCACTTGACAAGAATAATGACTCGGAAATTATTGAAGGAAGAGCCGCACTTCTGTTAAAATTATTACAATAAATGATTAATTACTTGCCAAGGATAATAGAATAAAAATGAAAAACAGAAGGAAGGAAGGAACAAAAGGGGGGGGACAATAAAAAGGACAATTAACCGAATGACACTTATCATCGGGTATGCTGTTGTCAATTTGTCACGCCATATCAACATCAGAACCTAATAATCATGCTTCAATAACTTTTTGCGCGTGGACATACCATTACCTATTTCCTCTTTGCTATCAGTTGACATCCCCATAACACAAGCAGGTCCAGGTGGGGGCATGGACAAAACTTTTAGAGTGGGACCATGTGGGCTAGGTGGTCCTCCATATAGCCCACCAATCCACTTCCTATCACCACAGCCGTCCCTGCAATCTTGCACTACCTTGGTCACATTCATTTATATTTACACAAGGGACATCTGCCTATTATTAAGTTTGAGGCTGCTCATACGGGTATATTTATAGGAAATGGCCTGGAAATGTGGTGCTATATTACTTTATTTACACAGAAAAAAAAAAAAAAAAAAAAAACTTGATCTAGAATTACAAATAGGGGTCAATAGGGTTGATTAATGTCATGGGATGAAATGGGGCCAAGACACAATCACACCATCTACAGTACGAACTTCCAAACTGCCCAGCATGCGAATTTCACATCACAATACACTTTTCCTTTGATTTTGCTTCGTGCCTGGAAGAGGAAGACGAAGTCGAGTTTTTGCCAATGTTTTTCGGCACCTGCAAAATGCCAACAGTAAGTCAGAAGACAATATATGTCTTGTTTGCACCAATGGAAGGGAATCTACGAAAATGATTTGTGCTGGGTTCGATTGCCAATAAGAAATGAAGAAATATATAATCTTACAAGTATCCAAACAGCAATAAGGTTGTGAGAACCTCAACTTTGTTTTCGTTTACTTCATCTTATGGGTACACAAGAAGGGGCAAAATCACATGAATCTCATTCAAGTTCAAAAATAGAATGGGAGAATCGATCTGATGCCTTTTCTTCATCTCTTCAACCAATTATGCCCCTATGTACAATTTATATTACAAATCAAGGCAGGAAGTTCCCTAACGGAATGAGACTATGGTTACAAACTACACTGATTTCCTACACCTCCAAGGCCCCAACATTATTAAAAATATGATGTCTGGTTGCACATTTGCCCCCTCAAAATAATTGATCACTTACATTGCTCAAGATATTTAGAAAATGTGTCGAACTAGGCTGAAAACGACTGCTCTAAACCAGCCTCTCCCACCCACTGCACTAGGATTCCAAATTAGTGGTTGACAAGCATCCTCTCACCTACTGTCTTCATTTCCTACCAAACCCTTGTTATCCAACAAATGATCCATATACAGATCAAAATCCCATGATATTTAGGCCTTAAGAAATTGTTGGATCACCACACCCTCCACATAAAATAGCCAATGCCTTTCCACAAATTCATTGATAAATTTTTATCGGTAGTTCGTCACTAAATCATTGATTATCACCACTGCATCAAATGTTCGAACCCTATGATGGACTATAAATTATCTTCAAGCTTGAAACTAAATTAATGTGTCTAAACTCCATAACCCCCCCCCCCCCCAACCCAAAAAAAAAGGAAAAGAAAAAAGAAACAATTTTCTTGCTTTATGATCATCAATATAATTATGGAGTCCATACAACTATTCAACATGGAAGTAAAAAAAATAAAAATTAAAAATTCAATAAAGTCACCCTTCAAAACATCCTATAAACGCCCATAAAGAAACCATTCAGAAGTGGAGCTTTTGTTTAGCTTCACAAACATCTGGCTTCTATCTAGATCAAAACATCCTAATAATCCTATTAAACGACCATAAAGTAACCATCCAGAAGTGGAGTTTATTTTTGGCTTCACAAACATCTGGCTTCTATCTAGCTAATTGTTTCTACACTAGACCTAAGGTAATCTTTTGAAAGGAACAAAAGACGAATTTTTTTTTTCAAAACTCCCAGTATGCTGTCACCAAGAAGCATGGGAAGCATAAACACTTCCCGAAAAGATGCCATGGAGGTGTCATGAATAAAACATGACACTCCTCTAACACACCTCCAACACAACACCTCTCTTCTTACCAGTAGGTTTCCAAAATAAAATTACGTTTTGAACAATGGATGTGATGCTACATGATAATATTTTATTAATTGTGTCCCTACAATGTCGTATCTTAAATTTTGAAGATTTGCTAGATGTGTCATGTCACGTCACAGTGTCCGCACTTCTTAGGCTGTCAATATCCATATTCAATGTTCTTACTAAATTCTAATTGGACCAATGAGTTGTAGCTCGACTGCAGAGAGAGAGAGAGAGAGAGAGAGAGAGAGAGAGAGATGGTGTGAGGCCCAAGGTCTTGGGTTCTGAACAGTTTAGTATATCTATATACACAACTTAGAAGCAAAAACCTTCCACCAAGGGTGCCAATCCCACTTCATAACCACGATTCCATGCTCCTTTGTCAAAACCTTGTAAAAACCACGATTCTTTTGAGGAGAGAATCACAATTCTAACTAAGACAAAACCTTGTGACAAAGGGACGAAGTCAAGGCCATGACCCCCCCCCCCCCTCTCCCCCAACAACAACAACAAAAAAAAAAAAAAGGAAAAAAAAAACCTAATAGTTTCCTTTTAAAAAAAGGGGGCAAAAGTATGACCTTTCTTTCTCAAATCTCTACATTTGTGTGACTTCTCAAAAGAACACTGTACATTTTTAATCAATAACAATCCCTCATTTACAAATGAAGCTGCCTTTAATCTCGGATCAACTTGATTTTTTGCATGCATGACCTATATATATATCAAATCTAATCCGACAGTTGGTTTCGCAAAATATGAGTCAGAGGTACAAATAAAAAGGACTCTCTCTCTCTCTCTCTCTCTCTCTCCATATATATATATATATATACACATTTGTATGTATGTACTTTTTCTCCTATGCCACACTACTGGAAAAATTACATGTTGCCTACTAGCTCTCTAGTTCATTGATTTATCCAATCCTTGGTTTTGATTACGCTAACCAATTGTCTTCCATCACTAAAGTCTTCCAAATATCTTTTTATGGACTACTTTCTCTCTTACTTTGTCCTCATCAAATGACCTTATTTTCAAGCATTCCAGCCTCTAGCATGGTCCCTCCATTCCGTTCTAAATCACCAAATCTCTTTTCATTCACTATTTCAATTTGGCTAGACATATCTTTTGACTCACCAAATATCTCCAGTCTCTCTACCTAGTATTCTTCCAACCAATCCACAAATAAATAAATGATTGAAAATTTAATAAAATAAGTTATGGTAAGTCAATGACATACTCAATTCTAAATAGCAAAAGACCCCAAACTTCTTTGGATAATTTCAAGGACCATCTTTCAACTCTTTAGAGAAAGGAATCTAGTTAACTAACAATGCACAAGATTCTTAGTACTACACTAAGGTGGCATATCAAAGAGGATCCCTAATTTTAAATGGTGGATAATTGTCCAATTGCTTTTATCGCTCAAAGATATTCCTTTGGAATTCTACTCCAAGTGACATTCTAAAGAATGTTTCCAGAGTAGGCATGGGTCTCCTTATGTTTGGTGGATTCTAATTTGATAGTTCTTTTCCAAAAATCATGATTACAGCAATAGGTGGTTGAGTTTCACAGGGACAAGTCCATCTAAAGTAGATTTCTCACAAAAATTATACCTGGAAACATAGAATCAAGTAGATTTCTCACAAAAATGTTACATGGATAATATTATAATTATTAAACATAGAATCAAGTAGATTTCTCACAAAAATTATACCTGGAAACTCCTAGTGCATGGAAAAATAATTATCTATACTCAATACTCACATCAACTCAACTCAACAAAGCTTGATCCCAACTACCCTATCTAAAGGTACTGAAACCTTTTATGCCATGTAGCTCTATCTAGGTATCCCCCAATAAATCCTTGCCAAATCATGTCTTTTCTGATTGCCTCTAACCACATTTTTTTCTTCTTTTTTTTTTCCCCTTCCCTTCGTCCTTTTGGCATCTTCAACTCGAATTAAAACCCTCCAAACCAGAGCATCCATAAGTATTTATTGTATATGCTAGGAAGTCCCACATCCCACATCTTCCAAACATAAGGTTTAATATGGCTTCATATACCTGTGTGGCCCTCCCCCTGATAGCTTAAGCCTTTAGGTTGGAAACCTAACATTGTATTAGAGCTTGTCATTTTAGGCTAGTTCCATTTAATTTATCAGTCCATCCTTCTTATCCATGTGACTTGCCCATTCTTGTCCTGTTCAGCCTGCATGTGAGGGGGGGAATGCTAAGAAATCCGATATCCCACATCGCCCAAATATTGTATTTAATACGACTTCATATACCTATTTGCGCCATCCACCTAATAGCTTAAGCTTTTAGGTTGGAAACTTGATGGTACATAAGTGATCCATGTGAAACAACTTTCTCCATGTCATCCACAATTTGTGCCACCTCTACCTTCTCATGAATGCATTCATTTCTGTTCCATAAGCATAGTTGGCATGAAAATGACCATCTGAATGACCATGTAGTTTATAATAAGAGGTTTAACTAGAGGGTTTTTTTTTTTTTTTTTTTTTTGGGGGGGGGGGGGGGGGGAGGGGTTGGTTTGTCTAGATCATTGAGCAATACTGTTGATACATGTCAGGCAATATAGCCAAATTGCTGGCAACAATGCCTTGTGCTTTGGTAACAGCCAATACCAAGTGTAGGTCGCATTAAGTGGCAAGGATAAGCTAGATATGGTCCGAACCTTAGTTTTTTAATATAAAGTGGCTGCTCTCAACACTTAAACCTACACCTTTGTGTTTGGTCACCCTAGACTTTTACCATTGCTCCAAACAATGATCCCTATGCCTTGAGCTTTAGTATTCAATGATACCTAAATATGCGCTAATGTTTCGTGTGTGTGTATATATAGAGAGACAGAGAGAGAGAGACAGAGAGAGAGAGACGGAGAGAGTCCCCTTCTTATGAGGTTAACCTAACCTAACTTTGCGTTAGGTCACCCTCCAAAACCATACATGTGATTCATATTTTATAAAACCAACCGTTAGATTAGATTACCTTATCATGTAAGTGATGCATACAAAAAATAAAGTTGATCTGAGACTAATTGTTATTCTATCCAAAAATTACATTTTTTAATCAATGATAATCGCTCATTTTGGATATTTATGAATGAAGTAGTTCTTAATCTCGGATCAACTTGATTTTTGGTATGCATGACCTCCACATGAAGTAGATCTAATCCAACAGTTGGTTTTGAAAAATAAAAATCAGAGACAGGGTTTTGGAGGGTGACCTAACACAAAGTTAGGTTAGTTTAACCTCATAAGAAGGGGACTATATATATATATATATATATATTATTTTTCAAATATCAGCTTGAGCTAAAGGTTGATCCAAAATTAACCTCATAAACCAATATCACCCAAAAACCACTAGCATAAACCATTTGAGGAATAATATCAAGTGTTTATAAATTAAAAACTAAGAAACATTCAAAAGCAACATTAAATGAAGTCAACCAAGAAACACAACAATTGTTTTAGAGGTTTTAAGGGGAAGGATATGAATAAATTCCAACTCTACCTGGGGACCTGTGACCAGCCTTGAACTGCCACTAATGGATGGTTGCTGAAAATTCTGACGTTGTGGCTGCTGCTCAAATTCCTGCTGTTGTAGAGCTATTGCCAGTTGAAGATCAGAACTGTCACAACAATATAAAATATAAATATAACAATAAACATAACCAAAAAAAAAAAATTTCAACATGTAAAATGATTTCCTCTTAATTTTTTTTTAAAAAAATGAAAATTAAATAAATAAAGACTGATAAAGGAAGTACTCTAATGCTCTACTAGAAAGAAATTTAAATATTTCCAAAAAGATTACAAAATATAAAAGATGGGGTTTTTGTTATTCTAAAACTTTGATCATCTTCGTCCACAGTGTTTCCAATATCATAATGATATTTCAAATTAATATCAATATTCCATAATCTAAATCCCATATTTCCCAGATATGTAACTGATGCTGAAACCAAGATTAAAAACTTTGTTCCAAGAAACTATTCAGTTCCTCAGAATAAAGGACTCCAACCAGAGGAAACTAGCAAAGAGAAGGACAAAATAACAAAATAAAGCAATCATTTGATCTACAAGTTATATACAAAAATACCATCAGAATGGGATCCAACAACTCAATTTTTTTTATTTTTTTTATTTTTTTATTTTTTTTTATGAATCCAACAATTCAAATATTGAGGCATGATCACAAAAGGAATTCTATTCTATCTCTGTTCAAAATAAAGACAAACAAATCAATGTAAGTGCAGGAAACAAGTTAAGATAATTACTTAATATTAGAACTTGCTTGCGCCGCATTATCAATGCTAGCGAGATAGTCCTGAGGCAAGTGAATTTAAATTAGTATCACAGAAGCATTAATACCAAATTTCAGAACCTTTCCAACTAAAAAGAAAACTCATACAGCAGTACTGGCCATGGCATTTTGTTCATTCCACGATTCATTGGCATGACTTTCTTCTACCTTGAATTCCTTAAAGTTACCCGTCATAAACAATGTGTCCCCATTGACCTGAAAGGCATGGGAAATCAAGTTATAATACCAAACTTTGAAAGTAAATCATATTCCTTCTGTCCCAATTTATTTGTCCACATTTTACATTTTGGGATGTCCGAAAAATATTTCTCGATTGTCAAAAGTCGAAGCAATCAATAATTTTACTTTCCCAAAATACCCTTTACTATATTTATAATTAAAATTACTAAAACAACACTAAATAAAATAAATACAACTGGAGACAAAAGGGTAAAATTGGAAATTTAGATCAATTAGGTGACATGGCAATGCATTAAATGCATTGCCTTAATATTTGTGTCTAGTCAAAATGGGACCAAGGACTTAAATATCGTTATCGATGGATATATCGAGGATCCAAAAATACGGATATATCGGATATATCAAAAATATCGATATTGATTTAAAGATATGACGGATATTATTAGTTTAACATGGATATTTTCAATGAAACTTTGGGAAACAATGTTTTAGACCCTAATACACAATCGAGAATCAAAATATTGCAATTTAAACGTGCATAAGACAAGTATGTGTTCTATAGGGTATAAAAAGTGTGACGTGCTGGGGAAATATCTATGTGAATTTAACATTTAAATGTCATATATATCATTAAATATCTAAAATACATATCATTTATACAATTCTTTTACATAAAAACAAACAAAGAAGGCATGCAGTAGATGCTGGTCCCAAAAGAAAAGAAAATAAAGACATTACTTTATAGAAAGACAAAAAGAGTTGATGCCAAATAATATTAAACTACTAATGGGTTCTCTACTTCCTTTAAATATAAAAAATAAAAAATAAAAGCAAATTTAAAAGAGCTAGGAGAAGGGGAAAAAAGAAAAGAATTTCTCTTCTTTTTTTTTTTAATTATAGAAAATTAGAAAGACTCATTTATATATAAAAAAGTCTTTTATTAAATAAGGAATAATAAAAATAATTATGGTACATTATTTTTATATATGAATTTGGTGTAGTGTTATACTATTATTTATAGAAGTGTAGAGAGTCTTTTGACTTTTGACAAGTTACGACTCCCCACAAAGGTAAACCTAATATATATTTATATCATATATTATATATATGTATATACCCACAAAATACATTGTGTATTGGGATCTGAATTCCCTGCCCTCAATCGAAGTTTGAAGGCTTCAACACTCGATAGTGAGATAACGTCGATTGACGCCAGCAGTGAGGCAACGTTGATGGACGCTGGCAGTGAGGAAAAATCGATGGTGAAGAACCCTTCTCAACTGTCGATTGTGGGTCTGTGATCTAACTTTCCTCCATTAGGCATGATGATGGTGATGCGACAACGATGACAAGTAGACAGCGGCGAGAGCACGGTGCACTCTCTACTTCTCTCTAAATTTCAGATCTGATTTCTTCCTCTCTTTCACACACAATGGTGCACTGCAAATCTGCAACCATCCAAGTGGGTTTCGTGCTGTTCTTGTCGATACTCGAAGATATTTCTTCGAAATATCATCAAAATATAGTCGAAATGTCACGAAACAAAGCTAAAAAAAAGGGACTGTTTTCTCAAAATTCATCGATTTTATCGACATAATCCGATATATCGTCAATATGCCTATATCTCTCAATAAGTTACCAAAATAAAATCGCACGAGAATATCGTATCGACCATGCTCGATATGGCGATATATCGTCGATATATCACCCATATCGACAATTTTTAAGTCTCTGAATAGGAAAAAAAAAATTGAAACAGAGAGATTAAAAGAAATAACAATAGAATCTTATTACAATTATGAGTTTCATCACATTAAAAGAATTTGGTAGCAATGATTTAAACAAGTAATACTAATAATAATAATAAAATCTAGCCACTGCTCTCTGCAAAGAAGTAAAAGCTGAGGAAAGGAATCACAACCACAACCCTCATAGATATAATCAAGGTTTTAAATTTCTCTGAGAGAGAGAGAGAGAGAGCACAAATTTTTTTTATTTTTTTTGATGAAGTAAAGTTTGTATTAATAACAAAAGGCTTAGCCCAAGTACATGAGACATATACAAGCCCTAAAAAAATAAAAAAATAAATAAACCCTATATAGCTGAGACCACAATTTTTTAAAATTATATATATATATATATATATATATATATATATATATATAAAGAGACTAAAAAGAAACGTCACATTTGGTAATGGACTTTAGAAGTACTTTCCAGAGAGCCAAAAAAAAAAAAAAAAAAAAATTTCTTTTATATCAAAGCAAAAGATTATTGCTTCTCAAAGCACTAATTTTTCCTTTTTCTCCCCTCATACCAGTACTACCACTCTTATCTAAATGCACCACCACATTTACTACCAGAAAAACCAGCACCGCTGCAATCAACAGCACACCCACACAATTTTACTTTCCTAAGTTTAATGTTATTTTGGGTTAAATTCAAAGTAATAAATCAAATAAATTGCTTCATGTGCTTGTCAAAGAGTAATTCGAGAAAGCCCAACCAAATGATGCCTAAACCCTTTGAGTCATATTTTGAAAGGTCAAGCCTTTTTATCAATTAATACACAATATTTCTAGCTTATTTAGAATAAAACCAAAATACCAGCATGTTATTTCAATCAAGACTAAGACTGAAATCAGAGAACAAACCTAGAATTTAAAACCTAAAATATTAACATGCCCCCTGATAAAATAAGATATTTGAGTAAACAGTCTTACCTCATTCAGTTTTTCCCATACCAAATCAGGCTGATTAATGTAACCTTGGTCTGTAGCTAAAAGATAAAGGTCATCCTCAAACTGCAAATGAAATAAAATTTGGTAATATACTTCATATTGACATTCAGAGAATGCAGAAAACAAAAATCCTATTGTTTTTTAATTAGTATACCAGCTACTAGAAGTAGCTAGCAGCACAACGGCAGCAGCATTAATTGAAACTATAGCAAAGAAGCACATGATAGCTCATGACTGACCTTAAACATGGTGCAGAAGTGATTGTTACGGAAAAAGACACAAAGCTCACGTTCTTTCAGACCATCTTGTAAGCAGAATAGGCTGCAAAAAACGAGCATAATAATATAAAGAACCTCTTAAACTCATCTCAGAAAAAACAAATAGCAAAATAAACCCAAAAAAAAAAAGAACAGACACACTAGAGCTTTTAAAGCCTAACAAAAAGTCAACATACCCGTAAATGGTCAACTGACTAGCATTGTTCTTCAAAAAGTTCCTGATCAGTTCCCCTGAAGCACATTAAAAAGAGGGATCGTCATCAAAAAAACAAAAAAAGGGAGGAAAAAGTGTTTTGAAAAAACATGAGAACGTACTATGTATCCATAAGCGTATAACCAATCTACAAAATAATCAAACATGGAATTCTTTGATACAGAGCACAGCTTACCTTGTTGCGGTGTGATTTCATCCATGGAACTTACATTATAGGCATCTATGGTGCCTTTGTCAGCTTGTTCTGCAAGAACCACCTCACCTTCATACATAGGCTCCCGGTCTTCATAATTTGCCATGCCAGATTCCAATATGCATTCCTCTCCTTCATATATGGGCTCACTGCCATCTACACTAGAAGCAAAAGCATCAGGCCCATGATGGCTTCTGCCACTGGATGAATCAGAATCTGCATTCAGTGGAGATAAACTGGAAAGCTCTGCTGTGTGAAAACCACTTTGATTATCTGTTAGCTCATTAACATCAGATGCAGAAGTGGATTGATCCTGGACTTGTTCATCCCCTCCTGAAACATTTATATGGTTTACAACCATTGATGCCGCACTTTCATTCTGGACCACTGTGACAACACTCGAACTCTCAACTACATCATTACGTGGGAAACATTCTCTAGTTTCATTCTGGACTGATGTGTCAACACTAGTCTTTTCAACCACATTATTAAATGGGAAACATTCTCCAGAGTCAACAGAAGTTGGTTGATTGATGTGATTTCCCCCCTCAGTCTTAGAAGTCGAACAAACCACTTCTCCTGGAATAGTTCCAAAAGATGTCAGTTCCTTGTTGCCACTGCCCAAGACATTGACATCATCTACTATAGACGGTTCTGGCTGATGGAAAATTTTCTTTTCACCACCAATGCACCCCTCTGTTCTATCTAGAGAATGTAAAGGCGTACACTCCTTGTAATATGCACTTTCATCTGAATTAACAGGCATAGTCCCTCCATTGGTGTCAATTGTGAGAGTATCATCCACTGGAGTTGGAGATTCAGCCTTTGACAATTTCAAGGCTTTCAACAGCTGCTCTTCTTCTTCCACATCCCCTTTTCTCACCTTTTGCTGATCAGAGACAGAACGTGGCGAATCATCAAAAGATCTACCTCTAGAAAGGCATGGAGAAGGAACTCCAAAAGTTGCAGTTGTAGCAGCAGCAAAATCAACACAATCTTCTACAGGATTATTTTTACATTCACGCTTAATATTATTCTGTGATAACAGGGCAACAAGCTCCCCTGTAAGAGCATTGTAGGACTTTGACCCAATTGCATTAGCTGTTTCAAAATCCTGGTAGAAAGCACAAAGAGAATTAGTTATCCAGGCCATAAAGTAATGCTACAAGGTATATGCTTAAAATCTTTAAAAAAATGCTGCATCAGTAACATTCCGAACAAGAACCTTCACTATTAAAGAACAAGGCAAGAAGATAGTCACTTATTAAGGTCTGCTGATAGCATGTAATTATTTTCCATCATCAGATAAATGGGCTTTAAACAGTAAGACTTATTCTGGAATTTAAAGTCCAGCAAGTGTAACAATGAAAATAGTGTGATGATAATTACAGTGTAAACCCATACAAGAACAAAGAGGCACATGCAAATGCCTGTCCAGAGACTGCTGAAGCATTGCTATTCAAGATAGGTCTCAGCTTAGCTGAAAAGAAACAGATTTTACTGAACACAATTTAGAAGATACAAAGTACGAAATCACCTGAGATATTTATATGTGTATATATATATATGTGTGTGTGTGTGTGTGTGTGTGTATCTACATATCTATATATATATATATATATATATATATATATATATATAGATATATTGATTATTAAGGATGCTAAAATTAAGAAAAAGGAGCCCCCAAGGTCCCCAGGAAAGCCAATGAGGCTGGCTTCCCATGAATTGTCAAAATTTGCCTTCACTAAAAAAATAATCAACATTTTGGATTTATTGTCCTTCACTCCCCGTGGCTCATTTCATCCAAGGAAGCTTCTTTATCATGCAAAATTCTTGTCCAGAGAAGGAGGCCCAAAAAAAAAAAGGCACAATTTCAATTATAGCCTGTATAGCAAAGCATCATAGAAAATCTCATGAGAACCAACATATTCAACCAAAAAAAAAAGGCAAAAAGCAGGTGACACTTCCGTGCATGTCAAAAGAAGTGGATTCAAGAAACCACAGCCATTACACTGCTGATGTGGATTGTAACTAACCCGTCAAAACTCATTAAGACCACTCTTAACTTCAATAGTTCTTTTATCAACAATCAGTATGCTTGCTTTGTTTTACAGTGATCTTGAAACATTGAGCAACATTTAGACCTTATCTGAACTTATTTGAGCAGACTATATGGTAGCATCTGTCTAGCCATTGATAAGTACTACAAAAATCAAATAATTGTAACTGTTGTGCTGAATATTGGGTTATTACCTACAGCAAAATCTTGAAAGAAAAGCACTAACCCAATTGTAATCAAAGGTAATATGATAATAAATTTAACATCTAAATTTACACTCATCTTTGAGGCTCAGTTTGTATCACTAAATGTTTTCAAAAGCGCACCCAAGGTTGTGTTTCGAGGCGAAATGGGGTTCAAATGCCACAAGGCGTTCAAAGTTGTTCGCAAATCCAGCTGGCCGTATGCCCCAAGGCTTGGTGTACACACTCGAGACATGTGGGCACATTTTTGACAGCCCATGATAAAGGGCATACAACCAGCTGGAACAAAATAAAACTTAGACGGTTCCTCTATAATCAACCAAAACAGAAATGTTCAAGATGAGAACTTTTCCCCAAAGCCCTAAAAGATGACACCGAGAACATAAGAAACATGAAAAAAGGAGAGAAGGAGAAAATAGGGGACCGAGTACTCAAAGCCCTAACAACAACACCAAGAACATAAGAAACAAGCATAGTTATGAAAGGCACAAGGGACTCCTTGGGCCTAGGCGCAAGGCTCAAGAAAAAGTGCAGGCTTCAGGGAAGTGAGTCGCACATTTTAAAGAAAATAAATAAAAAATATTTTATCAAAAACAGCTAACAAAAATAATTAATTTAAACGTATAAAATTGAATACTCTTATCTTTTGGACTATAAGCTCAATTGGTTAGAGCGTTGTGCAATATCACAGAGGTTGTAGGTTCAAATCCAAGATCCTTTTGTTGTGAATCTCCAAAATCCATATGTAATAACTTGCCTAAGTAACCTAGACCCACAAAGTCACAAATCACAATTTACAACCACGACTGACTTTGTTGGCCAACAACAAATTAACAAACTATAAATAGCAAACATTGTTGCGGTACACTAATTAAAAATATTTCTAGAAATCTAGTTCACTAAATAAAATGATTTCTAGCATTCTAGTTCACTAAAGTTTATTTAACAACTTAACTCAGCTTGAGAAAAAGCAAATGGAAGTAATTGCCTAATTGGTTTATAAAAAGCAGCAGAAGCAAATGGAAGTGATTTGACTAATTGGTCTCATCAAGATAGGTAAATAAAAACGACAATTAGAAAATACATAGAAGCTGTTCAAAGAAGTATATATAAAAAGAAAGAATAAATAATGAAAATCAGAAAATAAATGCGAAGCAGCAGCAGAAAAAAGACACAACCTTGTTTCAAAAAAAGAAAACCTGTTAGAAGGAGAAAAAAAAAATGAAATCAGTAAATAAAATAGAAGAAGGGGAAGGAAATAAATTTGAAGAAGCAGAAAAAGGAAACAAAAAGGTTTGAAAGGGGAAAAAAAAAGGTACAGACGTGTTCGAAGGGGAAAAAAAAAAGGGGAAGAAAAAATTCTCTATCACTAAAAATCGAAGAAGAAGAAGAAGAAGGAGGAGAGAAAAAAGACAGCACATTACATGTTTATGGCCAAAAAAAAAAAAAAATCTCTATCAATTAATAAAATTGAAGAGGAGGACACTAAGGTGCGCCTTGAATGGGCCTTGCACCTCAGAAAAAAGCCCAAAAAAGCATGCTTAAAGCGCATCTTTTGGATGTCACCTCACCTAGCTTAAAGCGAAGCCCAACAGCTACGCTTGCCTGAGCCTTGCGCCTAGGCGCACCTCAGGCATGCTTTTAACAACTATGGTAACAAAGAAAAAAAAATGTAGAGAAAGAGAAGAGAGGAGAGGGAGGATTGGTGGACGGATTACCTGCTTGAGGATAAGACAGCTGGCAACCCCAATGCTTCCAGTGACGGTCAACTCTGGCTTTCTAATAGAGCAACACAACTCACAAGCCCAAACTTTTTTTGTTCGAGGCTTTTTAATCAATTGAGGATGAGTTCTTATTTGTTCATTTTAATGCCTCAGTTTTTTTCCCCTGCTTGGATTTGTCTTTATTCTGTGGGACTTTATAATTCACTCAGGCTCTGTATTTGACTGAGGCTTTCCAATTTTTTCTTTTTTTATTTTTTTCCAGTTATATAGCCCTTCCTTTTTTATAAGCCCTTACACTGTCAAACACAGCCTCTGCCCTCTGGCATATTTATCAAGTGACAGTTCTTTTATGGCTTCTGTCAAACACAGCCTCTGTTTTATAAATCCCTCAGTCAATCACAGATACAGTATTAGTGGGGTAAATATATTTTATATATATAAATAAAAACATTTTAAGGCTTATGCCCCATGCCTCACCCCACAGAAGGAAATATTCCCGTGCCTTTAAAAAATATTGGAATCTTTAAAAATCAGCAAAACGTAACATCTTTACTGATGCACTAGAATTAGCATTATGATATATGTACTAATGCACTAGAATTAGCATGCTGATGTTTACTGTGGTATACTATCCAACTCTCTGCCTCTCTGGTAGCTTCAGTCTACAGGGATTGCAAGCCTAGTTTCTTCATCTACAGTGATTGAAAGAAGGAGTTCTTTCTTTTTAAAGTGATCAAGAGCTTACATAGCAGCAGAGATCAAGTTCAAAACTAGATTTCCCTTTGTTTTAGGTGTTGCATCAGCTGTGATCACATCCTGCAATGTGCAATTGAGTTGCAGAACTCCTTTTCAACAGTGATCGCAAACCTCCTCTGTTCCTGCTACTGTGATTGAAGCTAGGGATTGCAGTACATCAATCGAAGTGATCGCAGATTGGGAAAGGTTCTTCAGTGGCAATTGCCATTGCATTTGAACACTTTAGTTGAGGTTGAATTCCAATCAAGTTGTGACATTCCTTCTGTGATCGAGATTGAGATAAGGTGCAAGCAAGTTAAAGCACATTCATTAAATCCAGATCGATACTATCTGTGATTCATAATACCTGTGTTTGAAGCTTTCTTCTGTCAAAGCTGATTCCAACCTAAAAACCTGAGCTATTAGGTGGAGGGCCCAAACAAGTATATTAAGAAACAAACTTAATATTAGATGATGTGAGCTTGGGGACTTCCCAACACCCACTCACGTGTATGCCTGAAAAACCCTTGTCACGTGGGCAACAAAAACAAGCTCACAAACAAAGCGGACCCAAGAACGACAAAGCTCTAATACCATGTTAAATTTTCCAACCTAAAATCCTAATCTATTAGGTGGAGGGCCCATAATAGTTATATGAAGCCATATCAAACTCAATATTTAGACAATGTGGGATGGGACTGCCCAACAACATAAAATTATCCAATTAATGGAAAAGATACGAAAAGGAACAAATCATTTTGCACTTTCTTTGTTGCTTGGAAACTATGTCAAGCACACATCCCCTCATTCATAAAATTAGATCTACTAAGATATTACATTTATAGTGATAGATAAAATCTAGCTGGATCTAATAAAAATGAATCCGTATCTACCTTAAGCAACTAACATGTGAAAACCATTGAAACTTCCCAAGGCAAGCCCAAGAGGGCATGCTTTGAAACAGAAAGACTCCAGCGACTCTCCCCAAGGCCCAACACCCTAATAGAGGCCTAAGTTAAGCCCCCTCAACCTTCATGTAGGCCAGTCAAGCCCCAACATATATAGATCATCTAGTTAGCCATCCATTCATGCAGAGTGGGACACACATCATCCAAAAAAAGACGCAACAAGAATCCATCCCCTTTACACACACACAGAAAAGATCTTACTTTTTTCCTAGCAGCATGAAAAACTTCCCAAGGAAAACACCCCAATTCTTGGGATTGATAAAGGCAAAATCACAAGTAAAAAAGCCTTCCATTGTTGAGAAAAATTTCTCTAATCAAGGGAGTAATTTTCCAGAAGAGGGAGTTTTCTTTCTTTTTTACAATTTTAAAACCCCTCATAAGAGAATTGAGAGGGAAGAAAGAGGATGATGGGTGGGAATCAAGAGGATATGTGGAGCATCTCTCTGTATTATGCAACATCCTAAGTGAACACCTTAAGGATCGTCTTGATAAGAACCTTAGGAAAAATGTTTAGACACAAAACACTTATGGTTGAAGCCTCAAATTTACTGCCTACTCATCACCCAAACTACTTAAAAATGCACATAAAGTCTTCATTGAAAAAAAATGGCTCAATACATATTGCATGTTGAAAATATACGTTGTAACTACTTAAAGGAATCCAAACCCATAAGCCAACATATAATAAAACTGAATTTTAGGTTTCTTCCTTTGCATTTAGCCATGAAATCCCTAAATGTTGCACTAGATTGTGTCACAAAAGTCGAACCCAAATATATATATATATATATATACACACACGGTACAGAAATGGAAAGATTATGTCATTTTGATGTCTCTTTGAATTACAGCACCAAAGGGGAAAAAAATAGTAAAAGGGTAATATATAGCTTAAAACATTGTACAATTTGAAGAAGAGGAAACATACAACCCTCAAAATTTCCTCACTTTATCACTATTACATGCATGGTTGAAAGCTATGAAGCACGAATGCTTCAAAACCCTCAATGCATCTTGTATCATATCCATATCGAATACGATGCACCTCACTACTTGGGAATACATATCATATACATCCTATATGTATCCAAAACTATTTATAAAAAAAAAATAATACTCCCTCCGTCCCACAAAGATAGGCCATTTTTGTAACTTTTTTTGTCCCAAAATGTTTGTCCATTTTGAAAATTCAAATCATGATTTTTTTTAACTTCCTATTCTACCCCTTGTTATTTCAATAATTGCCTTTAACACAACCCAATAAAAAAGTAGGAGAGGGGTACTTTTGGAAAAATAGAATTTTAACAAATGACAAGTCAATGAAATGATGGTTTTTCTTAAACTACATGCTTTGTCAAACATGGCCTATCTTTGTGGGATGGAGGGAGTAATATTTACGGATACTTGGGAATACTTAGTGAATAATTGGAGAATGCATGGAGAATACATTGGGGATACTTGGAGAATACAAGGTGGATATGGTATGGATTTTTTTTCCCTAAAAATAAAGGGCTGTAAATGTCATTTTAATTACTATTAGAGTCAATCTATAGATAATAAATAAATAAAATAAAAGGGATCTCTCTCTCTCTCTCTCTCTCTCTCTCTCTCTCTCTCTCTCTCTCCCCTCTCTGTTTCAATTTATTGCACTTTCTTACTCTTCCTCCCTCCTCTAGGGTTAAACCTATGGGGCTCTTTCTCACTTTCTACCGCTTCATCTCTCTCTCTCTCTTGCTCACTCTCGTTGGCGACAATCCTACAGGCTTGATGTTGAACAAATGCGATTTTTTCCCTTTACCCTAAATTACAAATTCATGAATTCTTAATTTTTCAATGTATTGAAAAGAAGCTTTGCTTCTTTTGTGAGTTTGGAAATATATTTGTGAGTTTATAAAAATATATTTGCGAGTTTGTTTTGCATCTAAATTGGTTTTATATATGCTTTAAGGTTTAAACCTTTTGATTTTTGTTATTCATGTTTTTAACCAAAAATTAAAACAATAGATATATGTATTTATATATTCCTACATCTACCTATGCCGTATCATATCCTGCATTTTCAATAATTTTCATATCGGCATATCCGTATGGTATCACATTTGCATCCCATATGTGTATCCAACTATCCATGCTTCATAGGTTGAAAGCAATTCACAGGGATTGGCTATAGACAGGCTACCACTCACATGGTAGCTTCTAGGAACTACCCTCAATCTTCAAAATCCTTTTTGATCCTAGCTAATAAAACCTATAAGGACCAGTAACTCAATGCAAAAAAGAGAATACGTAGCTAGATGCACTTCCCTTTAGTTTCTTAAGCTGGGCCAAAACCACCAACATCAAAGTTCTTGAGTAGAGCATATACTAATATTCTATTAGCTATGAGCTTACAAGTTCAATATACTAGGTCAGGCCAACGTGCAATGGATGATAGGTCCAACATGTATCAATCATTCCAATATCTTCAAATCTATCAAGTACGAGCAGCTAAAAAAATAATGGTAAATTATCCACACACACACACACACACACACAAAAAGCATGAAATAAAGTATAAAAGATGAAAGTGGTGAAGTTATACTACTCTAACATAACTTGTTCAAATACTGAGGTTTGACAGTTTGAGGCCTCCAGAAGAGCATACCTGGGGATCAACTATCCAACCATGATATAGTGGAATATCAAGAAGATCAAATATTGCACACTCTCGGGTAAACTCGAAATCATCAATTCTGCAAATATTAGGCATATGTAACTATTAGTCAGATATAGGCCCAACGGGAAAAATAATGACAGCAAGAAATGAGTGCTACCACATCAAACTGAATAAGAGGAGAAATGAAATGGAGTTCTACCTCCTGAATTTTAAATTTACATCAATCCCAGTAGCAAGCCGAGGGAGCAAGTCAATTGCATCTGCGATGTTCTGTTGTTGATTTTCAATGTACCCTGCATCTTTATTCTGTACCCAATAAAAAGGGGGTTCAAAACCAACTAATACCGGCGAAATGTAAGAATTTGAGGTAACCAAAAAAGAAACACCAAGTTATTACATTGACATTACTGTTTGAATCGATCAATCGCTCTGCAACTAGTGAGAGCAATTTCTCCTGCGAGACTTCGGCCGTGTCGGAACTCAAATTCAAATTGTTCTTTAACAGAAGAACATTACCTATTACAAACCCCAAAACCCCAAATGTTGATCATCAAATTATACTTGTAATTCTAATTCGCAAACATAAAATGCATAAACATACTCTTCGATATCAAAGTTACATCAGAAAATACGTAATTGATAATTTCTCAGCTCTTCAATAAAAAATTGCAGAAATACAATAAATGATCAAATCACATCTCCGGTCGGCTACTGAGAAAATGAAAGAAAATTAAATTCCTTGAGCAACACCCGAGAAAACAAAACCACTCAGAGCCAGACAGCGTAAAACACAAGATTGAAAATTCAATTTTTCCTTCCATTTCCTTCATAGTCTTAGCAACCAAACAGATAAGTAATTAAGGAGACAGTGAGAAGCTGTTAAAAGAACAGAAAGAGCGAGAGAAAATGTGAAAATGAGAAACCCTAGAAAAAGAGAGAGAGAGAGAGAGAGAGAGGATTACAGATAGCAAGAAGAGGGCAAGGGCCATTGTCGTTCTGAAGGATGATAGGCGTGGTGCGTCCCAGGAATTGTATCACCTTGGTCCTGTACACGCATTCCTTGGCTGGTTCCTCTCTGCGCTCTTCCGTAGCCATGGTTGATGATGATGATGATGATGATGGAATGAAAATCTAGAGAGAGAGAGAGTATCTAAATCTAAAAGTATATATATAGAGAAGAGAGAAGGGGACGAGGAGAAAATTTTAGAGAGAAGGACGAGGAAGGGATTTTATTATCTAATTAAAGCGAGACACAGGGGTGTGAGAGAAAGCTGTTGGGACGGCAAGGCGGAAGCGTTTCTGCGGTTTCCAACTTTCCATTGTGGTGAGTTTTCTTTTTTCATTTTTTTTCCGTGAATATCCAAAAATGAAAATTTGGAAAAAAAAAAAAAAAAAAAAAAAAGATTGGTCTATTGAATTTGGTAGTACCTTTGACTAGAAAAATTGAAGTTTCGTGCTGCTGTTGTTGTACGTTACTTTACTATGTGACTTTTTTTTTCTTCTTTTGGGGGTAAGAAAACAGTAGTATTATTTTTGTAATTCCAAAGTGGAAAAGTTTTTTGCGTGTACGTTTGTAGTTTTTGAATACCAAAAACTCTGAAAAAAATCCTGTTTTGTGCTTTGAAAAACAAAATTTTTTTTTGTTTGTAAAGTTATAAAAATAAATATAAATGAGCAAATAAAAGCATGATTGGTGACCATTTGTAAATACCAAAAAATAAATAAAAAATAAATAAAAAAAAAGGCTAAAAACTGATCTTATCCATGAAACATCAAATGGTATGCCTTTTGTTTTGATCATTTTTGTTTTAGAAAAACAAAACCAATAAAAATGCCATGTTTCCAAAATGAAATAGTCATTTTTTAAAAAATAAAATTTTATAAACATTTTCTAATAATGGATCCACACATGCCTATAGTTTCTCTTCTCTTCTCCTCTCTTTCCCTTTTTCTTTTTTTTTTTTTTTTTCTTTTGGGTGAAATTTATCTATTTATGTATTTAGAGTAAGAGCTTATTATAAACCAATTGCAGAAATATACTAGCTTATCAAGAATATCTTTTCCTTATTAATCTCATCTAATTAGTTAGTTATATGCACACAAATGGATGATCGTACAAGCATGACGTCAAAATGCAAAGAAGAGGAACTTCCTTAATTCCTTTCCTTGTGTTGTTTGTTGTAATCTTTCCAAAAAAAAAGAAAAATCATACAGAGAATTCAATGAAATTTTTTTTAAGAAAATAGAAAGGTGCCTATGCTTCACATGCAAAGGCGCTCACAAATCAAACACCCCATTTTTATTTTTATTTTTTTCAAGTGGAGTTGTTGGGAATAATGGTGATGTATCAGTCACAAAAATGTAATTGGTTACATTAAGTTGCATAGGAATTATATATATAAATACCGATTTGTAAATGATTGTGCAAATCGTCAGCATCTAAATAATAATATAAACGAAGGATATACGTTAAAAAGATATAAGTGCTCAACGTGTCGTGTTATTATAATAAAAAGCATCACATGAATACAAAAATTAATATAATTATACAAGTTTTGTATGATTAATTAAATAAATAACTATAATAAGGGTGTTTTTGTGGGGTTTTCGTAGTTTCTTATGATTAATAAAATTTATAGAAATGCCACGTGGGCTGGTCCATTCACACGACTTTGCTTTGAGCTAAGTTGGGTACCTTTTTTGAACCAATTTTCCCACTTATTTCGGACAGCTGCATATATTTTACTTTAGAATCTGTGCTCATAAAAGGTCCTTGCTTCAATTTTTCTCCCCATCCAAACAAAAAGGTAAACACCCAACTGCCCTCCTCCCCAGAACACGCAAAAACTCTCTCTCTCTCTCTCTCTCTCTCTCTCTCTCTCTCAATGAGACATCCACTACTGACAATTCAAATTTTCTCCATCTTGAAGTGACTAAGATCCTTTATTTTTATTTATTTATTTTTTTCAATATGACAAGACCGACTTAAAAATAATGGTTTTTTAGACACATATTTGTGAGGAAAAAATAAAAAATAAAAAAATCACCTTGATTCAATTCACATCCCTACCCCTAATATTCTGCACCAGATACTAATGTCATTAAACCTTTTTAAAAGAATAAAAAAATAAATAATTTAAAATTTTAATTGAAAGCGAAACATATTCTTCTCCCACAGGCCGCGGGAGATGATGGAATTAATAATTGCCCCGTCAGTTGTGTTCATGTGTTGGTGCATGTGTGGCTTGAAGATCATCCGGGAGGGCATAGACCATTCTTAATGAGGATAATATTCTAGATTTATATATATATATATATATAGGATGATGATCAGGTAAGCACGTGTTGATATAACTTATATCAAAACCTGTATTGGGAGTTGTACCTTGTGCATTAGTGGGATGTGAGGTGCATTGAATCAATGCAAGGGATACAACCCCCAATGTATAGTACTGATGTAACTTATATCAGCACGTGCTGATGGGATCACCTCTGTATATATATATATATTTATAAGCAATTCATAAACTAAGAAGATATTCAAACCTTCCTCCCGTTAAATGAAAGATAAAATTAAAGTTGGGGCAGGTACGTTAGAGTAGGTTTAAAACTGTAGCATCCAATAGGCTACTTAATGGTTCTATTAGATTCGTAATGATGACCAGCCTACAATAACTGAGATTTTTAGTTGGGCTGCTAAATTAGGTGAGGTAGCTCTTCAATTTTTCCTTCATATATTTGGCTTTTTAATAGAAGTAAGAACATGCACCAAAATATAAAAACTTTTACACATAAGAACAATACTGTGTCACGAATTCGAGATTCCCGAATAAACACAACCCTTGAGAATCCTGAATTCGGGAGCCCAAACATTTTCCTACACATAAACCCCAATAAGTAAAATAGTTGGTCTTAGACATCGATCTAGCCAAAAAAAAAAAAAAAAAAAAAAAAAGGGGGATTTATCTTGGTGACTATGCCTCAGCAAGCTAAAGCACCAAATTTGACACTTGCTTTTGAGGTCGGCCTCATCAAATTTCATTCGGATTTATTAGGTACAAGTCGGTGGGAGAGTGGAAACATCTGCACGTGTCTAGAGGATTAAAACGTTTCCCTTACAAATAAGGGCATCACACAAGTTAAAAAATGAAAAATAAAAATAAAGAAGCAAATCTCTATTACAAATACCTAAACTCGTCTTTACCATGGTAGGCTTAACCAGCCTCTTTAATTAACCCAAGTCCCAAAATTAGTTTGGGAATTCTGTCCTAATATGGAACTTATAGCTTGTTGGTATCCTATGTGGCTTATAATATTCTTCCGTATATCCTTTCTACTTAGATGCTTTTGATGGATAAAGATAGAGATAGAGATACTTGATTGTTCTTATTGTGAGGAGTGAGGAAATCTCTTTGCTACATGAGTTTCATTCAAATGGGGTTCCCTTTCCCAGTCTAATATAATAACGGAGTAAAATAATAAATAAATAACGGAGCTATTCTCAACGAGAATTAATACTAGCGGTGAGTGGTGAAAGAGGTTCCATGAACAGTGGCAGATTTTATATCCTCCAAAATCCAAAGTCGATTGCGGTTTAAATATTAACGTTAATGACAATGGCTTTGAAAATTGCAGGTTTTGCCATGGCGGTGAGAGAATAATTGAGGTATGATTTAGCAGGAACTGGAAACACTACCAATTTATTTATTTTTTGTTTTAAAAGAAGTGGTCGTGATCATGTTCTAATGAAACTTTGGAGAGCAATTAATTAAAAAAATAATTACAGGTTGGTCCGTCTACAGAAATAATTACATATCAATACGACTTAGTAGTCATTATTCATTAAGTTAGTGGTTATTGATACGAAATTAATAGTCATTTGTATTGATATATAATTATTTGCCTGTAGCGAGACCAATTTGCGGTTCTCCAAAAATGAAGGAATTAAGAGTATGGCTCAAGAACACAAGGAGCATGCAATATATCGCCATACTATGTTAAATAGGGCCCGGGTGATTAGGTTAATCGAGGGAATTAAGGATTGATCAGCCTACAGGCAAATAATTACAGTTAGTACTCATTTACTACGAAATTAGCAGTCATTGTATTGAACTGTAATTATTTACCTGTAACTGGACCAATCTGTAAATTCATCTTTAATAATCTCAATCTCTCTCTCTCTCCTATTTCTTAATCAAGAAGTAAACTTGATTGTAACCATATTTTGTAGCCTTTTTTTATCAGTGTCTTAGTTGGAAATTAATCCACAATGTCAACGGTTTGAGAGTTGGTCAAGGATCAAGGGAACCCAGCTAGACAATGTGATATCAAAGCCAATAGGATTTAGGAGGACACACATGATTTCTTTGTTTCCATTAGAATAGGAACACAACAAGTGAAACAAGTTTCCTCTTTCCCACTTTCATGTGGTGCACTGTGATTATTTTATGATTAAGGAGGAACAGGGGATCCATGGGCCTGTGGAGCTGAAATTCGATTTGTGTTCGCTGCAACTTAAAATATATAGCGTACCTCTCATTGAATTTCGCAACCATGAATTTTCCATTGTAGTAAATGAAGTCATGGAATACATGGTAAGAAAAGTTGCAGGCAAGCTAAGATAATGTCATTGGTGGTTTAGGAAAGAGGCATGATAATGAGGAGAAAAACTTGTCTGGCCCCCTTCATGACCTGACATTGGATAGTAGAGTACTACATGAATTAGATCACTTACAAGGGTTGAGCTGCTGAATCTGAGCTGATCAGTACCAAAGACCAGATCGGTGAAATGGAAAGGCCAAGCTTAGGCTTGGGCTGGCCACTGTTGGTTAGACCTGTGTTATTGGGCCACACTATGGCCCATGTATTTACTCGATGGGTCACAATGGGCATTGGAGCTCAAAGGATATGTTCGGCCTTCTTCATCCAGCTTTCAGTATAGAAAGTTCATGTAATCTTTCTTTCTTCTGTTTTTCTCTTTGATACCGATCAAGAGTTTCCAAAATGTTTTCCCGTGTCACATGCACCAGATAATTACAGTCTTACAGGACAAAATTTTTAGAGAACTCAAGACTTCTTGCTTTGCAAGAGAGCCCAAGACTAATCGACCCACCCAGCTGCATCTATTCGATCTTAGCTATTATACTGGTTTTTGGATAAGTCTAAGCTCGATCTTATACTGTCAATTTGAAATTATAAATCAACCATATTGCAAGATTCGGTGCACCACTAACCACTGTATTGCTTATCAAAACGTAGTTGCATAAACAAATGCACTGATTCAACAACCAAAGTGTCTGAATGTTGTTTGTAAAATCTCAAAATATCCACTTTGCCATTGCAATACATGTGATTGATCGAATCCATCCATCTTGATGGTCTAAGGGCCACTGGAAAGGGAATTGGTTGGCCATAGGGCATCCTTTTCAGGCTTGGGCCAGGCCTAGCACAGAAAATAATGATAGTTTGCAAGTTCGAGTTTTCCAAAAAGAAAAAAATAACCCCTCCCGTCTTTTAAAGATAGACCATTCTTATTATTTTTTTTGCCCTAAAATATTTGTTTATTTTGAGAAGTCAAATCATAAATTTTTGAACTTGCTTATATTACTCTTTGTTATTTCAACAATTACTTTCAACACAAAACCCAATACTAACCAGAGGACGGTACTTTTAGAAAGATGAAGTTTAAAAAGTGACAAGCGAATGTAATCAGTGATTTTTCTTAACCAGGATATTTTGTCGAACTTGGTTTAACTTTACAGGGCGGATGGAGTAATATGTATATATTATATGTAATATGTATATATACATATGGGATGTCACTCAGATAGGGATGTGCTGATATAAATTTTGTTAGCACTCACATTAGAAATTATGTTTTGTGCATTAGTGGATTATGGGGTATATTGGGCCAATGCAAGCAGTATAATCCCCAATGAATAGTACCAATATAACTTCAACCAACACATCTTTATCTAACCGATATTATATATGGAGAGTGATTCATTAACTGGTTACTGGTGTGAAACTTTTTACTTACACTCACTAATATCCTTTTTATGGAAACTAGTTATTGCACACATGTGTCGCACGTAGATTTTTTGTCAACAATAAAATGATTTAAAGATCATCAATTATTTTTCCTAAATAAACATATAAAAGATCGATGATTCCCAAGATCTTTTAGCTTGAATAGGGATTGACCCTTTTCATGTAGCATAGCCTCTCATCTAGTGGTAATTATCTCTTCAATATTATCCATATCGATTAAATATAAACTTTATTTACTTAAGGAAGGTTATGCAAGCCATTTGTTCTTTAACATTTAATCCATATCAAGTGTGAAGATTTGATATGTTAATAAATTATTTATTACTCCGCAGAAGGTTTTAGTCCGTGTACATCAAATGATCTACAAATAAATACTAATACATAATGACACGTAACTATCAAGAATCTTGACAAATAACTTATTCATTGTCCACTAATTTTCTACACATCTACAATAAGAAACATATTAATGAAGAAGTAAAAAAGAGAACAATTAGAACCAAAATAAATGGAGAAAGTTTATACTTAATCTCTAGAGAAAATTTAATTTGGTTGAATTGTTAGCTATATGGCAAGTCTATTGTATCATAGAAATTATATGCAAAAGAATAAACTAAATTTATTAATGAATTAGTAGTTTGTATAATGTGACTTACACATCAACAAAATATAATACATTTTGGATCACTTAAAAAATTAGTATATGCTCAAAAGATAAGAGTCCTAACACCATATTACTATCATGGGATATTATTCCACTTCATCCAAATGAAACTTTACTACTACCTCTCTTCAACTTTTTTGTATTTTTTATTTTTTATTTTTTGGTTGAAGAATCTATGGATTCCTACTTTGTAGCGAGACATTCTACAATACATCATTGGAGCTCAACATCCCATTAATTGAAACAACCAAAGATAACATAGCGCAAAAACTAATATTAGGATTCAAAAAATGGGAAAAATTACAAATCAAAAAATGAAGCAAGATGCCTCATCAAGAACATTTAGAAATCTAAGGCCCTTGTTTTCTGGCCCATCCCTCAAATCACCCATAAACAATGTAGTCTTGAGAAGGGAATTTTAATATCAAAAAAAAAATTAGAAAGACAACATAGAGATTGAGCATTTAAAATAAAATACATACCTCTTACAAGGGATTTTTCTATACCTCTACCAATCAAATCAAAAGTAAGTGAAAATACTCACAGCAAAAATAAAAAATACAAAACCAAAAACTTGAATAAAAAAACTCTATGAAAGATATATAGAATTTAAATGAAATATGATTGCATAAAATTAATTTCTCAAATGAACAAAATTAAATAAAACATAATGTGATTATTAGCATTCAAACTAAAACCCAACTCAACAAATTTACAGCACAGTATCATATATATATTATAATTTGCAAAGCAAAACTTATCAAAGAACGGAGAAGTCGGCGTTAATGGAAAAGGAGAGAAGGTTGAAACTACTCTTGATAGAGAAAGTGGAATTTACAATCCGGCTGTTTATTTATTATATACGAATTATAGTTTCCGTTTCTTTCAAATTCCTATCTGGGTTTGGTTTTATTTAATTATTATACGAATTATAGTTTCCTTAGAATTCTTATTAAGGTATGTGTTTTATATTGCTATATTTCCTATATATGCAGAAGGGTAGTTATATAGTTTCCTTATAATTCTTATTAAGGTATGTGTTTTATATTGCTATATTTCCTATATATGTAGAAGGGTAGTTGTGTATTTAAAAATTAAAATAAAGGTATATTAATCAATCAAAAGTTTTTCTCGAATTCAGATTTTTATAGGATAGTATAGATAATATTTCATTATTCCAACGAGTGACTATCATGAAGTCCCTCTTATCCCTTTTATTGTGATTTCTATTATCTTTTAAGTTGTTTTGATCATTTAATTTAATATTTATTACATTGTAATCCCTTTTTCCTTTGTTTTTTCAAAATATAGTTTTAACCAAAACATGTTAAAGACTAAACATACTTGCTAGTCATCCATAGGGAGAAACTTGTCTTTTTCGTGGTAAAGAGGAAGAAAGATAAATTAAGCATAAAAGTTTAATACATCATGAGAGTAAGGAAAACCCATTGGCATCAGTTTCAAGCTGTTCAACCAACCAAACAAGTGGAGCATCAAAAATAGCACAAATAAGGCCAAAAAATGCTCATTTCTTAGCAATGATATTAGCACTCTTATTTGATTCATGATAATTATGTTTGAGGCGAACTTTCTCAAACTTGTCTATTAAATACTTGCAGTCACAAACCATAGCATTCAAAGGATGAGTCTCCAAGATCTGGTTATTGACAAGTGCAACAGCTGCACTATCATCCATATCCACCTGTAATTTTCTTATGTTACAACTTAATGCAAGTTCTAACCCATCTCGTAGACCCCACAGCTCAGCCTCACTACTGAAAGCAATACCAAACTTGCGAGTGTACCTTTTGAACCATTGTCCCAAGTGATCCTGTATCAACCCTCTAGCATTAGCATCGAGCATATATAGCTCAGATGACATTTCCCATCCAATTAGATGCGGGGGTTTAAAAGAGATCGAGGGTTCAACTCCACGGGTGTATATGGGTGTGTGAGTTTCTAACGAGATAAAAAAAAAAAAAACAAAAACCCAGCCACTAGCTGGGAGAAACTTGTCAAGTCATCCATGATGGTGCCCCTCGCCTAGCTTTTGTGAAGATAACATCTGTAAAGCATTGTGGAGTGGGCAAGGTAATTAGGAAAGAGGGGGAAAACGCCGGAAGGACTGTTTGGGACCACTAGCCAGGTGTTAAAGCTTTGAACTACCCCAGTGGCCCTGGCCCGTGCCCTTTTGCCCTTTCCACGTCAACCTGGTGGCCCTTCTTCCTTTTCATGCATTAAAGGTGTTTGTTTTTTTATTATTTTTATAATTATTCTTACTTATCATTTCTATGTTTACTGCATTCCAGTTCAAATTTTAAGAGAATACATAACTTTGTCCTGCCTTTAACCAGGGTGGGTGCCCCTCTAACCAGATTGGGTTGTCCTTTCTATCCAACTTAAAGTAGTGATAAGTTAGTTATTACTAAGTCAGATTAAGTACGTGTGGTAAAGGTGTACGTGTAGAGCAGTGGTAAAGTTTGGAATTCACTAAAATGGGTCTCTTTTAATCTGTTCTTAGAGTTTTATTATTATTATTATTATTATTTTGGTTAGTAGGATTCTAAACTTTAGTTTGATTAATCTTTGTAACACGGATAAGGTCAGTGTTCATTCCATGTTAATTAACGCTCAAGACGAACCTAATTAGTGGTTGGCCTGAAGAGAAAATAAGAAATCGAATCCAAAGTTTTTTGCTTCTCAAAGGATAAGTCTTACAAATCATTAGTTCACCCAATATTTTACAAAATTTAGTTGACAATAATGTCAAAAAATAAGACCATTTGTATCGATTGTAATTGTCAAAAACTTAAACATTCTTTAATAATATTTCTATTAAAAAAATTGAGAGATTTACAATTTTTAGTGTGTATGTAAAAAAAAAACCTAATAAAAATAATAAATAAATAAATAGAGGAGTAGGGTGGGGAACATGCCCCCAAGGGTCCCATCTGAATCCATCCATGCGTAGGAGGTTAGGTAGGACAAAGGTTCGAGTCTTAGGAGCGGTAACATGATGTGTACTTGTTTCTTGACGATTCTATTCATACACTAGAGACCTAGAGCCATGAATCTTAAGGGAGGGACTATGATCCCCCTTTAGTAGACTCGTTTAGGCCCTCCTGTTATTGGTTCCTCAACGGAAAGGAAAACCATAAAGGTCACATCTAAATAGAATCATTACAGCTGGTTGCCCTACTTCTACCATTTTTTCTCTAATTTTTTTTTTTAAAAAAAAAAAAAAGGTAACATGTACTTAATAAATTACAATATTTTATGTAGAAAACAAGCTTGACCTAATAATCTAATATTTGTTTTGCATGCTCTTTCCATCATTTTCAAGTACTTAAAAATATTTCCAGTATATGGTCTATAGTCTTGTATTAAGAAGGTAATTCCTTTTTCCAATATGTGGCCTAGCAATTGTTTCTCCCACTCTACACGTAAGGGGGAGGTCTTGAATTTGAACCTCCAAATGGATATTACGAATTTTCATCTCTTTGAATTTGAGCTACCTGTGCTTAAACCCTAAAGTGCTTGGTACACGTGATTTGGTGAGTTATATATTGTGGGCATCCATAAAGGTTGGATTCGCTTCTTTAAAAAACAATCATACTTGGTTAATTTAGTCTATCAAAATTCCATAATAATACCATATCTGTCCCATTAATCATAAACATGGGATTAATTATAATTAAAAAACTGACACATAACGAAGAGTGGTTCATCACAACATCTCGTTAGTTTGTTTGTATCCTGACAATATCTCTACCCAACTATAAAAGGGAAGGGTCTTAAATTTGAACCTAATTCAGGTAAGTTAAACTTTAACTTACTTGATAAAAATGATTTGCGAGTCACTGAAGCATCTATAATGATTAGATTCGCTCCATTAAAAAAACTATAGTACTTAGCTTTACTTCTATGGAGGAAGCTCCTCCATTTTTTTTTTAAAAAATTAAAAGAAATTCCTATAACCAATATATATTAAATTTTCACCATTAGTCATCAGGGACAGAATTAGGAATTTATCTTAAGGGTAGCCAAAATATGAATAATTTTTTTTTTACCATTTAAGTACGAGAATCATGTTAAGATTTAAGATAAATTAATATATCGAATGAGAGGTAAACAACTGGTCTTTCTTATAATTATCAAAAAACCCATGACCTAAAAAAAAAAAAAAAAAAAAGGTTGATAGCAGCAATTAATCTAATGAAGAAGAAAAGTAAACAATTGGACCTCAGTTTTAGTGACCACTTCTGAATGTAATACAACAAAAAACATAATTGGTAGTCGTTGGTAGAAAGTTGATAATCAATGTGTAATAAGTTAATAGATAAAATCTGTTTCTAGTATTAGATCGGAAAGTAGTTACAAAAATGTATTTTACTAGACAATTTTGTCAAAGTTGAGGAGGCCATGGCCCTCGCGGGCCCTAACTGTAGGTTCCGCCACTGGTGTACATAGGTACCCCAAAAAAAAAAAATAAAAAAAAATAATCTGTGCATGTCTCCACATTGACATAATAACTGAAAACATTTTATGTGTTTGTATTCATACGTTCACGAGAGTATGAATGCATGGTATTTTACATATTTATGATCATGTATTCATTTATTCATATATTCAATCTATCTCTTTCTCTTTTTCTTTTTCTTTCTCTTTATATATATATATAAATTAATTGTGAGGAATGTCAAAAAAACGAATAAAGGGAAAGGAGGAATTTTTCCTCATCGATGTGAAAGGCAAGTGAAAATAAAATAATGGAGTACTCTGTGTGGTCCTCACAAGTCAGAACACTTCTAACCTACGCCAAAGCACATAAATGGCAAAAAGAAGAGGAATCGTCGGTGACACACACCTCACACACTCGAAGCCACGAAAGAAAAAATATCCAAAATTTTCTAAAATGCGCCACCATCTGACATCCCCACTCTTACCCGCCACACAAGGAAGGCCACGTGACGCGGTCTGGTCATCGTCATCACACACTATGCGTTGGCGAGACGTGATTGCTCATGGCTTTACGCCATCGTACGGAAAGATGTTGACGTCTTGCTAACTCCTGTACGGACGAACCCTTTCTTTTCTTTTTTTCCCAGCTTCTAGCTTTATTAATTATGTCTATGGAGTGCATCAAATTTACGTGCTACTGGGGTCCAAAACTACCTACAACCACTGGCGACCGACAAGAATGTTCAGTGGTTATCACCTCATTTGCCTTTTACCAGTTTATCCACAACCTGTGTTCACCGGATTTTGGAGTTGTCAGTCTTTTTCCCACGTGTCATGACCCATTATTGATGGCATTGAAATTCCATGCCTCCAATTACACAAGTGTGTTTCATCATTGAGTAAAGGTGCGATGGGAGCGCCCTCACCTGTGTGCCTGTGTATCGTCAAGTTTGTCGCATGGATCCCAAGACATCATCCTAAAATTCCAAGAGGTAACTCAATTGATAAAGGAACTCAGTCTTATAAGAGGAAGTCACTCTCGTTATCATCTTAGGGCCTTAATACCTCTTAAAGAAGTTTTCCAATTGATTTTTGAATAGAATATCTTTAAAGGATTATGTGAAAACAATTTTGTTATAAAATGTCATGTAAATTATTTACAAATTCAAATTCAAATTCAAGTTTGCCATGCTCTCTCTCAAAATAAATAAATAAAGAAAGAAATGTCATATCATTTAATAGTTCTAGAAAAAAATGTTCGGCCAACTTTAACCGGACTTCGTGGACTTTAACATATTTTTGACCAAATTCATGTAAATCAATGGACATTGACATTTTATGAACATATGAATTTACGATAAAATGTGGTGTTTGACTATACCACATAAAAGAAAAAGATTAAAAAAAAAAAAAAAAAAAAAAAGGTGATGGGTGACTTAATAGTGAAAGCTCATAACAAGGGAGCTGAGGCGCACCCTCATAGTAGATAGACTCTTCCTGAGTAAAATAATAGCGGACTTCCATGTTATTGTATTTATTCCCTATTTTTTCTTTTTTCGGTTGTCTGTGTTTTTTTCTGAGTTTTCCAAAAGAAGAA
The DNA here is from genome assembly GCA_039720395.1 of Liquidambar formosana. NCBI lineage: Eukaryota > Viridiplantae > Streptophyta > Magnoliopsida > Saxifragales > Altingiaceae > Liquidambar > Liquidambar formosana. The sequence continues at coordinate 17,883,321 of CM077829.1, read as the reverse complement.
AGACATTAGGTTTTGGAACGCCTGGTCTTCCCTTGAATACTTTTCATATGAGATATTTTTCTTCATTTTCTAGGCTTGTAGCTGAAAAGGAGAATAGTAGACTAGGCGAAATCATTCTTCTACCCATTTTTCCCTACAAAATTCTTTGAAAATTTTCTAGGGTTTGTGAGTTTGTCAGGATATCTTTCTTGACTGTCTGGGAATTTCCTGCTCTCCTAGAAAATTTCCCATCATTTTCTTCCCCTTTCTTGCTCCCCCTGTTGCAGATCTTCTACATCAAAAAGGCCATTCCGGGCATTTCCCGTTTGGGTGAGATTTATACCATATTGGGCTGTCTACTTTCTATTTTTGGAAACCTTTTATGGTTATGGGTCTTGCCTAGTTTTCTGTTATCTCTGATTATCTTGTTTCTTTCCTGTCAGTTTTCATCTTTTTTCCTTTCAGGGGTTTTCCTTAAATCGGGTCTTCTTTTTCTTTTCTGGAGGTGTAAGAAAATGGTGAGGGGTAAGACTCAGATGAAGCGAATAGAAAATGCTACTAGCAGGCAAGTGACCTTCTCAAAGCGTAGGAATGGACTGCTGAAGAAGGCTTTTGAGCTATCAGTTCTGTGTGATGCTGAGGTTGCACTCATCATCTTCTCTCCTAGAGGGAAGCTCTTTGAGTTCTCTAGTTCCAGGTGCGTTTTTCTCCTTCTTCATCCTCATAGACTTATAAAAGCAAGTGATCTCAGGCTTTATCTGCGAGAAGGGTCTTGCTAGCTACTTTCTCCTGTTTTCTTTATATTTCTTGTGAGATCAAATCTCACCTTCTGATTTTGTTTTATTACATGTTTGTGTTTGTTGATCCTTCAAACATTTAGAAAATTTGTTTTCCTTCTGCAAAAAAAGCTATTTTCTTCATGGGCTTTTATTTTTAATTTAAAAGAACTATCTCAGTTAATTAAGAATTATTAGCATTTCTGGATCGAATTAGTTCAGCAGAGAACACGAGGAGATCGATCTGAGTTTAGCCCCAACATGAAAGCAATTGCTTTTGTTTTCATGATGGAAAACATGGTGGGTTCTGTGTAATTCTGTAACTTAGCAAAAATTTGGAATCTCGTTGACTGTGTAATGGGGACCTATAAGAAAGAGGTTGTACTAGCTAAGACTGTGTTCTTCTGATTGTGGTTGTGCTGCCCACCCGGCCACCACGTACTCTACATTTAAGTGGCTAACATATATACATAAGAAAAGAAAATGGACCCCTTTTTTAAAATATCCCAATTTATTTTCAAATGTCTGTGCTAGCTAATTGTGCATGTTTGTTTGATTTGTCATCACACGGGTTTCATTTCAACCAGTAATTAAACAATAGCACCGAGCGAATCGATTGACATTTGTATCCAACTCCTTTGGGGGTGGCTATGACAATACTCTATGACCTCCACCTCCATTCGGGTTGTATCCTTTGTTACCACCAAAAAAAAAAAAAAAAAAAAAAAACAAAAAAAAGACAGTTGAGTACTTACCATGCCAATAAGTAAATTAAGTAATTAAATTTTTTGAAAAAAAAAAAAAAACAATTATATATATGCTTCAAATACAAAGATTCCAAATTTTATGCTTCATATCCTTTCATATTTTCATGATTGAGAAAATAGTAGATTGCCATAAAAGTAAAAGATAATGATTAAATTACTTTCATTAATTGCTTCTTCTTCTAGTGGAAACTGAATTTAATTGCTTCATATCCTTTCATATTTTCATGATTGATGAATGAAAGAAAATAATTGATTGCCATAAAAGTAACAGATAATGATTAAATCACTTTCATTAATTGCTTCTTCTTCGAGTGGAAACTAAGTTTAATTGCTTCATATATCCATGAGAGTGGGGAAAAATATACTTCAATCTTAGTTCTTGATCATGACTTGGGTAGAGTTAGAGTCATCACCTGGCCCAGCGATAACAAATACATTTTTATTTTATTTTATTTTCTGTGCTTGCTAGTTATTATGATTAAAATATTTTTGTATACTTTTTCCCATATTTTTAGCTAATGAGTTATTCATTAAAAGGAGGCAGATTAGCTTGGGTTCTTGCATGAGGCAGATTAGCTTGGGCTCGCCATGTTGTTCCAAGAAGTTTGATATATCTATCTATATTTTAAAACTTGGTTATTGAGTAAAGAATGCCAATTACCTGTAAATTTTTTCCTCCCTTGATATTGTAGAGAATACGTACCTACCCTTATAAACAAATGCATTATAATATCTTTAAGAGCAGAAGGACCACATCGCTCAATATCTCAACAAACCCGAATCCCCATTGTGCCAACTGAAGCAAATTAGCTCATTTTCTTTTAACCAAACTCGTTTAGTAAATGATCAAAAAGCCCTTTCATTTTTGTTACACACCTTTGACCCTCATTTGAAAAAAAAAATACTACATAGTTATCATCTATGTTTATAAGCATGCATCCGGCAAGAGGAAGGAAAAATCAATATCTATAAGTTGGACAAGTACGTAGGAGAAGCTGAAAGGAAGCTGAAATTACAAATATAAACATACCTGCGTGCGCGGCCACTCAAGTTAAATCCATGTGGAAATCTACTATAACTTGTTAGACTTCTATATATATGCAAGTGGAATGACCAAATACATTTGTGGGGTTTGCATATGAGGAGTTAACTATTATAGGCAATACTAAACCCAACAAAGCCTTAAATCCTAACCGCATTGGGGAATCATTGTTGATGTTATGAAATTTCTAAGACAAAGATAAATTGTACAATATATAGATAGACCTTGATCTTACCTTGATCAAATGAACCTTTATATGCAATAATACTGGCATTGTTTCCTTTTCTTTTGCTTCCCATTTTTGTGTTTCATATATATATTGGAGATTGGCGGGCACAGCAGGCCAGGGGTGGGGGTGGTTATTGGTACTCATTGGCTAGGCTACACCCACCCTCACCCTATTGTTACTACTTGCTATGTCTTGTAAAACTAGTTGAGGTGAAAGTGTGCATGTCAATGCCAATTCTTCTAATGATATTACACTTGATACAATGAATCTCATGTGCACCATGATATGATATACTCCTCTAGTGTTCTTTCCGGATTCCTAATCTTCAAGTTTATAATAGAATCCTTTGCTTACCGTCATATTTACTTTGATGTCACTAAAGCATACTAATTAATGTGAACGCAGAACTTAGGGCCCCGTTTGGATAAGCTTCTACTTCTTGTTTTTTAATTACTTTCAAAAGTATAAAAATAAAAAAAAAAATAAAAAAAATGAAATATTTGAGTGTAAAAAATTTTGGGAGTTACTTCTAAAAGTTGAGGTAATGAGAAATTCTTGCTACCTCAACTTTTAAAAATAACTATCAAAATTTTGCACTATAAAAAACCTTATAAATTGTCATTTCTTTAATTACTTTTAAATGTAAAAAACAGGAAGTAGAAGCCTCTCCAAACATGGCCTTAATAAATAGCTTTCCCATACTTAAACTGGATTTTATATGATTTCTAATTGTTTTGGTCCCATGATTTGCACTTTTCCTTGATACCACACCTAAATAAGCACTACAAGATTTGATTACATTTCATCACCGAAAGAAGGGTAGTTTCCAATATTAAGGATCAAATAATCTCTTTACACTCCCCTTTTAGGGTTTTTTCATTCATCCACTTATTGACAAATTCAACCTTCAACAAACTAAACATGTTGAATGAATTCTTTCTAGTTCGCTTTTAAACCACAATAGCTCATTCCATTTAAAGCTCAAGTAGAATTTCAAATTAAAACACTGAACACTTGCACACACTGACCAACTCTTGTTATTTTCTTCATTGGCAGCTAGTGTTGATAGCCATCCACATTCCTTAATCACATTCATTATCATCTTTGATTAAATCTGTTGACATCATAGTCTCGCTTATAAGCTTTCATCCCTCAATGGCATTGTTTCATCGATCATCATTTCTCTATCATTAACATTGCCACAGAAGTGGCCACCTTCAGACAATTGCTATATAACCCCACCAATCTCTAGTGTTCATTGTTGTTTCTATTGGTTGAGATTACTCAGATAAAATTCCTACATTTTTTTGGTACCACTTTTGCTTTATGCATGGAAGAAGATTAGAAAACCAGAATATAGGGATAATAATGTAAATCTTTATAGGAGAACGAGATTAAGCTGCTTGTTTGTGCAGACAACTTGAAATAGATTGAGGTGCAGTAGGTGTTATACATTAATTCTTTTGACATGGGAGATCGCTAGAATAATGCCATCTACAATGTGGACTAGAAGAAGGTAGTAGGCTTTCTACATGATTTAGAGTAGGAATAGGCTAAGGTTTAAAGGCATGAAGTTGATAGAATTTTAGGAACTATTAAGTCGCCATAAAATCTGGACAGCAATTATTTCAGGATTTGGGTGCAACTATTTTAGGGTTTGGGACGCTGGTATCAAGGCATAAAGGTTGGAGAAGGGTTACGGCTAAAGAAAATTAGGGTTTTAAGATTAAAAGATCTATAACAAAGGGTTAGTGGCAAGGTTATTTTGGACAGCAATATGAATATCAAGAGTAGTCATGTATTTGGAGAAGTTAATCAAGCTATTGATCATTTAGCTAATTTTGGTCTATGGATTAAATGTAGCTAGGTTTGAGATGCAAATTTTCTTACAGAAATTTTGAACATTCTTTGAGAAGATTTTGGTGGTAGATTATGCATTAGATGGTGTTGATTTCTTCTTTTACCCGAAAAAAGGGTTATTGGTGGCTTTAGCAGCAAACACAATAGTGCAATGATAGCAGTTCAAAGAATATATATGAAGGGTGTATCATATCACACCATCACACTTAGGGTTAGGGTTGAATCATGCCATCACACAATCTTTAAGAGCTTCAATGATTGTAAAATACCCTAAGAGTTGATCTCTCCTTAAATTGAAAGATTTTATGGATTTATATAATTTGACTGTTGGTGGCTTTAAATTTTAGGATAAAGTGCAGAAAGTATGGGAGTCAGCAGATAACCCTCATTATGTTTTAATTTTACCAATGTGCTCCCTAGTTCAGTTGGAGATTTAATTGGTTTAACACCGTTAACGGTAAATGTGAAAAGACTGATATGCCGTACACCCTCCCGGCCTCCCCATCACGTACACCCTCTAGTCAAGAGTATTTTGGGCAACACGGGTCTGTTAATGGTGTCACATGCACACTAATTTCCGTCAAATTTCATTGACGGCGAGTGACAGTGGGGCACATTGATAAAAATTAAAATATAAGGGGGATTATCTGCTGACCCACCCATACTTTAGGGGGTGATCTGCAATTTACCCTAAATTTTAATTAGACTCGAGGACTACAAAATTGGAAATGTCAAATTTAGAAACATTGACTTGTAAGACTAAAAGACCATACATGGCAGCCCAATAAGACAACTAAGCCCACTTACTAGCAAAAGACAATCTCCGGGCCACTATTATAAAAATGAGATTTCCAAAATACCTCTGACTCTATAAAACTTAATTTAAACTCTATTAGCATGGCACCCTAAATAAACTTACCTAACTAAACACACTAGGAAAGGTCCCAGGTGGGTCCCATTTTGAGATTGAAATGATTATTAAGAAAACATTTTTCATTATGCAAGAAATAATCTCAGATGGTTAGATGAAAATATGTAAAATACTGAAGTGTTGCAAGTGGATCGGCTTGAGAGTATACTAGTTTTAGCATAATGATTTACTTGGTTTTCATTATAAGATGAAAGGGTTACTGATGCAACGCATGTAAGAATCAAAGGGTTACTGATGCAACGCATGTAGCAGATTCTTAATTATTTGGAGCATCAAGAGCGGCAAAAATAAAAAAAGATTCGCATGTTTGATTGTGGGAATCAAAGGTCCTAAACTTGAGATTGCATGAAAATTGCATGTTTGATTCAAAATGATCAAATCTTCAAGGGTGTACGTTTTCTACTGTTGTAATGGTTGGGGCAATGCTTTGTGTGGATTACCAAAGCATTTTTTGTGGTTATGGGTGGGGGAGTGGCAGGTGTTTATATTGGCTGAATGTTTTATGTTTTCTATTGGAGGGGGTAATTCAATTTATGGTCTTGTTTGTTGGGGTACCTAGGACTCTATTAATTTCAATATTAATAAAATTCCTTTTTTGCTTATCATAAAAATAAAAATAAAAAAGATGAAAAAAAGGATAAAATCTTCAAGATTCATGGCTTTGTCATGAAAATTAGACTTTTGGGCCAAATTCCTTCTCTATGAGCATAAAAAATGCAATTGTGCCCCTTTAGCAAAGTTTTATTTTAGCATTAAATTTAGTTCTAGAAGTCATATATAATTGACAGTCATTTCTACTGCCTTTGTCCGCATATCAAATATTAGTAGTTTCCATATTTAGTTAATGGGCAATGCTATACTTAGAACCATAATAATGAACTATATAGATAGCACCTGATGTGGCAATGAACGCCAAGTACTGTAAATAGATGCTCTAATTAGAAGCTGTTTATAGCATTTCCTTTAGTTAATTCTGTCATTTTGGTATTTTTTTTTCCTCACTTTTTGCTTGATTTCTTCTTGTTTCCTGTTATGACTAGATTTCGTTTCCAACAAGTATTAGGTTTAGTTTATTACAAATAGGGTTGTTATGAGAAGTTCTATGCAATTTTGCAAGTGTTTTTTTTTTTTAATTAAAATTTAAAAAAAAAAAAATTACAAAGACATGTAAACAACATAAAATCCCTAAACCCATTACATCAACCAGTCCAAAAGATTTGTCCAAAAGCGTGAGTGCTTCGTATGAAGCACAATGCCAGGAGCTATTGCTGGGAAATGGATATCAGAAAGGAGAGGTTGGGATTGCCATCTCCACAAGGTAGGAGTACGATGCAAAAATTGATCAGAGCCGACAATCGATCCTTTGATAAATTTTGAGAGTTAGTAATAGAGATTTTTTTTCTTTATTGTTCTTGGCATTCTACGGAATCAATTAACATGACCATAAATGCCCATATTTATCTAGTGTTTCAACGAGAAAATCAACAAGCTTCATGGAAGGTGTTAATGGGTTTGTTGGATTCATCACACGCCCCTGGACGCTTGCTGCATTACTTACTCAACACTATAATTATATTTGACTCTCATTTTTGCTTCCCTGGTTTTGTGCTTTTTATGAATCTGTTAGTCACACACACACACACACACACACACACACACACACACACATATCAATCACTTACTGGTTGCTAATCTTGTGGATACTAATTGAAACTTATGTTTAAAGACTCTTGTTGAAAATAAATTTTTTCTATCGTTATGTTTGGGAGATGCTTCAGTATAAACAAAACAATACAACGCTACCAGAGGTATGCCAAGGACCGCTCAATCAGCAGCAAAGGTGCAGTTGAAGACAATATTCAGGTTTGCCATCTTTTCTATATGATCATACTAGGCTTTATAAGGATTTTAAAGAAGAAATGGAAGATTTAATGTTGCCTTGGCATTACTGGGATCTCAAATAGGCCAGCAACAATCTTGAAAAAACATTGTTTAAATATTCTTCCATATTCCAAAATGTAACCAATGTCACAGAAAACGGATTTGCAAATGCTTGAGGACTGCATTTATAATTCTATATTTCTAGGCCTTTTATTTTAATTCTGAATTAGCCTTTCTTTAGTGTTTGCGTATTATTGACCCGGACATGGTGTATTTGGAAATTCATACTCCTGTTGCTCTTGCAATACAAATATATATGTATTTTGCAGATAATAATTATATATTTCTTCAAAATGATGACAGATTAGCCTTGTTCATTTCCTATCGTGCAAATTCTCCATAATCTTGCTCACGAACAGTAGCCTAAGAAATATGAACACAATTCTTTTCATTGATTTCAATTCTCATCAAAACCAGCATAGCCTTTTTTCTTTTTTTTGATCAGCAAAAAAGTAATTTATTAATTTTTAAACTATGAGTGAGATTACATGCCATCACCCAAACAAAGAGGAATCACCACTAGAACAAGCAAGTACAAGAGAAATACCGCAAAAACAGGAACATGTAAAAGACCCCCCAAAAAAAACAAAAGAATTGAAGCATGCTAAGCATAGGTCAAGCAGCAAAATGAGCATAACTCCACAAAGATGAACGTAGCCTTAGTGTGTCAATTGTACAAAATCAGGTATTAATCACTATGAATGTGATACTGTCATGCTATATTACTTTTTATATTCATAATATGATATGAGCAATCTCCGTTGTCTGTTGCCATGCCATATTGCATACTCGAGTGTTTTTGCCTTCACCCAGTTTAAAAACATGCATGCAGCATTTTTCTTCTCACGAGCTAGAAATATTGGCTATGCATGCAGCATTTAAAGGACGAAGCTGTTGATATGGCAAGGAAGATTGAGCTTCTCGAAGTCGCTAAAAGGTTCAAGGCTTAGCTTAAGACTGTTGAGCCGGAGCTCATTTTAGTTTTCGTATTGCAATCGATTTGCAAATCGTGCTAAAGTTTTGGAATTTGGGTATTGTAGAAAACTCTTGGGAGATGGTTTGGAACTGTGTTCTATTGACGAGATACAACAAATAGAGAACCAGTTGGAGCGAGGCTTAAGGAACGTTAGGGCAAGAAAGGTATGTTGAAGCCAAATATTGTATGCAGGTAAATCTTAAAGAGACTATCAAGGTTATATAAATGACATTATTAACACATTAGATTTTGCCTATACTCTCAGTATCAGCTGTTGAAGGAGCAGATTGAGCAGCTCAAGGAAGAGGTACACTGTGAAATAGAACGTTTATGCATACACAAACAATCATGCATGTATATACGTATAATGATGTGCTCAATGTTGTTGATCCATTGGTATTGCTTGACAATCATGCATTGGCGTTTGACAAGCACAAACAGTCATGATTGGAGTCATGTGTGCGTGCAGCTAGTCGAGTACCTAATCATTACTAATATGTATAAGCTTGTATATATGTATGTGCATGTTTTTGTATATATGGCCGGGCTATGTGCTATTATTATTATAGTTCACGATTTATGATATATTGATTGTCTTTTGCTTTTGGGTATAATTCAGGACAGAGCCCTAATGGAAGAAAATGAAAAATTACGGAAGAAGGTAAAAACTTCTCTTATTGGTTTTGAATTGAACTTAAATTTTGTGGACATTTTGGGATATATATATATATATATATATATATGTTATTCCATGCAGTATTTTGGAAATATAGGGAATAATAAGATGTGAATATAAGGTCCATTAGAATGTGATTACCTCTTTATTCCGCAAGCTAGGTGATGATGGAGTAGTATTCTTTCGATTATTTGATGGTAAATCATTAGCCGATAAGTCCATTTTCCATAGAGTACATACGACATTGTATTTTTACCCACCATTAATTTCTTCAGTGCATGGAGCAACCGCCGCCGCCGCTGCACCCAGCGGCCAAACAGCATGAAGTAGCCAACAGGCAAAATATGGATGTAGAGACGGAATTGTTCATAGGACGACCTCCCAAAAGACGATCTACCCATTCCCCATCGCAGAGTTGAGTGGAGATCAAGCCGGCTGGGCATCCCCTCTAAAAGCTGCACCATTTATGGGCTTTCAGTGGTCATAAGATTGATTTGCTTCTCTAAATAATTTGTAAGACCACCGTGGTTTCCGAATGTGCATGCATGCATGTGATAATCGAAGGAATTATCGATCCATTGTTAGTTTTTAAAAGCTACCAGCTGTGTGAATAAGAAGAGTTTACATTAATTAGAGGATAACTGTATACTATTTGTATCAATTTCCGTTTTCCTTGTGAAACCGCTACCATCTTATATATTGTATTCTGTATTATTTTCTCGCAAGTCCTAAGAGGCATTCTCCTTACTTGTTGAGTGAACTATTTTGGGTTTAAGCATATGGAAAAGTATTGATATACACTTATATGTTGATATTGGGATTTAAGGGTATGGGTTAGTACTATTGATTGTCAAAATGAAAATTGAAACGAATCAGTTTTAACTTGGTCCATGCTAAGTAGGGGTGCAAATCGGTCCAAAATACGTCCCGAATTGGTACCGAATTGGTCCCGAATTCAAATGGAAAAGACCATTTTCGTATAATCAATACTAGTTATTCCAATCCGATATCAAACCGATATCTGGTTTCTTAAAACCATATTTACCATTTAGGTTGTTGAAATAGTGAAGCATGTTTTAAATAAAAGACTATGTGTTTTAATGATTATTGCATTTTACATGTTTTAAGTTTAAAGTTTATATTCTCATCTTGCCGTAACTAGGTATAGTTATAGTTGTAGAATCTACATGTTTATCATATTTTGTTTAATATAAAAAATATAAAAAAAAAAAAAAAAAAAAAAAAAAAAGAAAGAAAAAAAGCTTAAGGTCCTGTACTACTGAGCGTAGTTTGTTAATGGTATCAGAGCATCAGTAGTTTGTTAATAGCTTTTTATTGTAATCTGTTTGAGCCTGTTGTTAGTTTATTTATTCTTGTTTATTTGTTAAGTGTTTTAGTTGTTAGTTAAGTTATTTTTATTTATCTATAAACCTTAAGACAACTTTGATTAGGAAGTACCGAGGCCTTGACTTTGTTGAAAGGTAGCCAGTTGAGCTTGTGTCCTTTCGTTTGAGTCGGCAACTTTGTAGGAAAACCTAATCATGGAAGAATTAGGGTGCGTAGGTAAGAAAAATAATCAGACTAATGATTATAAACATTTAGCACATGTACAAGATAAAGATGCTAATGTAGGCAATATTAGCAGAACATTAAATTATGTTGTAGATAATCTATCTGGTATGTTTAGTAAATTAGTAAATATTGAGAAAAATCAAGAAAAAATATATGATAAAGTTAATATGTTAAGTGAAATCCAGAATATAGACCTAAAGGATGAAACAAAAAGTTTAATCCAAAGTCTAGAAAATAATCTGAAAAATAATTCAGATAATTTACTTGTATTAAAAGAAAATACTTGTGAAGAAATTCCAAGATTATATTTTGGAACTGAAATAATGATGTTTAAAACTGATAAACATCGAAAAGACTTTGAAGCCATCAAAGAAATTTTAGAATATTGGAAAACCCGATATATAAAAGAAGAAAATTACGATGAACGTAATAAACTTCTAAAACAGATGCAAGATTTATATTCAGCAAATGAAAAATTAATGACTGAATATAATTATGACTTAGCCCTTCAACTAGAAGAGTCAAGTGAATCAGATAAAGAATCTGATATAACTTTCATGCCAAACAGTGTTCAAGAAGAAAGTTCAGATGACGAGCTAGAACCAGAAGGTAGAAAATTTGGCCTGTCATCAAGTGATAATAATACTGGAAGTACAAGTAGTACTTCAGTTGATGAAGAAATAATCATTGAAAAAGAAAACAATGATGACACAAACAATAATAATGACCCTCAAGACTCTAAAAAAAGAAAAGAGATTGAGACGGATGAAGAAGAAAAACTAATTCCTAGAGGTCAAAGGTATAATTTTGAATCACCTATATTTGATATTTATGATGATGATGATGATGACCCGATGCAAATTGAAGATTTAAAACCTTTAAAAGATGAAGGTTCTACATCAGAACCTGCACCTACAACAAGTATAAGGACTGATTTAAACAAAATCAATGTCACTACAGGAGGTGTTTATCTCGACTTAAAAAATGTCGAATTTAAAAATTATGATCAAGCATTAAGAGAATGGGCACAATCAATGTCTATTGTCATAAACACATATAAAAGCAGTTGGTCTAAAGAAAGATTTTTAGACTACATCTGTGCAACTCTCCAAGGAGATTGCTTAAACTTCCTAAGAAGATGGGAAGCCTCTGATGAAGGTAAACATGAAAAAGCTAGTTTACTTAATGAATTTAATTCATTTGATAAAATATTAAATGAATTTGCACAAATTCTAAGAAAAGAATTTTGTGGAATTAAATTTGAAGAACAGGAAGAAATTTACAATGAGTATATGCTAACAAAATGCAGAATATGCAATATTTGTGAATTTAAATCCTTTGCAAAATTTTATCAGGAATATTATCATAAACTTAACCCACCAAAAACTGAGTTTTGGTTAAGTCAATTTTTCCATAAGTTACCCTCACCATGGGATGAACTTTGTAATGATGGATATAAAGAATTCTTGAGTAGTTCTAATGGTGGAAAAGACACGTTAGGAGCAAGAATTCAATATGCTGAAAGAATTATAACTAAACACTGCATAACACAAAAAGCTGTTAAGCAAGTGAAAAATCAACTTAATGATAAGTGTTGTAGCAAAGTAATGCGACAACAATGGGAATTTGGTTGTAAAAAATCAACCCCTTATAAGAAAAAGAGAAAATTCAGAAAATACAAATTTGTCAAATGGAAAGGTAAAAAACCTAATCCTAATAAAAAATATGTCAGAAAAAGAAATAAAAATAGAAACACTACGTTTAGAAGAAAATCTAAATGTAAATGTTATATCTGTAATGAAGAAGGTCATATAGCACCACAATGCCCTAAGAAAGGAAAGAGTGGTAGACAAATGATAAAATTTCTAGAAGAAAAACAACTAGAAATTTTAGTTGGAGAAGAAGTCTCTGACAATGATTCAATAATTTATGAGGTTCAATCAGAATCTGAAAGTGAAAGTGAAAGTGAAGATGAATCAGACATGATTTTCATGATGTCTGAAAGAAATGAAAATAAAGAAATTTTTGAAGCAATTCCAAACGAGGAATTACAACTCATAAAATTAGGAGATGTCATAGGTGAAGAAGCATCTATAGACGAATCTAATTTTGAGAAATTTAACAAAATCAAAGAAGTTAAAAAAGAAGAGCTTTACCAAATATCAAAATTTAATATTTGGCAAGCAAGATTATTTGAGCAATTTAGTGGAAATACATCTGCTAAAGCTACTGAGGATGAATCGATAGAAATCCCTCTATTCGATAAAAACAAAATTAAAAGACTTAAACAAAAGCATCCAAAGATTCGATATATTCATATCGGAATTATTCAAATAGAAATCACAGCTCTATTTAGAGTAGGATTAGACACTCCTATTCTAGTAGTAGTCTTGGATAAAAGATTTGAAGATCCTATTAAAGCACTAATAGGTGGAATACAATCAAATCTTGTCTATGGACAAGTTTGGTTTAAAATAAAACCAAATTATTTTATATCAATTGAAGATCCAAATATTTGTGACACGATAAAAATTCGTATCCAAACTAAAGGAATTGATATGAAGAAAAATAGTTACAATTTATCAGTTCAGTGGAAAGCAATTCATGAACTAACAAATTTTACTAAAACTTCAATTAAAGAAATTGATAGAAATATGATCGAATTATTCGAACCACGAGTATTCGATACTGAAATCCAACCAAGATTAATAAATTGGAAAGATTTGGAGATACCAAGAAATTGGTTAATAAAAGAATTTACAGAAAATCCTAAGCCAAAATTCTATAGACCAATAGAATTCCAAGCATCAGGAAATAATCTTTATTTCACTGATAATCGTCGGAATAATATAAAATTATTAGACGATGGATCAACATCAACATCTAAACCAGATGAACAAGATGATAAGGGAAAAGCAATTGCAATAAAAAAATGTGCAAATACCCATACTTCCAGGTACAACCTACCTTGAAGAACAAAAATCTGTAGTATTTCAACAGATTAAAATTGATGGAAAATATCCAGAACAACTAATCTTTAGTTACCAACAAGGTAAGAAAAGATATATGTATGTTCTAGGAAAATTTAATTTTAAAAACTATAAACCATATGTTTTATCTATTCTTTTAGATACCGGAGCAACAACCAGTGCTGCTAGGTATAATGCATTACCTGAGCATTTATGGATAAAAATGAAAAATCCAATATCTGCAAGAGGTATTGATGGTAATGAAACTTTAATTATTCTCAAAGCTAAAAATGTTACGCTTTGGTTAGGAGATAAAAAATTCTCTATCCCTAAAATACTTTGTTTCCCAGATATGCATGGTGATATCATATTAGGAAATAATTTCATTGAAAATTATATGCCTTTTATTGTCAATCGTGACCATGTTATTCTAACTTGTAAACAAGAACCTGTTAGAATTCCTCTTTTACAACATCATAAACATGTTTGTGAAAAAGGATTTGCGCCAGTCAAGCGTGGTGAAATGACACCAATAATCAAATCTTTAGATGAAAAACATTGGATTTATAAAAAATTACATCCAAACTTTTCTGAAGACCCATTAAAACTTTGGGAAAAATCTCCAAGGTTTTGTGAATTAAAACTCATTGATTCTAATAAAATAATTAGAGTTAAACCAATGGTCTATACTAAAAAAGACATAGATGAATTTGAAATTCAACTCGAAGAATTACTTAAGAAAGGATTAATTGAAGAAACAAGAAGTCAACATTCTAGTCCCGCCTTTATGGTAATGAACCATAATGAGATAAAACGAGGAAAAGCTAGAATGGTAATTAATTATAAAAGATTAAATCAAAATCTTGAATTTGATGGATACTTTATTCCTAGAAAAGATGTTCTAGTTAAACAGACTATGAACTCTAAATGGTTTAGCAAATTTGATTGCAAATCAGGCTTTTGGCAAGTAAAGCTTACAGATGAGTCAAAACCATTGACTGCATTTAGTGCACCATATGGACATTACCAATGGACGGTTATGCCATTTGGAATTTGTAATGCACCACAAATATTTCAGAGATGGATGGACAACATGTTCAAACATCTTCATAAATTTTGTTTAGTATATATTGATGATATTTTAGTATTCTCTAAAACCAGAGAAGAACATAAAAAGCATCTTGAAATTGTTTCAGATATATTCCTAAAACATGGAATAATATTAAGTCCTAAAAAGATGGAAATAGAAAAAGAAGAGATTGAATATTTAGGAGTAATTCTAAACCAAACAGGTATGCAACTCCAAAATCATATTATTGTTAAGATAAGAGATTTTCCAAATGAGATAACAACTCTCAAAGAACTGCAGAGTTTTTTAGGTTTATTAAATTATGGAAGAAAATTCGTAAAGAATTTATCTAAAAAGGAAAAACCTTTAATTGAAAAACTTAAGAATATTCCTAAAAAAGGAAATTCAGATATAAAAATAGAATGGACTAAAAAAGATTCAGATTTAGTTCAAGAAATTAAAAATATGTTTAAAGATACCCCAAAGGTTTATTTTCCAAAAGAAAATGACCAATTAATTCTAGAAACCGATGCTAGTGATGAGTTTTGGGGAGCAGTATTAAAAGCAATCCCAGAAAATTCTAAACAAGAAGAAATCTGTGGATATGATTCAGGAAAATTTAAACCCAATGAAATAAAATATATAACTTATGAAAAAGAGTTATTAGCCATAAAGAATGGAATAAAAAGATTTCATATTTATTTGGCACCTGTTAAATTTTTAATTCGTACTGATAACAAATCAGTTAGAGATTTTATTAAATCCAAAAAAGGAGAAGAAAATGCGAGACGAGTAAGATGGTATAATTTTATTTGTCAATATACTTTTGATATAATACATATTAAAGGTACTAACAATTTTCTTGCTGATTATCTGTCCAGAAGTTACAATGAATAATCAGAATCCGGACAGAGGGAAAAAGCCCTCAAATTCTCAAGGAAAGAATTATGGGAAACCATCCCGATTCTACAAAGGCGAAGGAAGCTCAAACCAGAGCAGCTTTCCTAGACTTCCTCAGATCATGGGTAACCAACCCAATGTTCCAGTTTATGTGATGCCAGTCAGCTATAAACAAATGGCTGAAATGTCTCAGAATTTTAACCAAATGAATTTTCAGAATCATCCTGAAACAAATCAGGAGATAAAAGATTTTTATAACCCCGGTTTAAATCCAAAAACCTATCATCTTTTAAATAATATTTGGAAAACTCATTGCTTAAACCACAAAGCTGAGTTTAGAAGAAATATGTCCCAACTTGCTGAATTCTTGAAAACACAAGAAGATAAGCAAACTTTTATTCATTCTGAATTTGCCAAGTTCATTAAACAAGTGGATTGGCTTGAAGATTTTTCTGAAGAAAAAATTACTACTATTGTTAATTTGATGAATTTTACTGAACAACAGGAAAATTCATACCTTAACAAAGCTTTAAGGATATGTTTATTCAATAAAGCTAAAACAGCTTTACCAAAAGAAATATTTTCTGATATTAATGTTCGCATTGAAAACAATGAGATTAAACCCCTTCTCATTGAATTTGCTGAAAATATTTATTTGGAAAAAGAAATTCCAAAGTTGAAATTTTTCATAAACCATGAGCTTTGGAGTATGGAAGCAATTGGTTGGGGAGCCGTCGGAACAATCATCTTCGACTCCTTGATATCCACTGCATTTGTTGACTTTCCCGCAATGATCAAAACAATGATCTATAATGTGGTGAAACACTACAAATGGAGTAGATATTTAAAATTCAAAATTTTTAGTCATGCAGGATGGCGACAGAGAGAACTGTTTTTTCAACCATATCAAATCTGGAGCCTAGAACTTGCAAATGATCAAGATCTCATAAAAAATGACGATCTTAAATTTTTGGATAAAGCAGAAAATCTTGAATTATCCTCTTATTATATAGATAATTATATTGCTCTAAAAAGAGAAGCACAAAACATCCACAACTATCGCTCCTACAAATTCATGATCAGCGATGGGAGAAGATTGTTTTGCACAAATCTGATCACTTCTTATGTGGAGACAGTTGCTCAAAGAATGGCAGCTGATGAGTTTCTTAATGATATTATCCATGGTCATGTTACCGGTCCTATTGAATTAACAATGGATGCGGAAGAGCTGGTGGGCGCACAAGATTATTATGAAAATATTGTTAGCCATAATCAAGAAGATAATGGTGACAGTTTCTGGAATTCTCTCGATGAAGAGACACTTCACAATATCGAGAACATGATGGAAGGATAGGGGCCAGCCAGGCAACATCCAGAATTTCTGCAAGATTGGACACGTATAACAAATACGTCCAATATTCAACAATCAAAGGACATGACGTGATATGCAGCATTCATTCAGTCTGACTCTTTTAAAAGAAGACAAAGACTTTTTGAAGGCTTAGTCACAATCCCTGACAGAATCACGTGATGCGGTGAAGGAAGGAAGAACCTAGCCTCACTTTTTTATTTTCAAAGTCAAAAAGTGTACAGTGTAAAGCTTGTAACATGTTTTTAATAGGGTTGTTGGGTAGTTGAATGTAATTATTGTACTTTTGATTCTTATATTTTGTTTTTGTGTTGAGTTTAAGTCCGGGCTTGAAGTCCGAAGTTTGTCTATAAATAGATGAGTCCTTCAGTTGTATAGGCAAGAGTTCTCAGAGAGTTTTAGTGAGAGAGAGTCTGTATAGAGAGAGAGCTTTGCTGAAGAAGAAATTTTTGTAAGTTTTCTTTATTCTTGTATATCTTTTGTAATTATTAATAAAATGTAAGATATTTTTGTAAATATCGTATTTTTATTTTTATACGTATTTTGTATAGCTGGTACTACCAGCTATACAAAATACGTATAAAAATAAAAATACGATATTTACAAAAATATCTTACATTTTATTAATAATTACAAAAGATATACAAGAATAAAGAAAACTTACAAAAATTTCTTCTTCAGCAAAGCTCTCTCTCTATACAGACTCTCTCTCACTAAAACTCTCTGAGAACTCTTGCCTATACAACTGAAGGACTCATCTATTTATAGACAAACTTCGGACTTCAAGCCCGGACTTAAACTCAACACAAAAACAAAATATAAGAATCAAAAGTACAATAATTACATTCAACTACCCAACAACCCTATTAAAAACATGTTACAAGCTTTACACTGTACACTTTTTGACTTTGAAAATAAAAAAGTGAGGCTAGGTTCTTCCTTCCTTCACCGCATCACGTGATTCTGTCAGGGATTGTGACTAAGCCTTCAAAAAGTCTTTGTCTTCTTTTAAAAGAGTCAGACTGAATGAATGCTGCATATCACGTCATGTCCTTTGATTGTTGAATATTGGACGTATTTGTTATACGTGTCCAATCTTGCAGAAATTCTGGATGTTGCCTGGCTGGCCCCTATCCTTCCATCATGTTCTCGATATTGTGAAGTGTCTCTTCATCGAGAGAATTCCAGAAACTGTCACCATTATCTTCTTGATTATGGCTAACAATATTTTCATAATAATCTTGTGCGCCCACCAGCTCTTCCGCATCCATTGTTAATTCAATAGGACCGGTAACATGGCCATGGATAATATCATTAAGAAACTCATCAGCTGCCATTCTTTGAGCAACTGTCTCCACATAAGAAGTGATCAGATTTGTGCAAAACAATCTTCTCCCATCGCTGATCATGAATTTGTAGGAGCGATAGTTGTGGATGTTTTGTGCTTCTCTTTTTAGAGCAATATAATTATCTATATAATAAGAGGATAAATCAAGATTTTCTGCTTTATCCAAAAATTTAAGATCGTCATTTTTTATGAGATCTTGATCATTTGCAAGTTCTAGGCTCCAGATTTGGTATGGTTGAAAAAACAGTTCTCTCTGTCGCCATCCTGCATGACTAAAAATTTTGAATTTTAAATATCTACTCCATTTGTAGTGTTTCACCACATTATAGATCATTGTTTTGATCATTGCGGGAAAGTCAACAAATGCAGTGGATACCAAGGAGTCGAAGATGATTGTTCCGACGGCTCCCCAACCAATTGCTTCCATACTCCAAAGCTCATGGTTTATGAAAAATTTCAACTTTGGAATTTCTTTTTCCAAATAAATATTTTCAGCAAATTCAATGAGAAGGGGTTTAATCTCATTGTTTTCAATGCGAACATTAATATCAGAAAATATTTCTTTTGGTAAAGCTGTTTTAGCTTTATTGAATAAACATATCCTTAAAGCTTTGTTAAGGTATGAATTTTCCTGTTGTTCAGTAAAATTCATCAAATTAACAATAGTAGTAATTTTTTCTTCAGAAAAATCTTCAAGCCAATCCACTTGTTTAATGAACTTGGCAAATTCAGAATGAATAAAAGTTTGCTTATCTTCTTGTGTTTTCAAGAATTCAGCAAGTTGGGACATATTTCTTCTAAACTCAGCTTTGTGGTTTAAGCAATGAGTTTTCCAAATATTATTTAAAAGATGATAGGTTTTTGGATTTAAACCGGGGTTATAAAAATCTTTTATCTCCTGATTTGTTTCAGGATGATTCTGAAAATTCATTTGGTTAAAATTCTGAGACATTTCAGCCATTTGTTTATAGCTGACTGGCATCACATAAACTGGAACATTGGGTTGGTTACCCATGATCTGAGGAAGTCTAGGAAAGCTGCTCTGGTTTGAGCTTCCTTCGCCTTTGTAGAATCGGGATGGTTTCCCATAATTCTTTTCTTGAGAATTTGAGGGCTTTTTCCCTCTGTCCGGATTCTGATTATTCATTGTAACTTCTGGACAGATAATCAGCAAGAAAATTGTTAGTACCTTTAATATGTATTATATCAAAAGTATATTGACAGATAAAATTATACCATCTTACTCGTCTCGCATTTTCTTCTCCTTTTTTGGATTTAATAAAATCTCTAACTGATTTGTTATCAGTACGGATTAAAAATTTAACAGGTGCCAAATAAATATGAAATCTTTTTATTCCATTCTTTATGGCTAATAACTCTTTTTCATAAGTTATATATTTTATTTCATTGGGTTTAAATTTTCCTGAATCATATCCACAGATTTCTTCTTGTTTAGAATTTTCTGGGATTGCTTTTAATACTACTCCCCAAAACTCATCACTAGCATCGGTTTCTAGAATTAATTGGTCATTTTCTTTTGGAAAATAAACCTTTGGGGTATCTTTAAACATATTTTTAATTTCTTGAACTAAATCTGAATCTTTTTTAGTCCATTCTATTTTTATATCTGAATTTCCTTTTTTAGGAATATTCTTAAGTTTTTCAATTAAAGGTTTTTCCTTTTTAGATAAATTCTTTACGAATTTTCTTCCATAATTTAATAAACCTAAAAAACTCTGCAGTTCTTTGAGAGTTGTTATCTCATTTGGAAAATCTCTTATCTTAACAATAATATGATTTTGGAGTTGCATACCTGTTTGGTTTAGAATTACTCCTAAATATTCAATCTCTTCTTTTTCTATTTCCATCTTTTTAGGACTTAATATTATTCCATGTTTTAGGAATATATCTGAAACAATTTCAAGATGCTTTTTATGTTCTTCTCTGGTTTTAGAGAATACTAAAATATCATCAATATATACTAAACAAAATTTATGAAGATGTTTGAACATGTTGTCCATCCATCTCTGAAATATTTGTGGTGCATTACAAATTCCAAATGGCATAACCGTCCATTGGTAATGTCCATATGGTGCACTAAATGCAGTCAATGGTTTTGACTCATCTGTAAGCTTTACTTGCCAAAAGCCTGATTTGCAATCAAATTTGCTAAACCATTTAGAGTTCATAGTCTGTTTAACTAGAACATCTTTTCTAGGAATAAAGTATCCATCAAATTCAAGATTTTGATTTAATCTTTTATAATTAATTACCATTCTAGCTTTTCCTCGTTTTATCTCATTATGGTTCATTACCATAAAGGCGGGACTAGAATGTTGACTTCTTGTTTCTTCAATTAATCCTTTCTTAAGTAATTCTTCGAGTTGAATTTCAAATTCATCTATGTCTTTTTTAGTATAGACCATTGGTTTAACTCTAATTATTTTATTAGAATCAATGAGTTTTAATTCACAAAACCTTGGAGATTTTTCCCAAAGTTTTAATGGGTCTTCAGAAAAGTTTGGATGTAATTTTTTATAAATCCAATGTTTTTCATCTAAAGATTTGATTATTGGTGTCATTTCACCACGCTTGACTGGCGCAAATCCTTTTTCACAAACATGTTTATGATGTTGTAAAAGAGGAATTCTAACAGGTTCTTGTTTACAAGTTAGAATAACATGGTCACGATTGACAATAAAAGGCATATAATTTTCAATGAAATTATTTCCTAATATGATATCACCATGCATATCTGGGAAACAAAGTATTTTAGGGATAGAGAATTTTTTATCTCCTAACCAAAGCGTAACATTTTTAGCTTTGAGAATAATTAAAGTTTCATTACCATCAATACCTCTTGCAGATATTGGATTTTTCATTTTTATCCATAAATGCTCAGGTAATGCATTATACCTAGCAGCACTGGTTGTTGCTCCGGTATCTAAAAGAATAGATAAAACATATGGTTTATAGTTTTTAAAATTAAATTTTCCTAGAACATACATATATCTTTTCTTACCTTGTTGGTAACTAAAGATTAGTTGTTCTGGATATTTTCCATCAATTTTAATCTGTTGAAATACTACAGATTTTTGTTCTTCAAGGTAGGTTGTACCTGGAAGTATGGGTATTTGCACATTTTTTTATTGCAATTGCTTTTCCCTTATCATCTTGTTCATCTGGTTTAGATGTTGATGTTGATCCATCGTCTAATAATTTTATATTATTCCGACGATTATCAGTGAAATAAAGATTATTTCCTGATGCTTGGAATTCTATTGGTCTATAGAATTTTGGCTTAGGATTTTCTGTAAATTCTTTTATTAACCAATTTCTTGGTATCTCCAAATCTTTCCAATTTATTAATCTTGGTTGGATTTCAGTATCGAATACTCGTGGTTCGAATAATTCGATCATATTTCTATCAATTTCTTTAATTGAAGTTTTAGTAAAATTTGTTAGTTCATGAATTGCTTTCCACTGAACTGATAAATTGTAACTATTTTTCTTCATATCAATTCCTTTAGTTTGGATACGAATTTTTATCGTGTCACAAATATTTGGATCTTCAATTGATATAAAATAATTTGGTTTTATTTTAAACCAAACTTGTCCATAGACAAGATTTGATTGTATTCCACCTATTAGTGCTTTAATAGGATCTTCAAATCTTTTATCCAAGACTACTACTAGAATAGGAGTGTCTAATCCTACTCTAAATAGAGCTGTGATTTCTATTTGAATAATTCCGATATGAATATATCGAATCTTTGGATGCTTTTGTTTAAGTCTTTTAATTTTGTTTTTATCGAATAGAGGGATTTCTATCGATTCATCCTCAGTAGCTTTAGCAGATGTATTTCCACTAAATTGCTCAAATAATCTTGCTTGCCAAATATTAAATTTTGATATTTGGTAAAGCTCTTCTTTTTTAACTTCTTTGATTTTGTTAAATTTCTCAAAATTAGATTCGTCTATAGATGCTTCTTCACCTATGACATCTCCTAATTTTATGAGTTGTAATTCCTCGTTTGGAATTGCTTCAAAAATTTCTTTATTTTCATTTCTTTCAGACATCATGAAAATCATGTCTGATTCATCTTCACTTTCACTTTCACTTTCAGATTCTGATTGAACCTCATAAATTATTGAATCATTGTCAGAGACTTCTTCTCCAACTAAAATTTCTAGTTGTTTTTCTTCTAGAAATTTTATCATTTGTCTACCACTCTTTCCTTTCTTAGGGCATTGTGGTGCTATATGACCTTCTTCATTACAGATATAACATTTACATTTAGATTTTCTTCTAAACGTAGTGTTTCTATTTTTATTTCTTTTTCTGACATATTTTTTATTAGGATTAGGTTTTTTACCTTTCCATTTGACAAATTTGTATTTTCTGAATTTTCTCTTTTTCTTATAAGGGGTTGATTTTTTACAACCAAATTCCCATTGTTGTCGCATTACTTTGCTACAACACTTATCATTAAGTTGATTTTTCACTTGCTTAACAGCTTTTTGTGTTATGCAGTGTTTAGTTATAATTCTTTCAGCATATTGAATTCTTGCTCCTAACGTGTCTTTTCCACCATTAGAACTACTCAAGAATTCTTTATATCCATCATTACAAAGTTCATCCCATGGTGAGGGTAACTTATGGAAAAATTGACTTAACCAAAACTCAGTTTTTGGTGGGTTAAGTTTATGATAATATTCCTGATAAAATTTTGCAAAGGATTTAAATTCACAAATATTGCATATTCTGCATTTTGTTAGCATATACTCATTGTAAATTTCTTCCTGTTCTTCAAATTTAATTCCACAAAATTCTTTTCTTAGAATTTGTGCAAATTCATTTAATATTTTATCAAATGAATTAAATTCATTAAGTAAACTAGCTTTTTCATGTTTACCTTCATCAGAGGCTTCCCATCTTCTTAGGAAGTTTAAGCAATCTCCTTGGAGAGTTGCACAGATGTAGTCTAAAAATCTTTCTTTAGACCAACTGCTTTTATATGTGTTTATGACAATAGACATTGATTGTGCCCATTCTCTTAATGCTTGATCATAATTTTTAAATTCGACATTTTTTAAGTCGAGATAAACACCTCCTGTAGTGACATTGATTTTGTTTAAATCAGTCCTTATACTTGTTGTAGGTGCAGGTTCTGATGTAGAACCTTCATCTTTTAAAGGTTTTAAATCTTCAATTTGCATCGGGTCATCATCATCATCATCATAAATATCAAATATAGGTGATTCAAAATTATACCTTTGACCTCTAGGAATTAGTTTTTCTTCTTCATCCGTCTCAATCTCTTTTCTTTTTTTAGAGTCTTGAGGGTCATTATTATTGTTTGTGTCATCATTGTTTTCTTTTTCAATGATTATTTCTTCATCAACTGAAGTACTACTTGTACTTCCAGTATTATTATCACTTGATGACAGGCCAAATTTTCTACCTTCTGGTTCTAGCTCGTCATCTGAACTTTCTTCTTGAACACTGTTTGGCATGAAAGTTATATCAGATTCTTTATCTGATTCACTTGACTCTTCTAGTTGAAGGGCTAAGTCATAATTATATTCAGTCATTAATTTTTCATTTGCTGAATATAAATCTTGCATCTGTTTTAGAAGTTTATTACGTTCATCGTAATTTTCTTCTTTTATATATCGGGTTTTCCAATATTCTAAAATTTCTTTGATGGCTTCAAAGTCTTTTCGATGTTTATCAGTTTTAAACATCATTATTTCAGTTCCAAAATATAATCTTGGAATTTCTTCACAAGTATTTTCTTTTAGTACAAGTAAATTATCTGAATTATTTTTCAGATTATTTTCTAGACTTTGGATTAAACTTTTTGTTTCATCCTTTAGGTCTATATTCTGGATTTCACTTAACATATTAACTTTATCATATATTTTTTCTTGATTTTTCTCAATATTTACTAATTTACTAAACATACCAGATAGATTATCTACAACATAATTTAATGTTCTGCTAATATTGCCTACATTAGCATCTTTATCTTGTACATGTGCTAAATGTTTATAATCATTAGTCTGATTATTTTTCTTACCTACGCACCCTAATTCTTCCATGACTAGGTTTTCCTACAAAGTTGCCGACTCAAACGAAAGGACACAAGCTCAACAGGCTACCTTTCAACAAAGTCAAGGCCTCGGTACTTCCTAATCAAAGTTGTCTTAAGGTTTATAGATAAATAAAAATAACTTAACTAACAACTAAAACACTTAACAAATAAACAAGAATAAATAAACTAACAACAGGCTCAAACAGATTACAATAAAAAGCTATTAACAAACTACTGATGCTCTGATACCATTAACAAACTACGCTCAGTAGTACAGGACCTTAAGCTTTTTTTCTTTCTACATTAACAAACTACGCTCAGTAGTACAGGACCTTAAGCTTTTTTTCTTTCTTTTTTTTTTTTTTTTTTTTTTTTTTTTTTTTTTTATATTTTTTATATTAAACAAAATATGATAAACATGTAGATTCTACAACTATAACTATACCTAGTTACGGCAAGATGAGAATATAAACTTTAAACTTAAAACATGTAAAATGCAATAATCATTAAAACACATAGTCTTTTATTTAAAACATGCTTCACTATTTCAACAACCTAAATAGTAAATATGGTTTTAAGAAACCAGATATCGGTTTGATATCAGATTGGAATAACTAATATTGATTATATGAAAATGGTCTTTTCCATTTGAACTCGGGACCAATTCGGTACCAATTCGGGACGTATTTTGGACCGATTTGCACCCCTAATGCTAAGAGCCCTATGCGAGTTTTTCCTTAACCCCTTAATCATAATTCTCTTTGCAATTCAAAGAACTCGTTAACAAACTCTTTCGCCTCACACTCCTTCCTCGATTTTTAGCAGTGTGCAACCGCACATGCAAGCTGGAAAAATTCTGTCTTATTACCGAGTTTTCTTGTCATTTTTGCATGAGTCTAGACTCAAGAAATGAGAGCTACGTCGTCTATGTGGGATACGGT
This sequence comes from Liquidambar formosana, assembly GCA_039720395.1. NCBI lineage: Eukaryota > Viridiplantae > Streptophyta > Magnoliopsida > Saxifragales > Altingiaceae > Liquidambar > Liquidambar formosana. Next base: position 17,857,878 of record CM077829.1, on the reverse strand, counting down.
CGAGTGGATCCTGCAATCTTCTTTTTTCTATATTTTTTGTTATATTAATTATTCTGTCTTCTTCTTGGGTTAGTTTTTCTATTTTTTTTGTTATATTAATTTTTCTGTCTTTTTCTTGGGTGGGAGGATAGGTGGTTTTTAGAAGTTTTTGATGCAAATTATACGCCAGCCTAACTCATTTTGGGAGCTGGCCGGCCTTGCTCACGCCATATTTTGGGTAACATGTTTGAAAATATGTACTTACATGATTCTGTCAAAATAATAATCAAATAAAGTAGAATCGAATGTAATCAAAATCTAGAAAACAAGAAATTTATAGTACACATAAGTCAATTAAAACAAAAATTAGATGATCAAGGTTAGCGTTTGACGTTATATCTTTCAGATAGATTTCGTCCCTGACTTAGTGTTTTGAATTATATGTCTGGTATTCTAAGCAATTTCTTATCTTGAGGTATTAGTCAGGATTGTTGGGAAAGAATAAATAAATAATTGACACTAGAAATTAAATTCAAATTTGGAGAAAGAAGCACAAATTGCAACATTGACGTCTCTTGAAATTTTTGTAGCAACACTGTCCTTGTCAAGAAGTTTTCTACCACCTATCACTCGCCTAATCCTTTGACTATTCAAAGTGACTTAATCAATTTACAACGACATGTGAAATAACTAAATGCTAATTCAGTACAAAATAGAGCTATTGGGGTATATCATGGTAGACCTATTTAATATCTTAATTTCCTTGGATTCATTTGGGTGTTCTCTATTTTGGAAGTAATTATTTCTCTTTAATTTAATAGATCACCTTTTTGGCTGACCAAAAGATGATCTTAGTATTCGAGAGGAGTAATTAGAGGTTTGATTAATTACATGCTCTCCAAAAAAGAAAGGAGGGAGGGGGAATTCTCTAGCATATATATTTTCTATACATATAAGGAATGCACACACAACACACAAATGAGGAAACCTATAAAAATGACATAACCCAAAAAGGATTCAAGAGTCCATAAAGTTAATCTACGCTCGGCTTCTAAAAAGTTCCAACTCTAACTCTCGAAGTAGATATATGAAACTTTATACACTCTTAAGGCTATCATTGGTTAGCCCAATTCAATTATAAAATAGATGAAGGAAAACAGTAGAGATTAATGTTTAACAAGTACTCCGTATTAAAAAAAATGCCCGAGAAAAAGGAAAGGGGGAATTACAGACTGGTCCAGCTTTGGGTAAATAATTACACAGCAATATAAATGACTACTAACTGTAATTATTTATCTATAGCGAACCAATCTATAATTCCCCTAAAGGGAAAAGGTGTTCTCAGCCAATCGTACATATGTTTGAAAGAATATAATGATAATATTTGTACCTATCATTTGAAACCGAACACATGCCTGTATTGGTTGAAATGCTCGGCAGCCATCGCGACTAGAAAGCCAACTTGTCGGACACCACCAATTGAGAGACCGTCAACCTCCCATTTTCAAGGGAAAAGCGAAAAAAATGGCTGCCAAAGAAAAAGAAGTTCCTAATGTGTAGATTTCACTTCTCTTCCTTGTATTTAAGTAGGAGCTAGGCAAACTTTAGAACAAGATGGGTGAAGTGAAAACAGTCCAAAGTTGAATATAGTGGCAAATTGTAATTATTCTTAGTAAAAAGAAATTCAATATATTAGATATATTCATGGGGAAATATCCAAAACCTCCATCAAATATAAAATCATATCTAAAAACCTCATTAAATATTTTTTCTATCCATCTAATTCAAATAGAAAAAAATTATATCCATTAACTCCAATTAGTTAAATTTTTGTTTATTGCGGTTAAAAGAAAAGAGTGATTCGACTAAAATGCCATTCTTTCACAATAATATGTTTAATGACAAAAATGCATATTCAATGAATTTTCTTTTTTGCTCCCTCTTTCCCCAAACTTGCATACCTGTTATCCCACTCCCTCTTTTTCTTCTCCCTTCCCCCCATGTGTTCATTAGAGAAGAATTAATTAATGATAGTTAATTTTTTTATAATTACACTAAAAAGGATAAAAGTAGAAATTCAGTGAAATATGCAATTTTTTCATTAAACATATTAATGTCAAAGAAGGGTATTTTAGTATTTTAGTCGGATTACTCTTTTCTTTTAACAACAGCAAACAAAAAATTAAATGGTTGGAGTTAATAGTTATGATTCCTTTTTATTTGGATTAAATGGATAGGAAAAATATTTAATGAAGTTTTTGGATATGAGTTTGTTTTTGAGGGAGTTTTTGGATATTTCCCCTATATTCACTCAGTTCTTTCACTGACTAATGTGATAATGACAAATTAAATTATAATGAAAAAAGGTGAATTTCTTTTTGGTTTGAATATAGAAAATAATCACCTATTAATTCTCTATCAGTCAATGAATGATTCGATAAATGTATTCGATATATTTACTATCACTTATCTTATTTTATTTTATTTTATATAAAGATTATCAAGAATATGAACGTGAATTCGGAGTCTACTTGCATGGTCATTTTGCCAATGTCATGCCCGATAATTGAGAAAAAGTCCAATAGACAATCAAGTTCTTAATTCATTTCAAAGTGTAGGGTGTAGGGTCCCTTAATTCTAATCATTGAATTCAATTAAGAATTATAATTTAAGTGCAAGAATGCGACGGATCTAAGTTCCAAATATTACAAAGTATTAAAATCAAGGAGGACCTAATCTAGTAAAGCAATCTGTTAATCCATGTGAAACATGTGGATATCGGAGCGCACCTATAAAAAAAACGTGGATGTTGGGTTCACTCGCCAAGCAATATATTCGTGGTTTGCATCATGAATATATTTTTTTAAACTATTTCCGTTTTTGTAATGATCAATAATAGCATTTCTTCCTCCATCCCCACCCACAGGGTGGAAAAAAAGGAAAAAAAAAAATTATTTCACCCACATCCATATGTGTTAATTTCTTCTTATTCTATAAGGGGTCTCACATTATTAATTTCATCCATACACTTCGTGACATAAAGAATAGAAGACGGGTAAAAGAACATTTTTCCCAACAACGGAAGGCATAAAGAATGTGATGAGGACCTATCACGACTCTGCTACCCGTGTTAGATGGGCGTTATCACTACGTGACAATCTCAACTTCAAGGCGTAAAGCATCCACCAACACTGGCAAACAACCACCGAAGTCACGCATGCTAAAAGCAAGCTCTCTCGCGTATGGCCTATTCCAATCGTCAAAGTTACGCTTATCAAGCAAGCAAACCCAAAGCACAAAGCAAAAAGTGAAAGCAAAATCAAAGCAAGAAGCCCATAGGCCATAGCTGAAGGCTCCTCTGTCACCCTCTACATCTATACTAGCTCCTTCTTATTCCATTGAAATTTTCCTATTTGGGTGTGTACGTCCAGTCCTCAAAGGTTGGAGCCTACAAGGGGGAGTAGTACTCCAACGGAGATGGGTTCTTTGACTGCAAGTCTTGTGCTATCCCCACCAAAGCTAAGACCTTCACTCTCTCCATCACAGCATAGCTCCCTTTTCATCTACAGAAGAAGCTTCAAGAAAAACCATTCCCTTGTCCCTGTAAGTCTATATAGTTTATATACGTATATTCATATCAGACTGTTGTGGGTCTTTACATTTTTTTTTCAAGACATGTAGAGGGTTAGTTTTATTTATTTTAATTTGATTGGCTATTGGGTTCGGTTGGGTTTGATTGGATTAGGTTGCGAGGTTATTTGGGCCAGCGATATTTGAAGCATCAAAGCTGAAGGTTCTGTTCTTGGGAGTGGATGAAAAGAAACACCCAGGGAAGCTTCCCAGAACATACACACTTACACATAGTGATGTAACCTCTAAACTTACTCTGGCCATATCTCAAACTATAAATAACTCTCAGGTAATCCTTTTTATGCACAACCCAAATGTAAAAAATGTTATTTATTCATTATTATTATAATCTCAACTTGTCTATTTTGGATTTAAACTTCTCCTTAATTGAAAAAATGAAATTTTTTTTTTAATATTTATTTACTTCATTTTTTTGAGTTTTGATCTACTTATTTATGCGAAAGAAAGCAAAACAGAGGAAAACAGGGGACAAAAGGGTATGCTTAGAATATTAATTGGTAGAGGGAAGACTGGGGATTGTAGAGTGTTTTTAGAATCTGAATCTGAACTTATTAGATCCCCTTGAAGTTGTTTTCTGATCTACATAACCCAAATTCCAAAAAAAAAAAAAAAAAAAAAATAAAATAATAATAATAAAAAATATAAAGAAGAAAGGTTTTAATACCTTCCAGTCATTTAATTTAATTAGGATTATTATTTTCTTATATGTGTATTGGGGAAAAAAAAAATGCAGAGGAAGACATGGGATTATACTTTCTAATCTGAATTATACTTATCATGTGTTTGATCACAAATTTTGATTCATAGACTAAAGCAAGAAGAGAAATTTGTGGTATAATTCCAGTTGCAGGGATGGTACAATAAATTACAGAGAGATGAAGTGGTGGCAGAGTGGAAGAAAGTAAAAGAGACGATGTCTCTACATGTTCACTGTCACATAAGTGGGGGTCACTTCCTATTAGACTTGTTTGCTAGGCTTAGATTCTTCATCTTCTACAAAGAACTCCCTGTGGTAATTTCCTGCTATTATCCCTTGAATATTGCTTGATTTCCATGAACACTATCAACTCAAAAAAACCCAACATGAATAGGTGCTGAAGGCCTTTTTTCATGGAGATGGAAATCTGCTCAACAACTACCCGGAATTACAGGAATCTTTGGTTTGGGTTTATTTCCATTCAAACATACCAGAATTCAACAGGATTGAATGCTGGGGCCCTCTCAAGGATGCAGCACCACCTTCTGGTGGGGTCCATGAACACAAGAAGGAAAGCCCGACAAGCAACTGGGATAGGCCAGAGCCGTGCCAAGATGACTGTACATGTTGCTTTCCTCCAATCAGTCTGATCCCATGGTCCCAAGATCTTCCTTTGTGAAACTACTCACGGGACCCAGCAGAGCCTACAGCTACAAATTTCAAATATCTGTGCTCTGTCTCTGTATTATTGATCATTTTCTTCACATGGTGTCGTAAAAATTTGTTATAGAATGTATATAAAATGTCATTCTCTCAAAATAAAAACCAGAAAAAATGAAGAAGGAGGCCCCAGTACTTCCAGAGGGTGGTAGAACTAAAGGAAGTTTATTTCTTGTCTTCCCCTGTTCTTTGGGATGTGACAGCATGCGTGTACATCATATCCATGAACTCTGAAAGGCCATTGCTATGGACCAATGGACTGACGTGTTTCAATTTAATACCACTGTTTCATTGTAGTGCCCCGAGTTTCCCTCTTTTTATGATATACCTCTTCTTCTTTTGCATGATTGATGATATCAAAATTGGTTCACTCTATGGGGTGAAATGGAATTATTTTCTAATTCTCTTTAAATACTAAATGAAATAATTTTTCCAAATTTTTAATTACAGTTTATAGTGTACTCATATATGTTCATATCGTATTATTTTCGTTTTCGTTTTTTTATATCGAATTTTTCATTGTATATACATCAAGAAAATCCGAATTATACTCCATACGTATGCTGTCCTGTATTCTCCTATTCCATATTACCCTGATCTTTTCTCAACCTAATTGGTTGAGACGGCAAGATCATCTCTTGAAAATCTTAGGCATCAATTGTTGGCACCTTCTAAGTTAGGAGAAAAACTTGTATAACTGTGATGTGGCTGATGTGGTGTCATAAGCCAATGAAACTAGAGGAAAATAAAATTATAAGAGTACTTTTTGGTCTCATAATCCTATTTTACTTTACTCTTATTGACCCATGATACTACGTACCGGTATCATACTTACATGGAAGACTCACTCCTACGATAGGGGTTATCAAAATAAAAAACTAACAATAGATAGAGATAGGAGACGCTAGCCCTCTACTGTCCATAATAGGTTAACCAATGTAAGAAGCCATGTGTCAACCTCCCAAAGTTGACTTTGCTCTCCAAAGTAACCCAAATTGGCAAGCAGTCGGCAACCCTGATAGGCTGCACGTCCAAAAGTGTGGGAAATTTTGACATGTGGACTTATGGTGTGGTGAATAAGAATCCACATAGAACCTTCAAGGAGGATTCAGACGCACCAAAATGCAATCAATGACCATTCTGGAGTCTCTTTCAATATGAATATTCTGGGGTCCTGTCGAACAATACCATCCTTGACGGTTCTTCATTCAGCAACTGCTAGTATGGATCGAAGCCCTTGGATCCCAAGCTTCCCTATATTTGGCCGCAAGAGGATATCCTTGATAGTTTCGATTGACAAATATTTAAGACATGATGAATCTATTACTTTGAATGGAAAAACTAAAAGAGAATATCATTAGTGGGAGTGGAAATTCAAAATAGTGATATTTCATTAAATTCTAAAAAATAGATCAATTGACATCAATTATAATGATAATTCTAATTTTAAAAAAAAAAAAAATCTTCAAAGTGATAGATTTTGGAGGGAATTATAGATTGGTCTGGCTGTGGCAAATAATTAGTTAGGTAAGTTAGTAGTCATTTACTAGGAAGTTTGCAGTAATTTGAATCGAACTGTAATTATTTACTGTAGCTGGACCAATTTGTTATTCCCCCTAGATTTTATCTATAAAAAAGAATAATGCCACAATGTTGTTGTTTAATTTCCATTTGGACAATCAAATGGGTCATTAATTAATGAACCTAAAAGATTTATTTAAATTCATGTAGTCCCCATTATTAGCCAATGCATGGATATTTGATCTGCTAAAAGATTAAAAGAAATTAGAAGCAGATTTTTTTTTAAGACTGCAAGTTGATTAGGCTTAAATGCTTAATCCCCTAAAGATGACCTTCCATAGGTTCCAAATAAGGACGGCAATCTTTTCCTGATACTCACCACAAATTTTTGTTCGCAGACCCCTTTCTTTTTTAGAATGTCAAGCCAATCAACAAATGAACATATGTAAACTTTCTCATTTGTGTGTTGTGTGTGAGAGTTATGTATGTGTGTATAACCCAAAAAAAGAAAAAAATGAAAAATGGAATGCTCTTAGATTATTATGATTATTATTAGTTTAAATAAATAAAAATAATAGGAAGGCACACTAATCCTCTTACACACAGGCTCATCCCTAGCAGGGAGCCTCTGTCTAACAAGAAGCAAAATGAAAATTTTGATCCTGGGCAGTACCAAAGACTAAACGTTCCACATGGCCGTGACGATTTTTGAGAGTTCCAGAACTGAAAGACCACCACCTTTACCGCAAGAGACTGTTCAGTGGGTCCAATAGACAAGAATCTGGTCCATTTTCCATTCTTTATATGCAGTGATACAATACCAGAGATTGTATTTAAAACAGAAGACTTCATTCAAGCTGTATTTACAAATCCAAATGCCAATCAAAACACATCCAAATGTACCCTAATACACACAGTTCCTTGCATTAGTATGAAGTCACACCAAACGTCCAAAGAGTCTCTACGGTGGAGGTTGGAGTACAAAATTCAGACACTTAAAATACAGAACTTTCAACCAGATTGACATAAAATTACATTTCAGATTTCACTGCAGAAAACTGGCAATACAAGGAGAATGCAGTCAGTCAGAATTAGATTAATTTTAATCTATAGCATATAGAAATCTACATCTACTCATGCTTACCATTTATTTTCCTTCGTTTTAAACCATCCCGTTATTGTTGAAACCTACAGAAATATACTATTAATGTTTTGTTTCGTAATAACTACAAACGCTAGCTCGTAGGGAATGTGAAAGAATAATAATTTTATATACAAAAACTACGAAAACATGCTACGTCGTGATGTTCCAAAATGTCTTTAGTATCTCTCTCCTAATTATACAATGCAAGGGAGCCGTTACTTAACACCTCCCACTATACAATTATATATCTCCTAAAATTAAAAAATAAAATCAAAATCATCAATTTGGAAGAAACCATATATAATTCACCATGCCCACTCATATCTTAGCCTTTTAGGGTCCAGCAAATTTTCTGGTTGCACGTGGACCATCTGACTGAACCATTTTTCTGCATGAAAATTCTGAAACGCGTGGCGAATTATTAACTTCCTCCTCTTCCCAGGTCAGCACAAGGATCTTTAAAAGCTTCCATGTCAACAGACCAAGGACCTGTGGGGGTCACCGAATTTGAGTTCTTCCAAGAAATGATGCTCCGATTTCACTGTCAGTATTCTGCACACACAATTCCATCCATATATGATTTATTTTTAATCTTTTGCAAAGCATATGCAAGAATAGATAGACATACTTCTCTTATACCCTCCCAACAAAACTAACTAGTTCATGTTATCTTTCCACAATAAGGGTATGGAATGGGACACCCATCATTCCATGAAAAAAATGAACTAATAAATAATGCTAAACCCTTATTTTTCAATGAAATAATAGATGTGCGCCTGTGAACGTGAACTGGAGAACATAAATTTGTGTACTAGAAGGAATACTTGCCCAAAAAGATAACCAGTTAACAAGTAAATATTTCCATTGATAGAAACCCCAACAGGACTCGGATATTCTAGTGGAAAGACAAAACTTTGAACTGATAAAGCAGCATGGGGACCTCTATAAATTTTGTTATCATCTGAAAAATTACTTGCCTGAGATTTAGGAGAAGGGAACACATTCCAAAACCTAAGTGTTTCATCTCCTGCTCCTGTGACGATTGTCTGAAACAAAAATATTTATTGCAATCATTCAAATGATCATGCAAAGCCAAAGGGGAATAAAATTGTACCAGATCTTACTCATTAAAAAAATGGGAGAGGGATAATCAGGAAGGATTAAGGGTAAACTACCTGTCCGTCAGGTGAGATGGCAAGATATAGAACTCTATATGTATGGCCCGTAAGAGTTGCTAGCTGCATTTGCAGAAGAAAATTATAAAAAGAGACTTATAAAAAGTCAAAATGTCATTTCATAATACACTCATGGGATTTGTACCTTTGACATGGTGGGATATCTCCATACAATTATTTGATTTTGGGAGTACCCATGGGTGCTGACAAGTTCATTGACATTCTTAGACCACACAAGATTGCATACCTATAATAGGTGCAGTGGAAATCAGTACATCTTAGTATTTGTAAACCTTATGTGAGAGAGAGAGAGAGAGAGAGAGAGAGATAGAGAGAGAGAGAGTCTTCTTTTTTTTCCTTCATCATTATTTACCAAACCAAAATAATTTTGAAACAAATAAGGAAAAAGACCATAAAGATAAGTAGATCACCTGACTGCCAGTGTCCATGCAACTCAGGTGTGAATTAGTGGTTGTATTCCAGAAACGAATGCATCGGTCTGCAGTACCACCCCCAGAAGCAAGAAGTCCATGGAGATGGGGAGACCATGCGATTGCTTTCACAGCTGCTGTATGCTCACAGTATTTCAGCACAGGTTGAGTTGCATGTTGATTCCAGACAAATAGCTGCACAAAGATAAGAAATTCGCAGTTAAGAGTAAAAACTATCAGTTGTCATTGCAGGAACTCCTGAATTGATGTACGCAAACATCGTGGTAGGCAAGATATGAAATTACATACTCTATTGTCGTTTCCACCCGATGCTAACTCACGGTTATCGTAAGACCACTTCAGTCCACAAACCTAAACAACAAGCAATTGGAATTCAGACCGATTAAAAAAATATTGATATAAATTTAATGAACAGAAGAATGATACTTAGTGCAAATGAATTTTCAATAGGACATTGAGCTATAAAAAAAGGAAAAAAGGAAAAAAAAAGGAAGCAGCAATCATGTAAGCAAAATTAGCATGCATGGAATAAAAGATGTATTTGAAAGTAAAATAAATATGCTAGATGAACTACTAATTTTTAAAGAAACTGATTCACTAATAAGTTCAATCAAGATAGACCATAATGAGTGGAGTCTGACCTCTGATTTGTGTCCAGTGAGTTTACTAACAAAATCTTCCTGAGCCCGTATATCTCGCTGAAGAATAGTCTTGTCACGGCTACCTGATGATAACATGGATGAACTCCAGGCTAGGGCCCCAACACGCAATCGATGACCCTCCATAGTTCTTACCCTCCTACATCTAGATGCATCCCAAATCTGCATTGGAGACGGTTAGGGGCATTGGTCAATCAACATAAGTTGCACAGATACTACACAAAACGTTAAATTATAGCACGACTGAAAGAGTACAAACCTTCTTTTATCATCATAGGGACTTTTAGAGAATTTCACCCAAAAAAATATAAAATGAATAGCTTATTGAAGCAGCTATCCCACCAGTGGAAATTAAGTAATAAGCATCTTAAACCTTTTGCTAGTACAAGCATTTCAAGAAGACATCACCACACATGGTCCTAATCTCTTCAACAAGTGTTAAGATAGACTAGTTGTATTTCACAGTTTCCCAGGACTGCCCCATAAGCTAGATATACTATTTCACACAACAGTGGTATGAAGACATCTTTTTTTAATACCACAAATAAATCAGGAAGAAGACAAAATATTAGGCTAATAAGTTGGGTTACTTTCAATCATTTCAGAAGTACTGAGTTCAGAAACTAGTTGTGAAGTCTCCTCAAGACGATATTGCAAGAGAAATATGATTTCTTGAGGATGTCTGGCACCACGTAAGTTTTCAGACACTTGGGTTAAGAGTATAAGCCTAATATTTTACCATATAGATGGTAATAAAGTTATAAAGATTCAAAAGCCTAACCTTTGAGTTGTGAACAGGGGTTTGTATTTTAGGATAATCTAAAGATATCTAGATTTTAAGAATTTTAAGAATTATGGAATTATTTTGCTTCTAGGATAGAGGGTTCATATGTAACCCTAAGAGAAATATGGCATAGATTGAGACAGGGGCGGAGCCAGGATTTATCTCCAAGGGGGGCACTATGCTATGATTCTATGAAGTGGGAACTGGAACTAAAAGCCCTAGAAAGCAATTTTTTTTAAAAAAGTACTTTTTAGTTATCATTTTTCAATTTAATACCAAAAAAAGGATTTTTTGTCAACTTATTACAAATTGACTGTAAATATACTTTAAAATGACTACTATCTTCTTCTTTTTGGCATTATGTTTAGAAATAGTCATGAAATGGTAATATCTCTCCCAAAAAAAAAAAACGAAAAATTGGTTCAGCCAAGGGGGGCACGTGCCCCCCAAGGCCCCCCCCCCTGGCTCCGCCCCTGGATTGAGATGTGGCATAGATTAGTGGTAAGAAGTGGCACAGATTGTTCCAGATTAGTGGCAAGACGTGGGTATTTCCAGGTTGTTTTAACTAGATGCTAGAGATTGGTTTTGTCAGTCTAGCGACAGATAAGAAAGAGTTACTTTGTGTCAATGTGCTATAATGGCACTTTGTTGGGGTATTTGGTTGGAAGGAATTCTAGAATTTTTTATGGAAAAGAGGACCACTTGGATGGACTATGGGACGGTTTAGGATTGGAAGTTGGTTTGTGCCATCTAGTGCTTGTTTTTTGGGTTTTCTTTTTAATGTTTTTGGTGGAAATCTTGTCCCCCTTGTACTTTTTCCTCTATCTATTATTCAGGGGGCGAAAAAAAAGACTAATTATCTAAGCTGTTCCGTTCATAAGTTTCAAACATTATACTGATTGAGAATGATAATCCCCTCCTTAGTTTCCAATTCAATTAATTATACAGTTTTCATATTTGTCATAGTTGAGTATTCTGTCTGTAGTTAATTTGTTATCTTGATAAAAAAAACAAAAAACAAAAAAAAAACATGGCAAAAAGAAGGAACAAAACTGAGAATACATTGATAAGCTTGGCACATCTTCTTGTGAAAAAGTTGTGCTTGTTCCTACTGAGAAACGATTGCAGAATCTTTATGATAACATTGATTAGAATATTTGCTTTTCCTTCTATTCCTAGGTAACATTAAAGAGTTGATAATTTCTAGAGAAGATTCCTGTGGTTAATCCCATATTGTTATTAGAAACTACATAAACTCCAATTTGTTGGGATAATGCATAGTTGAGTCAAGTTTAGTGAAGATCCCAGGTCTAGACTAAGATCATTTAAGCTTATTGGGGTATCCTAAATTATTCATAACACAGGTTTGTTGACATTCCTATGCCCAAGTATGATGTTTAATTAGCTAATCACTCCTAACCTGAACTTTGCCATTGCTAGTTCCAACAGAAAGATGTGTTCCACGCTGAGCCCAGCCTACCGAACAGACACTGTCGTCAATTCCCAAGTCACACAGCTTTGTCACCTGCACGTAGCATACCCAGATGAGAAAAGTGGAAAATTCATGAAGACGAAGACACGAAAGAACAAAATTTAAAATTTTTAAGCACACCTGAATGTACAAAGCAATTGCACCAGATTTTAGGTTTTGAGATTACAAAATATGCATCAAACCCCAATTACATTCAAACGGGAACAAACCAACAATGGAAAACGTAAAAACAAGCGAGCGAAAGCCATGACTCACCTTGCTACTACAAGCATTCCATAAATAAACACAGTTACCCAATCCCACAGCTAACACATTGTGCGAAGACCAATCAACCAGATTCAGGTAAAAATCATCTTGCAATGCGGGTGCATCCAAGACCTAATTACAATACCGCAGAATCAACAAAATCAATAAACCCATATAGAATTTGACAAATTTAAAACAACCGAAATCACACATTCACCTTATAAGGCGACCGCGGAACCTTCCGCAGAGTCTTGACAGGGCTATGAGTAATCCCTGGCACAGCATCATCAAACCCAAAAGGCGAAAGCGAGTGCATGGACCGTCGGGTCTCCGTCTTGTACCTGAATATATTCCGGCTTGGCGGGCTCGCTGGCAAGCTTCTCCCATCCAACCCCACATGCTTATCGGGCGTCGCCGGAGGAACAACGCCGGAATCCGGCCCAAACAGAGCGGTTCGCAATAAAGTGGCGTAGGCGCCAGAGCCATCCTCGCGGCCGTCGGCAGTGGAGTGCGAAGATGGCGAGATGTCGAATAGCGCGAAATTGGAGCCGGATCTACTGGGGATGAACCTATCGGAGTAAATAGTTCTGGAAGGAGATGGGTGGTAGCCTATACCGACCATTCGATCGATGTGGCGAGATGGAGTTAGGGTTTCTAAGGAGAAGGAGCTGCGAGACATTGAAGGAGGGAGATTAAGCTGTGAAGAAGAAGAAGAAAAAGAAGCAGCAGAAGACGATGACGGTGTTCTGGATATCGATTGGTTTTCCATGGATGGAGCCGTGGGATTATTCATAGGGGATTACAGAGGAGAGTGTTGAGCTGTGATGATGGTGATGGGGTAGAAAGAGAAACCCTATAGAGAGAGAGAGAGAGAGAGAGAGGAGGTTAGAGTATGGAGATTGGGTGTGATGGGGGTAAAGGTAGAAAAGTGAGAGAGTATGGTATGGGAGATTTCACAAGGCGAGGTGCTGTTATTTTTTCCCGGGAAACTCTTTGCGGGAAAAAGAGGAAGAGGGTGAGGCCCTTTGGTAAGCGCAGGGGGTTCGTTTTTGTTTAGGAAACTCTTTGTTTGTTTCTTTTTTTTTAAGAAACTTTTTGTTTTACCCTAGCTCTAGTCCCAAATTCCAGAACCTGACCCAAGCTGTGAGCCTAAAGTGGAATTGTTGCATCACGAGTTTACAATCTTGATCGGGTTATAGGTTAAGACTTAAGAACAATGCGATTGTTACCATATTATTAATTCCAAATAAAATTTTATATGTCGTGGTTGTAGTTTATAATATTCTATTTGTCGTGGTTGTATTATTAATGAATAAGCATCTAGTATTACTTATATTATACTCCCATGTCTAGTTGATTGTGCACATTCGAAAAAAATACGTCTTTTAAAAAATTATTTTAAGTTTTAACTTTCTAATTTTACTTTTTAAGTGTACAAAAAATTTGAAAAAGATAAAATACTCTGGAGAAATAGTATTTTAGAAAATTAATTACAAAAAGTCATTAGCTTTTTGAATGAAATAATAATTTTAGAACATCCTTACAGGGAAAGGTAGAGGAAGTATGAAATTTATTATAGGTCAAAATATATGGGTCAAAATTCAAATAGCATCCACTTAGAGCATCTCCAACCCTTACTCAAAACTTATATCAAATTCAAATTTAAGTAATTAGGCCAAAAACCTTCTCAAATGTGGGGATACTCAAATTTAGGGACTTGAAAACCATACTTAAATCCATATCAAATCTGGGGATACTCAAATTCTTCTCCAAATAAGGAGGACATGAAAACCATACTCAAATGTGAAGGGCAAATCAGTCAAAAGATTCAATAGTTATATTTGGCCGGAAAATCACAGGAGACTTGTTGGAAACTTGTTTCTCTCTCTTTCTCAGTGTTCTTGGATGGAACTTTCTTATTTTCTCTTGCCTTATATGTCTTGAAGCCGTTGGAGTTGTAATAGAGTTGCTAGCAAAGTGGCAATAATTATGTGATTCAACCAAAGAAACGAATTTTTAAGGAATTGAGAATTTGGGATAAGTTGGGAATTTTAAAAAAAAAAAAAAAGAGTAAAAAATTGAGTAAAGAATTGAAGAGCTCCATATCAAATCTGGGTAATACCTCCTTTTTTTTTTTTTTTTTTACACAAATCTGAGTACAAAAAGAAGAAAAGAATTGGAGATGCTCTATAGGGGGAATTACAGATGGCAATGAAACCTATTAATCCAGAGTCCCACACTATCTTGTCCTATTAAAACAGTGTTGGGACATTAAGGAATGAGTTTGGGAAATTTCTTTTAAAAACTTGGTTGGATTTTGGAATGGGTGGGATCTAGTCTACCCAACCACTGGTGTCCCATTTATATAGTGATATTATTTTTATGCCCTAACATATAATTATTAAAGCTCTTGCCAATGATTTTGACAGAGCTATATGGTACTCAACCTATGTGCCAATCCACGCTCTGCTAGTAGCGTCTCCCATCTTCTCTGAAGATCTTCTTCTTCGTTCGGGAGCTTCCTTACCCCTTTTCCCTTCACAATACCTCCCCTATTTATTTCTACCTCCCCAATTTATTTCTACCCTAGTTGTTTGATAAGCATTACTGCCTGTGTTTCCCAACCTTCTTCTTGTTTTTTAGTTCCTCTGTTCTCCATCATGATTAACTCCACAAGTGACATATCTCAACTCATCTCCCAAACTGCTAAGCTTAATTGTTCTGTGGATTCCCTTTCCCTTGACTCTGATGATGCCTCTGCTTCTTCGCATCACAAATTTATCCCTTGTGGGTAAATTGGTTGTGGATCGCCCTATCAACCTCTAAGTAGTCAAAGCTATTTTACACAAAGCTTGGCATGTACGTGATGGCTTCCACACCACTCTCCTTGCACCTAATGCCTTCCTCTTTGGCTTCCCAAACCCCACTAGACAGCAACTGCATTTTTGGATCTGGTCCTTGGTCAGTGATGGGTGCCCATCTAGGTCCTCAAGTTGTGGTCCCCTGATCTCGTTCTTGATGAGATTGATTTCTCAAGCTCTGTTTTTTGGTTACAGATCCATGGATTACCCCTTGACCGTATTACCCTTGCCAATGCTTCAAAATTAGGGGCACTAGCAGGTACTTTCGTTGAGGCTGACCCTCACTCCACCGATGTTATCTCATGGAACAACTTTCTAAAGATTAAAGTAGCCATCCTGGTGATGGAACCCCTCAAGGCTGGCTTTATGTTAAAAAGGTACCCTCAGTCGAGATGCTTAGATCCAATTCAAGTATGAACGCCTCTCTGAATTTTGTTATATATGCAGGCAGGCTTAGTCACTGCGAGAAGAACTGCCCTTCTTCTGATGCCTCGCCTCCTAAAGCCTTCAGGGATTGGCTTAGAGTTGATTTAGCAAGTCGTGCCAATAATACTTTGGCCTCTTCCCCTTGGAAGAAATCTCCCCACATTCTACCTTCTACGGTGGCACGTGATACTCCCACCATACCAAAGCATCCCTATACTCCTCCTACTCTGATTTTGAATAAACCCCTATTACCCACTACTCTCAAGGCCATCCCCTGTTAGTCTACCCCACTGTCTACCCCCTATCACCTTCCTTCACTACTCACAGATCTCAACACAACCTCTCTCCCCATGGTCCCCACGCCTACTATTCCAACAGCTGCCACCACTTACAATCCAACTCCTTCTCAACCAAATCCCCAACCATTTGAACCAAATCTTTTGATGCCCGACAACTACCCCACATATCAAGACTCAAAATATACATCCTTGTCCTCTGACATCAACACCTCTCTATCTGATAATTCTACTCTCTTTCAAAAAAGGAAATCTGATACTGATCTCACCTCCAACTTCCCTACGGAAGAAACCTAAAGCCCCTGCTTCTCTAACTCTCAACCCATCCCACCCTTCTGACCATCATTTTGCTCATCCTTTACATCGCAAGAAGCTACGAATGAAAAAATTGGTTAGACTTCCGAGAAATAGCTCTGAACCTCCTTCGATGGTGATTAGAGCTTTCCACCCCAGTTCTCTTGGTACTCTTACTTTACAAGCATCTGTTACTGTTACTGATTCGATATCTTCTCTATCAACGGCTAAAGTGGCGGGCGAAACCATGCTCCTATCCACAAAATGATTGTTCTTGCTTGGAACTGTCATGGCCTTGCTCGGGCTGTGGCGATCCGCTCTCTCCGAGCACTGATTCGAGATTTCCATCTTGATATCCTCTTTCTTTCTGAAACTAAAACAAATGATCACAAAGTCAAGTGCTTTCTGTCCACTTTCGGCTACCACAACTTTACCTCAGTCCCTCCCATCAACCTTACTGGAGGTCTTTGCCTCTGCTAGCATAACAGGATTGAGATTGAAGTTACTCTCTCTAATAGTTCTTTTATTAATGTTTTGGTCTTTTTTGACCCCCCTTCCCAACCATGGATGTTGACTTTTGTTTATGGCCCTCCATACTGGCAATGTAGAAAAGGACTTTCTCGACAATCTTGACCTTTTGGCGAACTCTTTTGTAGGTCCTTGGTTGTGTATGGGTGATTTCAATTGCCTGCTCTCTTAAGATGATAAGATAGGTGGAAGACCTTTTGCAAGTTCTTCTTTAGGAGGTCTTAATGCCATTATGAATAGTAATGCTCTTGTGGATTTGGGGTTCTCTAGTTACCCTTTCACATAGAATAACAGACGTGAATTCTCTGGTAACATTCAAGAGCGCTTGGATAGAGGGATTGCGAATTTAGATTGAAGATCCCTTTTTTCGCTTGCCTCTATCCCCCACATCACTGCTATAGCCTCTAACCATTACCCCATCATCCTTAATACCTTAGGTAATGGGGATTCTATTAATAAATCCTTCAAGTTCCAAGCCATGTGTACTCGAGTACCTTTTTGTGAGCTGGTGGTGGAGCATGCCCTGGAGGAATTCTTGCCTAAGCTCTCCCTCTTTTCGTTTATGCCACAAAATCAGAGCTTCTTGGATGGCTCTCTCCCGTTGGAATAAATCTCATTTTGGTTCTATTCAATCTCGGATCAATGAAATCAAGTCTTTGATTGGGACTGTTCAATTGCGAATCCTTGTCGTATCAACCTTTAAGTTGACTCTCTTCTCCAAGTTGAACTTGATGAATGGTACAAAAGAGAAAAAAATTTTGGCGGCAAAAATCTCGAGTTAACTGGCTGAAAGATGGAGATCACAATACTAAGTTCTTCCATCTATCCACTATTATTAGGGGTAGGCGAAACTCTATTGACTTTCTTAAGAATGATTTTGGGCAATGGCTTTCGAACAGACTTGCTATTCGGGGTTGCTTCAACCAGCATTTACAATCTCTTTTCACTTCCTCCAACCCTACCATCCCTGCTGTCCTTGAGGGACTGAATCCTCACTGTATTACCTCTGAAGATAACAGCTCTCTTTGCTCCATTCTTGATGAATCTGACATTTGTAAAGTTCTTTTTTGAATGGGTTCCACTAAGGCTCCTGGCCCCGATGGTATGTTTGTGCTCTTTTTCAAACATTATTGGAATATTGTGAAGGATGATGTAGTGCTTTTCTGTTCGCAGTTTCTTCTTGGGTGGTTTCATGCTTAGTCAGATGAATCACACAAATATTGCTTTCATCCCCAAAATCCCCTTCCCATCCAAGGTTAATCACTTTCGGCCTATTAGTCTCTGTACTGTGGTCTACAAAATCATTGCCAAAATCCTCACTAACCGTTTGCAGCCTCTTCTCTCCAAGCTTATCTCTCCGATGCAAGCTGCCTTTGTCCCAGGTCGTTGCATCTCTGATAACTCTATTATGGTCCACGAAATTCTTCATTCTATGAAGAAAAATCTAGTAATGGGGGCCTTATGGCCCTCAAGATTGATATGGACCTAGCTTTTGATAAAATTGAATGGCCCTTTCTTTTTGAAGTTATGAGATGTTTTGGATTTTACCATATCTAGATCAATTGGATTACTTAATGTGTATCCACTGCCTCTTTTTTAACCATTGTTAATGGAAGCCCCATAGGCTTTTTCTAACCCCTAAAAAGGGCTCTGTTAAGGGGACCCCCTTTCTCCTTTTCTTTTTATTTTGTGCATTAATGTTCTCTCCAGACTGTTTCTCAGGGCTGAAACCAATGGTGCTCTTCATGGGATCAAGCTAAGCCAGAGCTGTCTTCTTGTCTCTCACTTTCTTTTTGCAAATGACTTAATTGTTTTCAGCAAAGCTACTGATTCTGATGCCAACTCCATTATGCAATACCTCTCCACCTACGGAGAATGGTCAGGCCAATTTGTGAACAAGCTGAAATCCAAAATCCTATTTAGTAAGAACTTCCATGGCCCCTCTATTGCTAACATTTGTTCTATCACTGGTCATGGTAGATCCCCTCCTAGGTCGAAATATTTGGGTCTCCCCTTTTTCTTTGATCGCTCAAATAAAATATCTTTAACGATATTGTTGACAAACTCCATGGTCAGATTAATGGTTGGAAAGCTCGCATTCTATCTCAAGCTGGGAAAAGCACCCTTATCGCTTAGTTGTTACTTCCCTATCCACTTACATTATGTCAACATTCATGCTTCCCAAATCCATTTGTAAAGCCCTTGATTCTGATGTTCTTCCTCATTCCTCTGACTCTTGGTTATGGGAAGGCATTCTTAACAGCAGGAACATTCTCAGCAAAGGCTCCTGCTTTTTAATTGGGGATAGCAGCAACATTAATATTTGGAAAGACCCTTGGGTTCCTAAAGTCCCTGGCTTTTGTCCCCTACCTTACAGTTCCCAGCGAGAAGATGTTAATTTGGTGGTTGATCTTTTGTCACCCCTTTTTGGCCACTGGGACGTGCCTAAGATTCGATCTCTTTATGATACAGGTATTGCCAACCATATTTTGAGTATTCAACTCCACGCTACTTCCAACAATACTCCCTCCGACAAGATTGCTTGGATTCCTAACTCACATGGGAATTTCTCAGTTAAATCAGCTTACCTTACTAATCTTCTTCAAGAACCTCTATTTGTTGCCCCTTATCCAAAAAGGAATGGCTTTCTTTGTGGAACTCCCCTCTTCATGAAAGATATAAATATTTTTTATGGAAATTAATTTGGGATATTTGTCTTGTTAAATCCGTCCTGAATTCTAGATTCCCCATCGATGACCTCTATTGTCCTCTTTGCAACCACCCTCTTGAATCCGCAAAGCACTTATTCATGGACTACGGACATTACTAAAATCATTTGGCTTAATTCTTCATGGGCTCTTCACATTTCCTCTTTTTGCCACCTCAGCCTTGTTGAATGGATCATAGTGTGCATCTCTAATGATCCTATCCTCAACCTCAACCCCTCCCAAGCTGCTTCCTTCTTTATTTTTGCTGTGGTTTTAATGGATCACTTGTGGGACGCCCGGAATAAATTTGTTTTTGAGGGATTGGCTGTTGTTCCTAGAACTATTCTCAAGAGCATTTTGTCTATTGCAAACGACCACACATCTATCCTGAAGCCTTCTGCCCATGCACTTTCTTCCCCTTCCAACTGGTTTGCCCCACCTTCTAATTGGATCAAACTGAACTTTGATGCTGCTATTCGCCCTTCATTCTTAGTTCTGAGTGTTGTGGCTCGCAACTCGGACGGAAGTTTCCTCCATGCTTGGACTACTAAAGATGTTCCTCTTGGCCCTCTGGTGACTGAGGCCAAGGCTGCCATTCTTGCTCTTGAGAATATTTTATTGTAAGGCTCGTTTAACATCATCTTGGAAGGTGATGCTACTGAAGTTCCATCTCCCCTCTCCAATAGGCAGACCTTATCCTAATGGTCTATTGATCCTAATATTTGTTATTTGAAATCTTTACTTACTAAATTTCCTCTTTTTGTTATTAGATGTATACCTAGAACAGCTAACCATGCTACTCATGAACTTGCCTCTTGGATAGCCTTTTGTAACCGTTTTGGTAATATTCATATCTCTGACCTCCCACCATCGGTTATGGAGGAGGTCGATTTTAGGAATGTTCATATTTCTAATTTATAAATCATTTGCTTAAAAAAAAAAAAGAAAAAAAAAAAGACAGCTGATAGTTCATTTGGTGCTTCATTTAAGAAAATTTCTCTCCTCTCTTTTAATAGTCTCCCTAGCTTCTTCCTAAATAGGCTCTCTGGTCGGCCAGGCATGGTGTGTAGGTGTACCCGACACGCCTCAACCCATTTGCCTACCAAGTATAATTGGGATGGGACGAGATTGGAATGAGACTTTCAAATTGAACTTGGGATGGGAATGAGAAATTGATATCAAACATGATATGGAGTTTGAATGGGGTTAAGACGAGTAGTTCCAATAGGGTTAGGGTTGCGAGGCCGTAGGCCCCTTGTCCCAAAACTCCCTAGTTTCATGACTTCATCCCTATAAATAGCTTAGCACTTAGGAAATATTTTTATATATTAAGGGTTTGTTTGGGTGTCCAATTCGAAAATTAAATAATTCAAGAAATTTTACATAGCATTGAAGGCACAATCTGTCATTTTGAATTGATAAATTCAAAATATGAAGATTATCATCACAAATAAAAGTAGAAATTTCAAATAGTGGCATTTTAATGAATTTCTTAGAATTGATTCTATAACATCAACTATAGTCATAACTCGAACTTAAAATATTTTAATTCAAAGTGATGGATTTATGCCTTCAATATTTGTAAAATTTCCTAAATTGTTTAATTTCGAATTGGACAACCAAACAAGTCTAATTTATCAAAAAGTACATTAAAGCGCACCAAGTAATTTATTGTTGAGTAAGGCTAAGGGGCTATGGGCTCTCACATTGTCTAGTTGCGAATTTTCTCAATTCCTTCTTAATTACAAAATTTTAAGGGCATGAAAGTTAATTTAAGTTTTTGCTAGTGTACTTAATTTGTACTATATTTGATGAGTTTAGCTATAAAATTCCTTTTGCAGGACCCTCACGAATCCTTCTATCTAATGTACATTGGGTTCCTGCAGCATGATATATATTCACATTTTTGGATAACATAAGGAGAGATCATGAAAACTAAATTTAAAGATTACTTATGATAGTCTTGGGTGTCCTTTTTTTTTTTGGGGGGGGGGGGGGGGGTTATTGTTGTTGTTTTTGTTTTGCATACTTAATTTGGATAAGATGGAGATGAAGAAATTAAAGTGAAAAGATCACACGTACGTTGACATGACTAACTAAATAGTATTTTCCTTTATATATGATTAGGGATAGGTGGAGGGAGACTTGTTTAGAGAGGGCAAGACCTGCATTTGCGTTATATATATATATATATATATATATATGCACCTGAATCTTACCTTAGTGGAGATCAATATAACTTTCCAATTTTTACATCATTTTTTCTCTTGTCATTAACTTTTATTTTGTCCAAACTATATGGTTATCAAAACAGAATAAAAACAAGATTTGACATGCATGACGATATAGAAGGAAACGCATGTGGTGGACCGGCCTTTTTCCTTTTTGTTGTTCTTGTTGTTGGTTGGTATTTTGGTACAATAAGGTGGCTTGCTTTTAGTATTTACCTTAATGGAGATCAAAAAACGAAATTGCCATAAGTCATTCCTTGACGCCCTCTTTGTATTATCAACTGAGCATCAAAGGGCCAAAGAAACTAACTTAAGGGAGTTAGTCCAGTTGGTAGGAGGAGAGTCCTTTTATTCAATCAACCTGAGTTCGATTCCTTTGACGAGTACTTCAGGAATTAATTCCTAAATACACCAGACCGATGTGGGGAAGTGCGCCTTTAAGATCATAGGATTTAATCGAGGTGTATGCAAGTTGGTTCGGACACTCTGACCGTCAAACTAAAAAAGAAAAAGAAAAAGAAAAAAAGGCTAAAGAAACTAAGTACTCATATAAGTTTGCTCAAACTCATTATGCAAGTATGAGGTAGGGATAGTGCTCTTAAGCATGAGGGAAGAGTGGTTTGTTACGGCCACAAGGTGGAATGATTTATATTTTCTAGTGGAATACATAGGTTTATAACACTAAGTAGATGGTGGTCGATCAACACAAAAAATTGATTATCCTTTTGACTTAATGCCTTCTTTCAACCCCAGAAGTGTTTAGTGTGTGTTTCTGTTTTATGGGTTTTTTTTTTTTTTTGGAATGAAGTCGAAGAGTTGTGTAGGGATAAAGGAACTTGCTGTGGATTTTTCCTAAGATTTGATACCACCCGTTGGCATTGCGGAGGACAATATAATCAACAAGACAAAAATAGTACCCCAAGAGATAATCCAAGAAGAATAAAACACAAAAAACCGAAGAATTTACATGGTTTACCCATCACAAGGCCTCATCCACATCAAGCAACGTACTCAATCATAATGGAGGTTACACAAATATGGATATTCTCCACAAAGCTACCAAAGGGGATACAACTAAAACACTGGATGGATACAACGTGGACTTACTCCAAAATTCATAAGTAGATACCGAAAGAAAACAAATTAGAGCCATGACATTAAAGCCCATCAAGGGCATGTTTGTTTGGTCAGAATGAGGGAGAATCAAAATGGAGTTTCATAAGAGTTGACCATATAGCTCTATCCCAAAATGCACTCTCCTATAGGAAAGATCCTCTCTTCTTTTGTACACCTAAATTCTTACAACTAACTCCATTTTATAAAGAACTAAACCCAAAATGCCAATACCCTCTTCAACTAGGATTATTATTCTTATTCCCATAAGCAAACCCAAAACAAAGTTTCCACAAAAATAATCTCTGCAAGGAAAAGGAATCTCAAACAAATTTGGAATTTGAGAAGATTTCCAACAGACCTTACCAAACGACAATGAATTGTTGAAATTGCTACCAAAAGCACCGACCATTACTCTCACTTTCAACACTTTAGCTTTGAACTCCGTACTACAAGTGTAGCTGCCAAAAAGATGGAGACAACACATACCAAGTGGAATTCCAAGTCACTTTCTTTTCCTCAGAATTTTCAGTGTCCAAAACCAAGTGTTTCTTGGTTCTACTTCTTCAAAACAACGTTTCCTTCCTACGCAGGCAAACTCTTGGCGCTTTTAAGCCATTTCCATTTTGCTTCCAAACCATGCATTTCTCTTCATTTTCATGTGTCCTGTATTTGCTGGGATTTGAAATCGCCCATATTAGATGAGAATTGCTGGTGGAACTGACCGCAAGATCAAAATAAAACTGCATCGATCGTCTAATTAAAAGGGAGCAGCCTGATTTCTGTGTACCATACATGTGATATTACTTTCGGAAATTTCACCAAATTTTCAGGCCATTTTGGTCAAATTCTCATTTATGATCAAGCAAATTTATTTTATTTTATTTTTTTTGATCAAGAAGTTTTAAAAAAACTATGAATAATAACAAAAATACATTACTTAAGTAACAAAGGGGGAATTACAGATTGGTCCAGCTATGGGCAAATAATTACAGTTAGTTCTGCCTTTTGGAAGCAAACATTGCTTTGATTTTCTCGGGGAGGAAAAAAAAATTGGAAGAAGAAGAAGCAGCAGCAAGGAAAGTACTTGGAAAATGATAACCAAACAATCCGTAAGCAAACTTCCGATTCAATTTGTTAATCCATTCTGAGTCTGAATTAGTCCCATTTTCTGCCATAACTAAGATCAGTTTTGTGTCCGCCTTAGAAAGAAATTCACGGGCCCAAAAACAATGCCTTTGAAAGAGAAAGAAAAATAAAGAAAAACAAGCCAATACAATGAACCACCAGAGCTCAGAAAGCAGGGTTTGTCACAATTTTGTGTATATAATTTCTGGAAAATTGGGTCCAGTTTCTCTTTCTTCACAAAACCGAAACCTTCCATTTTTCATCTAATTAATCTTACAGAAAGAATAATGAAGGAAAAAAATAAAATTGAAAATCAACAATTCAAGAAAGAGGGATTCTGTACTCATGTTCAAGTGTGGGTAATGTTCGAGTAACGGCTGCTGTAGGAACCCTCACATGCCCGACCATTGTCACCTGCAGAGCCTCCTCTTCATAAGCCCTCCTCTCCATCTCCTCCATTCTCGACCTCTTCTTCACCCTAACAAACAATGCCACCAGAAGCAAACACAACAGAAATGCACTCAGTGCAGCTCCAACCGAACTTCCCACCACCAGCTTCCATCGACTCATCTTCTTTCTCGATGGCAGTAGCGGCGATTCGATGACCAACCCATAATGGCCCTGCCTCGTCACAACACAAACGTGCGGCGACACCTGGTTTGATAATGTTACATTCCCATCACCTTCAAAGCTAGCACATAATGGGATAATTCCTGATGTGTTAGCCATTCTTGTAGTATTTCTAAAATCTACCGTTATGGGTTTTTCTCCGGCAAGAATTCCGAGCTCAAATGGGTCAGTGGTGGAATTCAAGTCGTCGCCGGCATTATAAGCTAGAAGGCCTAAAACTGGTGAGACAAGTTGATACCCATACAAATTGTAATTATCATAATATATGGATGACCATTTACTTCCGAGGTTTTGTCTCACTACCATGACTCTTTCCACACAAGGATGCACAATCACACCAACGCCCAAATGGAATTCCTTCACCTGCGCGCCGTACCTTCGAAGACTACCGCACCGGAACCTCACTGCATTGACTATGATGCCGGAGAGGTTCGCCGGCAGATGTAGAGTGTGCAACATCCCTGTCCCGAAGTTCTTATCATAGAACTGAAATGTGTAGTCTCTAATGACAAGATCGAGAACGCGAGCTGATTTGATTCCCTGAGCTGAATTGGTTTCCGCTGATGCCAATGAAAGTAGCATCAATGAGAGATAGAAGAGAGATCCCATGTGAGAAAATGAGAGATTAGTTGGTTAAACTGCAGTGCATTAAAAGAAGAGCATGATTTCTCTGGAAAATTAAATCTCTAAATCGGCTTTTTAATTCTTCTTTCCTGCAGATCGAAATAGGGTTGAAATTGCGAAGAGGAAAGTTTGGACTAGCTGTTTGGGGGAAGCTTAAAGATCAAAGAAGCTAAAGAAGCTTTAATGGATAAAAGAGTCTGGAGTGAAAAGAGAAAAGGAAAAGCTTCTTGTATAGTTTCTTTATAATATATGCAGTCCTGGACAGAATATACGTTAGGCGGGTTGTTGCAATTTGCCTGTTGGTTCATAGGATGTGGGGATGAGTTGGCTAGAGGAAGGATTTGAGGCTAGGACGTCCCTATTGATGGTCTGATTGATCTCATGTTTTTTTCAGGCTAGGTCCCATAAAACCATATATGGCACACTTGTTGTGACACTGTTGGATCTAGATGAAGCTCGTTTTATTATCCCATATGCGATTTTGAGTTTCCAGGTGATGGGATTTTAATTAATAAGAAAAATGCATGTGTCTATTTTATTTAGGAGTACTTAATTTTTAAAGGATGAGCTTTTATTTTGAAAACGGTCGTTTTTTAATAAATCCAATAGATGTAACACCACAATGGAATCTCATATTCAGAAGAAAATTGATTGTTATGCAATGACGGACTCATTGTTTCATCCAATCATAGCTCACCATATCAGCATCATGCTTAAAGAAAAACTGCTACATATGAATGGGTGGAATAATATGAGGGAAATAGATGGGTGAAATGGTATAGTCCCTAGTGAATTTTCAAGAAAAGTAAGGATAATTTGGTAATTCACATCACAGAGTGTGTTTGATGTGGTGCATTGGGTCAGGTGGCGAGGCTGGGAGGAATGATTTGGTGTGGTGGGATGATGATGACACTTCATATTTAAAGGAATTGAATGAAAAAAGGGCTGGCGTGCTTAGGAAATGGAATGAAGGCATCGTCCCTAGTGTTGATGACATGTCCCCCACTTTAACAACTTTGTGGGTCTCATGTTAACTAGCATCGCATCCAAATTGTTTTCTCTGGCCCACGTCTTCACATGGGCTTCCTCCATTAGGTATAGATGGCAAGGAAACAAATAAACGAAAGTCTTGCGAGTGTTTTCTAATGTCAACAAATCGAGGTCTTTGTTAAGAGTGTTTGGTCATTGGTGAAGGGGCATAAGTCTTGGCTCATTACGTGAAGTCGTATGTTCAAGTATTAGTGTAATGACTTTGTATTAACGAATGGGGGACAGAATTCAATCGATCTATTGAGTTAACCCATACCCCTAATCTCCTAATATCAACAAATGGGTATTAATGCTTTTTCATAAATCTTGAATCCAAGATTAGTCACTCAACAAATTAAGAGAATGTCATTAGGCTATCAACAATGAGTTTTTTTAACAATTAAAATAAGGTTTTTGTGTATCTCTGTGTGTTTTTTTTTTTTATTTTTTTTTATTTTTAATCCTAGCCCCAACCCATTTTTCTCATTTACTTGGATTGAGTCTCAATCTATAAACTCCTATCTTACAAGAAGGCCAAAGATACCACCATAGCTTTATATAAGACCAATGGCTATATAATCACTTTGATTAATGGACCTAGAACATGCACAATTTTATATTATGGTGTTGTATTTGAGAGTTTAAAAGCTGACAATGACAAGTTAGTAGTGTTAAACAACAATCCTTCGTAGGATCTTAGTGGGTATCTGATGAAGCTTTACCACTTAGTCTGAGGGAATTTTCAATGGAACTGGTACTTGTTTCATGTTGGTATCAGTGTTGTTGCTATTGTTTTTTTTTTTTTTTTTTTTTTTTTTTTTGGGGGGGGGGGGGGGGGGGGGGGGGGCCTTGATGTTGGTATTAATTAATAGAAACAGAGCTGACAGGGACCAATTCAAATACACCGTACGTTCAATCCCCCCACATGTTAGGATTCAATTTAATGGGCCTCTGTCGTGCAATATGAAGATTTTTGTTGCTCTTCTACTTAATTTTATGAAAGATGCAAACAATTGAAGAAGTTTGAAATATGAAATGCTATCGTTCCAGTGCCGCGGCTGGAGGCATGCAGTTTCTAAATAGCCCATACGGCATGTAAGAAGATGGTGCATTGAACTCAAAATTAGCAAATGCTATCACTGTAGCACGTAGAAAGTCATTTTTTCCCCACCAGATAACGGTCACATACAAGAGATGGAAAATTTTCCCAAGTGGAGAAATTAAAAGCCATACATAAGAGGCATTGGGGCTTAACTAAGAGCCGGAAAATAAAATAAAATAAAATAAAAAGAGGAGCATTGGGGCTTAACTAAGAGCCGGAAAATAAAATAAAAAGAGGGGAAAAAAGGGATGAAGAAGATCGATGCAGAAGGATGATGGTCTTCCTATCAACGGAAATTCACATTAGTGTTGTAAGTCAATCCTACGTTCCAGTTTGGAGGAGCGACATTCCATGCTATAATAGTCTCCTTGGTTGTGTAAGAAGTGAGCTTGAAAGAAGAGTTTGGCCTCCCAGAGTGGCAAAGGCCTGGTATGAAGCTCCCCAGTTATGGCTCATGCTTATCCACCCTGTCTGGCTTCCCTTCACCCACATGCTGGCAATATCTCCCCCGCCACCGACGTTCATCACATACACCAACAACCAGTATCCGTTCCCCTGGAAAGAGAATCGAAGCCCACCAGTCCTAAGACACGGTACTCTACAAGAAGCATGCACACAGCGCGATGAGAGAGTAATTCGTACAAGAAGCACACAGCGCGATGAGAGAGTTACTTTGAATCGATTTGAAGAAGTTGAAATACCTGCGGTACATGACAGGAACAATGCCAGCTTTCCACTGTGCAATTTTCATGAATGCAGGCTTGGACATGTCAAAATGGGTCCGAGGTGGGTTGCACCAGCCACCATTGTTGGAGTCCTCTGACCAATTGGGTGGGCAAAGGTTTGTAGCAGTCACTGTGGTAAATGGGCTCCCTCCATAGCATGCACTTGATTGAACACATTTTATCTGGTAACAAGTCCCGCAAGCATATCCATCGTTAAATAGTGTTGAGCTCAAAGCCGCTGTATCTGTTCCATAACCATTAACAAACAGGTTTCCGTACCCACAAGCTCCTCCTGTATAATCAACGAATTGAAGAATGTGCACAATTAGGCACTGTCTGAAGGCATGTTAGAAAGCATTGAATGATGTTACGGCCCTATTTGGTTGTGTAGTCTGAAAACTGTTTTTCAAAATGCATTTTTAAGAAACAAAAAGAAATGTTGAGAACATGAAACAAAAAATAGAAAACAGAAACTGAGAATATTGTTTTTATGTTATTTAGAACTTTCCGGAAACAAATTTTGACATGTTCCTACATATGGGGTTTTTTTTTTTTTTTTTGTCCCCTTGCAACGTTTACTGTTTCTAGCGATTGTAGGAACATAAATCTGTTTTTAAAGTACACAACAAGACAAACTCTCATTTCCCCCCCACCTTTTTTTTTCCCCAATAAGATGTGGTGATGCCACCTCAATGCATAATCTCCAAGAATATACATTTAACGATGTGATGCTAATGTGACAAGTTCGTGCCAATTCTTAAGACAAGCTAGTAATCAGATGATGTGATAACTCTATGTAGTTATCTTTTACATTGAAATTTTTTTTTTTTTGAAGGAAAAATTAAAAAATTAAAACAAAAACATAGGAAATAATACATAAAACTACTCGAAATCATTTGATGTATCAAACAAACATAGGGATAGATGAACATAATGATGACTACTTTGACGACTTATAGATGAGCATACCCATAGTCTCGGAGGCAGTCTCATCGCCGTAAAAAGTGGCGTGGGCAAGCGCCCATTGGCTCGGCCGGAACATTGCAATAGCAAATGTTGATTTGCTAATAATTGACAAAACCCATGCCACAAGGAAGAAGCTGAAGCCCCATGAATGAAGGAAAGAAGCCATGGTTTCCAGTCTTGATAGCTCCCAACTGAGTCCTCGTGAACAAAACTGCAATGCCCAATTGACTTGTGCATGTTGGGGTTATATAATGTCCAACTACAAGCCATAGAGAGATAATGCCTTCGTGAGCCTCACGAAGGTAACATCTTTCAAGTCAAAACGGTGTTTTAAAATGAAAGAATGTTCCATCCAAAAAAAAAAAAAAAAAGAAGAAGAAGAAGATTATATTATACATACAGTCTTACATCAAATAGCCAACGTAAGGTTACCAACCCAAATGTAATCCCGACCGTTTGATAGTGAATCACATAGATTTCTAGGGGTAGACATTGTGATATATTCTTGTCTTAGGTCTGGATTAATTGATTATAATATTGGAGGGTGATCTACTGATTAATTAAGAAGCCAATTTTGACGAAAATAATATTTTGTGTGGTATGAGTAGTGGGGTACATTGAGGATGATGGCTGTGTAGAGCATAAGATAATCGCCTTGTATATACTTTTAGGTGGCTGGGGACGTGCGGGCAGGTTTACACCGCCCCTGGTCGGTGCTCAACGGAATCTGCGAAGGGTGGAATGTAACAGTCCTATAAAATTTTTAATTAAGACATGATTATTATCTAAATTAACCTACTTAAGATAAATTAATTAGTATTTATTAAGATAAACTAATTAGTGCTTAAGAGAGGAAAAGTCTGGAAATTAGAAAGAAGAAGATATTTTGCATGTAAAGAAAGGTGGCAAAATTTCAAGAGGGGGAGTGATGAAGCACAACACAGGTGTCTAAATTTCGAAACCCCAAATCTGATTCATGCTACTTGTCATTTGTAGGGACTGTTTGGGACCTCTATAAATAGGAATTAAAGCAGATAAATAAATAAAAATCCGTGTAGGAAGGTGAGAGATAAAGGGAGAATTCGTTTACAAACAAATTGAGAGGCAAACTGCTGTGATTTGCGTGAGTTTTAACATCTACTCTTGTTCCGGAATAGTCGTTAGCTTCAATTTAAATTTAGTTGAAATTTTTTTGAATTTTGGAAGCTTGAAATTAGCTTTCATGGTGTCTGAATTTTAGTACCTTAGTTCTCTTTCTATACTTTATTATTTAACGTTATTTTTTATGCTTTAGAATCCTTATAGTGTGTGGATATTAACTTTGAATTTTGGTGAAGAATGGTTAGATATGGAAGGAGTATTTAAAGCTTAAAGTTTCATATTGAGTTTTTAACTCTAAAATTTTATTTGTAAAATTGAATTAGTGTGTTAATGTTTTCTCAAAATTAACCATAGAATATGAAAATATACATCATAAGCTTCGTCTGAGCTTTTGAATCACATAAATCCAATATCGTATGAAGAAGATATAAGGATTTGAAGTTCTGTCCTTTCCCTGTAATTAGTTTCTACAAAGTCGTGTATATTTTAGTAATAAATTATGAAGAAGATGACCTTTTGTAAATAAAAGTGACCTATTTTATAAATAAAGTGTCCTGTTTCGTAAATAAAATATAAAAGTGTACTATTTTGTAATTTAATTTCAAAAAAAAAAGAAAAAGAATTTTATTCAAAATGCTAAGGCTCTGTTTGGATATTGAGAAAATGATTATCTTTCATTTAAATGTCTTAAGCATTATTAAATAATTTCTAAAAATGGTAATAATTGTTATTTTGAAAATAAATTAGATTTTGACAACTAAAAACTATACATATAATTAATTTTCATTAATTATTCCCTTTATTTGGTTAATAAACCATAGTTTTAAGTAATAATAATGAAACTAGGCCTATGTTATTGATATTAATATATAATATATATTTTCTCCACTCAAGATAATAATTGATATTTTTAAATTAAATCCATAATTATGGATTGATATTGAAGATATAATAAAATTACATTTTGTTGGATAACCTTAAAAATTCATAAATTACTAATTGTTTGCATCATAGGGACCCTTAGAATCTTATACATTAATTTTTTTTAATGAAATCTAAAGTAGTCATTTCATATTGTGGTACACCTTATATTGTGATGATGCTTTATTTAAAACATGAATTATTATTGTTCGGATACTAATGAATTGTGGAGTGATCAGCTAAGGCTGATCCAATTAGTATGCATTGCAGTTAGTGCACTAATATACTATGTCATTGAGCAAGAGGGCCATAACTATTATACACATATGTTAAGGACATGTGTGCTGTGGCTGTAATATTACACACGTACTGCTAGGGGCCAATGTGTTATTTTAATTTGTATTTTGCAGATTGCAAATCATTATAGAGGCTTAGGTATGCAAATACTTATCAACAAAAATATTAAAGGATATACCACAATATGAATAGCATTTTTGAAATCCTATCCTCATATCATATCATGATAAAGTATTTCATCCCTTGTGATAATGACTAATGCAGGACAAAAATAGTTGTTATTTTCACTCAGCTGTATAGCTCAACCATATTACAATAAAATTTTTTTCAGGGTAATGAGAAAATGTTTGAAAGAAATAGAAAAGTTTTGGACTGCGCAAATTAGGAGAAACTTTTTGATGTTTTATTTGTAATCTTATAGTTGATAAGACAAAACCTGTATGAACTTATTTGGAGATAAATGATTGTACCCTTTTAAATTAGTATTAATATTATGTTTGATAGATGAAAATTTCAATTTATTTTCCTTTAAAGTTGTGTGAAAAGCCAGGTGTTTCAAGTTGGTATCAGAGTTTAGGAATTAGGTCTAGTGGGGTTAGAAACTTAGGTTAGGTTGATCTTTTCAAACTATTAATAATTTATTTGACATTAATATTTTTTTTAGTTGTGACAGGAATGAAAGAAGATGATGATAGAGGCAGATACGTGGTAGGTCCATAGGGTGTCGTGCCACGAGATCCAAAACGGCAACATAATTGGATAGTATGTCAAGCCAGGAGGGTTGTTTTTGAGAAGGCAGTTAGAGCTACCTTGCATATGGTTGATTATGTTCCTAGCTTATTTAGTTTATTGGTACGATTCTATGTGGTGGATGAATGGAGTGTTAGAGAGATGTCTTTGCAAATGCTGGTTGATCAGGATTACTTTAATGAGATTTTGGTGGATGTTTTTTATTAGCTGTGGTGGCTACTAGTACCTCCTGTGTTTCCTTAGACACCTCCATAGGACCCTGAGATACCACAGCCTCTACTTCTAATTATAGAATTGTCATATGATTCAAAGCTAGAAGAGGATGTACCAGAAGATTACTCAAATGAGGATGATCTAGAGGAGGATGACCCAGAAGAAGCAATTGAAGTTTCTTCTGTAGGACCTAGTGAAGGGGATGACTAATGTATGAGAGGAATGTGGTTTTTGGTTAGTGATGGGTGGATGGGAAATGAACACCGAAACCCAAATTTCTCCTTTCACTATCAGACCATCTATTCCCATCCACCCATCACTAACCAAAAACTACCTTCCTCTTATACATTAATTATACCCCTCGCTAGGTCCTTCAGAAGAAACTTCAGTTGCTTTTTCTAGGTCATCGTCCTTTGGATCATCCTCATTTGAATAATCCTCTGGTACATCCTCTTCTAGTTCTGAATCAGATGACAATTCTCTAATCAGAGGTTGGGGGCTGTGGTATCTCAGGGTCCTCATGGAGGTATCTGAGGAAACACAGGAGGTACTGGTAGCCACCCCTAGCTAATAAAAAACATCCACCAGAATCTCATCAAAGTAATCCTGTTCAACTAGCATCCTAGGTTTTGTTTTTGTTTTTGTTTTGTTTGTTTTATTCTTCTTTATATAGTATTTGTTTTGTTTTCATTATTCTCTTATGATTGATAGCTTGTATGGATGGATACATGATTGATTAGCATACTGTTTTTTATTGATTAATATTGATTTCCATGTGGTAAAGAGATTAAATTAACCCAATTAGATTAAGAGACTAACTCGGGCAATGTGGGTGCCTATGGGTTGTCTCCTAGAACCTTCCTACATCGTAATTTAGCCCCCGAATAATTTTCTTTGGTTCAAAGACCTTGTTTTTCCTAAAATTTGAGTCACTAAGGTTTTGAAAGTAAAATTGTTTTTTTATGGTTTTCTTTATTTCTTAAAAATAAGGTGGCGACTCCTAGTTTTCTTGTTTTCTTTGTATGAACCAAAACAAACCTATTTTTATTCATTTTAAAAAAGAGGGTTCAACACCCATGGTTCACACTCAAGTTACATTATTTTCATAATTCTACTTTACCCCTACTTTTTTTTTTCTTCACACTATAGAACCTACCCTTACCCCTAATCTCCTTTAATGTAAACAAATGGGTGTCAATGTTTCTCCGTAAATTTAAATATGAGATCACTTATTTATCAAGTGAGGCAAACGCTACTAGAACAAAATACCATCGGCCTACTATACCCCTACTTATCAAGGGGATGAAGGGAATTTAGACCCAGCCCAGCCTATCGGGTTTGAGCCTGGATTTGAGTATTTGACCTTAGCATTTAGGTCCATTGGCCTGGCTAGATGTAAAACTTACTAACATCTTTTTATTGACTTATCAAAACAAAACAAAAAAAACATCTTTCCATCACCAAATGTTAAAAATTCAAATTGTGTCACAACCTCTGCTATCTATGATTTGTTTAGGGTCACCAAGGCCTCAACCCAAGCCCAACCCAAACTGAAACCCAAACAACTCTCGACTACTGCCAGATGGGAATGGCTATTGCAACCCCACTTTTTTATCAAACCCTTCCTTTCGTTTTAGTTTTTAAGATTTCATGAAAAATATAAAAGGTTTTTACAAATACCGGCCACTTAATCCATTAGAAAACATCATTTTAAACAACTTTGCAGAATAAAATTTTTCCAAAATTTATTATTTAAGTAGACTTTTTGGCAAAAAATGAAATAAATGTTATAAATAGCTAAAAAATCTACTTGAACGGTAGATTTAGGGAAAAAACTTTTTTTCTACAAAGTTGTTCAAAATAATGTTTCATAATGAACAATGTGGCTGGCTTTCATAAAAACCTTTTATATTTTGCATAAAACCTTAAAAACCCGAAGGATGGGAGGTATGGTGATAAACATGGAGGTCTGCAATAGCCGTTCCCATCTAGGATTTGTTCGGCTTGCCAAGGCCTCATGCCAAGCCCAACCCAATGCCTCAGCTGATCCGAAAGCACCCCATGTTTCCCAAACGACCCCTACTTGGAATACCAAAAAATCAATATTTCTCCTATTAAAACCTGCCACGATGCATCCTCACCATACCTTACCACGAAATCGTCCCCTCTGATCCGTAGTTAAAGGCTAAAGCCCTCTCTTCGCCCAAAAACCCAGACAAGGCTATGGAGAAGAAGAGCAGAGACGAAAAGATGGCTGCAGTCGCCGAACCCCAAAGCAGACCGTCAGGCAGACCACTCCCTCCTCCTCCGCAGACCAGGGGTCCACCACCCCCCGCTCGTCCCCGATTCGAACCTGTCGATCGTGAAAAGGTCCCACCCTCTCTCTCTCTCTCTCTCTCTCTCTCTCTCTCTCTCTCTCTCTCTCTCTCTATATATATATTGTGGTACTTATTACAGTGCTCTCTCACTTGGTATTGACTTTCTAGGGTTTGTTAAAATTATTGTTGCTTCAAAGCTTCAGTGATCTATTAGTCAGATGCCTAATTTCTTTTCCCCTTTGTTTTGGTAAAGTAGCTCTCTGTTTTCATCTTTCTTGAACCGCCGAACCTCAAATTCCTACTAAAAACCTTGTCAAATCAATTTGATGTGTACTTTATCTAAAGGAGGTGGCGACTGGTTGCTACACCAAATTTTCCATTCTTTTGCCAAAACGAATTCTAAAAACTCCAATTTTTTTTTTTTTTTTTTGGGGGGGGGGGGGGTTATTTTTAGGAAGAATCTAATCTGCATGTTTGTCTGCGTAAACCTCACAATTATCACCTGGGTCCAGTAGGAACTCCACTTACTTGACTTCTTGACGACGAATTACTCTAATTATGCAGGGTAGTTCTAGTTGTTTGCATAAATTTTCCACATGTTACTAATGGTCAGTAGTTGCTCGCAGGTGCCATTAAAACAGGCTATGAGAGTGTTGCGATGGTGCATACTGCCTGCACCCTCTTAAATTATTTAAGAAAGAGTGATTTTAAATAATACATGCACGGATTCAAGGGAGGTGCTTAAATGCTAAGAATAATTTTAAATTGGGCGCGATAGCTAATGAGCATATATTTACAAGAATGGAAGGGGAGGAAAAAACACTTAGGCTCCTGCTTGGATCTCGGAAGGGTGAGCGAAAGGAAAAGAAAGGACAATGATAAAAAATGTTGAAGAAAGGGAACCATTCTAAAGCAAGTTTGAGAATTTTTCTTTGAATCCAATTATGAATACTTGTTGAGGCATTCCCTACTTGTGACGTGCTATATCAGATCCTGGGTGCAATCAAAAATGGGAAAGGGTTGGTAAGGAGTTCCTTGAAGCGATGCGCCATATCAGCGCCTAGATGCAGTGAGAAGTGAGCAAGGGTTCTCACACTTCAATGAACGGGTGTGGGTAAAAAAGTTGGTCCAAGAGAGGAGGATTTGTTTGGAAAATTTGAAAATAGGAACATCAATAGGTAAAGGAATGGAATTAGTTGATATTATGATAAGAAGAAGAATAAACATATTTTGTTTACAAGAAACTAAGTGGGTGAGTGAAAAATCAGGGGAAATTGAAAATACAGGATATAAACTTTGATGTACAGAATAGGTACAAGCATAGGAATGGAGTAGGGATAGTTGTAGATGGAGATGTTAAAGAGGAAGTTGTAGACATTAAGGGAATAGGTGATAGAATAATAGTAATAAAACTTGTATTAGGGGATGAGACAATTGATATAATTAGTTTATATGCACTCCAACTAGGATTAGATGAATCCTTTAAGAGGTGAATTTGGGAAGATATGGATGGATTGATTCAAAGGATACCCAACAGGGAGATATCTTTATAGGAGGAGACCTAAATGGTCACGTTGGGAAGAATAGTGGAGAATATGAGAAGGTTCATAGGGATATGGAATTGGAGAGAGAAATGAGGAAGGAGACTCTATCATAGAATTTCCTATGGATTTGGTTTATGTGATTGCCAACACTTGTTTTAAAAATAGAGATCATGCCTCCATAATGTTGGATTCGTAGTGTATTCCTCATAGGAGGGGTCCTTTTCGTATTGAGAGCGTGGGGCTTAGTTGAAAGGTTCCAAGGAGCTTGTGTTAGGTATGTATAGTTGAAATAAAGACCTCCATATGGTACTTTTTGACTTGGAAAAAGCATGTGGTAGGGTCCCTAGGGATATAATCTAAGAAGCACAAACACTCCTCCAAATAAGCCATGTCGGTGTCAAAAACGTGTTGAACACCGACACTTGCTCGACACACCTTTGACACATGTTGGAAATGATCCGAAGGTAGCAATTAAAAATAATAATTTAATTTCGGACATGGCTCCGATACCCAAGAGACATGATTCTAACATTTCCTAAGACAAGGTGGGGTAAATTTTGTAATTTCTGATTGTTTTAAAATGGGGTGAACATTGTATATTTTAAATATTGTTGGGTTTTTTTTTTTTTTTTTTTTTTTTTTTTTTCTGTGTAATTGTATTCATGTTGCTACAAGGTAAATGGCTTGCTTGTTTATGTAATTTTTTTTTTCTTTTTTTTACCTCCAGTATATTTTATATGCTTCTTTGATTTCATAATAAAACTACATATGTGTGTGTGTGTGTGTGTGTGTGTGTGTAATTTTTCATAATATATGTATATTCTGTGTTGTGTCCTAGGTTTCTTAAGAGTTGTCGTGTTCAGGTGTCCGTGTTTGGTCATACTTGTACCTCATGTCAGTGTGCGTGCTTCATAGGATATAATGTGGTAGGTATTAGAAAGGAAAGTTATACCTATTAGGTATATAGATATAATTAAGAAATGTATGATGGAGACGTAACTTGCGTGAGAATAATTGGAGGAGAAACAAGTGAATATCCAATCACTGTAGGTTTACATCAGGGATCGGCATTGAGTTCTTATCTTTTTTGCTTTAGTTATGGATGAACTAATTAGAAATATCCAAGATGATATCCCGTGGTGTATGTTATTTCCTGATCAAAAATATAGTCTTGGTTCATGAAACCTGAGTAGGGGGGGAATTCTAAATTGGATTTATGGAAAGACACCTTATAATCTAAAGTTTTTAGGTTAAGTAGGACAAAAACAGAATATATGGAATGTAAATTGTCAAAGTAGGAATAGAAATAAGAGCATCGCAATTAGTAGGGAACAGAGTAGGACCCTACTCTTGCCTTTAGGAACAATAGTGTCTTCTTCTAGGGAGGATGTTGGTGGCCAAAAGATACCTAGAAATGACTATTTTCAATATCTTGGATCAATTATCCATAATGATGGAGATATAGGGGAGGATGTTGCTCATACAATTAGAGCAAGATGGATGAAGTGGAGAAGTACATCCGGAGTGCTTTGTGACAATAGAATACCTATAAAGTTAAAAGGAAAATTTAGCAAGGCGGCTATAAGATCAGCTATGCTTTATGGTACGGATTAATGTGCAACTAGGAAACATGTGTAGATGAGTGTAGCGGAGATGATAATGTTAAGATAGATATGTGGTAATACGCGGAAAGATAAAATAAGAAATGAATGCATTCATGAGAACGTAGGAGTAGGGCAAATTGGAGAGAAGATGAGGAAAAATCATCTAAGGTGGTTTGGCCACGTGTAATGGAGACCTATGATCACATGTGGTTGGGAATATGGGTTTGTTGAATTGAGTTGAGTTTGAGCATTTTTCTTACCTTTCCCTCCTACTTCCCAGGATCCAAAGATTCCATACAGAGTCTAAGAAAAATTGAATTCACTAATATGTAATGATTTCTGTAGTATTATGTGTATTGAACAATTATCTAAAATTTGATGAATGTGAGGTCCTGCTTTTTTACCATTTCACCATTGTTTGTTGGTGGACATGCAAGCTAGTGTTTGTCTAAACATCCTCATCTAAGTCTTTCCCATGAGTTTTACTTACGTGTTGAATAAACCTATCTTGTTTTAGTAGTGCACTTATTGAGTATATTTCAGTTTCTAGTATTTGAACTTTGAAGCAAAAAAATTGTGAACAATTTGAATTCTCAAAAAAAAAAAAAAAAATTCATTGTCGTTTTTAATGTAGATTAGTGACTACTCCATTCTAAGCAATGGATTTTTGAAAATGTTATAAATTACAGAATGGATTTGAAAATTCAGGAATGCATTTTATTAGTTTGTTAGTATAGAAGCAAGACTGGGTAACTAACTAGTTTTGCGTTTGTGTGTATATAGATAAACAAGGAATTTCTATATATCTATAAGAGAAAATTAACTGGTTATGGGTCCTTTGAAATTCGTATTGATGAACTGGGTTTTAACTTCATTTGTTATAGAGATTAGACCTTACGCCACCCCCACAAAAATAAAGAGGGAAAAAGGAAAGAAAAGGAACCATTGGAGAAGGAATATAGATACTCATAGTAATTTTGTTTATCCATAAATATGTTGAGGAGTGTGTGACCCTCTCCTTACAGCTCCTTTCTAATGATGACATATTCATGCATTATAGGATTTTAACCTTTTTAAGAGTTTTTCTGGGCATAGTGGGCTATATGAGGTTTCAAACCTCTTCTAAATAAGTGAGCAGACATGTGGAAGTGGAAAGGAACTTTGCCTTATTGGTTCCACTTGGTCATACAGCAAATAAGAATTGTGAGGTCCTCGTTGGCTCTTGGCACTACTAATGTGTTGGTTTATTGGGCTGAAGGAGGTTTTGGACCTCATTTAACCTAATATGAATTTCGTTTTTTTCATTTTTCTTCTTACATATTGATTCATATTGACATCTTTTTCCCACTCTATCAAATGCAGACTTGCCCTTTGCTGCTCCGAGTTTTCACTAAGGTATGTGCATTGTTGATCACCTTGCTTGCTGTATTCTTCAAATGGTCATTTATAATGTTCATGGACCCTAATAGTTAACCATTTTGCTTCATTTTCTATGTATTTGTAAATTAATGTGCTGAACTTGAACCATATATGAATTAGTTAGCATTGGTCTACAGTAAACATGTTATTTGTGGCATGCAAGACACTTTCCCAGATCATGAATGTGCAATTCTCTACGGAAATAGTGAGAAAACCTAATAGTTGAATCATTTCTACTTTGGTAGTTTAATACATACCTAAGTACCTGATAAAGTTTTCACTGTTTTGTTCCTTCTAACAAATTGGAGTGGAAAAACATGGTATTTTTTGTCGCTTCTAAATAGATTGGTCAGGGAATTATAGACTGTGGTCAATATTATTGATTTTAAGGGAATTTGACTTGACTTTTTTTTTTGATGAAGTAAAATGTATATTAGTAACAAAAGGCTTAGCCCAAGTACATGAGACGTATACAAGAAGAAAGCACCAAGACACAATATTTGACTTGACTTTGTTCAATTGCACATGATCCTGGACCTTTCACTAGCAGCTTTTGTTGTGTTTACACCTAAACTTTGCTTTCCGACTCAGAATTCCTCAATCCATAATACACTATTGTTCAATCTGAAAGCATGGCTTGATTTTATTTTATTTTATTTTATTTTTCACTAGTATTCTTAGCAAGTTTATAGGAATGTGTGGGTATGTTTAACATACATGTGGGGAATGAAGGGTAAGGGATTAGGAACTATTTTTTTTAAGGCGATCACCCTGGAAATCTTGCCTCTCATTTATTGTTGTTGTTGTTGTTGTTTGCCAAGAGATAGAAGAATTCCCAACCTAAACCAAAACTCCATGCCATGGGCAAAGTGGGCACCACCCTCACCAAGTGTCATTAACACCCTAAGGAGTTTTGAACCTTTAAACTTCCTAAACGGAAGTCACTCGGCACCAACCCCATACCATTTGGCCAAGATGTTGTTTGTGCAAACTTGCCAATGCAACCAGCTAAAATGAATTTTTGTTTCCCTTTTAGATGCAGAATAGGGAATGTTTAATGCCAGTAGGAAAACTTGCTCATGAGAATTGGCCTGCCCACAGTGGAAATGTCAATATTATTCCTTTTTAATGGTTACTTGTCAATTTGGCTAATTTTTATTCTGTTTGGTACAGTATATGGTTATTAACTTGGTAGGTATGTGTCATATGTTAAAGCCTATGGGCTATGACTAAAAGGTTCCGCTGCAGTGACTTGATTTGCCCTTTTCTTCAGGAGGTTGGTACTGTGGAGGTGACAACTAAATGGTCTTAAGAAGTTTAGGAAACTACTTAGTGTTTTTTTTTTTTTTTTCTTCTGCTTTTCCCTTTTTTGGGCACTGGAACTATATCTGAATAGTGGTCTCTGATTTCACCACTATATGCAGAGCTGAACGTGTTCTGTTTCTATCTGGCAAATTTTTTATTCACTTTTTGCACGATCTGCTTTACAATTTCTGCAGATTGGAGGTCATCACAACATGGATGACTTTGCAGTGAGAGGCAAGGAACCCAAAGACGAGGTTCAAATTTATACATGGAAAGATGCTACGCTTCGCGAGTTAACTGATCTTGTATGTTGCTTCTCCTCTCCCTCCTATTTTGTTTCCTTTTTTGAATCTTTCATGCGATAAGTTATATTTTATTTGTCCTGGAATTGATTCTAGTACTTTTTCAGGTCAAAGAGGTTTCTCAAGCAGCGAGAAGAAGAGACGCGAAATTATCATTTGCTTTTGTGTATCCGGATAAGCGTGGTCGTTTTGTGGTGAGAGAGGTACATGGAACTTTCTTCTTTTGGGGATCATATATCTCATATGTTTATATTATAATGCAGATAAAGTCAGACAATGTAGATTGCTCATTTATTTATTCATGAAGTTGGAAGCATGCTTCCATGGTCTACAATTCTAGCTAGTTCTGTCCACTGGTTCATTTGAATTCTCATCACTATAAAGAGACTAATATTCTTGATTAATATCAACCAATAAAGAGGACTATATAATCCCCATGAACAGAAATGGTCCCGTCTATCTTTCCAGCATCTAACCTGAGCTATAATTAAATTTGTCTTGTAAACTACATGTTCTTAGCTATCAAATGTCCCATGGCATGAACCACCTAAGAGCCTCTGGCCATTTTTGACGCCCTTTTAGCAAAATGTAGAAAACAAATACTAGGGTGCACTTTTGCTGCGTATTAAAACTACCAGTACATAACTGTAGACACCTACAAATACAATTATGATGAACGTATTAATTTTCTTTTTCATTTTATGGCTTTTCTGAAGGTGGGGATGACTTTTTCTTTCGGAAATGGGAGACGACTAGATGACAGCAAGGCATTGGCTGAACTCAACTTCCAAGTAAAAATCATTTACTCATGTTTTCAGCATAATCTTAAATTTCTCACATTAATGTTCACACGTCTTCATTTTCTTTTGTAGATTGGAGATTACTTGGATGTGGCAATCTTGTAGTAGAGAGGTTGTGGACGCATAAGGCTATGCTGCTGTTCTGTGTTTGGTTTCTCTTCGCTAGGTTGTCCACCTCTTAAGATGGTCCTGTAATAATCCAGGTTTTAAGTTGGGTTGTTGCCCATTTGTACGAACAGGAGCATGTTTATGTGCAAGACTATGGCTATATTAAATTATTAACCTTTATATCATTTGAATTTGCTTTTGAATATTATGTGATGTTATTCGATTATGTGATGTTATTCGAACATTCATTTGTCATCGACACTTGACAGTGCCTCGTCTCAGGTCATTGCATGTGGGGTGTAGGCTGTAGACCTTCAACTTTCTATTGAATATTGACCAATGATCTCACCCTTGGCAAGGGGGTTATCATCTTTGTGACATATAGCCTTACTAGAAAATCGATCACCTTCCAGAAAATTTTGCGTGAGCAGTCCTTGGATGACTTGACAGCTAAAGCTGCTGCTATACTTTGTCAGTCAAACGAACAAAACTTGAATTTATATGGTCCATTTCAATAATTCTAGAATATCCTGTATATTTTGAATAATTCCTGAATTATTACCAAAATTCTCTAACTCTTTCAAACAATGAAGGAATGAGAACATATGTTTGGGTTTTTTATTTTTTTTCCTGTGGCAATGTGTGTCAGCATTGATATTTTCCCGATGCCTATTATTTCGGTGCCAAATAATTTCCATACCC
This sequence comes from Liquidambar formosana, assembly GCA_039720395.1. NCBI lineage: Eukaryota > Viridiplantae > Streptophyta > Magnoliopsida > Saxifragales > Altingiaceae > Liquidambar > Liquidambar formosana. The sequence goes on along the minus strand of CM077829.1, from coordinate 17,815,313 downwards.
CAAATTTGTCACTACGGCTGTAACCAGGTGGAAAAGGGCGGGTCGCCTCTGTTAGCCTCAACAAACCATACTGTAAGAGATGAAATTCATCTATTCCTTAAGAAAATGGAATATGGATCCATGGAATGCGAACATTCAGCCGAGACAGCAGCTTACATCTATTCAAAAAAGACTGAACAATTTCATCACAAGAAGGGGTATTTCCCCCTTCTGTTCCCCATAATGCCATGACTCAGGCCAATGTTGCAAATGCCCTAGTTCCACTGCTTTTACTCTATTAAATGCAAATACAGGGCCAAAATTATTGTTTCCAAAGGTGGGCACAATCTCATGCAGTGACCCAAACTACCAAAAAAAATATATACCGAACTGACAAGGATGACGATAAAGATGAGTGCCATTAAATTTAAGTTAGAGCTTTACATTCCATGTAAGGGCCTCTAATTTGTGGGAGAGAGAACAGAAATTAGAAAATACTACATATAGCATGTTTCCATTTATCAGAATATTTCCATTACACCAATTACACATCCCCCTCTCTCTCGCTCTTGTAGTAGACAAGCCTGTATCGGGTATATATGTAAATGTAGATATAAACACAAATACATATTGACATAAAACTACCAACTCAGGATACAACCTCCAGTGTACAATATCCGAAGACTTCTTCCCCTTCCAAGATTGATGAGTGCAGCTATACATAGTGTAACGCCCTTCTGTGAAGTTAGCACTAGTCATCCTTGATCCCTTGGATTTATCCTGCGTTCAAACCTTAAATTTTTTACTCACTTGTCACTGTACCAACAAAATGGTTGTGGATAACGATTTTAACCTCATTAAAGATTTTCAATGCAAAACCACAAGTCATAATTCAGGCTGCAACTTTGGGAGGCTGGGTGATGACAGTCCAGTCAAGTGAAAACATAGGTTGGACCAAGGTTTCATTAGTCTGGGCTAGCTGTGACCAACTGAACTGGAACTTTTAGCCTGAGAATGGTCCAAGGCTGATCATTATTTTCGAGTTCAAACCCTCAGTCTACCAACAAGAAGATTGTTTGGACTTTGGACTAGGTACACTACCGAACAGCATAAATTTTCCTGCAGCAACGAAGTAGGCTAAGTTCAGATTTGAACTTGATCAAGACCAACAGTTTTGTACTTAGGGTTGGGACTCTTGGAAATGATATAGAGATGGCCCAGCCTGCCCAAAGTTGCAACCTTAATCGGCCAAGTTCAAATTCAAAATAAAGAAGTGCATAAGCATAAAAGAAAATGGATCCAAATGAGATTTCTGGGTTCTTTCTACATACTTTTATGATTGATTTAAGACATTTTATTTGGCATATGAAAACAAAACTCGAAAGCTTTGATTATTCAAAAACTAACTTTCTGATGCTACCATGGTTGAGTGGACTGATGGTAGGAAGATGGGGTACACACCTCCAATCAAGCTTCACTTCCTTCTGGTAATGTAATCAAGCGTGTATTTGAATCATACACTAACACAGTTTCACAGCTGAGGCAAAATACCATTCACAAAGTTAATAATTATTAAAAACAAACCGCCTCTTCTTCACCCATAAAAATAATTGCAGGAATGTAAACAATTCTGTTGATTAGTGTGGTCACTAAATAGCATTGGACTTACTTTGAGCATTTGAGACTGTTGGTTTTACCGCCACTAGAAACTGATAGAATGGTACCAAAGAAGGAGACATTCTCTGTACCACAGTTTGGACAGGGGCCCTAGAGAAAATAATGTTTATTGTTATTTATTTATATCTTTTTTACAATATATTCTGAAATTATATGGTTATTCTATATAACTTTAAAAGAGAAGTCAATGGAGTTTTTACCTTCAAGATCAAGAAATCTTTCCCCAGAATAATTTTTGTAAATGAATTAGCCAAATAAAATATGAGGGGCAAAGCAGCAAACCATGTGAAAATGAAACTGAATGGCTCTGGAAGCTGCATGTCAATGATTCACAAGAACGAGAAAGAATAAAAAAGACAAAAAAAAACATAAATATAACATAACAAATTATTTATGTGAGAGAAAGCAAGCAGATATTTCGTATAACCTTTTACTCCAAGGAACTGTTTGTTTAGCCTTTTGGAAGTACTTTTCTTGATTTTAGGTGCTAAAATCAATATATTCAATAGTAAGAAAAGTACTTCTAATATGCTAACAAAATGGTGCCAAGGAAAATGAAAAGTGATTAACTATTAACCTCCAAAAGATATGTGATCTCAAATCCAGTCAGATCATCCAGGAAGAAGAACCTGTTAGAACCAAGGAAAGAAAAAAAAGGACATGAGCTCATTGAATTGTAAATGAAGTGGGATCTCAATTCATAACATAACAGACTTCTTGCCGTCAGTTGGATATAAATTTTAACCATTTAAAAGTCATTACCAAAAAATTAAAGGAGATAACATGATTTTATTTTCAGGCAGAGTAAAATAAAGATTGTGCTGATGGACATAACATAACACCAGCGAGTGCTATGATGTGCCTACAAATATTCAACATGAATGTTGCTTAGTCCGGCAAACATCCTGTGTCTTCTAAACTGACATTACACGAGAAATAACAATGTCACTCACAATGTTAGTGCAACAACAGCAGCTGGGACATTCAGCAGTAACATCTTGAAATAGTCAACAGACAGGTCACTGTAAACCTAAGGGTACAAAAAATACAAGTTAATTCCCCTTCAATGATTTCACTAGCAAACAATAATGAGAAATCAATTGCAGATTTTGTCTATGCAAAAATTGAAGAAGAAAAAAAATTGTGCAGGAATCAATGAGAAAACAAATTGGAAAAGGAAGAAGAAATAACATAGTAACGACACAAACCTTTCTACTTCGGAGACTGCATCGTGGACCCTCTAACTACAATTTCGCTCCCTTCAATCTAGGAAATAAATACTAATAAGAAAACTCACAAGTGGAGAAAGAAGGCTAAGATAACAAGGAAACTCAATTGATGCTTCTAGTTCTTCATTATTGGAAACTTAGGATTAACAATATCTAACATGACTGAAATATGATACATATGCTGAGATAGTTTCAATGTATTTACAGCCCATTTTAGACTAACAAGATTTCAAGGATACAGGTTAGAGTAGTCATATACCAAGGAAGATCATAGGCAAAATTAGATAATATGATTCATGAGCTCATCATTATAATCAAATATTACAGTGGAAAACATCTAAATTTAAATTAGTAACATTACTTATATAAAATCAGTTGGCACAAACCTTTAGTCTCAATTTCAATTTGTCATACTCTTCATCGGTCAATATTGGCTTTCCAGCTACATAAGCCATTGAAGCTTCCAGAAACTTCTGTTCATCAGAACCTGCAATGTGAACGAGCCAAGAAAGTAATACAAAATGACATTTCCGAGATTCGATGAAATATTATTGTCTCGTAACAACATAGGTCAAGGTTCCATCTATAAAAATCAGCACATACTCAGCATGACGACACTGCTTCCTTCCCACATTAGTTCTTCCTTTAGATTGTCAAATTCCTCATTTGACATGATAGCTTTTCCCTCATAGTAGAATGACTGTAGTAGAAATTGGAAAACGAACCAAGCGTTCAGTACATAGAAAAAAAAATCGATGACTCAAAATAAGTATCAAAATGGTCTCTCACAAAAGAATATAGAGAAAAATGAGAAGATATTGTTTCAGTACTTGTAGTGCTTGAAGAAACTCTTGTTCAAGCTCACCCAATGACTTCTTCCCCTTATTGTCTAAACTACAATATGGCAAGATTTTACCGTCCACAACCTCATCCTCTCCGACCTGGCCTGAAAGTAACACAGATGTCAACGATACTTACTAGCAACGTTTGAACTAATGCCAGTGATACTAGTAATCGATAATGAATTTTCGCTCTTTCCATTTTTATTGTAATTCTATTTTATTTTTTACTTTCCACTTCTCTTGTCAATAGGTAGAATTGAGCATTTGAACTTACGTCGTTCGCCACCAGTAGGCCAAGATGATTGTGGTCTGCTCTCAATTTGTTCATGTGTAAGAGTATACGAGTACTACTCACTCTTAAACAAAATCATCCATTTTTATTCAAATTTAGCCATTACAACTACACTAACATGGTACAAGTTTTGCTAATTATATCAACAAAAAAACAAACAATTCAATGAATTCTGAAAGATTGAAAACCTAACCTTTTTGGTCAGCAGTGGCCTTTGGGGAAGCAACAAACAGTCCACGTTTAAGAACCAATTGGTGCCCGATGACTCGAATGGATTGAGCCCTTGAAGCAGAAGAAGAAAAAGAAGATGAGGATGAGGATGAGGATGAGGATGAGGAACAAGAGAAATAGTTAAAGGGTTTTCGGGAAGGGGCAGTAAAGAGACGTGGGGATGTTAGAGTAAACCCCAATTTGGTAGCCATTAGAGTGGCAGAGATGACAAGCAAGAAGAGCTGACTGTGAGGTGCTGGTGGAAAGGCTGAGAAGGGGTGGTTTCAGGTGGAAGTGGGTGTTAATTGGTGGCCAAGATTTGGGTAATGGATGCATTTTGATTTTTTTGTGTGTGAGATTATGTTTTTGGGGGTGGAAACACAGACAGCTCAAAGATAAGGCGGAGGAGTAATGTGTGGAGGAGAAATGCAACGGTCCTTTTGTCCATTCCTTCAAGACACCCATAAGTTCCTATTCTTTTGAGTCTTGATCATACAAAATCTGCCAGGTCATCAATTTGGTTGTTTTTATATTGGTGTGTAATCTAGGATTTCAGGAGTGGTTGACACGTGGATTTTGGGTATAGGCTTCCCGCATCACGTGGGAGAGTGGGTCCCACTCTGTTTAGTTATAGGAGACTCTATTGGCACTTAAAGACTTGTCTCTTCATTCCCCACTTATTTTATATTTTAAGGTTTTATGAAAAATATAGAAGATTTTCATAAAAACTAATCATATATTCTATTAGAAAACATTATTTTGAACAACTTCTTAGGAGAGAGTTTTTCCAAAATCTACCGTTTAAGTATACTTTTTTGTCATTTATAGTATTCGTTTTATAAATGATTAAAAAATCCATTTAAACGATAGATTTTAAAAAAACTTTCTTCTAAAAGGTTATTCAAAATGATGTTTTCTAATAGATAGCGCGATCAATTTTTAGTAAAAATTTTATATATTTTTCATAAAATCTAAAAACATAAAATAAGTGGGAGATGAAAAGTAAATTTTTGGGTGTCAATATAAGCCTCCTTTGTCATATGGGCTTTTGATGGGGGTGGACTGGGAAACTGGGTTGCGTTTGATGTGGGGCGGGGATTTGTTCTAAAATAAGTGGTTGTCAGGTGTTATCCCTTAGGAATTAGGATTACATTAATTTTCTAATTTTTATTTTCTTTAAAAATTATTTTAAAGTAAGTTAATTAACTAATTCTCATTATTTCTAGTTTTCTAATACACTATATATCAATTGGGAAAAATTGATCAGCTCTTTTTATTTTAGTTTATCTTGTACTTAATCTTTACTTTTTTGAACACAATTATATGACAGTTGTAAGCATTAGGGGTGTTTACGGCTTAGGTTAAAACCGAAAATCAAACTGAACCAAACCAAACCGGTTGATTTGGTTGGTTTTTTTGTCCTTAGGTTTGGTTTTGGTTGTAATTTTAGAAAACCGAATTAAATTGGTTTGGTTTTGGTTTTCATGTTTAAAAGACCAAACCAAACCGAAAAGCCAAAAAAATATAATATAAATATACATAATTTTATATATTACATATTAAACTTAGTTTGTAAATTTTTTATTCTAATAAGGGCATAATAGGTAATAGATTGTAAATTTTCTTAATGTTTTTTATTTATTAGATTGGCATGTATTAAACTAGCTATTATTGTTGTGTGAGATATTGGCACATATTATATTGGAGATTTGAACTTGAATTGACATAAGTTAATACTTTTCCATTTTGATACAATGTTTAATATTTTTTTTAGTTGCTAATGTAATGATTTTATTAAAAATGTTTTTATTTAGAGTTTGGCTTGTCATTTTTCTATTTTTAATGATTTGTTGTTACTTGGTAGGATAAAACCGAAACCGAACCGAACCAAACCGAAATTTTATGGTTTGGTTTGGTTTGGTTTTTTTTATAGTATAATTTGGTTTTGGTTTGAGAAAACAAAAACCGAAGTATAATGGTTTGGTTTAAAATTTACCCTAAAACCGAACCACGAACACCCCTAGTAAGCATTATGAAGCCCATAATTATTTATTAATTTTATAAATCTAACAAATTTTTTTTTTATAACTATTCTTAAAAGTTTTATTAAGATAATTATATACAAATGAAGAAGAGAATGTATGCTAAAACATAGTATTGACATGTGTATCTTAACTTCAAGGGATAGTTCAGTTGGCAAAAGATCTCTTCTCAGAAAGTGAAGGTCTTGACTTTGAATCTTACTAAATCCCTTAAAACTACCCACACAAAGTTTTATAGTTTTCATGAGCCGCAGACTTGTTTAGTCATATGGGTTGTAGGGTCTTATATGGACTCGGAGTTTGCTTAAAAGGCTTCCTAGCTCCTTAACCTTTTAAAAAAAAAAAAAAAAAAAAAAAAAAAAGAAAAGAAAAACACCATGTGCATCTTTAATCAATGTGGTCAATATCTTAATATCTCATATTCCTTCCATCCCATAAAGATAGGCCAAATTTGACAAAATAATAATGAATTTATTAGGCTTTTTTTTTTCATAAACTATCATTCCCTTGGTATGCTAGATGACATAAAAAAGGTAACTCTTGATAAAGGATATTATAGGAAAGTTAAACAAAAAATTTTATTTGACTTTCAAGGTAGACAAATATTTTGGGACAAAAATGTAACAAATATGACGTATATTTATGAGAATAAGGGAATATATATAGATATATTTTACTTATCCATATATGTTACAAATATTTTATAATTGAATATCTATTTTCTCTTTTATTATATATATATATATATATATATATATATATATATATATATTTGTTTTGTTGTAGCAGAGTAAGAAAAAAAAAATTGCAAAAATGTATAATCAATTGATTTCATTGATATTTTGAATTAGGATAATTATCTAAAAATCAACCAAAGTTTTATCACCTTAATCAAATTCCTAATTATGCCCCTGTGCATCATCATCATGGGGTTGCATTTTTTTCCTTTTGCTGAGAATCTGGGGTTGCAATTTGGATGGGGTGGACGGATTGAGAGGCCAAGACAAATTCAACTCAAGGGATAAAACCCTCTACTTGAATCCCAACCCAACTTGATTGGTTTGAACCCGTGTTCTTGAATCTTGACCAAAGATCTTGATGGTCATAATCGTAATTTTCTATGCAGGGTCTAGTGAGTATTCTTCTGACGGTAAGTCGGTAAATCATTTCCCTAGTTTTTATGAGCTCTGGGCCCCATTCTACCCCAAAAAAAAAAATAATAAATAAATCAGTTTTCCTTGTAAGGCTCTTATTGGTACTTTAAGACTTGTCTTTAATCTCCCTACTAATTTTATATTTCAAAGTTTTATAAAAAATATAAAAAGTTTTTATAAAAATTGGTCACGCTGTCTATTAAAAAATATCATTTTGAAATAACTTTATAAAAAAAAAAAGATTTATCAAAATATGTCGTTTAAGTAGATTTTTACAATCTCTATTTTCTGTAAAAATCCAAAAAAATTGACTTAAACGACAATTTTTTGAAAAACCTTATTCTATAAAATTATTCAAAATTATGTTTTCTAATGGATTAGGCAGTCAATTTTTATGAAACTTTTATATTTTTCATAAAACCTAAAAAAAAATTAAAAAAAAAATCAAAGATTAAAGGGTGATTGGCTGATGGGAGTCTAATCTAAAAAAGTGGGTGAGTGCCGATGCGTCGGTGCCCTCTTCCCTCTGCGTGGTTGGATATTGCTTGTGAGTTGTGACAATAGCTCGCTGTGATTGGCTATTGTTAGTTCCCGAAACTCCTAGAAAAGTGGGTGAATGCCATTTTTTTCTCACATACACGCATACAGCATTTGATAGCGGATTCAGTGGAAGTGGGAAACTAGGGAAAAAATCAATGGGCGAGTCCGCTGTTTTCAATAAAGAAGGAATTATTCTACCCATCAATATAAAGTATGAATGCGTCACGCCATCTTGATATAAGTTTGCATCCTAATCAATGTCCTAAGGGAATTTTGATAAAAAGAATCATTCTTTTATCCTATATGTGGTGGAGTAGGCCATCCATGCCATTTGGTGGGAGTGGTAGGCCGGCGTGATTGGAATATTTAATAATCATATCGCATTGATATGATATGTAAGGCTTAGTATTATTATTTTTATGATTTACTAGCGTGAGAGCTATGCAATGGCTAATCAACGGGGCTTCGAAAATATATTATTTAAAAATGCAGTTGTCATTTACTTTAATTAAGAAACAATATCATAATTTTATGTTGGAAAAACTTAAATTTTTCTTTTCAATTAAAAATGTTTGAAAGTATATCTATGATGATGATCAAGTAAGCACGTGCTGATATAATTTATATTAACATTCATATTGAGGGTTTTAACTCGTGTATTAGTGGATTACGAAATTATTATGCCAATGCACGAGTATAACCCTCAAAACATAGTACTGATATAACTTATATCAATACATGCTAACCTGATTAGAATTGTATATATATATAGATATAGGATGATGATCAGGTAAGCACGTGCTGATATAACTTATATCAATATCCGCATTAGGAGTTGTACTTTGTGCATTAGTGGGATATGATGTACATTGGACCAATGCAAGAGGTACAACCCCATGTATGGTACTAATATAACTTATATCAATTCGTACTGATGGAAACATAACTGTATATATATATATATATACACATACATATTTGAACTAACAACAAATATATTTATTTTTATAAATAACTAATTAATAGGATCCATGGACTTAAGTTTTGCACTTCATTTTGATATCTCATTCTTAAGTCATTTGGATTCACAAGATCCAACAGTACTTTAAAAGGTTGACATGGTCAAACTCCACTTACCATTTGACAAATTAGTTAAAGAGCAAAAATAAAGTATTTTATATGAGTCCCATGATCCTGTATGAGAATGATTACAATGGTTGAAAGACCTAGATCCCTTAAGAAACCAAAAGAAAACCCACCCCAATCATAAAAGATGCCACTATATATAGGCTAGGGCAAAAAAAAAAAAAAAAGAGAAAGAAAATCCTTTGAAGTGGGTCAAATCTGTGAGTAGTAAAAAAAAAAAACATGGGTGTAAAAATAAATAAAACAAATTGAGTGCTAGAAGACACCCATTGATCCTATGGCTATGTTTGTTATGAGGGAATGAGGGAGGAAATGGAATGATTATTCCATTCTTAAAAAAAAAGTGAGTGTTTGGTTGCACAAAGGAATAGAATGGCTCTTCCTTTGTAAGGATCTATTCCCTCCAATGAGGGAATAGCCATTTCTTCCCAAACCAAGAGAAATGGCTATTCTTTCATTTTAAGGAGTAAAAATATTAAAAATGGGCCACACCAATAATTTTTCATTTCATTCCCACCCATTACTAAACATTGGGATGGAATATTCATTCTTATTCCATTCCCATTCTTATTACATTCTCACTCCCATTTCATTCCTTCTCTATTCCATTCCTTCAGACCAAATGCAGCTTATGTTCCTTTACTCTACGCAAAGGAATCGATGTCAGCACAGTGCCGAGTTAACACAGTGTTTGGAGAGGGAGGAGATTAGCCACTGATTAGGTGAGATGTGAGAATGAGACTATTAGGTGAGATGTGAGAATGAGACTAGAGAAGAGACTAAAATTTTGTAAAATAAAAAGAGTTGTGAGTCATATATAGAAAGAAAAAAAAACGTGTTCAGCAAGAAAAAAAAGGATAAAAACAAATTTAAGAGGATCAAATTTAAAATATTAAAATATATGTATAATAAATGAATAAATAAATTAAGGATGTGTTGTCCCCTAGCACCACTTGCTTAGATGGGGTGGGTGTAGGTCTAGGGTTCAAATTAATTGTATGTATGAACAATATATATATGTTTGTAAATGAAGTTATAATAAAATGAAAAATAAAACAAAAGCAATACCAACGCACATGTGGAATATTATGTACACGTCACACATTCACACATGCATTTCAAACCCCTACTTAATTAGGAATTAGAAAATGACTAACATGCCAATGGATTTGGTAAAACCGCATGAGCCAATGTCACCACAAAGTGTCGGCTCTGTGTCTTGACTTTTCATTGGTCGCTTTTTGCCGTGATTATTACTCTTTATTATTTGATTTTGAAAAGGGGGTTAAATGTTTTATAAATGAAAAGGCTTTAAAGTTAAATGAATTAAAAAACAAATAGAAAACTATACCCCGTTTTAAAAATGATTAACAAACTTCTAGACAAAAAGAGGAGTCTTTAATGTCTCCTATGGCTTTTCTCGACTCGTGCAGTAGGAGATATGCTAAGTTATAATAAATAATTCAAATATTTCTTAGGAAATAGTGAAAATGTATAAAAAATAGTCCGTAGGACATATGCTAAGTTATAATAAATAATTCAAACATTTTTTAGAAAATAGTGAAAATGTATAAAAAATAGTGAAAGGTGCTTGAAAAAATGTGAAAGTGTTTAAAAAACTATGAAAACATATTTTTTCATATGATGATTAGATTATTTATTACAGCTCAACGGCACATGTTCAGAAAACCCTACTTACGTCTCTTATTTCAAAGATAAAAGAAAAAAACATATTAAAAAGACCACTCCTGTACCTCGTTATTTTATTTTCCTCTTTTGAAAAGATATTTTATAATATTTTGTTGGAGAAATTATAGTTTTACTCCTTCATCTTTTTTTTTTTGAAAACATTTTATAGGTCTTTATTTTGTTTCCAGACGCCTGACCCTTCTAGTTTGGACTAGTAGCACTATGCACTCAATTGGCAGTTAGGCCATTAACTTTTTGGGCTGTAAATGATCACGCGCATTGAACATGACATATTCATTGCATTATAAGGACAAAAATATCCTTATGTGATAGGAATATCTTAATGAAAAAAATACCCATTATATTATTTAAATGACATATTAACCCATGTGCCTTTTTTTTTTTCTTTTTTTTTTTTTTTGGTACATTGGGAGATGTTTGAATTTCTAACCTATCTTACTCTTATCTTTTTCCTCCACCTCTCCTACCACTAGACTAGTCCTAATGACTTATAACTCGTGTCTTTCTATTATCTATATTTTCATGCCATCCAAATGTTAAGGAGAGCCACCTATAAGACTAACATCTTAGCATTAAAAATATATATATAGATATCTCTCCTTCAAGACCAACGCCTACAATGCCTAATGGGGATTGATTTAGTCGTGAGTGGCAAAAGCAAGAATATATACCAAGAGCACCGCCCAAAATCAAGATGATATCTGATTCGTTTCGAGCAAGGAAAAAAAGATAAGGACGGATGAGAGGTTCCGACAAATGAAGGTGAGCTGCTATGAGGTTCACCAAGACGGCGATGGCGAGAATTGATGAGGTGGGTGGAGTGTCGGGATTCTTCAAGGATCCCATATAAAAAAATTCAAGGCAAAATATCATGTAATTTGATCACACAAGTCCCGATCAAAGTTTAATACTCTATTTGATAGATTAAAATTCTTCATCGATTTTGACCAACTTATGTAATCAAATTATAAGTTATTACTTTCTTAATAAATTTCTTTATGTGGGGTCTTTGAAGAATTCTTTATCCAATATAACATGCGTTGTCTTGAAATTTGTACACTAATTCTTGAAAATAAAAGAGAACCAATCAATTCACAAGTAAAGAACCCTCATGCAGCCTTACCCTTTTTATGATCAATAATTTTTTCTCATGCATGGTTGGGCATTGTTCATTGTTTGTGCCACTTAAAAACAGTTATACATACGAATGGATCCAAGGGTGGAGCTACCTTAGAGGTAAGACAGGCTAGCCCAGGGCAAGTCGCACCATTTATATATATATATATATTAGAAGTTAGTTTTATCCTTTAGCATAGGAAGATCTTGCCTTAACCCATGGTCTTGGCTTGGCCTCAGCACTCAAGCCATGACCATTTAACTATTTAAGCCCATGTCACTTTTTATTTACACAAAATAAGAGAGAGGGAGGGGGGGGGGGGGGGGGGTTTCTCTATTAGCATCTCAAGACTTGCTTCTAATCCCCCACTTATTCCAAGTTTTTCAAGGTTTTGTGAAAAATATAAAATATTTTCATGAAACTGATTATATTGTCTACTAGAAAACATCATTTTGAATAACTTCATCAAAGAAAAATTTTCCAAAATTTATTGTTTAAGTACACTTTTTAGCCATTTACCATTTTTGTTTCATTAATTGGCTAAAAAGTTTACTTAAACCATAATTTTTTTACCAAAAAGTTTATTTAAACAATAGATTTTGGAAAAACTTTATTTTACAAATGTGTTCAAAATGATGTTTTTTAGTGCATAATGCGGTTAGTTTTATGAAATTTATGAATTTTTTTTTTTTTTTTTTAAAACCTTGGGAAATTTAAAATAAGTTGAGTATAGAAAGAAAGTCCGGGGTGCCAATATCCGCCTAAAAATAGAGGTAATTTTGTATGCTAGAATGGTGAAACCCTAGGTACGTTAAAGTAATTTCAAATTCTATTTCCACCCAAAATGGATCATCCAAATACCTAGAGCTAGCTTATGAGTTTTGGCCAAATCACATATGCTCCCAAGAGGACACTTCTCTTTCTCCTTTTTATCGGATGTGGGACCTAGTGTGGATTTCAACATGAACTTCTGATAAAGGGATTTGGATTTGCTGCAGTTTGTTGCTTTAACTGCAGCATGCAGTTAACATTGGATGCATGACACCAAAATAGGGTTTTTATTTTTATAATAACCAAAGGGCAAATTAAGTTAAAAACATCAAATAGTAGACACCGTCATATGTTAAGGTCTTCGGGCAATTGTATTTTTTTATTGACGGTATAAAGGTCAAATATATATTTTTAAAATTAGAAAGAGTCAAAATGTAGCCCAAAAGGGTTTTCAAGTAAAAATTGAGGGAATAAAACTATAGTTTCTCGCTCCCTCTGTTTTTTTATTTTTTTAACACGCAAATCAATACGTTAATTTGAAAAGTTGGAAATTCAAATCCTGGGTGTCATTACGCAATGAAAATCACAGGTTCATCCCTTTCACTAGGAAAATCTTGCTTTAACTAATTTCACCATTAAAAAAGTCTAAAAGTGAATGGTACGTAGCCCACGTTTTCTGTCCAACAAGAGGCCCGTTCCAACGAACAAGGACCACGTGACGGACTTACCTTACACCCAGCATGCTATAATCCTCCAATTCAGACTTTGCGACTACTCCAAAGTCCAAACTCTATGTTGAGGAAATTTTCCAACCCAACTAATATGCCAAAGAGATTTAGAAAACCCTCTTTTTTTCTTTTTCTTTCTTTATTTTATAATTTAAACATTTGATGAAATCTCATCACTATTATGCTTTTCTTATCTTTTCTTTTCATTTTTGGGTTCAGATGTTCATGGTGGCAAGGGCGACAACATTGAGCTCAGGGTCTACAAAGATGATCGGGTTGAAGTGGCTACCATCGGAGGTTTTTTTTTTCTCTTTTTTTTTTTGGTTCTTTAGATGGCTGCCATCTAAGTTGCACGAAGCTCTAAGAATTCCATATTTTTTGTTAATTGGTTTTAGAGATGGAAATTTGTAAAGTTTGTCAATGTAAATCATCAGTTTAATGGAAATGTTAATCTCTCTCTCTCTCTCTCTCTCTCTATATATATGTGTGTGTGTATCTTTATTTGGTTGGGGTAAAAAAAAATAATAATAACAACGAATATAGGTGAATTTTGCTCATGCAGATTGGAAAATATTTTTTATATTATCGATCCCAGTTTTTTACATGAGTATGACCCTAGAGGCTTCAGACTCACTAAAGTCAAACATTCTTACTAATCTTACCCCAGAGGCTTCAGACTCGCTGGAGGAATTGTATGCATCTTTTGTAATTTATGGAGTTCTGATGCTTCAATATTTTTAGAGAAGGAAATGCTTTAACTGACAAGTGTGCTAATAACATGAGCCTTAGTTTTCGTGGTCAGCATTGGTGGTGAACTCCTCTGATTGATCTTCTTAATGCTCTCTCTCATGCACGATATTCATAGTCTAGTTTCGTATCATTTCCAAGTTTAATGTATCTTCTTTTGTTGCATTTAGTTGTCATCTGGTTAATGGCTTTATGGCCATTTCTACCATAATTTTATTTATGTTATTTTCTTCTTTGATTGTATCTTTCTTTCTTTTATTAATAAAACATAGAGTTATGAGCACATGATAGTGAGTTTCTAAGATGCCAACGTAGCTAGTCAGGATGCTAGATTTCCTTTTTATGCTTATTTCATCTCTCTTTATTAAAAATCAAAAATAAAAATAAAATTACAAATACTCTTCCTTTCTATCGTTTGCTATAAACCTGAAAAAATAGTACGTGTATGACTTTGTCCCCTTTTTTTCCAATTAGTTTGCAAAGTATACATATTTTCATAATCCCCCTATCTTTTATGTACGAAACTTATTTTGGTGTAGGCATTTTATGTTAGAACTTCATTTTATATGAACATACATAGTTAATTAATTATGGTTTATGAAAAACTAGATTAGTAAGAATGTCTAACTTTAGTGATCAAGAAGTGACCTTGTTAGGCTCGATGGATGGTTAGTGATCACCCATTTTGGTCATTGAGCTATGGTGCACCTAATTAATCTGTGTGAACGCCTTTTGTTTCTTGGTGTAGAATTTCCTATTTGGTGTTATTGGCTTAGAATTAGTATGTAGTCCTTGATGGGCTAAGACTCGCAATCGTCTATATTTGTTTAATTAAGTCGATAGGGTTTTGTTGTGGGTAATGGATTATCGGTTCTATTTTTATGCCTTCTATTGACCTTGTTTCGGATGAGTTTGGGCTAAACCTAGAATATTTCAAGAAAAAGAAACTAAAAACATATGTATAAAATACATTTTTGATAATACATAAATCCCCTGCAGCCCTGCCCTAATCTCTCTCTCTCTCTCTCTCTCTCTCTCTCTCTCATGGGGTTACATTGATTAAGCCTTTAAGCAGCTCTACAATTCCAGTCTTCTGCTTAAAAAATATACTATGTATAATTATATTTGTTTATTCTTTATTCCTATGGTAAGCATAGCCAAACTTCATGTTATTGCCCGGCCTAAGTTCAATGATCAACATACTCCTTGCACGTTAGGTTAATTTTGATAAGATAATAACAACTGGCCAACTTATAATTCTATTCTTAGTTATCTCAGCAAAAGGTATATATCAAACAAATGTATACGCCAAAAAAAAAAAAAAAAAAAGAATATATTTTAGTACTCTTTTTAAATTTAAATTATTTATTAATAATATTTTATAATATTTATAGGAAAATGATATATAGAACGAATTCATAAGCCAAGAGCAATCCTCAGACGATAAATTTCTCTTCATCTATAAAAAAATAAAAATAGAGAGGCCGATACAAAGTGTTTTCAGGTGAAAGTTGACGGGTTGAAACTATAATTCTATAATTTCCTCCCAAAAAAATTGTTATTACTTCAAAATTTTCTTTTGTTTCATTATTTTTTTTGGTATCAAACATTTCATCATTTTTATTTTGTTTTATTTTATTAAGTCCTTTTATCAAGACGAAGTAAAAACCTAATTGTGGTCCATATCGATCATACGTATCCCGTTTTGTATTTTTTATCAAAACTAGGATAACGACCGTACTTGCTTCCTTAATGATCCCTTTGATAGACGGACACTATTATACATGCATTGAGCCTGAACCCCTCAAGCATTTAATAGCGGGCCTAGTAGGTCTTCTATTTTTTTTCTTTCATTTTCCAAACTTCACCAAAAATCCTTGATTGGTGTTCATACTTCTTTCCATAATATAATTTCTCCAATAGATCGATAGACGTCATCATCATCACAAAGAAAGAATTAATGGACGATCCAACTAAATAAGTTATTATTATTATTATTATTATTCTTATTATTATTATAATCTATAAAATCTACCTTTATTCATAACCCCTAATATCAACAAATAGGTATCAATGCTATCATTCTACTAAATAAGTTATACCTTCTAATATTAGCTCAGTTGAAAGAGTTTAGTTGTTTAATTATTATTGTAATTTTAATTAAATTAACAGGGACTTTTGACATTGTCTTACATATGGGGAAAATAATTTCAATTAAATAGCTAAAATTAATTCTATGAGGTGGATCGGGTGGTCGTAGGGGTTTTTGCTAAGTAAGAGGTCTTGGGTTCAAACACTCCCACCTCAAGATCACCCCCAAGGATTTACATCTTGTAATTGCTTGATAGAAATGGAACGGGATGACTGCACGTGCTCAGGAAATTAGTCAAGTACGTAAATATCATGAAACCTATTGATATTTAAAATAAAAAAATTTAAAAAAAAATACTCTTCAGTTCCTAATTAATTGTTCCCTTTGAAAAAAAAAAAAAAAAAAAAAACATATTTTTTTAAGAAACATTACTAAATACTTTTACTTCAATATCATGTTTTAATATTTCCATTGTTTGATGTGTCTCTCAATTAATTTTATGATGTCCGTCAATATATGTGACCAACCTGACAATTAATATAGCTAGTAGAGCTAGGAATATGGCTTTTCATGTGGCTTTTGTCTTATAGGGTGAAGAGGTAGCCTGTGCATTTGTGGTTTCCAAATTGAATACATCATCCACTACCTAGGAATGTATCTGAAATTCTTTCCTTGTCAAAACTGCCCTCAAAAATCAAAGAAGAAAATAAATACAAATAAATAAAAATGGAGAGGCCACAATTTGGGGGAAATGTTTCGATCCCTTCTCCCTTTCCCTAAGTCAGAAGTTGCAAAAGCGCACGACTTTGAAAGGGGAGATGGGTTAGCTGAAACGTGCATGGTTGGTGGAGTTTGTCCCACAGAGAGTTCTCCAGAACCGCTTTCACTGAACAATATCTGAGTCCTCACTTCAACCTTCCAGTCAACCCACCTTCCGCGTTGTTGCCCATATGACCATTGCACCTCATCACGTGAGCAACTGACAACCACCCTCACCCTCGTCTCTCTCTCTCTCATAAACACAAAAAATCACTCACTCTATTGGTAGCTCTACCATACACTAATTTGTCAATTTCAGGCTTAGTTTTTTTCTCTAGGAAGATTGTTATAAAAGCCTACGTAAGACTAGCAGTGGAGCATGTTGTGTTTGATACAGCGATCAAAGTGAAAAAGAAAAAATAGAGGGGAGAGTGAGAGAAAGAAAAGAGTCACACACATAGCTATATACAATGGTGACTTCAGTGGCTCCAAGAGTTGAAAGCTTGTCCAGCAGTGGGATCCAATCAATCCCAAAAGAGTACGTGCGAACCCAAGAGGAGCTAACGAGCATTACCAACATCTTCGAAGAGGAGAAGAAGGCCGAAGGGCCGCAGGTTCCGACCATCGACTTGAAGGACATTGATTCGGAGGACAAATTGGTGAGGGAGAAATCTCGGGAGGAGTTGAAGGAAGCGGCGGTGGAATGGGGTGTGATGCACCTGGTGAACCATGGCATTGACGATGACCTCCTCGAACGGGTCAAGAAAGCCGGTGAGGCATTCTTTAATCTCCCCCTCGAGGAGAAGGAGAAGTATGCGAATGATCAAGAATCGGGGAAGATCGCTGGTTATGGCAGCAAGCTAGCAAATAATGCTAGTGGGCAGCTTGAGTGGGAGGACTATTTCTTTCACCTTATCTTCCCTGAGGACAAGCGCGATATGTCCATATGGCCCAAGTCACCCAGCGACTATATGTAAGTTCAATCCTTAATTGTTAATTAATCATTTCTATACAAAATGAAAGAATTGAACCCTATTTGATTCACTACATGTAATTGTATGGAATTTTTCCTCCCCCTCTTTTTTTTTTTTTTTTTTTTTTGGGTTAATGTTATTTTTTGGAATTTGATTAGCTTTTTTAAAAAAAAATATTTATTATTATGCCACAATCCAGCTCACAATTAAGATTGAGAGAAAATTGGGCATCGAAACTCCAAAAGCAACATTGAAAAAAATCAAAAGAAAACTAATTAATGCCTAAAACAATAATAAGGACCGGAGACAATCAAAGTAGCCAATTATTTTACAACTTAATTTTGTCTAAAGTTTTAGTGATAATAAAAAATGCACAAATTTTATTGGGCATAATCCAATAATTTGCAAAATTGATTGTATTTTGTAAAGAAAAAATCTCATTAAATTTTATCAGAATACTTAAAGTTGATTCCAATATAGAAATTTTATTATAATATATTCTTTTTTCTTTTTTTTTTCCACGCCCAAAATAATTCTTAACCATTAATTGTTGAATTTCTTCACCATTATTTGTTAGTGGCCTTAATTAATTCCTCTGAATAATCCTTGCAGCAAGGCGACCAGCGAGTATGCGAAGTTACTGCGAGGCCTAGCGACCAAGATATTGTCCATACTATCCCTGGGCTTAGGATTGGATGAAGGGAGGCTAGAAAAGGAAGTTGGTGGCATGGAAGAGCTCCTCCTTCAAATGAAGATCAACTACTACCCAAAATGCCCCCAGCCAGAGCTGGCACTGGGTGTTGAAGCTCACACCGATGTGAGTGCACTCACCTTCATTCTCCACAACATGGTCCCTGGCCTGCAGCTTTTCTACCAAGGCAAGTGGGTCACGGCCAAGTGCGTCCCAAATTCAATCATCATGCACGTTGGGGACACCATCGAGATTCTGAGCAACGGCAAGTACAAGAGTATTCTCCACAGGGGACTTGTCAACAAAGAGAAGGTGAGGATTTCGTGGGCAGTTTTCTGTGAGCCACCCAAGGAGAAGATCATCCTCAAGCCGCTGCCGGAGGTGGTGTCAGAGGCGGAGCCGGCGATCTTCCCACCTCGCACCTTTGCTCAGCATATCCAGCACAAGCTGTTCAGGAAAACCCAGGACGCTCTCGTCTCTAAATGAATCTTCTTCCAAGTTACTTTCTTGGTTACTACTGCCAGTAATAATAGTAAGCTGTTTGTGAACCTACTTTCTTTCATTTTTTTTTTCTTTTTTTCCCCCACGCACCTCCTCTTTGTAAGGAGCTGTTTCTGAACTTGTTATATGGTTTGGTAATTATGTTGAAGCTTTGATCACGGCAGATAAAGGTCATCATCTCTACCTGCCTCGTTTCAATAATTATATTCATCATTTAATAAATTTTGCTTTCCATACGCGGTGATGTGGGACCTACATTTTATAACTCCTTGGGTCATCTTTTCTATTTTGACCGTTACGTGTTTTCCTTTTAATTTTAGAGCGTCGCTATTCCACCCATATCATTGACCCACGGTTGTATTCTTTATCACTTGGAAACACAATTACTTTTAAAAGAGAAACGAGCTCTTATTATGAACCAAAAATTATGCGTCGAGGCCCTACCGGTACGGTTAGTTCTGGATTTTGCACGTGAAATTGGCTTCAGGTCGATACCAGTAGCAGGAGATAACATGGATGCGGTGAGGGGTATTAATGATTAAGAGGATAACTTCTTTACTCTTGGCCTTATCTCTAGCCTTATTTTTGAAGATGTAAGGAGGGTAGTAGGTACTTCAATTCGTTCTCTGTCCTATAATGTGTATAGAGAGGGTGATGGGGTAGTACATGCCCTGGCTAAATTTGCATGTTCAATGGACTCTTTTTCTGTATGGTTAGAGGAGGTATCAGATTTTATTTGAGACCAAGTCCAAATTGATATTTCCTTAATGTTCTTTTAATGAATTATATTAGGGGCAAGCGATCAATCTGAGGTGCCCTTATAAATATAAGAATGTTGGAAAGGCCAATTAGCAAAGTAAATACCATTGTGTCACAGACACAATTAATCTAGTGCCAAACATTTTTAAGTGGTGTTAAGTCACCATCAAATGGTAAAAGTATACCTTTTTATGCAACCAATTCAATTAATGGGCATCTGATTGAGACTCTCAAAAGACTTTGAATGGTCACGCGTGCAGTCATCCTAGGTTTATTGCATTTGTAGTTAAAATGATACGTCCAATTTTGTGTGATAATATGATTTGTGATTTATTCAACCCACATTTTGTCATACTTAGGTTATAAGCATGCGTTATCAAACCTGACACTTTATATATATATATATATATCTTAAATTCACTTAAGGTTATCCAAAATAGTCAAACTAATGAACTAAATGTGGCTCCGCGGCGTACTCTAGCCAAGAAATGTGCTAGTGATGGACAGCGAAGTAGACGAGACTATTTTTTTTGATAAAGTAGTAGACGAGACTGTGAGAGTGACTCGTTGCAATACGTGTCCTAAAGTACATTGTTGCCACCGTTTTTTGGGCAACTGTTGGCAATTAAGATGGCTTGGTAGGCGATCTTCCCAATCCTACTAACCTCATGTCTCACAAAAGAATTTGTAGTGGGATGTGTGGTCTGTTCGGTGACTCTTATTTCTCATTAATTAGCTTATGCTGTTGATTCTTCCCCGAACTCTAGACCAACAGAATCTTTTTCAGTTTCTTTTGATCTTCCAAGGTGGCATAACTCAACATGAGTCTCACTAAGCATTTGAAAAGAGTGGTGGTGAATAAGTGGAAAACACTTCTCTCCATTTATTGGATGATCCAATGAAATCTAGATTAATCAAATCATGTGAGGTTTACCATTTCATATGGGATCCACCAAATATTAATAGTCGTTTACTAGATGGTCCAATTAACGAAAGAGACTCCCTGATTCTCCAAATCCTTTGTCCACAAAAAGAGTGTGAATGCAGTGTGTGATGTGCCAGCGTACCAGATGTGGCATGGTGAGCCCAAATAATGATGAGGGTTGATTTAGACTTCAACTATGCCAAGCGAGTTAAAATGGAAATACCCCTTTCTTGTTTGGTTCTAAGTACCTTCACAAAGATGACTATAAAGGAAACTCGTTTCAAGATGAGAAACTACAGGAAAATAAACTAGTAAACCAGCTAAGCGCATGGGTAAGGCTTAAAAGAAAAACATAGAAGTCAGTCAAATTAGAAATAGAACTGAAAGGGCATTTTGATTGACACTCAAGGGAGAACAGTAGTGTGAAATACAAGGGAAATAAAGTAAACTAGAGATGTCGACCCAAAACAACAAATAAATAATAATAATAATAATAATAATAAAGGTAAACGAGAAATGACAAGAAAGCAAGCCGTGACAACCATTTCTGACTATACAGTCAGTCTCTCTAAAGCTGAAGAATTGAGAGAAGATTAGGTAAAATCCATATGTTTAATTTTGAATTAGACAGCCAAATAGATCCTTTATCCTTCCTCCATCCAATTCGTGGAATGGACCTCTAATTTCTCGTATCTTCCCAGACCAAATTGCTAGAACTATTTTAAGCATCCGCATATCCAGCAGTGGTCAAAGTGATCATCAGCCTTTGAACTTTTGTCCTCATCGGGGCATTATTCCACTAGAGCGGGATTTCAATTCCTTCTTCAAAATATGCACCAACAATGAAATAGCACCTTATCTCAAGAGGTTGGACTTTCATTGGCCCCTGATGGCACATTATCTCCAGCACGGTACTGGTTTTTTTGAAACCAGCACCAAATCCTCACTCCTTAATCCGACTTTGGATTCAGTGCACACCACGTGCTGAGCTAGATAATTTCAACTATCCACCTCGGATATATCCAACTTAGATTAAAAGATCAAAAAGATACTCATTAGGATATTTTGGTAATTTCAACTACACCTTTTAGATATTTTAATCTGAACCGTCAAAATTCGAAATGGACAACTTAGATTACCTCAGCATTGAATCCAAACTCCCTTTACCCACCCCATAAACCACATGAACCAATCAACTCAAGATGGGCGAGACACAAGAAACTTTATGCAAATGACTCAGGATTGACAAGAGTCAAACACGTATCTTTCACTGTCGTGTGATCTCTTGCCAACTAAGTAATCTTGGGATAAGTTTTTGCATTCATTATTTAACAACAATTTTCTTCCCAGCTTAATTTATTCTAAAACCAGCACCATCGAATTGAGCCTAAATCAATGCCATTTACGGTGACTCCACAAAGTTAAAGTACCAACACTTCTACAATGTCTTTAAAGAACATGCTGATGTTCAGAAGAATGCTAAACGAAGTCCTTCATCACAAGAGTGTATTAACTCTTCCTTTATTACAGGAGAATACATCGGTTGAGATGCCAACAGTCGATATCTTGTTGGCATCCCAGTGTGAATTCATTACCTAAAAAGAGTGGATACCTTTATTCTAGATCAACAGGGGACACCAAAGGTTTGTTTGAGAAGAAAGCATCCAAGTTAGCCATGACCACCTCATACAGCGTTGTAAAGGATTCTGGGGTCAAAACAGCTCTATGTGGAGATAACACAACATTATCCAATTCAAACAGCTCTTTTGGTACATTGGGCTCGTTCTCAAACACATCAAGACCTGCTCCTTTGATCTCACCTTGCACCAAAAACTGCACCATTTCCTTCTCATTGATAAGAGCCCCACGACCAATGTTAATGATGACTCCTTCCTTTCCTAATGCTGTCATGACATCCTTGTTTATCAAGTGGTGAGTTTCATTTGTCAATGCACAACAAATAATAAGAACATCACTATTAGCTGCAAGGCTACAGACATTTTCATGGAAAGGGAATAGTACAGATGGCTTTTTCTTCCTCGAGTTGTAGGCGATGCTGCAGCCAAAAGCTTCAAGCCTTTTTGCAATTTCATATCCGATACTCCCAAGCCCCACAATCCCAACTCGCTTTCCCCCTAACTGCAAGTAATTGCATGTCATTAAAATTGGAGTTAATGTTCTTCATCAAGCTCAAGAATAAATTTAATGACGCAATATATATGTTTTTTTTTATAAATAAAGTTAATGATGCGATAATTTAATAAGATGTGTATCACGAAGAATAGAAGCATGAAGACATGGTGCTCTACCAAGATGCTACTTAAATTTAGAAAATACATACGTGCTCACACAGATTTCTAAGTTCCTTGAAACTTGATTTTGATTTCTCATAAAATTTGTTTAATAAGTTAAGCAGTGAAGATTATATACACAACAAATGTGGAATGACAAAAACTATGGGAACTAGCTCAATGGAAGAGAAGAGGGGGAAACAGAGGAAATCCCCTCAAGTTACCAGGCACACTTAAATGTCAGAAGCTTTCATTGTAAATCTGATTTAATTCAAAAAAGAGTATGCAAATAAAACTAAATGAACGGTCTAAACTTATTAAAATAGCAAACATATAAGGTCGTAAGCACAATTTATCTTGATGTAGGATGCCAAAATGAACCAATGACATTACACTCAAGAATTCAATTTTTCCTCTTTGTTTTTTTTAAAAAAGAGTAGTTGTACAGTTCCCCAACTGAAGCAAACAGAATACTGGACAAATAGAAAATTCTTTTATAAGTTGGCAGTACATCTATTAATCTTTTTTTATTCTTTATTTTTTATAACGGGGGAACCATCTCACAGCAAAGCCCTTTGGACCCACCCATGGAACCTAAACCCCCGGGGAGACTAGCGTAGGAACCACCACCATGGGCCCCCACTTAAATCTTGGATAGTCCTAGCGGGGAATCAAACGCATGACCATGCGTCCCACACAATCACAAGTTCACCCTTACCAGCTGGGCTACCCAAGGATGGGTGTACATCTATTAATCTTTCCTTGAATCATAATCATCTAAGACAACATCTTCGTAAGTTCATCAACTATATGCCTCAGTGTTCCTATCAGAATTTTAAGTTTTCTGGCATAAGATGGGGTTGTGAAGCTCGACTGCAATTTATAACTGCATCAGTAGTTACTTTGACCGTTGTACTTTAATCTCATTGTGGTGTGCACACACATGCATGCACACATAGGAGGACCTCTTTCACTAATCGAAGTTTAATGCTCTCAAATAATGATCTCTAAACAATCTCAAATAGAACAATATTGGCCTATGGAGGAAAGACTATTTAACCAGGAATTTAGAGAGATGGGACCTCATTCAATAATCGAAGTTTAATGCTCTATATAAAGATATCTAAACTATCTCAAATGGAGCAATATTGGCCCCATGGAAGCAAGAATATTTAGCGAGGAATTTGCCTAAGAATAATAGATAGGCATGATATTAGGCCTCTACTACAGAACAAGCGGAAATTATACAGTTGCTCGTTAACACTCTAAATACATCGACATGACTATGGGCTAAGTGACCAGTGGTGGAGATAGGAATTTACTCTAATGGGGGCCCCTTTAAGTAGGTTATTAAAGTTTTATCTTAATTCTATAAATTAACTAAATAATCATAAAAATAATAATAATAATAATAAATTTAAACAATAACTTTCAGAAAGTGCAACGAAGTTTTAAATTTTTTTCTACACAGAAGTTTTTGTTGTTTCGGCGGTATTGTAATATTTTCTCCCAAGTACACAAAGAAAAGTTATCTTAAAAAAACTAAGACATTTTTCAAGTGCAAAATAAGTTAACACCAGAATGTACACGTGATTATAGCCTTCTAACGCCAAAATGTGCAAATGATTATACCCCTCTAAATATGTTTGCTATCACTCTTGAAATATGCAGTAATTGGGTTAAATAGATTTTGCCTGTGATTAATACACATGAAAACGATAAGATATAGATTTAAAATCAAAGGAAGAGGATAAAATACATACTTCCAGACTTCCCTAACAGCAGCCAAAGAGTGTTGGGCATCAATGAGGGTACAAAAAAGAATAAATGTGGGAGCCCCAGTATACAGATAGTCTAAACCCCACGTGAAATTTTTTAACTCTCAGTAGGATCCACCCCTAGTTAAGTCTGTTGTTTAAGTAGTTGACTCAAAAATGGCATCTCTGGATCTAAAATAAAATAAAATGTCTTCACTCAAAGATTATTTTTAAAAAATCAAGTAAACACCAAGCAGTGGCATCTAAATCTTTAACATATAGGTGAGGCCTCTATAAAATGCCATTCATGTGGCTCTTGGGTTCCATCACATTTTTAAGTTGTATTGAGTTCATTTCATTTTATTCCAATCACAACCTTGCACCTTTGAGCTATATGAACTGATATATCATCAGAATCTATCTCATTTAAACTTCAAGATTCATTTAAACAAACACCCAAAATGAACTCATCAGACTCAAGTTCAGCTCTAATTCGTATGCTCTGTTATTGGACAATAACCTCCACAAACCTTGGCAATACTGGAAATGGGTTTAAATCCATTAACAGGCAATTTGGTCTAAACTCTGAGATTTACTTCTGTAAATCTTGTTGACACAAGCCCAAGCATTTTTGCTTCTTTTGAATTGAGATTGTTGAGGGCTTCCACGTTTTCTAGCATTTTGAATCGTCCCCTTCCAAGTTTTCTGACCTTTTGCCTCATCCACAATCATGAACTGCCACAACCATCTCGCAAAAATGGTCTTATTCAATCTGTATATAATTATCTATCTGTCGGTCTCCACAAGTGGTTTGGTATGTGGTACTTGGCTTATTCCCAAGTGGTTTAGGTGAGTGGTAGGTCCAGGGGACAAAGCCCACAATGGGCAGCACTTGGGGTTATTGCCACACCACCAGCTGGGTCTCCACTAGTGCTTTAGGTGGGGTTGGGTCAGGCTATGGCTAAACCAGTTTGAGAGAGTGCCTGGTCCCCTGGGGTCTAGGCCCCTCCTATCATTGGTTCCAAGCGGGTAGGAAAGTCTCCACAATATACTTAGTAGGAGTGTGTTTCATATTTTACATTTTTCAAATGTTTTTCTTTCTGATAGGTAAATAAAATTTGAATTCTACAAGAACCCCCCCACTTTGACAAAGGAACATAAATGTAAGTGGACTATTGCTAGGTTGTAACCAAGAATCCCACAGATTCCGTGAAACAAGGATACAAGCATGTGCACATGTGCCCAATGGGTGCTTGAGGCAAAACAGGACGCCCTATAAGTTCAAGGGTCATTTCATAACACTCGACCAAATTTCCATCAGATTAACAAAAGGAAAATCTAAAGATGCCCTATAAGTTCACCACTCTTCTTAGCAATAGAAGTGGCAATGACGAAGTATAAATCAAGAGAAAAATTTATTACTTTAATTTTGAGTTGTGTTGGAGTCGTTCTAGCATTGGAACGACAGGAGGCAAAACAAGTGAATTTCCAATAAAAATAGGCATCCATCAAGGATTAGAATTGAGTCCTTATCTTTTTGCTTTATTTATGGATGAATTGACTGGACATATTTAAGAGGATGTCCCATGGTGTATGTTGTTTGTGGACAATATAGTATTAGTTAATGAAACTAGAGAGGGGTTAATTCTAGACAAGAAGTATGGAGAGGCACCCCAAAATCTATAAGGATATAGGTCAAGTAGAACTAAAAAAATATATAAATAAATATTAGGGAGAACATTATCCATAAAATTAAAGCAAAATAGGTGAAGTGGAGAAGCGCATCTGAAGTGCTATGTGAGAATAAAATATCCATTAAGCCCAAGTACATGAGACATACAAGAACAAAGCCCAAGGCACAAAAAAAGAAAGACCCCTTTATATCTTTAGGGAATCTATAAAATGTACAAAAGAAGGTTTACTAATCTTAGCATAGCTAGAGTGCCACAAAAAATGATCCTTAGTAAAACCAGATTTGAGATCAATGATCGACTTATCAATGCCTTTAAAAGTCCTATGGTTCCTCTCCCTTCAAAGGCACCAAAAAATAGCATGGGGTGCCATCCTCCAAACCGCTTTAGTGTCTTTATCACCCCCTCTAAACCACCAATTAGAAAGAAGATCATAAGTGGACGAAGGAAGAATCCAATGAACACCAAAAACATTGAAAGTGAACATCCAAAGACTCCTTGCCACCTTACAATGAATTAAAAGATGGTCCACCGTTTTCACTTCTTCTTTACACAAAATACATCTATTAGGCATAGTAAAACCTCTCCCAATAAGATGATCCAAGGTCAAACATTTATCACTACCCACCAACCAACAAAAAAAGGCCAATTAGGAAGGAATTGAAGCAATCGAAACAATCTTCACCGGAAGGAAAACATCTCTAAGAGGCCTTAAAATATTGTAGAAAGATTTTATAGAGAATAGCCCTTTAGAGACCTTAAACCACAACAAGGAATCATCCTCATCCACCAATATCTTGCTATCGTAAAGCACTTGGTAAAAAACTAAGACACTTTCCAACTCCCAATCATTGAAGCGTCTTACAAAAATAAGATTCCAAAAAATAGCACCATTATCATCATCTATATAATTTTTTACCAAAGCATTCTTATCTTGCGCAATATCAAACAAAGAGGGGAATTTATTCATAAGAGGCAAATTGGAACACCTTACATCCTTCCAAAAACTCACTCTACTACCATCACCCACTTTAAAACCAATCTCCTTCTTGAAATCATTAAGATCATGCATAATTGCCTTCCAAAGGCCAAAGCCAAGAGAACCTCTGACTTCTTTAGTCCACCACCCATCACTAGTAACACCATACTTCCACACCACCACATCCCGCCACAAACCTTGATTGCCTTTGCCAAACCTCCAAAGCCATTTTGCCATTTTTGCCACTAACCAATGTTTTTCCTTTTTCCCTTTTCCTTCCCCTCTCTCTCTCTCTCTCTCTATATATATATATATATATATATATATGAAGTGGGATCAAATTACATCACACATAAAACTATTTATTTTTACACCCCTCGATAACATTTTGTATGACCCAGATCTTATTAAGCCCACTGTTGGATTATCTTTTCAAAGCTTGCCCATCATTCTACCCAAATATTATGTTGATTGGAGATTAGGAGCTACTTCTCATTCCTAGAGCACACCAAATAATAGTTTTATATATGAAAAGAAATATGAGTTCATTCATCAATCATCTGTTGATAGCTGATCAGTTAGATATTTAGCATGCATAACATGGATGGAAGGCTTATCTAATCCGACGATAGGTTTAATGAAATGTCAGTTCTACAAGAAGTTATTGAGTGGCATAAGAATTCAGAATTTTACACCAGGTGCAAGTTGATCATGCCTCTATATATATACACTCCGTTTGTTGATTGGAGCCCTGACTAGTAGCTAAGGCTTCTTTTTCCTCTTATGTTAGCTGATTTTTATTTTTCTGATATGTGCTCATTCACTGCCCCTCATACTATTTTAAATTTTCGCTCCACCATGCTTGGTCCTTCTCCCATTGTAATCATTCTTTTTTGTTTTATATGTGTGTGTGTGTGTGTGTCCAGTTCACATCTGGGATCCCGCACAAATGTTATGTGTGGTATTCTATTTCACACCATTGGATCTGATGGATAGCCAGATGAAAAGGTCACTTAAGTTCAATCCAATTGTGTGAAATAGAATCCCGAACCTGAACATAACATTTGTGCAGGATCCCAAATGTGAATGGGACTATATATACGCATGTTGTTAGTATATAATCTGTCATGTTGTCTTTTTTTTAATGAAAAAAATTAAAAAGAAGACTGCAAAAAGTTGTGTTGTTGTCGTGAAGTAGGAAAGAAGACTGCAAAAGGTTGTAGTCAATTAATTTCTTTGATATTTTGAATTGTGATAAAACGCTAAAAACTAACCAAAGTTTGGCCTCATTGGATCAAATTCATAGCTCTGCCACTGCAGAAAAGATAATGAGTGTAACAGAAATGACGATGTTGAGAAATTGATATGGATAAATAGTAATACAAGGAGAGATAAAATGAAAAATGAATTCATTTATGAGAAGGTAAGCGCTAGTAGTACCAACCGAGGACAGGATGAAGGAAAATCTTCTAAGGTGGTTTTGTCATGTGGAACGAAGGCCTAGAAATACACTGTACACTGTACGGAAGGGTAGAAGACTTCAGAAAGGAATGCCCAAATTATCGTGGTTAGAGATTGTTCAAAAAGATACATGTGTGCTAAGGATTTAACAGATGATACAACCTTTACTAGAACTGAATGGCCAGAAAAGAGGATTCAGGTAACTGACCCATATAGTCGGCATAGAGGCTTTGTCCCAATTGAGTCAAGTTGAGCACCTTTAACAAAATTGTTTTGAATCAATTTAGTTCATTGCAAGACATTACAATCCAAAACCAAATCATCATAACCCACATTTCAAAACTAATGATGTTGCACCACCCTTTGAAAACTAACTCAACAACACTTGAATGGTTGTATTTTTTATATATTATTTTTTTTAATCTATTGATTCTACCACTACTCCTAATCCCTTTAATATCGACAAATGAGCATCAAGTCTTCACCATAAGCTTGAACCCAAGATTTACTTAACAAGCGGGGCAAATATGCCACTAGAATATCATGCCATCAACCAACAAGACCAAGACCAACAACACGAGTGTACTAATCTAAAAACATCAGACCATACCAAATGAAAACCAATTCGAAACAAATCTATTTTATGCATATTGATCAACACAAAGAAGAAGAAAAAAAAGGTCAAGGCTAATCATGAGGGACAAGATGAACCTTGGAACCAAGGGGGTACTCTCCCTTGACAGGCCACGACCCGGAGCGAACATACCGGTCAGCGGCCGACAACCGTCTGAGGACGTCGATCAACAGGCCAACGGCGTAATCCGCAACGTCCTCGGAGAAGGCAGAGCCGGCGTTGGTGACGGCGATTCCACGGCGGCGGCACTCCGCGAGGTCGATGTGGTCGACCCCGGCGCTGGAGCCGATAACGCACTGAAGCGACGGGAGGCAGCGGAGAGTGTCGGCCGTGACGGGAGAGGGGCCAACGGGGAGTAGGACCCGGACGGACTGGGCCTGTGGGGACGAGAAGAAGGCAGTTGGGTCGGACGATGCGTACGGGTCAATAAGTCGGAATCGGGTCACTAGTTGGGCCTTGAAAGGAAGGTCGAATGATGGGAGGCGGTGGATAAGAATTTGCGGAAGCTGGGGTTCTTCATTTTCCACGATTTGTGCAGCCATTGATGAGCTTCGGCTTTGAGAGAAGCAAATGTAAAATATGTCGGACGGACAAGTATAGGACTTTTTGTCCGTTTAAATAGAAGGGTAAATTACACTTACACCCCTCTAGTATCTGATAATTATAGATGCACCTTCTCTTATTTATGAAATTACATTGGCAACCCTGTTAGGATAATTAGTTTAATGGTGTTAACTATACACATAAAATGACATTAATACCCTTGATGTATATTGGATTTTTTTACAAATCTTTCTCCCTCTTTCCCTCTCCTCTTCATCAATGCAATTGGATAAAATCAAATTTACACCATGACTTCATTTTTAATTGGATTTTTATTTTTTATTTTTTAATTAAAAATATATTAAAATATTATTGGGAATACCCGAGTTCAATTGTTCAAGTTGAGATCATACTCTTAGGAAGTTATAAACAAAGATGAGCTAATGTGGACAATTTGGCATAATCAAAATAAGCAAAGATTTGAAGGATCTATTAAAGAGTTACGGGATGTGATGTTGGTTGCTTTATTATTCCTTTTAACCATTAATAATATCATCTATTTATAAAAAAATAAATGAATAAATAAATAATATATTAACATTTTTTTTTTTTTTGGTTAGCTCAATATATTAACAAATTAGAGAAAAACATGAAGGTGTTTGGTTTGTTTAGGAAAACAACAAATGTGAGATTATATAAAATTACACTATTTAAATGTTCAAACAATAAGTATCAAAGGGTAATTTAGGTATTTTTGGAAAAAAAATATGAACATGACATCAGTCAATTTGGATGGAATTATTAACAACGGTTAGCTTGAGGGGGTGTTACTATAGTTTATTTTGTAAAATAAGGAGTGTCAGTGTAATTTCAGAAACAAGAAAAGGTATATCTGTAATTTTTAACATTAGAAGGGGTGTAAGTATAATTTACCCATAAAAGGGTAAATATGTAATTTACTGATATTTTATATATATATTAACTTTTTAACACCTTTCTGGCTTTTTGCAAGGTGAAATTAGGGATGGTGACACGTTTTTTTTCCTTTTTTTTTTCTTTTTTTTTTTTGTTTTTTTGTTTTTGTTTTTGGGTCTTATGGTGCTACCTAGGGGTGTTAATGGTTCGGTTTGGTTCAGTTTTAGGAGAGATTTCAAACCAAACCATTATACTTTGGTTTTGTTCCTCCCAAACCATACTATAAAAAAACCAAATCAAACCAAACCATTATATTTCGGTTTGGTTCGGTTCGGTTTCAGTTTTAACCTATCAAGTAACAACAAATAATTGAAAATGAAAAAAATGACATGCCAAACTCCAAATAAAAACATTTTTAATAAAAACATTACATTAGCAACTAAAAAAAGCAAACATTGTATCATAATAGAAACATATTGACATATATCAATATGTCAATATCACACACAACATTAATAACTAGTTTAATACATGCCAATCTAAAAAAGGGAAAACAATAAAAAACTTAAAATCAACAAAAACAAGCCTATTGCCTATTTTACCCTTATTAGAATTGGGAATTTACAAACTTTAAGTTTATATATATATATAATATTATTTGGTTTTTTCGGTTTGGTTTGGTTTTTTAAAACTGAAAACCAAAACCAAACCAATTGAGTTCGGTTTTCTAAAATTAAAACCATAACCAAACCTAATGACAAAAAAACCAAACCAAATCGCTCGGTTCGATTTGGTTCGATTTGGTTCTCGGTTTTAACCAAAACCATTAACACCCTTAGTGCTACCTAACTCTTTAAAGTTTTGGTAGCACTTGGGGTTCGAGTGACTTGGTCAGTGAAAACCATTCTTACCTTTCACCTTTTGTTTAGTACTTTAGGAGTTTGGATTCACTGTTGTACTCAAAAAAATACATCACCTTGTTGTGCCTTTCTCAAATCGCAATTCACGGACAAAGAGGCATCTGGTGGCGAAAAACTAAGGGTCTAAGAACAAAACCTAAAGCATCGAACGACTGCTCTATGTATGCCAACGTTCCCACTCAGCTCTGAAACGTCACTATCAATTGCTCGTTCCTCCAAATCTGCAAGTTCAACGTCCGAAGCATGGAGATGTCTGCCAATCACAATCGCTGTCGCCACTAACACAAACCTTGCTGACGAGTTCACTTTGGAGACAAAGATGTCGCTGTCTCCATTATCGCTTTCGTCATTCTCACTGGGGAGGATCAACCACACTCGTCCGTGCCGCTGAAAAAACATGGTCATTAGGTTTTTGTTCTTTGAGATCTAGGGAAAGGGTGAATGCCGGGATGGTGGCGTGGAGAGTTGAGTTATGTGAAAAAATTGGGTGTTTTCCAAGAGTCTACACCAGCAACGGATTGAGAGAAAAGAGTTGCCCGGGGCGAAGTATGTTGCTGTGTTTTTTTTTTTTTTTTTTTTTTTTGTTGTTAAGACCCAATGTTTTCCCAAAACTTTCAATCAAGGACTAATCGCTGTTTGCAGGGAAAAGGAACCGTTGGTTAGGGGTTTTTTTTACCAAGATACTGGAACTTGAACTCGAAATCTTTCATCTCCACTCAAGCCAATCACTTTGGAACTTGACTTCTTTACCACTAGGCTAACCCTTCCTGGTTAAGTATGTTGCTGTTTTTGTTTTGGGGATTTTGGAAGTTTAACGCCCGACTTTGCTGTTAACTTGCCCAAAACGAAGGGACTTAGAGGCGTTTTGTACCAACACCGTCCATGTTTTCTATTTATGACGTATCACGATCTAAGAAAGGCACCAGCACAGTGTTGTGTTTTTAAAGTACAGCCGCAAATCCGAACTTGTACTTTAGTATACCATTCGTTTCTGTGTTTTGTATTTGTGTATCATCCACATTAACCAGAGTGAATCTTCTATATAACAATGACACGGTTATGTGGTATTATGAACTAATAAGAGTCAAGTAAAATAAAATTATGGGACTAAAAAGTATTTTGACAATTATATTTTGTTTCATTTTCATTGATTTGTGATATCACATCAACTGTATCACAGTTACATATAAGTTTTTCTTCGTTAAACAATATTGTGGATTGTTTAGATATCAGGAACTATCACACTCATAGAGTACTTCAAGTTATAGGTTCTTCTTCTTCTTCTTTTTTTAATAAAAAAAATAATAAAAACAAATATAATTTTAAGGATAGGACAATACTTGAAGAACTTCTCCCTTGCACTCCCTCATATTCTACCATTTGTCCAAATTATCAAAGAGAATCGGCTACTATCCAATTAATGAGATATTTGACATGTAGTTGCATGAGATGTATTTCACCCAATAAGCTTGGTAAATGTCGATTCTATAAAACGTAAATGAGTAGTACAAGAATTAAAAAATAAATAAATTATACCATATCCTACTTCATTTATCAATATGAATTAAGAAAAAGGATAATTTATTTAATAAGCATATGTTAGGTTACTTATATACTTATTAACGATACTAGTAATCGAGCACATGCGATACGTGTGCAACACATCTTTTCAAGTTTTCACTCCATTAGTAAAACTGCTATGTCAATTTCCAAGTTTTTTAAACCACATGTGTGTGTGGAGAGAGAATTAAGGTGAAATAGGTTGTAAGTTTTTTAAAATTGGTGAAATTACTAAATTGTCTCTTAGTTTTATTAACTTATAATGGTATTTTAGTATTTCCAGATATAGTCCAACCACAAAAGAAATTGACTTTATATGGTAATATAGATGTTGATATTTTGTTCCTCCCAAATAAATAAATAAATAAATAAATAAAATCCTTTGATCTAATGATGTAAGTTAAGTGGCAACAAGATGAAAGATCTATACTTCCTATCATCGCCTATTGTAGCATGTGGTATTTTTCTCTTTAAGCTTAGGAAGTTACGAGGGGACGAGGGGCCTAATTTAGCGTTGACCAATCAATGTGTCGGGCTTTTCAAATCTCTTAAGCCTAGGCCTAGCCCACGGATCGGGCTACACCTCTGGCATAATGAGTGGTCCTGGGCTGGATTTCAGACTTTAAGTTGGGCTTAAAATTGGGTCAAATCAAGCCCAAATTCGGGCGGGAACAGTTATTGCAATCCCCTGTTCTTATCACCCTACCCCTCATCTTTTAGGTTTTTAACATTTTATGCAAAATATAAAAAATTTTATGAAAACTGGCAGTGATGTTCACTAGAAAACATCATTTTGAATAAGAAAGTTTTTCCTAAATCTATCGTTTAAATATGCTTTTTAGCCATTTATAGCCTTTATTTCATTTTTTGCCAAAAAGTCTACCTAAATGATAGATTTTGGAAAAACTTTTTTCTGCAAAGTTGTTCAAAATGATGTTTTCTAATGGATCAAGTGACCAGTTTTTGTAAAAACCTATTATATTTTTCATGAAATTTTAAAAACCAAAAGGAAATGGGTGGGGTGATAAAAATGGGGGGTTGCAATAGCCGTTCCCAATTCAGGCTTCAGAATGGGAATGAGCTTTAATTAGGCTCAACTGGGTTCAAGAGAGCGGCTATTGCAACCCCATGAAGGTTTAAGTTGCCCCCACCTGATATCCCTACCCTCCAAATTTATATACCCACCCCTCTAAAAGACTAAAATACCCCTCCACTAAATAAACCTAACCCTCCTCACCCACCCCACTCCCCCCTCCTACATGAGACCTATCTGGAAGAACCCACCCACGCCCCTATAGCAGACCGGTGAGGAAGGTGACAGCAAAGGCAACGGCGACAGCGACGACAAGGGTGGTTCTTCCTCTTCTCTCATTTTCTCCATTTTTTTTTTTATTTTTTTCTCTACTGGTTAGATCTGTGTGTTTTCCGGCAAAGGCCTTCATTTTTTCCGGCAACGGGAGGGAAGAGTAAAAGAGGGCTGCCGACCGGAAGGAAAAAAAAAAAAAAAAAAAACAATAGAGAAAGAAGAAGAAGAGGGAAGAGGAGGAAGGAAGGAGAGGGGTTCGCCATTGCCCGTGGGGTGGGGTGCCAAAGAGAGAAGAGGAAAAAACCCTTTTTGGTAATTTTACATAATATTTTTTTTAATTAAAAAATATGGGGGGCAACTTATAGGTTTGGGGGGTTGCAATAGCCGTTCCCTTGGGTTCAATTAGAGACAAATTCAGACTCAATTTGAGTATCAATTTACACTAAATTAAATGCAATTTGTATAATTAGTAATCAATCAATTAAATAAACATAACTTATAATTTGGGTTATAAAATTTAACAACTTTATCAAATAAATAAATTCATATTATATAACTTCAAATTTGAGGTCATCAAAGAAATGACAGTCATTTTAATAATTATAATTATTACAATGGTAATCTTTAATCATACACACATTTTTCCACAAACTTAGAAAGGAAAAGGAAAAAAGGTAATGGAAAAAAATAAAACAGGTTGATGTTCAAAAGGTTAATCATACACACATTTATTTATTTATTTTCTAAGTAAACTAACTATACAGATCAACATCATATCACTTGCTACGTATCTATATTTTATGCCTTGCCCATCAAAAAACTAAAAAAGCCTATCAAGGCATAAAATAGAGATAGGTAGCAACTAGCAAGTATAGCTGGTTTACTGAGAAAAAAAAAAAAAAAAAAAGTTACAATAATATTGAGATACGTGATTCACATTTTCGCAAAAGACAGGTGGGCCTACCCAATCAAAACCTAACAACTAGCAAGATGCGGAAATGCGTGCATGGCCTTTGTTAAAAATTGGAAGTAAACTCGTACTCCACGTATGGTGGTTTATATGGTTATGTTCCGATCACCACGTGTTAATGTAAGTTATTTCAATACCATACATTGGGTATTGTACCTTTTGCATTTATTTAATGTACCTCATATCTTTCTAATGCACAATGTACAACTTTCAATACAAATGTTGATATAAGTTATATCAACATGTGTTTACCTGATCATCATTCGTGATTTATATAAGAGTAAGTTGCACTTTAGTGTCCAAAGTTTAGGTCAAGTTTCATTTTAGGATCCAAAGTTTAAATTGTGTTAATTCAGTATCCGAATTATTAGTTGAGTTACAATTTGGAGCCTATTGTTAGAACTTTTTATATTATCCTTCACCTTTTTTATGGGTTTAAAAACCCTATTTTACAGTTATCAACATTTAATAAATCTTTATATAGAGGTACAATAAGGTTTTCAAACCCATAAACGGGGCAAAGTAGGGATAATACAAAAAATTCTAATAGCAAGCCCTAAATAGCAACTCAACTAATAATTCGAATACTTAATTGAATTGACGCAATTTAAACTTTGGACGCCAAAGTGAAACTTAACATAAACTTTGAACCCTAAAATATAATTTACCCTTTATATAATATAGGGTTTAGATCAAGGATACATATTTTGCACTTAATTTTCATTTTATATATAATTTTTATATAATTGGATCTCGTTAAATTTGGAGGTCTATCTTACAAGATCTAATGAATTAAGAATCATGTAAAAACTGAGTGGAAAAGTTGTGTCCATGAACCATTAGAAGCTAGCCTAGTGGTGAAGGAAGGTATGATATCATAAAGGGTAGGATTATGCTAAATTAGGGGTTCAAAAAAACCTTATTTGTAAACACTGTACGTGACGTACAGACAACACATCACATGGTGTCGTTGTCCCATTTTGCTAGCTTAACAATTTCAATGTCAAGTACATGTTGCCCCGCAAACCATTTTTTTTTTCTTGGGACCATCATTCGATGCTAAGTCCATTCAATATTAATTAATCAGGTGCTTATATGTCTACATCTCTCCATATATATAATGCTCTAACCATATAAATAGATTATCATGCAAAATTATAGAAAATTAGGTGAGTTTATACAAAAATTGCGTGTGCTTATAACCCAAATCTCATTCGTATAGCCTCATAGGGTTGGTTTGTAGGGTATTAGAGTTAGCTGGTCATTAAAACTAAATAATATCAACAACCGTATCATATACACACATATATATCTATACTCTATACTATATTACAATCCTGATTAGGTTAGAACGTATTGATATAAGTTATACTAGCACCATATATTGAGGATTGTACCTTCAGTTCATTGACCCAATGTACCCGTAACCCACTAATGCACAAGGTACAACCCCCCAATACAAGTGTTGATATAAGTTATATCGACACGTATTTACTTGATCATCGTCTTACTATACTATATATATAAAACGGAAGCTGAGAGGACACAATTCTCAGCTCCTTTTTTGCTACATCATGATGACTTTTGACGAAAAATTACTATTTGGTGTTCACTTCTTAGCGTAATACCAAAACAAGGCAATTGGTAGTCATATTCTATCAAATTGACAATTAATTTGTAGTACATTGATAGCTAATGCCCTTTTTTTCATATTAAGTTGGGAAGTGGTCACAAAAAGGTACTTTCTCTTTTATTGCCTTTTAACAATTGGCGAAATTACCTTTCAGCGACCACTTCGCAATGAAATAGCAAATAAAGGGTATTGGCTGTCAACTTGTTACAAATTAATTGTATACATGTTTCAAAATGACTACCGATTTCTTATGTTTGATATTTCATTGGGAAGTAATTACTAAAATGTAATTTCCCCCAATTGGGATTCCCATTTTTGTTCCTTTCACAATTGCCATATTTATCCCTCAACAAAAAATATTGTAAAAATGCTTTTCAATCTATCAATGGAAACGAGTAAACTTATATTTATGAATTACTTTCAATGTTTTCTCACTTTTCGATATAGGCCTAAAAAGATCGAAAGTAACCTGGATACATTATATTTGTATTTATTTTCTTCTATTTTTGGTAATTACAAAAAAAAAAAAAAAAATGAAACTATGATCATTCATCTTGAAACTAATACATTTTAATATGCAACAAAACCAAACCAATGAAAAATAAAAATATGAAATTATGATCATTAATATTTCTTCTTCCTCTTCCTCTAGGCAAGCCACCAATAACCAACAAGAGGGAAAACAAAATTGCTATTTTCTGTAATTTGTTATATAACTAAACAAATGAAAAATAAATAGCCTCTAGTAACCAAAAAAAAAAAAGGAAAAAAAGAAGAGAAAAATGAATAAAGGAAGATCTTGATACTTTTCTTAAACAATTGTGACTATGATTGTTTATTTTCTCTCTACTCCTTACATGTATTGAACTACTAATAAAAGGGAAAAAAAATTCAAACATAATTAAAAACCTAGATAGATTGTTCTTTGAAAATTGTAACAATCTAAAATAAAAAGACATAATATGACTCTTCATCTACTCCTTTACTCTTTTTCAATTCTCCAGAAAAAATTTAATGTTATACACAATTATATATATATATATATATATAGGATGATGATCAGGTAAGCACGTGCTGATATATCTTATATCAAAACCTGCATTGAGAGTTGTACCTTGTGCATTAGTGAGATGTGAGATGCATTGAATCAATGCAAGGGGTACAACCCCCAATGCATAGTGCTGATGTAACTTATATCAGCACGTGCTGATGGGATCACCTCTATATATATATATATATATATGAGAAATGATAAGAAGGACGAGACATTGTAAACCAAGGGTGGGCCGACTCGTGCAAATTGACAAAGGTACCCTTAACATAATATACGGAGAATCCACCTCCTCCACTTGAAAAAACCTCTCCCTCTCTCTACTTTATCTCCCCACAGATCTTCTCTCTTTAACAAGATCAGATACAAACAAAGGGGGAATTACTGATTGATTCCCTTTTCTAGAAATCTCTTCTCTCTTCTTTTTCTTTGGGTGCAAATCTCTTCTCATCTACCCACCGTCAAATACCCACATTAATTCCCAACGCCTTCGACGCTCCGACGACTGCAACTCTCTCTCTACCCTCCTCGTTGTTTTCTCGTCACACAACAGCGGCCCCTGATGAAGAGGAGTCATCACACAACTCCCAAGTGAAGATCTATGATGGTGTTCAACCAAGATCTGTGATTTGGGGGTGCAATCGGTTTGTGGTCGTGGGCTTTGATGGTAATGGGTGAAGGTTCTGAATTTTTTATGGTGTGATTCTCATGGTTGACGAAGATTGCAATGGGTTTGATTCGAACTTCTTGTGTGAAGTTAGGGCTTGTTTGGTCTACAATGGAGGCTTAACAAGATGGTCTCTGAAGGTTCCTATTTTATTTTATATTTTATTTTATTTTATTATTATTATTTTTTTTTGCTTGTATCTATATGGATTTTTTAAGATAATTATCTCCAAACTCTAGATAATTATCTTGAGTTTGGGGTTTTATGATGTCTATTTTTCCTACTTGTATCTACGTGGATTTTTTAAGATAATTATCTCCAAACTCTAGATAATTAACTTGAGTTTGGGGTTTTTTTTTTTTTTTTTTTGAAAAATCCAAGATAACTATGAATTCAAGATAAAAATATAGTGACAGAGTAGTTTTTTTTTTTTTTTTTTTTTTTGTTTGATGATTTTATCTTGATCTTTTTCTCTGATTTTTATCAAAAATTATTTTCCATTTGGATCAAGTTTGTTTGATTTTTCAAACTCAAAGATCAGTGCTTCCTTTTTATATTGAGCGGGATTCTCGTTGCATGATTTTGATCTTGTTTGTTAGTTGGTAATTTGTTACAAATAGGAAAGTGGTTTTTTCGTCTTTTTAGAATGGGTGCCAGGGATTCACTCAGTGCCCTTTTTTTGCATTAACGAATCAGAAACTGACACATCAGTCGTCACACTAATTCGACTCCTATGCGTCGGCACATGTATCACTATATATATATATATATAAAGCCGAGGCTTGGTGCAACATGATGATACCACGTGGCACCATATGAAAAAACAAGGTTTTATTAATTTAATTCTCTATTATTTTTCCTTTATTCCTAATTTTCTATTTTTTTTATGTTGGAAAACACTAGAAACAATTAACCTTCATTTATTAACACCTTATTCTCCCAATGTTGGAAAACATTAGAAAGAATCAACCAACTAACCAACAAACCTTCATTTATAGTTGAGTTGTCTTTTCTAATAATTTAATATACATATGAAAAAAATAAGGCATTTAAAAAAAAATAATTTTATATTATTCTTCTTTTCTCACAAGTCTATATGTATTATTATCTAATTTTCTATCATTTTCATGTTAAAAATGTTGGCCTAAATGGTTTTATCTCCGAGGTTTTGATGATAACAATGCATAATAAGATGTTTAAGGACTAATGAGTATTTAAGTGATGAATCTAGACAAGTATCAAAGCCACAAATGTCTCAAGAATCAAGGACCAACTTGCAAAAGCAAACAAAGCACAAGCTCTTAAGAAAACAAGAGCAAATGGTTCCATCTTTTGTTCTAGATCTAGCACAAGTCTATTTTAGGAACCAATGTAAGATTAATTTCAATCATTGCTCACAAAAAGGTTATAAAAGGGGCTTAGAATTATGCTAAATTATCTATCTTAAAGGCCTAAAACAAATTGCCTAGAAAATGGACTTATTAAAAATTTATTGTCTGAAAACAGAGAGTTTCAGAAGGCTGAAACATAGTTTTAGCCGGCTGAAATCACTGTTTCAGCAGGCTGAAATTGTTCAGCAGGCTGAAACTTTATCATAAGATGTATCAGCTGTCTGATATTTTCAGACGGCTCCTTGAGCCGGCTGAAAGACCACTTTAAGCCGGCTGAAAGTCAGTTCAGACGGCTGATGGGCAAGTCTTTCTTAAACCCCATATGTCACCTTCTCTGGAATATTTAGCAGCCTTATTCGGACGGCTGAAAGGGATATTTCAGACGGCTGAAAGATGTTTTCAGCTGGCTGAAACCCTCGGGGAGAAGTATAACGGCTAGTTTTTTAACGGACATTTGAAGCATTTATTGCCCACCAAACTTCTTTTCCCGGCATTTAATGTTCTAGAACGGCTATTTTGGACCCCTTGAGTATAAATACAAGGCTTGAACTCATTTATGAGCATTCATTGAGCTATAAACAAGAAAATCAAATACAAGCCCTAATTCCTCTTGTGAACATTCATTGAATTCAATCATAGCTGAAGTGTGCTTTCAATTCTTGTGTATTTACTCTTTGAGAGAGCTTTCTTTGAGCACAAAATCATCTCCAAATACTTTGTATCAAAAGGGTTGTGTATACCCTCACTTGTAAGTACTTGAGAAGAGTGCATTTGGCTAAGTGTTGGTGAAGAACACTCAAGTTGTAAAGGTTTGCTGCTCCACCTTGAAGGAGAGTGATAGTGGATTGGTGAATCCTCAAGCGTGCTCTTGAGGCGAGGACGTAGGCGGGAGGCCGAACCTCGTTAATATCGTTTGCATTCTCTTCCCCTTAATCTCTTAATTATTGCATTGTCTTATATTTAATCTTGCTTGCAATAATTTGATTTTAAGCTTGCTATTAATTTTTTATTTGGCCAATAATCCTATTCACCCCCCCTCTAGGGTTATTCCCTTAGGATAACAAAAAATACTAGAAACAAATAATCTTTATTTAATAACAATTCTTAATTTTTATCATATAAGCACTAAAAACAACTATTATATTTTTTATTTTTCATGAGCCTTACATTCTCCATTGTTTTTTTCTTTTCAACTATTATTTCACTATTTTCCCATGCAAATGCACAGGTTAACAACTAGTGTGTATATCTATTCTAATACTATAACTAAGAGTTTTGTTGACCTCATCCTTTTGCTGATGTGTTTCTCTAATAAACCTTCCCTCCAAAAACCATTCATCTCCTCATCTTTCTCCCCACAAATGATGTAAGCTATTACTAATTCCTCTAATAATTTTTTTTTCTTCCCTTCCGACCGTACAACCTTCTCACTTCCTCTACTTTTTCCCTATCCCTTCCTCTCTGTGTGTTTGTTTGTTTGTTTAATTTGTTTTGCTTTTTTCTTTCTTTTCTCTCCCACCCTCCCCCTCCACACACAACGTCAACACCTCCTCCTTTTTTTTTTTCTTTTTTTTTTTCCTTCCCATACGCCTTCCTTCTCCCTCTACCTTTCCCTTATCCTTTCTTTTATTTTTTTCCTTCCCCTTCCCTGTACACCTTCCCTCTCCCTCTTCCTTCCCTTTCTCAGTTCTCCTCTTTCTCTCTCTTTATTCTCCCCTCTCCCTATTTCTTCCTTATGAACTAATTTTTTAAATGAAATGAAATCCATAGGACATGAGTAATATTAAAAAATAAATTATTTAGTATAGGTTTTCTATTGCTTTTTGAAGAAAGATAGTAACTAGATAAGCAATTATTTAGTATGGGTTTTTTATTCCTAATTTTTTAAATAACCAGTTAGTGACTAAATAAGCAATGAATAATCAGGGGATCCTATAAAGTCATTTTTGTATTAGTTATCAAAATAAGTTCATAACACTTTTGCCTGGACATGTAAGAGGAGAATCTTGAGTGCTTGGTTTGTTATAGATAAGCAATTGTTTTATTTAGTGGGTTTTCAAGCGTATTTGACAACATATTCAATCAATAATTAAATATTTTTTCCAATAATATTCCGATTCGATTTATACTCTTCTAGATTTTGTTTTCAATTAATCAAGTTGTCCCTTTTTTTTTTTTTTTTTTTTTTTTGGAAGAGCTATAAAGAAGTTGGATATAGGTAACAACCCCTAACTGTCCAAGGCAACTAATGGGAAGATGGACAGATACTGCTTTATAAGTAGGGATGCAAAGAGTTAAACCATACATAAAAACATGTTGGCCTAAGCTCTGGATCACTAAGCTATTTGTTGTCTTCATATTCATTTGTGATTCCCGCACATCGCGCGGGTTCGTACTAGTATATATATATATATATATAAAATCCTTTACTTATAAGGTTAATCAAATCTAACTTTACATTAAGTCACCCTCCAAAACTCTATTTGTGACTAGTATTTTACAAAATCATCCGTTGGATTAAATCTGTTTTATATGAAGGTTACATAACAAAAATTAAATTGATCCAAATTAAAAGCTATTTCATCCATAAAAGTAAATTTTTAAATTTTGGAAGATGAGAAGTCTCAATTAGCAAATAGAATAAAGTCTGCTTGTCTTCCCATCGGGATAAAAGATAGATTAGTGTGGAAACTAGAGCCAAATTGAAAATGCTCCATTAAGTATTTTCAAGGGCATTTTGAGAATAGGGGTGCAGATTCAACGAGCGCTTGGCTGGGCATCGTGTGGAAAGGTCCGGTGCCAATTAAAGTTGAAGTTTGTTGTTGGTTGGTGCTCCATTTAATATAAAATTGCAACTCGCATGTTCCTGGCAAATTAACTATAGCGGCATTTGGTTAAAAAGATTTAAGTACTATTTTGCTTTTAAAAATCAAAAAGCAAAAAAGCCCTGTTTGGTTAACAAAATCATAAAAAGCAAAATTTTGCTTCTAATTAAAAGTAAACAAAAAATGCTTTTAAAAGTAAAATATAAAACTTTCAAGAGCCCGATAAAAAAACTCAATGCTCCCAAATGGTACTTACAGCATAAGCAAAGCTCCATCACCATCTTTAACTCTAGAAAAGTCTCTTATGCTATGTTTGGATAAGGAATTTTTAGGTGAATTTGTATTTGAGATGAAATTTGTAAAATTTTTATAAAGAGTTTCCCTATAAAAATTTTACAAATTCCATTTCAAAGACAAATTTCCCCTAAAAATTCCATATCCAAACATAGTGCTATTTCATTTTCCTCATTCACTTGCCGCCAAAACCTAATGTCGCTAAAGCTCTAAAAAATGGAATTTCCCACGATTGCTTCAATGCCATTTGTAGCTTGAGGCTCCAAGAGTTCCCCCATTTACCTACTGCTACTAGGCTACGATTGAAGCTCAAGCTAGCTTGGAAATTAATTCGGTGAGAGGCTCATGACTGGGGCTACAAATGTAAAAATGGATCGAAGCAAAATTGGACAAGATCCTATTTTAGGAGTGAGTGGATCTTGTGACTGTCATTGTTGTTGTTCTCGGCAGTGGTGATGGTGGTGGTGGTTTCAGAGGGAGTATTATAATATACATGGATGTTAACCATAAGGTTTAATGATCGAAAGGACATATGTACATAAATATAATAATAAAGTAAAAAGGCTAAGAAGTGAAAGGAGTGGGTTTTTGAATAGGGCCAATTACAGATTGATCCGATGATGGGTAAATAATTACGCATCAATAAAAAAAGACTACTAACTTACTAATAAATGATTACTAACTTAACTAAGAATGACTACAGCCTGTAATTATTTGCCCGTAGCTGAACTACTTTGTAACTCCCTCCCTAAGTT
The DNA here is from genome assembly GCA_039720395.1 of Liquidambar formosana. Lineage (NCBI taxonomy): Eukaryota > Viridiplantae > Streptophyta > Magnoliopsida > Saxifragales > Altingiaceae > Liquidambar > Liquidambar formosana. The sequence goes on along the minus strand of CM077829.1, from coordinate 17,770,785 downwards.
TTGGTAGTCGGGATTGATCGAGTCCACCTCGGCCAAGTCGATGAGCCCGACATAACGGACTAGGTCATGAGTCAGATTAAGTTCACTTGTTTATGATTTGATCTTTGACAACTTTGGTGACATGTTAGTGTAAATTAATATTGATTTGTATTAAGCTTAGTAATTATTAGAATATTACTATTATGCCTTTTGAGCATTAAAGTTAGACGTTAACCTTTTAGAAACCCACTTGAAGTTTAATTAAAGGTATTTTTTAATGTGGGCATATTTAATGATAGCAATATTAATTATAATTCCTGGCTAGGTTCAAATTAACCATTGGATAAGTGGGAGCATTTTACTTAAATTTTCAAGGAAACCATTTTAGGTAAGTGGGAGTATAACATGTCATTTTCTTTTTTGAAAAATGTTTTATCTATTGAACATCTGATTATGCAATTGATTACTGTACCAAGCTCAAATTAAATATGTTATTTATTCCATGAGCCAAGCAAAACGTGGTTAATTGTCCCTTTGTTTTGAACAATTCTCTGATTTGAATTGTTGTTTGTCTGAAAATATGTTTGGCCAATGTTTTTAATATCGAAGAATTTATATTTAATTTATGATTATATTGGAAGATCTCGGGTAGCTATCTGATGTCTGATAGGAGCACCATATGGACCTTCAATTCGGGTCAATCTGTTTGAGTCATTTGTATAGTTAGTCGAAGTTATCAAAATAATATATATATATATTGTTGCTCTGATTTGAAATTCTGAAACTTTTGAATATTAGCATCTGATCTGTTCTGGTATAATAAAAAAATGTATTTTAAGACTATTAAATTGTTATAAAAAGAAAAGCATCCGATTTGTTTCTAATTAATATGACATAAATATGAAATCTCTAAACTTTGGTTTTGACGTGTCCTTGACAATTTATCTATTGATGAATATTTAACTACGATTTTTACTAAAAATCATATGATTTATATGAACTGTTTTTTATTATTTAAATATTCGTACGATTAACTTCGCTTATTCCTATTTGTTACGCTCACCCTTCAAACATACATCTTTCATATTAGTAGTCAATTAGAGATGTTGTATTCTAGGCTAGTGTGGGAGTGTGAAGCACAGTTGACTTAGAACTTATTTGGATACTTCTTTTAGTACTGATCAGATAATATATTTTCCTTATGGAAGACTCTTTTAATTCTTCAGGCTGTTAGTTATTTGTGGTTTGGAGTTATGACTTTGAAGAATTATTTGGATTATTTTAAGTATTTTATTGATTGATGGTGGTAATTTAGACATTATTTGAAATTTTGGAGGTTGGCTTTGTCTGGTTGGGTGATCATTTGGTAGGGTTTGTGTTTTCTGTTTTGGGGGGATTGTACGTATTTGCTTCATGTATCTCATTTTTCTCTAAATAAAAAAAAAATTTCTTTTGCTAATTAAAAAAAAAGGTACTCTAATTTAAATTTATTCTTGGAATTATTATTATATTGTGGATTTAAGAATTGCTAGAACATTTTATGTGTTGGCAGTTGGATTTCAGTTCATGTCTCTAGATTCGATTATGTGGTTTTGGGGTGTGACAATTTCCTTGCTTCTCTTGAAGGGAAGCATGAGATCAATATTTGGAGCAGCTCTACGTCTATAGTGCTTAGTTAATTTTTAAATTGTTTTGATGGGACACTATTTGCCTCCACCCCAAGGTGGGGAGTTCCTCCACACCTTCATTCATTTTCTATCATGTGTTATAAATATTTTAGAAAAATATGAATTCAAAATAAAAAACAAATAAATAAGCTAATATGAATAGGTGGACATACATTCATGTTAATATAAAAATGTAATATTCAAATACGGATTTATAAAAATGTGTTCACAATTATGTAAACATAGGAATGTATACATACAATCAATTCTCCTTCTTTATTTGGACAAGTGGCGAAATATGAGTGAAAAGAGGGAAGGAGCTCCTCCATCCAAAGGTGGACGCAAGTATTTTCCGCTTTAATGTTCAAAACATCTTGGTCAGTACAAGATCAACAAGAAGTTAGCACCTCTATGCATGCCTCAATAATATATTGGCTTATTCATAAACTTATATCGCATTTGAATCATTTTATCCATTAAAGTGCCACAGAATAGAACATGCATGGAAATCACATATTGAAAGAGAGAAATTAACTTGAGCCGGCATTATTAAAAATTTTATATCACGCTAGAAATCCAAGTCCTCATAGAAACTTCTTCTGAATATGTGATTATGGAGGTTTTATTACCATATTCATTGAAGATAAATGAATTACGACATGAAAAAAACAAAACAACATACAAGCATGTATGATAATATAAGAATATAGAATATAGTCACCCAATTAACTGTGCAAACATACGCTGCCTATGTACAAGAAGAATGATTATGTCATCTTTGATGAGTTTTGAAGATCCTCTCCAATAATAAAAACATTGAGCATGATCTGTATGGATGATGATCAGGTAATTAAGCACCCACTGATATAACTTATATCAACACATGCATTGGAAGTAGTATCTTATGCATTAATGGGATATGAGATACATTGAACTAATGCAAGAGGTACAACCCCTAAAGTATGGTGCTGATATAACTTATATCAACACGTGTTGATGAGAACATAATCATGATCTATATCGTCCAAATAAACATTTTCATTAGCATGAATGGCAAGATCATGTCCAGTGCAATAATAAGTTGTACTCCATCACTCGTTTCCCTAACCAAATCTAATCCAAGTAGATTAATCTCACCAACATATGGCCAACAAACGGGTGATATCACCATATAGGAAGTAGTCTTACAAGCAAATGAATCAATACGTCAAAGATCTAACTTGAAAAGATAATCAGGTCTGTCAATTTCTGTTGCAACTGAGATATATCGATGCTCCTCCCATCACTCACCTGCAAATGTGAAAACTTACAAAAATGAGTGGGAGCTACTTTGCAATATATTAATGAAAGAATATTAGAAAATCTACATGAAACCCTAGACTTAACATTAAAAGAATTGATTATATATCGTACCTCAGACTCAATAGTGTGAAGTAACCTTTCATTTACTTTAGTGGAAATGCAACTAACAATATTCAGCCCTTCCCCGGTTAAAACTTCAAGCACTCTTGAAAGAGGCAGCCCTTCTTGTCTCAAGGCAGTACTCATAACAACCTCCACTCCTACCAAACAAGGTTTAACTGTCACACTGTCCCACGGACAACTTTGCGAACATTCGGGTGCCACATTGAAACTGCTTGAATTGTCCAATCTTTTTAGCCCATCTCTTTTGTCACTCAGCTCTTCGATCTTCTTCTGTAGATGTCTTATATAATTCACGCTCTCATGCATATGATCGGATATAGACCGTTTTCCCTGAAACCATCAACACCAAAGTCCAATACATAAAGACAGAACAAAAGTCTTATAAAAAGATGGACAAATTAATGTAGAGATAAATGATTTTACAATTCAAAAGGGCAAAGCAAAAAAGAGTTAGCTGGACCTTGAGATATTCAAGAGGGAGTAGTGACCGGAGAGACCCATAAAGGGTAGCCATTTCTTGCCTTCTTTGCCGTTCTAAGTCCCTATGTATGATCTTCTTCTTCTTATTGTCAATAGGGTTTGCATCGCTGTCACCAAATGCAGCTGATGACTTACGACGCTGGCTATATTTTGGCTTGTTGGTAAGATCAGTGCCTTCTAGAAAAGGGATCAATGGTGGTTCATCTTGTTGGGTTGTGTGTTCTTGGCAGGGGATAGAAGAGAACTGGAACAGCTCATCAGTATGGTCAAAGGAAAACATTGAAGAAATATAATCCATGCTGTCAGCTCCACTCTATCCTTTCCTCTCTGGCTCTCTCTTGTATCGTCTCCTTTTTATAAGTGGAAATAGAGAAGGATATATATATATATATAAACCCTATTAAATGCTTTCAAATATATATATGTTTTGATATTTCAATTTTGCCTTTGAGTTTACAAAACATTTAAAAAATGGATAATACATTTTAAAGGGTATTTTAAGAAATAAAATAAGAAAAATCATTGATTATTGGAATGTGACAATAATTTTGAAACATCCAAAAAAAAAAAAAAAAAGGCCAAAAATTTAGGAATGGAAGGAGTATTTATTTGAGAACAAGACCTTTAATGGGCCTACTGTTTCAAGATTTTGTGAATTTTTGCAGACAAAGTGAGATAAGAAATGAATAAATAATAAAAAAAAACCTCACTCACATTCACATGAAGCAAAACCATCAGCGCGCTGTATGCTGAGATGGACATGAAATTGGCTTGGATTGGATCCCACAATTGTGAAGTACTACCTCCTCATCTAAGAGATCACTTACACTAAAGCTTTATGGAAAAAGACGTTTTTTCTAACCATATGATTTGCTGATCGATGTCAAAATTATTGCAACTTTGCAACTGCGCGTGGTCGGACGGGGTTCATCTATCATATATAACAGAAAAAATATCATTGTTGAAAATTATCATACAAACGTCACCATCGTTATAATTATCATGAGTTTCTTCTGTTTGGTTACTTAATTTATTATAAAATCATTGATGTAAAAGCAAGTAGGTGAGGCAGAAGAGGGAAGAGTAACCCCAATCATACCGTATCAAATGGTTCAATCTCTATGAGGAGAAGAAAGAAAAAGAAGATGTTTTGAAGCACCATTGACAGGAGTGGAAAACAACCTCATATGGCTACATTTTGAAGCATTAAAAGGACAAAGTAAAGGGTCATATTTCATGTAGTCTCTTACGTACCAAATGATCAAAGAGATGTGTACAAAGCTTGATGGCTGGAATAGTGATATTGATCATTATTGCGAGGGAACAAGATTAGGCATGACATATCGATCATGAAAATGTAGACTCGTGATCGGAGATACCAGGTGTCTGTGACGCATTGGCAATAATATACTATTGGTCTTACTCCACGCCACGCCACGCCACATCACGACAATTATTGTCTTTTAATCTCAATGCATTAGGCGCAGAAGAGTTGAAGGTCGATCTAGTGGCCAAGTTATAACGATTGCATGGCTATGGGCGGTGCCATTCCCACCACTTAGATCAAAGCTTGCAATATACAAATCATGACAACGATGGCTCAACTAGCTATCTGTCCGGCCGTGTCACGTTATCTTACTAGTAACCCTAATTATATATATAATGAGTGTCTTTGTAAAGCTATAATGAGGAATTTGTTTAGGAGTAGTACGTACTTTCTCGAATCCCGGCCCACTCAAAAACATTTTTTTTTCCTCGTTGTCTCCCATCACTCACGTACGGACACCAACTTCACTCACCTTCGATCACTATCCTCGAGATGAAACTTCTAATTAACCCGTCGTAATTTCAAAATTGATCATCCTATATCGATCCCCATTCCACCCATCAAAATCCAAAATTTAATTTGATACCTTAATTAATTACATTCATACCTAGTAAATGATAATTAATGATCAATCACCAGCAGATTGCAAGATATATACTTAACCCAAGAAAGGTGTACGTTTTTCATTTTTGATTATTGTGTTTTCATGAGTTTAATTAATGCTTGTTGCATTATTATTATAATTATTTTAAATTCCTCATAGTTTCAATAATATTCACCATATATATAAGATATATACTTAACCCAAGAAAGGTGTACGTTTTTCATTTTTGATTATTGTGTTTTCATGAGTTTAATTAATGCTTGTTGCATTATTATTATAATTATTTTAAATTCCTCATAGTTTCAATAATATTCACCTATTATATATATATATATATATATATATATAACCAAACTCAGTTGGATTGAGAACGAGTTCACATTCCAAGTTGCATGACCATGTCTTAAACTAGACTAAATAATGATGCATATCTTCACCATTTCATCTAACGTATCCTTCACCCACACCTATAGAAAGCACGGGGTTTGAGATTCCGATCGATAAAATATCAACTTCAGAAAGACCACGTGATCGAGTCATCCAAATTATTGTTAAATATATTATTACAGGGGATAACATTTTATACTGATCATTCTTGCAAAGTTGAGCATAACATACATATATGACAGGATTTGCATTTTTTTTTTCTTTTGAATTGTAACATTTTTCACTAAATAAATGAATCTATCTTTTAGGAAGATTAATTTGTTTCCTCCTGATTAAGACATTGAAAACTGATATAAGGCCGTGCATTTTTGTCCATATCAATCTTTCATGAATAGAATATATTCACATGAGTGGAAGATACGCGAAGGAGAAACAAATTAAAGGAGCATAAAATTAATTATAAGATTTTAATCCCATGATCTTGGCTTCAACTATTTATTATTGGTCACCTAAAGTTGTTCCAAAAGTTGATTCTTCAATATTCTAAGCATAAGAAAAAGGGGAAATGAAACATCCACTGACGTTAATTAACGTGTATCTAAATGTAATATTATTAATTATTAGTATTATTTTTATTTTTAATAATGTTAATATTTGTTGTAGACATAACCACGTTGAAGGGGACAATTTGGAGGTTATGGCTGCTCTTCAGTCCGGTTCAGTGCCTCACATGGCTATGGGGTTGATACTTGATGATGTTCTTGTTGAGACTGCGGCCTCCTTTGTATCGTGTCACTTTATGCATATAGGTAGGAAGGGTAATGAAGTTGCCTATGGTCTTGCTAAGTATGCCAAATTTGTTGAGGATGTTATTGTTTGGATGGAGGAAACCCCATCATGTGTACGGGATCAGGTTGATTGTGATCTGTCTCATCTTATTGCATAATTATATATATCGTCTTTCATCAAAAAAAGACATAACCATGTAAAACTACTAAAAGAGAGGTGAGCGTGTGAGTAGGCAAATGGGTTTTGAGCACATAAAAGTTGTAGCATCGAATGGGCGTGCGGGGGGATTATGCATTTTATGGAGGCAAAGTCTAAAAATCAAGGTAATACATTCTAGTATGAATATGTTCCTGCTTGAAGTTATGGAAGGGCAGAAAGGTCAAGTATAAAAAGTATGCTGTGTTTATGCAAGTACGGATAACATTGAAAGAAGGAAATTGTAGGAGGAGATTAGCAACAAAATTGAGACAAGTAATAAGGAGTGGATACTCATAAGGGATTTCAATGATATTATCTCCAATGAGGAAAAAGACAAAGGTCCTTGTTGGTATTTGGATCGGGTTTTGACCCGACCCACATCCCGTGGAGCGTCCACATGGGTTAATTGGATTAAATGGGTTATGTCTGTTGGGAACAGACATAAGATATACCTATATATATGTGTGTCTGTTGAAAACAGACGTTATGTGAAAATATTCCAGCCTTTTCTTCTCTTTGTTTCATCTCTCTGGCAACCATCACCATAGCCATTGAACTTGGAGTGTGGATATTATTGGGGAGACTCTGGTAGCCTTCTCCATTGACGAATGGGTGTGTCTTCAAATTTCGTGATTGCGTGGGGCTTGTAATCCAAGTACAAAGATCCGATTCGTTTCCGCTGAGGTATTCCGTATACCTATATTCTTGTAGTAATCTTACATTAGTATCAGAGCATGTGATTACTTGTTTTCGCTCCTGTGATCATTGAGAATATGATTTGCATCATACATGAGTTTTTTCTTCAAAACACAATTTTTGGGGATTATTAAATTACTTCTTAAATATGGTGTTTTTATCCAAAATTTTTTATAGGGTTTTGTTCCTCTATGTGTTAGGAACTTCCCTCTAAAATTTCGTGAAAAACCGTTGTGTGTTTTGGAAGAAAAATCAAAATTTTGTTTTCTGAAATTGTGGTTTTTTCAAAAATTTTGGGTCAATTTTCAATACACTTAGAGAAGTTTATAATGTATGAAATTTATATATTGCAAATCTATGTCGCATGGGCTTTCCAACGACGTATCGTCTGCGTAATTTGGACTTATATTGTATGAGATATGGCCATTCAAAGTTGGGGGTTGGTAATGCGAAATCTGCATTTTTCTGCATAACCAAAGGTTGAAGATGAACAGTGCACGGCTCGGCTTGAAGCATGGCTCGGCTTAGCTTGAAGCATGGCTTGGCTAGGTTCGGAGCATGGCTCGGCTTGGCTCAAAAAAAAAAAAAAAAAAAAAAAACCACTGTGTGAATAGTGGATTTCCCGTACAAGCTTTTGGGCTACTGTGTAATGTTCATTTTTTTTGATATAAAGGTGAACATAAGGGTAAACAAAGTCAATGAGGACTATTAGTACGGGTATGGCTATAACTTGAGCCGTCCATTTTATACAATGGACCCTACAATTTTTTTTATGGTCATTTTTATTTATTTCCTTTATGGTCCCATGTGATAATAGTTTTTATATTTATTTCATGCACTGTTTTGGCCTAGAATAAAAGAAAATTTCATTTTCTTTTTTAATTCATGCATATTAATTAGCCTAATCAATTTACATAGTTTTGTATTATGTTTTATTATTGTGATTGGGTTATTATTTTTTGTATAATGTGTCCTAGGCTTTATTGACCTTTAAACTTTTTCCATAGATGGGAATATGGTTATTCCTCCATTCATTTAACATAATTTTTATTGTTTATTGTTTATTGTGTGAATGGTTTATGTATGGATGGAGGCTTGGCATTGGTATTTTATTGTGCTCATGGTTAGCATTATTTATTTATTTATTTTGTGGATGGATAAAGGCACACGTCAAATATGTTGGTGAAATGGCATCCCCAATTAATTTTTATTAGATTCTTTGAAATAGGGAATTTTGGATTTGTAATATTTGAGATGTATTATTTATTCATAGTTTTGTAAAGGGATGTATTTCATTTTCACCAATATGTTTTAGAGGTTGCCTTGGCATGATGCACTAAAATACCAAAGGGCTTCAAGTGGAGCCTATGCCCAAATATTATGGACACATGGATATATATGCATGATTTGACTTGTGGAATTAGAGAGGTTAAGTCCTCTATTATTTTATTCGAAATCAATTAGATGTGTTGTTCCAGCTTACGTAGTAGGGGATGATTACTAGTCTCGCGAAATTTTCGATCTTGCTATGTAGGTGGGGACATCATATACTAATTAGGTTTTTGAGATAAAATTAAAATGTGTGCTAATGTCAACCCTGTGCAATGAATGTAGTGAAATGGCCTCTAAGAATGTTGTTGTTGATCTCACTAAAGGAGAGAAACTAGATGGACTACTTATGATATGTGGCATAAGAAAATCCAATACTTGCTTAATGAACACATTGACCGAGACATGTGGGACCAATTGAAATTTTCCAAGATAAAGTGTTATAACTGTGAAAAGGTGGGTCACTTTGCTTGTGAATGCACTGAGTCAAAGAAAATGGACTTTCAACACAACTCTCTCATTACTTATGTGTGTTCACATATATTTGTTGCTCATTCTCTCCACGGTTGGATTGTAGACACAGGAGCAACCAGGCATGTAGCCAGAGATAGAGTTGGGTTTGTAGATTATAGAAAGATACTTGCAGGAACACAGTACGTTACTTTGGGTAATGGAACTCAAGAGGATGTTCTTGGTGTTGGTACTTATCAACTCAAGATGCGTCTAGGGCGCACATTACTCCTCCATGATGTGTTTTATGCACCTGGTGTCCAATGTAATCTACTATAAGTTATTGCTTTGCTAGAACTTGGATTTACTTTTAATTTTGATGGTATACAGTTAGACTTCTATTTAGATGGAATTCTGTTTGGACATGGATATCTATCTAATGGTTTCTTTATGTTAGATTTGGATTTTTCCTCATATTCTTATTCTTATGTGGCTTGTGATGATAATGCTTTTGATTATGTGAAATGGCATGCTAGACTTCGACACATAGGAAAAGATAGAATGGCTAGACTAGCTAGAGAAGGCTTTTTGGGGTCTCTCACTAAAGTAAGCCTACCTATGTGTGAGTGTTGTTTAGCAGGGAAATCCTGTAGGAAGCCTTTTGGAAAGGCACCTAGAGCATTATATCCTTTAGAGCTGGTCCATTCTGACATTTGTGGACCTATGAATATGAAGGCACACCATGGCGCTTCTTATTTTCTCACCTTTATAGACGATTATTCACGTTTCAGTTATGTTTATCTGATCTCCAATCGTTTTGAGGCATTGGATTGCTTTAAACGATTTGTAGCAGAGGTAGAGAATCAGAAAGAGAAGAGTTTAAAAATTCTTCGCACTAATCGTGGTCGCGAATATCTGTCTAATCAATTTCAAGAATTATGTGAGGAAAAAGGGATACGTAAGCAATTAACGATTCCTGGCACACCGCAACAAAATGGTGTAGCGGAAAGGAGGAATTGTACTTTATTAGATATAGTTAGGTCGATGATGGCGCAAGCTAACCTCCCAATAACATTCTGGGGGGATGCTCTTTTAACTGCAGCCTATATCCTTAATCGTGTGCCTTCTAAGTCAGTTCCTACAACCCCATATGAGTTATGGAATGGTGTAAAGCCTAATTTAGAGCATATGCGGCCTTGGAGTTGTGCAGGTTATGTTCACAATTCTACCCACAAGTATGGGAAACTTGGCCCTAAAGCAAATAAACAAATTTTTATTCGATATTCTGATTGCTCTAAGGGTTATGTGATGTATGGTGAACATCCTAATGGTGGAATGACTGAAATAGAGTCTCGAGATGTTAATTTTATGGAAAATGATTTTTGCAGCCTTGGTGAAGTAAAGAAAGATCTTGAACTTTATGAGTTATGCTGCGACTTTAATAATACTCCCAAGTGTAGGATGTCGCGAAGTAATAAATTCTCAGTGAGTCCGAGGTCGAACCACGGGGAAGAGGAATAATTAGCAGAGAAGATTGAGAAAAATTTTTAGAAATTTGGTTACTTGATTTCAAAGAATTAATTTGATTGAAAACAATAAGTTAAAAGCACTAAGGTTCAGAGGTCCATTCACAACAAATATTAGATATTTGCTAACGACTCAATTTTATAACTCAACTGAGATTCATACGAAGGATGACCCCAGTCAGATGACGTAACAATTAATTTTATTCAAAACAATTCTAAAAATATGGATTCATAAGATTGATTGATTTAATACATGTAATACCCGTGTCATTTAATTAGGATAACCTCACCTTTAATGCATAATTTGAATGTACTTTAGTTGATTTGTCGGGTATTGTCACGTGTGGGTATCGCATGTGTGTGATGTTGTTGTGTTTACGATTTCACACTTTTAGACTACTGAAAATTTGGCTAAGTGTTGGGAAAAAATGAATTTTCATAAATCTTTGTTTTTGAAGATAATTTTTGGCGGTAATGGAAGTTTATAATATTATAAGACATCTGTGATTTTATGGGATTTTATTATCACGTTTAGATCGGTTTACTCATATGTTTGTTTTCGGAAAATCTGTCGGGAGTCGGATTTTGTACTAAAACTTGAAAATGAGATTTTGATATACTTGGAATTTGATTTTTTTGATATTTTATTTGGATTCAAATGGGGGGTTATTTGCTTATTTTCATTAAATAACTTAAAGTAAAAGGAAGAATAAAAGAATTAATGAAAAGAAGGCTGTGATCAGTGCTGATGAGGGATTGCCTGATGGATTGTCATGTTTCAGCTGTCTGAAAATTTCAGACGGCTGAAACATGTTTCAGCCGGCTGAAAGCCAATTTTCAGACGGCTGAAAGTTTACATTTGAGCCGTCTGAACAATCCAGAGAAGGAGATTTTTTCAATTTAGTTTCAGCCGGCTGAAAGTTATTTTCAGCCGTCTGAAAATCTCGACTGGCAGATTTTTTTTTATAGAACAAATGACGCATGTGCCCTCTCACCCCTTTTCAAAACCTTCATATCACGACTCTAACACCCATTTTTCAGCATTTTGAGTGTTAGGGAGAGAGAGAGAGAGAGAGAAAGAGAGAGAGAGGAGAGAGAAAAGGCTTGTTTGGAGAGAGAAAATCACGTTTTTCTCTTGCATGCATGGGTTTTTGACTCTCTCATCTCATTTCAACGCTTGGACTCGCGTTCTAGGGGCTAGATTTGAAGATCTACACATGCTTGGAGAGGATTCAAGCCTGATCTGTAGAGTTTGGCGTTTGTTCTTGCATTCTAGGCTCAGATCCGACCTTCCCAACACATTTTCTCTACGTTTGGTGCAACATACTTGTGGTAGGTGTAATTTTCATGGGTTTTAACCGTAGGGATGATAATGGGTTAGTATATAAGCCCATATATGTTAGATAAAAATGTATTTTGGGTGCTATTTACGAGTTTACGTGATATTTGGGTGGATTATCATGTATATTTTGTAATGCATGTACTGAGGGGTCTAGTTTACATAACCCTATAATTAGGAATATTACTTTTGGGAGTATATGGGTTGATATACTTGTCATATTTTGGTTTATTTTGAAGGTGCATGCTATGTAAATTCTTGTTGGTCTATATTTTACATGTTTTACATAACTCTCACATGTTATATAATTATGAAATAATTACATATTGTTGATTTTTGGAATAACTGACACGTGTACGAGTTTTTATGCTTTTCATGACATTCATTGGCATAAAATGCATGAAATGGACTTAATTAATTACTTGGTAAAAGTATATTAAAGGGTCATTGGATTTGGACTACTAGCGGTCAAGGGACTTAGCGGTGTTTTCCATTCCTTTGGTTCTGGGTACTTTCCGGTTCCAGGTAGGAACCCTTGTGTTCCCGAATCAGAGGCTACTTTCCGGTTCCAGGTAGGAACCCTTGTGTTGTCCTCTTGGAGGTGGGTTTAAATCCTCCGGTTCCGCGCGAAGACTCCTGCGGGAGTGGTCGGTAATTATGGATTATGTTAAATGGACATGAGTCGCATATCATTCATGACATTGCATGGGTTTTAATTATTCTAAGCATGATTGTAATTGGTTATATTATCATGCTTTGGTTATTTCTATATGAAAATTATATCTACTGAGTTTTATACTCACTCCTATGTTTATAAACCTTTTTCAGATGATTTCATAGCTGGGGAGACCTCGCCTTGAGGTGCTATGCTTTGATGGGAAAAATTTTTAATATTATGGATATGTATTAACTAAACACTATGTATTCGGCCAATGGGCGCTAGACACATAATAACTCATGGTTTGTAATATTTTAATTTCGTAGGTTTCTTCATATGGTTTATTTAGCATGTGATGATACCAATGATGGATGACAGGAACTTTTATAACTCTTTTATACAGGATTTTGTTACGGTATGTCCCATTTACGAATGGGTCATGCCGAAATTTTTATTGAAATTACCGGTTTTCTAACGCGTGCCATTCACGTGCTTCCTAAATGATTTTCTTAATTAAACTAGATTTATTAATATTGATCACGGCTTAATTAATTTTGGGTCGTGACAATACATGAGAAAACTAATAATTTAATTCGCAGGAAATTCTAATCATTCACCGTACCTGGAGTTAACGATAAATAAAAGAATTATACATAATAAATACTTTGCAAAATAATCAAAAATCAATCAAAACTATAAAACCTTACATTAAATCCATGAAAGAGTCATTAAACAAATACCAAACAATTGTTGTGGCTTCACTCCTAACCTTAGCAAAAAGTTTAGCTACTCATGATACTAGAAAACTAAAGAGATGTAGAAGAAGAAGAACAAAAGAGAGGTGGTAATAGAAGAGAAGAGGAAAAGTAACATATATAGGTGCAACCGCCTTTTCCTTTTTATGTGCTCTTAGGGTTTCCAAGAGAAAGAGGAGAAAAATTAGGAAACAAATTGAGAATCCTGGTTTTTCCAGCAGGGCTAACTTATAACCCATTTTTGACCTACTAAACGTTGAAAGCACGAAATATTCATAATACCATATTGTAGGGCTTCAAATCAGCTTTCTAGGGACACTAATTTCGCATCAATTTGACTTTGGAGTCAAAAGTTATGGCCAAAATACGGTAACTGCTCCAAACTTCCTTTTTAATCTTCTTTCCAACTTTGGAGTTGCCAATTTCTTTGCTAAAATCTTCTAAATTAATGCACTTCACCCTTGAAAAGCTTCTATATAGTTCCAAATAAATTTAGAATGCTTGACCATAGGAAATTGGCTTCCTACAAAAATAAAACACACATTAATACACCACATTAAGTATAAAAGCATGTATCGAGAAAGCTCATGTATAATGTGTAAAATGATGAATTAAGTACAAAATAAATGTAATAATGCCTACTAAAAGTATAACATTAATGCAATTTTCAGCTATTATCAAGTTACAAGAATTTAAGGAAGTTACACCATCTTTGGGCGAAGGTGGGGAATTAGAAACTCATCCTGAAATCGCCAAAGATAATGGGAGTAACTTGCCTCCTAGTGGGAGTGTACCACTAGAAATTTGCTTAAAAGGGTCTCAGTTATGTAGAAGCGAACGTGGAGTGATTCTTCATCGTCGTTTTGAGATTGAAGGGGAATCCTTTATGTGTGCTCCGTTGGACCCTAATGATATTGATAAGCCTGCTTCTTATGAAAAAGCTTTAGCTTCACCTAACTCTACAGAATGGTTAGCTGCTATGGAGGATGAAATGAATTCTATGGCTAAAAATCAAATTTGGGAATTGGTTGATCTTCCGCCTAGGCGCAAGGTTATTGGAAACAAGTGGGTTTTAAAAGTCAAGCGTAAGGCAGATGGATCGATCGATAAGTATAAGGCCTGTTTCATGGTGAAAGGTTATACTAAAAAGGAGGGTATAGACTATGAAGAGACATTCTCCCCAGTGGTGAGATTTGCCTCTATTCGCTTCATTCTAGCTATTGTCGCACATTTAGATTTGGAACTTTTCCAAATGGATGTGAAGACTACATTTCTCAATAGAGAACTAGACGAGGAGATCTATATGGATCAACGTATTGGCTTTGAGGTCAATGGATAAGAGCGCAATGTACACCGCCGCTTTAAGTGTTCCATTTATTGCCTCAAAAATCATTTCACAAACTAATGAGGAAAAGAAGAAAATAGAAATGGTTCCCTATGCGAGTATAGTTGGTAGTCCGATGTACACTATGTTGTGTACTCGATTGAATATATGCTTTACAGTAGGTATGGTTAATCGTTACCAGAGTAACCCCCTGTTCATTAAGAAGCAATTAAGAAGATTTTTCGAGTTAGTGGTGCGGCTATTTCTTGGTATAGAAAGAAACAGCCCTATATAGCTTTGTCCACGTTAGAGTTAGTGTATGTTGCTTGTTCTGTGGCAATACATGAGACTGTTTGGTTGAGTAGATTCTTCCAGCGTCTTGGGATCTCGGCTCTTTCAGATGAGGCCGTAATGATTTATATCGATAGTATGGCAGCCTTAGCTTATACCAAAGATCCCAAATATCATGGAAGAACCAAACACATAGACATTCGTTTTCACTACATTTATGATATTATTGCACGAGGGGAGGTGGTCCTACAGCGTATCTCCACCAATAGGATGGTGGATGATCCTTTTACCAAAACCATAGCTAGAGATGCATTTCAGGCCCATTCTAGAGGTTTGGGACTTTATAGGTTTTGATGTATATTTGGACACCTTATTGATTTTGATGTATTTGATTATTTGACATCTATGTTTATGAGTATCTTATGCATATGAGTTTATATTATGGCGTAATTGATACTATAATCTATCACACATTTTATATTGATGTCACTAGGCTTAGATCGACCCACTCACACGGGCGATCACCCTGGCGCTTAGATAGCGAGCAGGATGAGACAATAATCTTGGCACTAAGAGAGTGAGCAAGATATAGATATTTTGCTGGCGCTTGTACAGCAAACAAAATATTATTTTTGGAAATGTCGCCTTAGTTGAGCTAATATGAGACTTATTAAAGTCGCATAAAATGATTCCACAACTTCATGAAGCCTGAATAGAGCCGAATGTGAGATCTTAGACAGGCGCTTGATAAGTGACTGGGCTAAGAAACTCAAGTTAGACGCTTGTATAGTGATTAGACTAAGATTCGAACGACGTTTTGAGTGTGACAGGCCCAAATCTAGTGGGAGCTCCGTCGTAGCATACATATCATACTGTATGTGCTATAGACGACAATTTAAGGGAATGGCTAGATAAATCCCTGCTCTAGCATTGTGTGAGCCCTAATAGATCAAATTGTGATCTATACTGTGCCCTTTGAACTTGGGACTATGCCTTGAAATAAGGACTCAATGTCGCTACTTTAGCATGAAATCTAAGGGCCACGAAAAAATACGGTCCTACGGACCATGTCTAGGAAAGCGATTAAGTCTAAATTAATTAGCATGAGTAGCTAGGGAAGATTGTTTGATATTGCACCCTTGTCTTGTAGCTTATAGTCCGAACAGTTATGTCAAATTTGTTTTGATATAATTATGAGTACGAATACATTGTTCGAGGTTGAGCATGATTTTTTGGTTTATAACCATGAGGGGTTAAAATATGCTTGATATGGTGTGATAGAATAGTCTGAGGCATAGACGAGATTTTTCGAGTGATGTGCTATGTTAGTTAGATGGTGACTTAATGTAGCATTCCTACCTTTTACCTTCTCGTTAAGTCGCACGCTCCATTTTCTATATGAGAAGAGAATTGGAAACGAGATAGAGAAAAAACCATTTAGTGGACATGTTACCCAAAGTGGACGAGTGGGAGATGTTGGTATTTGGATAAGGTTTTGACCCAACCCACATCCCATGGAGCGTCCACATGGGTTAATTGGATTAAATGGGTTATGTCTGTTGGGAACAGACATAAGATATACCCATATATATATGTGTGTCTGTTGAAAACAGACGTTATGTGAAAATATTCCAGCCTTTTCTTCTCTCTGTTTCATCTCTCTGGCAACCGTCACCATAGCCATTGAACTTGGAGTGTGGATGTTATTGGGGAGACTTTGGTAGCCTTCTCTATTGACGAGTGGGTGCATCTTCAAAGTTCGTGATTGCATGGGGCTTGTAATCCAAATACAAAGATCCGATTCGTTTCCGTTGAGGTATTCCGTATACCCATATTCTTGCAGTAATCTTACAGTCCTAATAGGGAGGAGTGGATATTTAGGAGTTTCAGGCAATTTATTCAGTACAATAGGTTGATGGATTTGGGTCATGCCGGGTATTCGTTTACATGGAATAATAGAAGAGATGGGCCTGCTAATGTGCGAGAAAGATTGGACAGAGCATTAGCTAATTATCACTGGCGAATACGCTTCCCAAACGCAATCCTACACCATTTAATGCCTGTAGGATCAGATCATTACCGTTTGTTACTTAATTCCAACATGAATCACAGTAGGACTAGGGGCCAATTTAAATTTAATCCTAGATGTGTGAATATTCGGCAATGTGAGGATGAAGTGAAGAAAGCATAGAGCTATAATCATAGGGGCTCTAAATGGTTTAGGGTGCATCAAAAAATTAAGGATTGTCATTTCAACCTACTCAAATGGCGAAGAAGGCAGAGTTTAAACTCGAGACAATAGATTCAACACTATCATGAAGAGTTGGCCAAAACATATTCAACACATTCGTTTGACAAGGAAAAATGTGTCCAATTGGAAGGGGCTCTTAATAAAGCATGAGAGGAGGAGGAACAATATGGGAAAACAAAAGCTAGAGTGCAGTGGCTCTCGAGTGGTGACAAAGACACATGGTTTTTTTATGCAAGAATGGTACAAAGACGGTGTCAAAATAGAATTATGGAATTAGAAGACAGGCTTAGTGTTTGGAAGGATAATGAGAGGGATGTCGAGGATATCATTGTGCAGTATTTCACATCTATATTTACTAGCAACAACCCAAACAAGGCTGAATCCATTTTACAAGAAGTGGACCAAATGGTGACCCAAGAAATGAATCTACAACTTACTCGAAGGTTTACTACAGAGGAGATCAAAACTGCAGCTTTCCAAATCGCACCAAATAAATGCCTAGGACCTAATGGTATGTCCGCTTCTTTTTTCCAAAGCTATTGGCATATAATTAGCCCTGATATTGTAAGTGCTGTCCAAAGTTTTTTTCATAGTGGTAGGATTCTTCGAGCAATAAACAAAGTAGGGACTTACTTTGTTTCAATCTTGCAATGTTAGCAAAACAGGGGTGGAGATTATTAACACAGCCAACTAGCATGCTGGCCAAAATACTGAAGGGGCGATATTACCATCGATCTACGTTCCTTGAAGCAAAACTAAGGAATAATTCATCTTGGGTATAGCAAAGTATTCTTGAAGGTAGACGAATCGTTGAAGCTGGGTATCAATGGCGAGTTGGGAATAGACAGAAAATCAGAGTATGGAAAGACCAGTGGCTACCAAGACCCATCACTTTCAAAGCCCACCTAGCTACCTCAATAGATGTGAATCCAGACTTACGAGTTGCAGAGCTTATGGATGAAGACAGGAAGAATTGGGATAGAATTAAAGTTCATCAATTATTCTCAGAAGCTGATTCTTCTTTAGTTTTCAGTTTACCAATTTTGTGGCAGGGCTTACAAGATAAGGTGATCTGGCATAATACAAAAGATGGGAAGTACTTAGTTAAATCAGGGTATCAAATGACAAGAATGTTGCTACGCAATGGCTTGCCAATCCAACAAGGTGATGGCGAATCTAGCAATCGAGATGAACATAAAAGCTTTTGGTCTGCCTTATGGAGACTAAAAATCCCTAACAAGATTGAACACTTTTTGTGGAAGTGTGTTAACAATGCTCTACCAGTGGGTGAGGAATTGAGGATTTGGCCGAGGATCTCTGATGTTTTTGTAAAGAGGAAATGGAGACAGTCCTTCACTTGTTTACTAAGTGTCAATTCGCGAGAATAGTTTGGTTTTGTAGCTCCCTTCAGTTTGATGCTAATGCGTTGAGTGCCTCCTTGTTTATGCAGTGGTGGGAGTTAATTGTAGAAAAATGGAAAGATAACTCAGAGGCGAAAGACCTACAAGGTGTGGCAGCGCAGGTGCTATGGCGAATTTGGAAAGCACGGAATGACCGAGTGTTTAATAATATATGCTGGGATCCTATAGCTACAGTGGAGAAGGTTGCGACGGACATTACAGAATTTAGAGGAGCTCTATCTCAATTGAAGGGAAGAGAGCCAAGTCATCATAGTCTTCAAGGAACTCGTCAGCATGACCCTATAATATGGCAACCCCCAGATGCTAGAAAATTCAAAGTTAACGTTGATGGGGCATGGAACATGAATAGTAAGCGTGGGGGTATAGGTGTTGTTGTTCCGGATGATAATGGCTCCTTCATGGCAGGATTGGTGAAACTGGTGTTGTATTCGGATAGTGCTCAGATGGTCGAGGCTGAGGCTATGAGAACTGGCATATTCTTTTGTTCTGAGTTGGGTATGACAGGGCTGCTCTTTAAAGGAGATGCAAAAAATATTGTGGATTGCATCAACAAAAAGAAGGCTATGCAGAGTGATATTGAGGTCATTTGTAATGATTGTGTTTTTTTGGCTAGGCAGTTGGAGGTCGTGAGGTTTTGTGTAGTACCCAGAACTTGTAATAGGGTGGCTGATACTTTGGCAAAATTTGCCATTAATCTTACTGAGCAAGATGTTTGGGTTGAAGAACCCCCAAGCTAGTTGATACCAGATCTATTGGAGGATAGTCCTCATGTGATGTATTAAATTCTTCTTATTCTAATAAATCATAACGTTTCTGGCAAAAAAGAGAAATTAAACAATGTAGCTCCGACTCTAGCTATGTATGTATATATTTTCCAAAAAACTTTCGTCTTCGATTTCTGGGCTTTTATTCAGAAGAGAAGAATGTACACTCATCAATCTCATTTCGGCTGCAATCAAATGCCATCAATGCAGAAAATGCAAGAAAATTCTTGGCATTCATTTCAAATCTGTACCTTTCAGAGAGAATTATCATTCAATTTGTGTTCAAATACCTGCAAGATCGAGGGGGTTTATGTGGCTCCTATAACAGTGTGGGAATTCTATTTCTATTTTTGTTTATGTGTGCGTCTATATATATATATATATATATATATATATAGTTATTTATTTATTTATTTACTTTTTGGCGTACAAGAACTTCCGCAGCTTGCAGCATTGATTGGAACATTCCTAACACGATTCTAAAACATTTTTGTTTTTGTTTATATATATATATATATATATATATATGGAAAATGCTAAATGAGACGACTCATATGAGCCGACCGTGAGCCGAGAGGACATCTTCGTTACTAATGCGCTGATTTCTTTTTCTCTTCCTTTTTTTTGGGTAAGGTTCTCTATCTTCCTTTCACACTTTTTCTCTCTCTCTCTCTTTCTCTCTCTTCCTTTTCAGACCTTCAGACACTGTCAATCATGCTCTCTTTCTCCCCCTCCCTTATCTGATAAGGATCCCCTTTTCCCAAAAAACTTACTTTTCCTATCTCTTTCTCTCTCCTCCCACGTCTCTATCTACCCAAGACATCTCCTTCTCTCTTCTTCTCTCTTTCCATTTCATTTGGATCTGGAATACCAGCTTTTCTTTTGTTCTTCTTCTCTCTCCTTCTTTCTCTCCATTTAAAGTTAGTTGAAGCTCGATTGGGGGTAGAAGCCAAGGATTTAATGTGTGGTGTCGCTGACTGAATGCAATCTTTTATCACCAATGGATTGTAGATCTGGTTGCATATATACCCTGCATCAGCAATGCAATGGGTATTGAAAAAATCGACGATGAGCATATCTGAAGGATATGGTATACGGTGATGGAACTTGACTACCATCGGTAGAGTTGCACAAATACAACGTTCATTTTCTGTAGCCTTGTGATGTTCTTCTTCATCTTCTTCTTCCTTTTTTCTTCTTTTTCTTTCTTTTTTTTTTTTTTGCTGTTAGGTTTTGATTAACTAGATTAACTAGGTTTTGATTAACTAGTTAATTTTATAAGATTAACTAGATTTTTTTAATGATTTTAAGTATGTTTGAACTAGATTTAGGGTTTGTATTTTTAAAAACTAAGTCGTTTATCCTTGATTATCTAGTTGATTTCAAAAGATAACTAGTTTACTCCAAGTTTTGATTAAGTAGTTAATTTTATAATATTAACTAGATTGACCAGGTTTTGATTAACTAGTTTAGGATTTGGATTTTTAAAAATGAAACCATTTATCCCAAATAGCAGGACTCCCGTGAAGCACATGAAGACATGAAAGAATCCCGAAAATAACGGGAGGCTCCTTTCGTTGGTTTGGGAATTTTAGTAAAATAGAGATCTCCGTTAGTCGTCCCACGGAATCGCCCCACAAATTGGTCCCGTGTATCACTACCCTATATATATATATATATATATATATATATATTATTACAATTAACTACAGCTCGTTGGTCACTTTTACAAACTTTACGTGTTAAAGATTCGATAGCCCCATAACACAAAAAAAATGAAAAAAAAAAAAAGATAGCCTATGATGCTTAAATATATCTAGAATTATTGGAATGTATAATTTAAGCATGTGTTGACCGCATGCCCTGAGTAAACAATAGAAACTCGCACATTTTCAGACAAATTATTGAAGCTAGCTGTGCCACTTCATTTTATTTCTCATGTAATTTTCATGCATAAACTACACAAAACCTTCCTTTAATCAAGTGTGACATCTTTAATGGCGTGTAAGCATTCATAAAGATGAAGTTGGCAGAAAAAATTAATAGAAAAAAGGCCGCCAAAAATTTAAAAAAATTGTTTATCTGGTAAACTAATTATATGACACCGGCCACGTTGCTTATCACAATATTTACCCAAAAGGGTAGGTTGCTAATCACAGGTTAAAAAGTTGGGGTACTGTATTTTAAGTGGTAATTATTTTAAGTGGTAATTTATCACATTTTCTGACAATAAATTGATCATATTTGTGATAATTTGGAAAAATTTTCTGCTTTGTGGGCTAGCTCTGTCTTCTTGGTATATATACTCAACCTCTAGCTCTTAATTCTAATATAAATAATTTTTTGCTATCAAAAAATAAAAATAAAAAAACAAAAAAGGAATATGCCTCCGGCTCCAATTGAGTTTTCATGGGATAATAAACGATTTGGCATAGCAGTAATGTTTCATCTGGAGGCTAATCTTCATTTGGCAGGTGATCTTCCGCGGCCGATCGATCTTCAAAATTTTGATCTTATTGAACCTTTATTTAATTCTATATATGTTGTGCTCTCATCGTGTTGATTTTACTTCTCTTTTTTTTTTTCTCTCTCTCTCTCTCTCGTGTGGGTGTGGGTTTAGTGTGTGCTGTGGGCTGCTGTTGCTTTATGAGTTTGAATTTTTTATTGGGTATTGTTGTTTTTAGTTTTGTGGGGTTTGTTAATTCTTGTGTTCTTCATTTTGTGGGGCGTTGTTTTTCTTTTATTATATTTTGGTAGGTGGGGGTCGCTTTTTTAGTGGTTCATAGGCTGTAATCTTATGATTATGATTAGAAGGGGAAAAAAAAACTTGATCGAGTTGGCCCAGTCCAGTCTATTTTGGTTTAATTCTTAGTTTGATAACATCGCTTAAATTTGCCTTTATATATATATATAAGGGAGGGTTCTGTTAACACCTTATATAAAACTTTTTACACTTACATCCGTTAATATCTTTTTACAAAAATCATATTTCGCTAATCCAACCATTGGATTACATATTTCTATCATGCACGTTATGCATGCCAAATTTCAAATTAATCGGATATTGGAAAGTGTTTGATCCGTAAACTTACGTTTCTTTTAATAAATAAAATTTTAACTTTGAGCACTTTATGGATAACATATCTCCTAATTTCCGATTGATTTGAAATTTGACATGCATGACATATATGACAAGAATTTGTAATCTAACAGTTGGATTGGCGAAATATGATTTTTTGTAAAATAATATTAACAGGAATAAATATAAAAAATTTTACATTAGGTATCAACAGAACCCTCCCATATATATATATATATATATATATATATATATATATATAATTTTTATGAAAGCAGTTACTAAAGCTTCTTTGAAGTTTGAACATACATTAAATTTTAAATTGACGACTTATATTTCTATTAATGAAGCAAACTAAAGAAATAACATACCAACAATACTTTATATGGTTTTTTAAATAACCTGTCCCCACACAATCAATCAATTATCCACGTTTTTTATGATTAAAATTTTGTTGTTCTGTTTTTTTTTTTTTTTAAACCAATGAAATTGAAGCAATTAGAACTTATATATATATATATATATATATATATATATATATATAGGTTGGCGGTTAATAAGAACATGTTGATATAAGTTATATTAGTACCCATATAATGATCAGGTTAGCATGCATTGATCCAGCCGTTAATCTCATCACAACAAATTGGAAGTATTCTAATAATACTGGAAAATTCCACATGTAACATTAATCACTATTTGCAAATGTCCTTCTGTTTAAAGCCTTCTAATCCTCTTCTGAAGAGAACTAAAATTAAAAATAATACAACTAATTGCATCTCTATGCCCCAACAAAATGTAACAAGATTCTCATTCCCATTTAGATGAACATTTTTTAGCCTCATTTACTCATTAGTGTTGCTACATCCTGTTGTGTGGATGCGCGATAAACAAATAAAATTTCTATGTGATGAAAGTTATTAAACCAACAAAACAACCAAGTCAATCCAAGCACAGAAAATGAAACAGACAGAAAAAGAGAGACGATACAAGGTTTACGTGGTTTGGTAAGATACTTATGTTCAGAAGCGGTGATGATCAATTCGCTATGTGTTCAAGAGAATTACAAGGGCAAAAAACTCACAAAATCCCTAGATCGCCTTTACATCCAATAATGACTCCCAAGTTGGCTCTCCTTGTATATGTATGAAACCTTAAAAACAACCCTTATATAAAATGAGTTATAACATAAGTGAGCGAGTCAGGTCGGGTCGAGTAAAAACCAACCCAAATAATAACAAAATGGGTCAAAAAGGAATTTAAGACAAAGCCCAACACATCCCAATATTCTATCTATTCTCTCTCTTTGTTTTTTATTTAGGGGAAATTAGCAATTACCCCTATTAGGAGACTGCTTTTAACCAAAACCTTACCATAAGAGTTTTTAACTCCATAACCCCTTTTTTAAAAGATTTTTTACCATAATGAAATCTTTTTTTTTATATTTTAATTCCAACAGTATCCCCATGATTTATGCTCTTCCCATTATCTAACTTTCCTTCCCATAATTATCTCCATTTTTTTTCCCCTTTTTTGGTTTCATCTGCAACGTTTTTCCTCCCCCATATATCCCCTTCCTTTTCTCCTTCTCCTTCCTCTTCCCTCAGGTATACCTTTTCTCTCCCGTCGAGTTCCTTTTTTTTTTTTTTTTTTGGGAACATGTAGGAGTTTCTTCAATGGCGATGCTCACGCAGCTGTAGAAGAAAAAGAAGAATGAGAGGGGAGGCAAGGAAATCCGATGCGCTGATATGGAGGTGTAGAAGAAGAAGAAGAATGGAAGGGGAGGCATTCAGCGGTAATACCGGATCAAAAAAATCAAACCTCCTTCTTCAACAGCGATTGGACATTCTGCGACCACTGTCCCACCATAGATGTCTTCTTCTTCTTCTTCTTCTTCTTCTTCTCCAAACTCTCAATCTACTCCCGTTTTTATTTTTATTTTTTGTCTTGGTTTAGGAAAGTTTATTGACCCTTTTTCTTTTTCTAATAGTATGATAATACTATTGTACACTATATTCGTAATAGTGTGAATGTAGTTGTGCTTTTTTAAAAAAAAATATAAAATAGTATGTTGTTACTTTACAACTAACATTTTTGAGCAGTATGTATACTTTGGAATTCATATTTTTTATTTCAAAAAGTATGATGATATTGTCACCAATTGTTGGAATTTATATTTCAACAGTATGTTGATACTGTTGAACACTATTTTTGTAACAGTTCAATTGTAATTGTTTTATTTTAATATAAAACAATATGATGTTACTGTGCAATTAAAATTTTGTTTTGGTACGTATCTATTAGCATTTTTTGTTCTACCAAGAGTACGATGATACTGTGTTGTTTTTGTGCTGTTTAGAAGGTGTAAATAGGTTAAGATTTTCTTTCCATAAAATTGCTGAAAAAAATGGGATTCAAATCCTTGATTTTCGAGTAAAATAGGATTCAAACCCCTAATTTTCGGATAGCAATGGTAAAGTGGTACGCTAGTAAATAACAATCAAATTTAAAATCAGGAACTTTTTAGTCTATAAGAGTTAAAAGGGGTTTTTTACAAAACTAATTCTTATTTAGGGTTTATTATAAAATGACTCTTATATGTAAAAGTTATGACTAAAATATCTTTTTATTTATTTATTTATTTTTGGAAGATGCATGTTACACACGAGTGTACTCGACTACTTAGTATGTCATGCAACACACATTGGAATTTGGATTAGATGTTGGCATCAATGAAACCCGCACCGCGTTGATTGCATCCAGATGTAAAAATAATTAAATGAACAGTTGTGCAAAACAACCAATATAGTGTCGTTTGATTGCCTTAGGCCGCGTTCTAAACCTCAACCATTCATTTGGTCACTTTTGCCACGCGTCATCATCTAGATGCAACCAGAGGATCATCAACCAAATCCGAACTCCACATTCTGTGGTAGACTTGCCCTCCCGGTCCCTCTTGCAACTGCGCAGTGATTTGAATGCGGCAGTCACACACTCTTCTGTAACTCTAGCGAATCTGAAGGAAAATCCCAAACAAAACAGAAATAAATATATTTTTTTTAAAATTAATTTTTTCAAACAATGAATTTCAAAAGCACTCTAATGAAACCTGCGATTTGTTTGGGCCAACGGGTGGGTTTGCGACAAAACTAGGGCTTAGTTTCCAGAAGCTTATCAACATCAGACACTTCTCGTACTCTTATCGCTCTGCTTCTCTTCTCTCTCTAAAAAGGTACGCTTTCATTTCCTTATCCACTTTTGAAATCTTCAACACAAATCATCTACTATATATATACGGGGTTTTTGGGGGGGGGGGGGGGGACTCCTGCTGGTTTTGGATTGTTATGTGTGTGATTTTGAATGTCATATAGTCAAAACAAGCCATGGATTTGAAGTGGGTGATGATGATGTTGTGTTAGTGTTATTGGGAATTTTTTGTTCTCTGAAAAATAGATGGGGACTCAACTGTGTAGTTAGTAATGCTGTTCATTTGGGCTAAATTATGGGTTGCTTCTTTTTTTAGGATAATTATATTGTTATATCCAATTTGATTGCTAAGCTATATTGTCAAACACACAGATTTGAATTAGGGTAGCATCACAAATGGGAAACATTCTTTGCTCACAATGAACTTACTACACGCAATGCATTATACATTGAACGATGCCTGGATTATAATGTTTTGTTTTGATAAGGAATTTTTCAAATTCCATCTAACTAGAGGGAATTTCTATACAGAGTTTGACCCTCTCAAATCCCAAGTTAAAGTTTTAATGATAATTTTTGAAATTCCGAGTTGAGTTAGCCAAACAAGGAATTTGGTTTTAAGAATTTAATATATTCCATTTTAAACACAAATTCCACCTAGAGATTCCTTACCCAAACACAGCTTAACAGAATTTTAAGGATTGAAGGTTAAAATTATTACATAAGAGAGGTATGATATAGAAATCTAACAAAAAAGAAGAGAAAAATCTAATGACATTTGAGCCCAAGAGTGTTGTTGCAGAAGGTGTAGATGGAAGAGCACCCTGTAAGGACAGAAAAAAATAAAAAGAGGGCTGGAGGCCTAGTGTGGTTGGAAAACCTTCTTTGGAGGGCAGCTGTGGCATGATTTTGAATAAAAAATTCAAAATCAAGACCTGGCAACTAGCTTTTGCTGTTCTTGCCTAGGATCACCCCCTGTGCCTACAACAACTTTAAAGAAGGACCGAAGATGAAGAAGAATTTGCAAGGCTCTTGGGGGCATAGATCCTGATTACCATCATTCCTCTTGACCTCCTTTCCAAGTTACTGTAGTCTACTCAGGCTAATGCACCTTTCTAATCACCATTTTGCTTGGAATACCACTTTGGTACCACTTACTTGAGCTAAATGTGATATGAAAAACATGTGTTTTGGGCATTATTTTTGGCCATGTATCACACAGAAAACACTAATGCTGGTCCAACTCTTGATTAGATTCACTTAGGACCTAAGAAGCACGGATACTTATACGGATACGGATTTGGGATTTGATATGATACGGATACGCCGATTCAGCAATTCTAAAAAAATGTAGGATACGATACGGTGGGATACGTTAATAAATAACTATTTTAATATTTATATTTAGTCTAAAACTGATAATAAAGCCACAAATACAAAGATGTATGATAATATGACTTTATTTTGTACACAGTACTACATTATAATAAAGCCACAAATACAAATATGTAAACAATATTAGTGTATCACAAATCAACATAGCATCATTAAATCATTAATAATCAATTAATCACTACTATAAAAACATACATATATATCTCATATGTATCACAGATATTTTGTTTTAAATTTTACCTTGATGCTTTTTAAAAATTTCATTTAAACTCCTTTTTTTAAAAAAAATAATAATTGCGAAATGACCCCTAGCCATATCCTGCCGTATCCAAAACGTATCAGTGCCGTATCCCCCGGTATCCGAACGTATCAGTGCCGTATCCGATGTTGTGACATTGTTCCGATATGTACGGAATGTATCTGATACGTATTGGGGTGTATCGGGGGCGTATCGGTATCCGATATGTATCCGATACGGATTTGAGAGGGGTTTTGGAGTATCCGTGCTTCCTAGCTTAGGACTTATGAGATAGTCATTGCCAAAAAGCAGCATAATTGGGTGATTAGTCAATCTCTTTTGAAGAACTTCTCTGGTCCATGACTCGATGATATTCAACATTCCAAAGGAGAAGAGCAATTTACTAAAGCAAACAATCAAGAATCATTTGGACGATTTGCTCATCTTAATGTTTTATCATGGCAGTTTCTGAAGTCTTGCGAGACCTATCATTTATTGGTTTTTAAGTACCAAGCCACTAGAATACTTTTGTACTGTGCTTTAAAAGAGTCAAGTGAAAGGTTAAGTTTAAGAGAATCAACAAAGAATTCAAAAATGGGGTTATGCTCGTTATCCAACAACCAAGTAAAGAAAGCAACTTTGGTTGGAACTAAAGAAATCCAAATCATCTTCGCTGGAACCAAAACATTTGTCGAGAGATCAAAATCTTATAGTAAGATTTCACCAAGAATAATCATTTGGAGTCCTTATGCCACACCAAGGATTCATTCCTTTCCAAAGAAATCTTACTATCATAAAAGATTTGAAAAAACTTCATCACATCTTTCATCTCCTAATCATTAAAGTTTATAGAAAAAATGATGTTCGAATTAACGGGCCCGCTCGTCCCTATAAGATAGTCCTTCACCATAGATTCTTTGTCACTGGCAATATTAAACACATTAGGAAATCTAGCAGAAGGGGGGTATCATTACACCAAACATCTTTCCAAAATCTTACACTCCCCTCTCCCCTATTTTGAAGCTAATTTCCTTCGTTAACTCATCAAAGCCTTGCATGATTGCTTTCCAAAGTCCCATGCCATGAGAACCTCTAATTTCCCTAGGCCACCAATAGATAATTTCTTCTATGGTACTAATGCTGGAGAAAAATGGGTGTAATATAAATAAAAATGAACCAAACACGATGGAGAGTGAGACAAGAAGAAATTCAGTAAAAATTAACTCTCCACTATAAGGAATACACCAATGGGATAAGAGCAAAGGTAACAAGAGAAACTCCTTAAAAGCCAAAGGCTAAGATTCCATTCTCTAAGTTCTCTCAATTACAAGTCAAACAACACTTTGTAGGGAAACAACTCTGGTTACAAGAAAAAGGGGAAAGAAAATGGAGAGAACTTTGACAATAAATTAAACACTACCCAGCATAATTAAAGGTGGGGGACTTGTAATAGGATTATAAGGGCCTTTAATTTGAAGATTACAACAAGCAGAAATACCAATGAGGTGCTTCAAAAAAGAAGGCCTTCACTTTATTTGTGCCTGATGTGGTGTATGATGTGTAAAGGATCATTGGAGACTATAGATCATTTTTTGTCTTCATTGTCAATTGGTTAGGCGGTTGTGGCAGAAACTCTTTGGTTTTGCTGGTGAGTTTTGGGTTTCCCCGGGTGAGGATGTTTGAGATCCATTCATGGGGTATTGGGAGAGGTAAGAAGGCGGGGGTTATTTGGAGGGGTGCTTTGTAGGCGGTATTTTGGGTTATTTGTCTTGAAAGGAATGCTAGGATTTTTGATAATAAAGAATCCTTGTTGGATTGCTTGTGGGATAGGGTGCACTTTTTGGGTTCTTTTTGGGCTCATTCCTCAAAAGAGTTCGTTAATATTCTGTTGTTTGTTGTGAAATCAGATTGGAGGGCTGTGTGTTGTGGATGTATTTTTTCTGTTCACTTTTCTGTTTTGCCTGATTTTGGATGGACTACTTGTCCTCCTCTTGCACTTTCTTTTCTCTGTTATAATATATGCTTTTGTTGCTGATAAAAAAGAAATAAAAAAGAAAGAAAGAAAGAACCAAAAATCAGCTAGAATGGACTTTTAGACAGAAGGGACTAGTTGGTTGCAGAACTGTAACTTGGCTTATGTTGTTGGTCAAATCTAATTATTCTCACAATGTTTCATCTATCAAGCCATGTGCCATTTCCAATCTCTTTAAATCTATTTTCTAATGCAAAAAATGGTTCGCAAATAAGAGTATTGTAGAAGAAGATATTGGGATATTACTAACAGGTGTCAGATTTGACTGTTCATTCAAGAATATGTCTTTCGGTGCTCTTGTTGGGCTGCCCATTGGCGCCCCCTAGGAGTCGGTGTCAGTCATGCTGACATGATATTATAATACTGTACTGTATTCTTAGGCACTAGGTTTGCATAGAACCTAAGGCCTTTTTCAAAATGACAATCTACAACTAAATATCAACTTGTAACTGGTGGCAGGATTGTGGCTACCCTCTTGGTTCTGTATTTAAGTTGTCATAGTTTTGCACAGGAACAGGCATAAAAATTAGATTCTGGGGACTTGCCAATGCTTTAATGCTTTAAGACTCAAGAGTTCTTGTTCAAGGAATCTGATAATTGTATTGGGTTTTCAAAAGTCACTTTGATTTTGTTGCAAATAGTAGGTACTGTGCCTTTTGTGGCAGTAGCAATACACGTGTTATTTCTCAATTACTAACTTTAGCTATAATATGCATGTGGGAACTGCTGGAAGATTTTTCTCATGGTTTTGCAGGCAACTGAAACCAGTGGTATCTATTAGGTTATTACAGGCGAATCCTGCTTGTACTATTATGTTGTAGTTAGTGTACCTGCATTGTAATCTTTGGTATTGCTCATTAATGTTTCTTGCTCTGCAATTGTTTTTCGGCATTAAGTGAGTGTTAGAGATTGCGGATATTATATATATATATATATATATATATATATATATACTTGTATTTTAATCGCAAATGTTCCTTATATATGATATTTATTTGAATACTTCCATATTATTTTTATTCTCCTACAGTAGTGTTATATTGCCATGAGATCCTGTTTGAATCCTAATTTGCACCTACCATGTATGTGATACATTTATGACACAGGAGGTTAGTAAGGATATGTCCTCTGATACTGCAAAGGAAAATGCATCTGTTGTTGATTCATCGGTGACTGAATGGAAACATGACATGGGGAATATGGATGATCCAGGTATAAATCATGTGTGTTGTTTTTTACTTCTTGTTCCAGTTAATATGATTCATTTTAAATCATGTGTGTTGTTTTTACTTTTCTTATTGAGAGAAGGTGGTCTATGCCGAATAGATGCATTTTGTGTAAAGTGAAGGTGGAAATGGTGGATCATCTCTTTATCCATTGTATGGTGGCTAGAAGTCTTTGGATGCTTACTTTTAATTTGTTTGGTATCCATTGGGTCCTTCCTTCGTCTACTCATGATCTCCTCTCGGGTCGGTGGTTTAAAGGGGGTAATAAGGATTGCAAAGGTGACTTGGAGAATGGCCCCTCTTGCTTTTTTTTTTTTTTTTTTGGTATTTGGAGAGAGAGGTGAATCTTAGAACATTTGAATTGAGAAGTCTACCATAGATCTCAAATCTTTTTAGTTTAAGAACCTTTTTTTTGTGTGGTATTTTAACTATTCTAATTGTAGTAACCTCTCTTTTGTACATTTTGTTGACTTCCTTAAGCTTTAGAGGGTTCCTTTGTTAGTGCTTGTATATGTATTATGTACTTTGGCTAAGCCTTTTTGTTATTAATACATATTAACTTCATCAAAAATATAATTCATTTTAGATTGACTTTGATTGTTTTTTATTTATTTATTTTTATTTTTTAATGAAGTAAGGCCCATTTGGATAAGCTTCTACTTCCTATTATTTACTTTCAAAAGTTTAAAAAATGAAAATTTGAGTGTGAAAAATTTTGGAAGTTACTTCTAAAAGTTGAGGTAGTTAGAAATTCCTTGCTACCTCTACTTTTTAAAGGAACTACTAATATTTTGCACTATAAAAACTATAAAAAATTTTCATTTCTCTACTTTTAATAGTAAAAAGCAGAAGTAGAAGCTTATCCAAATGAGCCAAGTATGTGTTTTAAAAAAGTTTTAGATAGACTTTGATGCAGTCTATTATATGCTGTATTTTTATGAATTTTCTGATTTTGAGGGCATTTGGGTCATTTTACCAGGAAACCATGTCTAGATGATTAAAAGAAACAAGAGACCTGCCCCTAATTAGTGCAGCTCTTATAACAATGTTCTATGCACTGAAATAAAATGCAGATTTTTTACATTAATCTTTATCACTCTTTTAACAACAGTACTTTGTGTCATTATAAATTTGGGTGCGTGCAACTTATTTAAACTATTAGTACTTTTTTCATTTTTCCTTACAAATTTGATTTTTTATTTTTATTTTATTAAATGATGTATAAATTAACTGGGATTTTATTTATTTATTATTATTATTATTATTATTTTTTGCAGAGAGCTCAAGTGGCAAAGCAAATGAGGATGGCTATCGCTCTAGGGCAGGAGAACAAGAACATTCTTGTGATCGGGTGGGAAATTCAAGTGCTAATAATGAGGGTAAATTGTATGGTACAAGATATTTCATCATTAAGAGTTTGAACCATCAGAATATCCAATTATCAGTCGGGAAAGGAATTTGGGCTACTCAAGTCATGAATGAGCCTATTTTAGACGAAGCTTTTCATGTAAGATCCCTTTTAGTTGAATGATGACATGTACCACTTTCTCGATCTTGGTGCTTATAGAAAAGCACGTGCTTGTCTTGCAGAATTCTGGTAAAGTAATTCTAATATTTAGTGTCAACATGAGTGGCTTCTTCCAAGGGTATGCCCAAATGATGTCTTCTGTTGGGTGGAGGCGAGACAATGTTTGGAGTCAAGGAAGTGGTGGAAATAATCCCTGGGGTCGCAGTTTTAAGGTCAAGTGGCTGCGGTTACATGACTTGCCTTTTCAAAAGACTCTTCATCTCAAGAATCCATTGAATGACTACAAACCTGTCAAAATTAGCAGGGACTGTCAGGTGTTCTTTATGTTTGTATGCATGTTGTTTATTTTTTCATTAGTACCTTGAAGAGGATTTGGTTATAAGACTTGTTCATGTACTCTTTCCAGGAGCTATCTGAAGACATAGGAGAAGCTCTTTGTGAACTCCTTGATGGAAAGATTGATTTGGATGGCAAGCTGAAAAGGTACTTCTTCTTCATAGAACTGATAGGTAATGTCAATTCCAGATTCATAAGCCTTGTTAGGTGTTCTGACTTTGTGCAGGAATGATTTTTCTAGTGACGATCCTCCTTCAAAAAGGCCTTGTATAGAGCCTCCATGTTCCTTACGAGATGATGAATATAATGTGCCTCCAGTGCATATGACATGGGCAAGTACACCCATGCTTTATCCTTCCTTACTCTACCAACATCAACCTGAAGCAAGTGGGTTACATTTTTCTCACCCAAGATCATCTGGTGTATTTCTTTCTGAAAATTTGCCTATCACTTCTGGGGCATCAACAGCTACACGGATGAAACACTCTCAAAGGAATGGAAATCTCACTAATGTTCAGGTGGATCGAGATTTGCCTTCTCGATTTGATGTTTGGGGTTCGCCTGCAGAAAAAAGCCCTCTTAGTACCCTGACTGAGGATGATTTTCTTGAAATGGTATTGAGATCCTGTCTTAAATTCTATCTTTTAATTTAATGTAATTTATTTGCAGTACTCTATTATCAATACCTAAAAGGCTAAGTGGAATTGTGCAGATATTATATTTGAACATCTCCTTTCAATCACATGAACTTGTCTATGAGTTAGTTAACCAAAGGATCTTATATACTCAGCCCTTCATTTTGTTGAAGACATAAGTCATGTTACAGTTAATTTTTTGACAGTTACTTCCCCTATAATTGCTCTCATGTATGCATAATGTGCGATTTTGCTACTGGATTTTGAATAATTATCAATTTGTTTAGTCACACTTTCGTGAATTTATTTGGCTAAGGTCTACTAGAGTTTCTTAGAAATTATATTATTCTTGTATGTATAAAATATTTCATTCATTAAAATGTATGTTTTATTTTATTTTATTTTTTTGTATTGTTACAATGTTTTAAATTTTAGTTATATTTTTTATGGCTTATAATTTTTGGTTTGAAGTAGATGGTAAAAATAGGGGCATTCTTATCTTTTCATGTACTTGATTTATCTTTTGATATAAATAAGAGATTAGAGGGTTAGGATTGATTAAGACCCTAATACGATTTTTTTTTTTTTTTGAAACAGCAACAACTGAGATTTTATTATAAAAAATCATACTAGTGGAGGACAAGAAGTCCACCAAATACAGAAACAAAACAGCCAGAAAACAAGAAGGCAGACTAAAAAGACTAATAACAAACAGCCCTCCAATCAGATTTCAAAACAAAAAAAGGAAAACCACCAAATTCCTTTGAGGAAGAAGCCCAAAAAGAGCCCAAAAAATGCATTTTATCCCATAAATCATCAAAAGAGCTTTCCCAGTCTTCAAAAACCCTCGCATTCCTTTCAATCCAAACCACCCAAAAAACAGCAAGGAAAGCACAATTCCACAAAATTCTTGCATTCTTGCTTCTCCCCAAACCCCAAAAATCAATAAGAAATAATCCCTCAACACCTTGAGGCATCACCCAAAGCTCAAAATCACACCCAAATAGACGCTGCCACAGCTGAAAAGCCACAGGACAATGTAAGAAAAGATGGTCAATAGACTCCGCCTCTCTCTTGCACATAATACACCATTGAGGGTTCATCACGAGGAATGACCTCCTCCTCTGAAACCTATCATTGATTCTCTTGAGAACTAATGTCCAAGCAAAGAATTTAACTTTAAGGGGCACTTTGGATTTCCATATCAAATCAACCGGAAAAGAGGTATGAGTATTATGAGACTCAATTAACATTTCAAAATAATATTTACAAGTAAAGACTCCAGAAGAGTGGGCTAAATAGATTCTTCTATCCAGAATGTGCAATCTCAAAGAAAAACTATCCAACAAGAGCAACGAAGCCAATTCAGAACTTTCCCATTCATTGAGATTCCGAAAAAAATTGACATCCCAACTAGAGAGTTAGACTTAGATGAAAATAAAGTAGTGATAGAAACGTTATGAGCTGATGATAATCTATACAAACGAGGAAACAAAGAAGAAAAGGAGCAGCATCCCCCCCCCCCCAGTGATCTTCCTAAAACCGCACCGAAACCCCATCTCCCACAGATAAAGGAGTAAGCTCCAAAAACCGCTCCAAACCCTGAGAAATAAATTTCCAAGGACATTTGGTAGAAGCCCTAGGACAAAGTTGAGCATCCCAACCATTAGCTTGCAAACCATATTTACTCCTAATAATAGCATGCCAGAAAGAGCCTCTCTCAAGAGGAAACCTCCATAACCACTTGCTAGTAAGAGCAATATTCCTTTCCAAAAGATTACCAAAGCTAACCCCCCATGAGACTTAGGCCTGGACACAACCTCCCATTTAACCAAGTGATCTTTCTTACCCTCCCCACTTCCTTCCCATAAAAAGTCCCTCATCAATCTCTCTAATAATATGGTATCAGAGCCCTTAATAGCAATTAACGACATCAGTCACTATAGTTGTAGTGCTCGGCCCTCGACCCTTAGCTGCTGCTGCACCAACATCCTGACATAGCCATAGCCCTCAACTCTTGACCAGATCCATAGTCATCACCTAACCAATGACAACTAATGACATTACGACTGTCAGAAACCATTCCCCTCCTTTGAAGACCACTGACGATCAATTTAGGACCACCAGTGACCTACCCTGACAGCCCTAGCTGCTACACCAGCCCTCTATCTTCTTCGAATCCTACCCCAACAGGTTTGCACCCATCTTGACCCTCTCTCGACTGCACCTGGGGTGTTGAATCACCTTCTCATGGTGTCATTGTCAGCCAAGGGGACATGTCTCTCCTTTTTGTTGTTTATTTTCATCTTTGACTAAAGAAATTATGGTTGCCCCACGTCTATTGGATTGTGGTGTTGTGTTGATAACTGGAGGACGTTTCTTGAATGGATTTGGTGTTCTATAGCAGCCCCAATTGACATTCTCTTTCTCTTTTCAGCCCTTGTGGTGTTTTTTTTGAATAGGTTTTTATTGGGCCAGCATCTTTTTTGGGATTTCTTTGTATTATGGAATCTAAGGGGAGTGTGAATCCTTATATCAGCTTTCTCCTGTCACCGGCTTTGCTCCCCATCACATCAATTCGGTTGAATGAACATATTTTTGTCCATCAGGCTCAAGCTATTTAGGTTTTCTTGCTTAGTCAGAATAAGTATCAATATTTGACTGATGATCTCCTTGCTTCCACAGAGAAGTTAATCAGTCATATGCCAATTGGCGGGTTAAGGATGCCAAATTTTGAAGTAGTTTATGCAATGACATAGAGCCTAAAATTGGTCATAGTCTTATTTTTCTGTCCACGCGTAAACTTGTGTGGGAATTAGGAACAGGCTCAGGAATTGTATTCTACTACCAATAATTTGTCTCGGATTTATCGATTACATGCCTACATTAGGATTATTTTTCAGTTGGCTTGCATGATTGTACTTTGAAGAATTATTTTGCCAAGTTCAAAACGATTTGTGAGGAGCTCCATCATTATCGGTCCATTTTGACCAATGTTAAGGCTATGTATACA
The DNA here is from genome assembly GCA_039720395.1 of Liquidambar formosana. Lineage (NCBI taxonomy): Eukaryota > Viridiplantae > Streptophyta > Magnoliopsida > Saxifragales > Altingiaceae > Liquidambar > Liquidambar formosana. Next base: position 17,734,436 of record CM077829.1, on the reverse strand, counting down.
CAATGTAAATGTATGCATGTAGCTCGGTTTGACAGTTTCTTTCGGGTCTGCCCTCTTCTTTTCATTCAGTTAAATCTCAAATTCTAAGGAGTGAGGAGCTTCCCTTTCTCAGTGAGGTTTTTAGTTGGCTATGTCAAGCTTCCTTATCAGATTTGAATACTTTTGTGGTTATATATCTTATTAAGAAATCGGCTTTAGCCATCACCATGGGGGATAGTGGAAATTTTCAAGGTGGATGTGGTGGCCATGATTGTGGAGACCGTAAGCGAGGGGGAGGCTGCGGTAGAGGCTGTGGCACTCAGAAGTAGTCAGCACTGTACTTGTGGTGGTGAGAACCACACTGTGGACTTTTGTCGAAAGATGTAGTCCAGTATTCTTGCACCTCTAGTGGCTTCACTCACAGAGTAGTACTCTGGTGGCTCCAACTTATCATGTGATTTCCATTAATTATGTTGCTTCTTGTCTGTCCAATAGAGCTCTATAGCTCTTTCCACTACTACTCTTGCTCCGACACTTGCAACCTTTCTTGCCTCACATACCTCTTGGGTCATTGACTTAGGGGCCATAGGCCATATGACTGGCACCTCACGTATGTTATTTAATATGACAACAATCTACCTCATTACCAAGTATTAGATTAGCAGATGGCTTAACCTCACCTATATTTCGTTTGGGCAATGCTACTCTTAACTCCACCATTCCTTTGACCTCGATTTTTTATATGTGCCTAAATTTCCTTTTAGTCTTCTGTCTGTCACTAAGATTACTCGATTCTATATGTGCCTAAATTTTCTTTTAGTCTTCTGTCTGTTAATAAAATTACTAACTCTCTAATTGTTTAGTGATATTCTTTCCCACTTATTGTGCCTTTTAGGATCGCAAGACTAGGAAGATGATTGGTGACAGGTGTGAGACCCCTTTATTACTTTTTTTTTTTTTTTAGTGATATTCTTTCCCACTTATTGTGCCTTTTAGGATCGCAAGACTAGGAAGATGATTGGTGACAGGTGTGAGACCCCTTTATTACTTTTTTTTTTTTGTTGTTTACATTGGAGGGGATTCGAACCCCTGACCTACCCTAAACCCACCCCACCTGGATGCTTTTTGTGCTACTGGGTCATTGATGTGGCCTATATTACTTTACCAGTGATGATTTCTCCCTTTCTACAGCTCTTCATTCTTTGGTTTCACCTATGGAGCATCACTATCGTATGGGGCATCCCTCTCTTTAGAATCTCAAGTTGTTGGTTCCCTCGTGTCAAGTTGAGTCATTGTCTTGTGAAGTGCATCAGTTAAGTAAGCACCATCATGTGACATTTGTTTCTAGAATTGAGCGTCCTATATCTCTTCCTTTTCATTTGATGCATTTTGATAGTTGGGGTCCTAATTGACTCAAGTCCTGTCTATGCTTTCAGGTGTTTTGTTATTTTTGTGGAGGACTACTCAAGGATGTCTCATCTTTCTCTTATGAAAGAAGGGTTAAAATTGTATTCCATTTTTTAAGCTTTTGTAATGAAATAAAGACTTAATTTGATGTTTCTATTAGCATTTTTTGATTTGATAATGCTAGAGTATATTTTAATTCTTGTTTGCCTTTACTTTTTTTTTTTTTTTTTTGGAGCATGACATTATTCATTAGTCGTATTGCACCAACACCCCACAATACAATGGAGTGGGTGAGCGTAGGATGCGAAATCTGTTGGAGATTAATTGGGCTTATTATTTCAAATGCATGTGCCTAAGCTGTATCGGAATGATGTTCTCATAGTTTTCTACCTAATCAACTGCATGCGTACTTTATCAATTGGTTGCCTTCCGATATACTTACTCAATAGACTCCGCATGTCACTTTGTTTCCAGAGGTTGCTCCCTTTGCTTTACCGCCTATTATTTTTTTATTGTGTGTTTTGTCCATGTACTAGGTTCAAGAGGAGACAAACTTGATCTCAAAGCCATTTAGTGTGTTTTCCTTGGTTACTCTCGAACTCAAAAGGGATACAAGTTTTACTCTTAATCTCTTAAGTGTTACTTTGTGTGTGGATATTACATTTCTTGAGTCTGTACCCTATTTCTCACCCTCCTTTGATGTTGGGTTAGACAGTTGTTTTTCTTGTCTTCCTAGTCTACGTCCTCGCCCTCTTGTCTCAACTTCCTCTCCTACTAAGAAGTCATTGCAGGTATATACTTGGCAGTGTTTTCAGCATTCTTCTCCATCTCACGTGCCTTTTATTGCACCATCACCCTTGTTTGGAGATCCACGATCTGACTCTATCTCTCCATCTCCATTATCTGAGCCTGACATAGATTCCTTGCCCATTGCCTTGCTCAAAGGTAAATGTTTTTGTATTGCTCATCTTGTTTTTTGTTTCTTATGCTCATTTGTCTTCTTCCCTCCATGATTTTGTTACTTCCTTGTCCACTATTTCTGTCCCTAAGTTTGTTCAAGAAGCCCATTCCTGATTGGAGAAAACTATGCGAGATGAGCTGTTAGCTCCGCATCATAATCACACTTGGAATCTTGTGCCTCTTTCTAAAGGAAAATCTGCTGTGGGATGTTGCTAGGTGTAAACTGTAAAGTACTTGCTTGATGGGTCGGTTGAGTGCTTGAAGGCTTGACTTGTACATAAAGAGTATATCCAAACTGACAGTTTTGATTATGCTGAGACCTTCTCTCCTCTGGCCAAGATTTCTCTGTTCGTATTTTGATTTCCTTAGCATTTACATTTTGGTAGCCTCTTTTTAGTTGGATGTTAAAACATCTTTTTTGCATGGGGATCTCCAGGAAGTTTATATGGGAGCAACCCACCTGGCTTTATTGCTCAGGGGGAGTCTAGGAAAGTGTGTAGACATCGATTTGGCAAAGTCAGTGAAGTGATTTTATTGTTTGGGATACATTGCTATCAATTTGATCATTTAGTTTTCTCTCTAGTTACACAAGACCGGGGGAAAATTTTACTAGTCGGTTGTGTGGATGATATTATTATTTTGAATAAAGTCATTAAATAAGTCAACAAGCCTGCTAGAATCCTATGAAGTGATGTCACCTCACCTCATTTAAAAGATACCCCATTGTCCATCCGCAAAGCATTTTTCTCAAACTTTATGTTTGTAGGTAGGTTCTTGTAGGGATAACGAGGTGAATTATTTGATCTAGTGACGTCTAAGTGAATCTGAGTTGATTAAGCTACCAAGATGTCACACAAGAGGGGAGAGCAAGGCAAAGCCTGAGAGAGGGGGAGGGGGGGGGGTCTACCGAGGTGTGGCATGAAGAGAGGATCCAAAGTGGGAATTCTCTTAGTCCTTTTAAATCTCAAAGTTCTAATCCTTGTAAATGAGCCATTGATGGCCTTTGTATAGGGATTCAGCTTGCTGTAGGGTGGAATTCTATTGGTTGAATCTGCAAAATAGGAGGAATCCTTCCCACTCATGGTGCCTATAGGCTTATGGAGGAATTCTATTGGTTAAATCTTCAAACCAATAGGAATCCTTCTCACTCATAGTGCCTTTAGGCTTTTACAGTTGCAAAGCCTGTGATTTCATTTAATGAGCCTGCACTAAGTGTGGCCCGTGTCTTAGGGACAATATGGACCTTGTCGCCACCTCAGTGGCCAAGGAAGAAGTTGTTCTGCCATAGTTATAGAGTGGGCCGCTTGACCAATTTAGTTATCCCTTATTCTATTCACTAATTCAACTCTCAAGTTATCCCAATGAATGGGTTAGATGGCCTATTTAGTACCCTAGCTAGCACTGAGCCCTAGTTAGGCCTTTCTTGGTCTCGCCACCACTGTCAAATATTTATGCGTTGTACGCAACTCTCAGATACTGGGTTGCAGACTGCGTTGGCCTTGAAAGAAGTCCGCGAAGGGAGATTGCTTGCACCACACCTAAGGCTTAGTGCATTCTTTCCTTCGGGGATTTTCATAGATGAGGATTATAAGGCCAACCATCAGGTCTATGGATGGAAACTAACCGATTTTTGGCTCATTTTCCAAGATGAGTAGCTTGGCTAATTATGAAGCACATGAAAAGAATGCACTTACTGCATAGTTGTACAACATTTTTAATTTTATTTTTCCTTTTTGGTTTGGTTTTTTGTTTTTTGTTTTGGTTCATTTTCCAAGATGAGTAACTTCGCTAATTATGAAGCACATGAAAAGAATGCACTTACTGCTTACTCGTACAACATTTTTTATTTTTTTTTCCTTTTTGGTTTTTATTTATTATTTATTTATTTATTATATTTTTTTTGTGTTTTTTGTTGGTTTTTTTTTTGATTTAATGAGGCTGAAATCTGGTGAGCTTGTTGGTTATGCATCCTTGAGAGATTTAAGTGGGTGAAGTTTTCCAACTTCTATTCTTCCTTTTTCCTGGTTGGTGGAAAAAATATTAATTCTTCAATCAACTCAGATGATTTAACTTTTAACTAGTCAAGTGCTTTTCCTTCTTTTAATCTTGAAGGAATTTTGCATACTAATTCAAATTTTTATACATCCTTTGATTTGGGTGTTCATTAAACAATAAACAGTGCTGGCTCACATCGGTTAAATATGTTTTGAATCGTCAGGAAATCTTAATTTTTGAATGCTTTGCTTAAAATAGATGCTGCTTCATGAAATTTGTTTACAGGGAATTTTATTGTAATTTGTAGCTGTGTCTTTGAATATTTAACCATAAGCCTTATATTTTCTAACTTTTATTAGTTGACAATTAAATAGGAAAAACCATCTTTTGTCAAGAAAAATATCATGATGGCTTCTGCTAGATTTTCCCCCCTAATAAATGGCTTACTCTTGATTTGTCACTACAGTCATATGAAGAGTACCTGGAGGTCCACAGCAGACGCAACAAGCCTTTACGCCAGCAGGTTAGTAAACTTCTCTGACATTGTCCCACTGGCTTTTATATGTACTAGCAGCACACAACATACGTTGCACTTGGGAGTTTTTGATGAGAATTAAAAGAAAAAAGACATATATATTGACTTCTCGCTTTTCTTGCCATTAAAGAAAGATAAACAAATCATAAAATCCTTAATAAAACTTCAATTAGTGAGAGATGAAAATTTATATCATAACCAATGCCAGTTTTCATTTCATATTCATACCCTAACCAATATTAGTTTTCATTTCACACTTTTCAAGCCTATATCGGGAATTGAACTGTTTTTCAATTAGAAATTGTTTTTTATGGAGATGTTAAAAAAATAAAATAAAATTTTAATTCATTTTATTTTTTAATTGGGATATCTTTTATAGATGGTTGAAAATCTTGAAGGATTGAAGGCAAAACTGAATTTTCAAGGTTAGCGCATTTGGAGAAGATTAGTTGGAGGCAAAAATCTTGAGCATTGTGGTTAAAAGGAGGAGACAAGAATACCAAGTTTTTTCAGCAAATGGCTAACACTAATAGGAGGATGAATTCCTTTGGAAATTTGTTAATTAATGGAGTGTTGGAGGAGGATGAGAATGTTCTTTATAAAGATGTTGTAGATTTCTTGGAAAATATTTTGCATGTAGAGGAGAAGAGAAGACCTTTTCTTGATGGGTTGCTTTTCAATACTATTGATGTTGAAGATTCAAATTTGTTGGAGAGGGCATTTACGGAGAAAGAGGTTTTGGAGGAAACTAACTCTTTGTATGGAGATAAAGCACCAGGTTCCTGTGGGATGTTGCTTGCCTTCTTTCAAAGTAGTTGGAAGGTGATTAAAGAAGACCTTTTGATAGTTTTAAGGAATTGATTGAGAAAGACAACTTTTAGAATAGTTTTAGTGCAACATTTCTTTCTCTTGTTCCCAAGAAAGGAAAGGTAATTGATGTGCGTGACTTTAGACCCATTGCTTTATTAGGTAGTGTGAACAAAATCATTGCCAAGTTGTTAGCTGGAAGATTAGGCAAAGTGGTGGGGAAAGTAGTTTCGTCTTCTCAATTTGCTTTTATAGGGGGAAACACAAACTGTAGATGTCATTTTAATGGCAAGTGAGTGTGTGGACTCTAGACTTAGAAGTTGAGAGTTTGATTTGTAAATTAGATAATGAGAGGGTATATGATCATATGAATTGGAATTTCCTCTAACATTTTCTTCAAAGAATGAGTTTTGCAGACCAGTGGAGGAAGTTGATTTGTGTGTGCATTTCCTCCCCTTCTTTTTCTGTGCTCATTAATGAGGCTCCATGTGGTTTTTCTCGAAAGCTAAAGAGATCTTCATCAAGGGGATCCATTAGCTCCTTTGCTCTTTATCTTGGTTATGGAAGCTTTAAGTTGTTTGATACAAAGGGCTATTGATTGTAATTTTGTGGACAATGTTGCAATCAATGGGGGAGGTGGGGGAGGGGGGGGGGGGGGGGAGTTATATCACACTTGTTATTTGCCAATGATGCCCTGGTTTTTTTTTTTTTTTTTTGGTGGAGTGGAAGAGGAACAACTTCGATTCTCAAGGGGCGTTCTTCTTTACTTTGAAGCATGTTTTGTGTTTGAAGTTAAATTTGGGAAAAAGCGAGTTGATTCCAATTGGGAATGTGGATAACGTGGATGCTCCTGCGGCTAATCTTAGTTTCAAAGTTGGGTGTTTATTGACTACTTATCTTGGATTGCCTTTGGGATCGCACTTTAAAGAGAAGAAGGTTTGGGAACTTCTTGTTGAAAAAGTGGAGAGAAGACTTGTTGGTTGGAAGAAAACATATTTATCAAAAGGAGGGAATCTAACTTTAATCAATTGCTTTGTATATTGAAAAGTTGCAAAGATATATCCTTTGGAGGGGTATGTAGGGAGTTCAAATATCATGTTGTGGCTTGGGAAACAGTTTATTTGCCAAAAAAGTTTTGGCGTTGAGGGGGAGTGTGTGGAAAGAGGTGGTGGTATGGAAATTTGGGTTGGTGGCCAGGAGGTGGTGGTCTAAAGGAGTGAGTGGATCACATGGAGTGGGTCTTTGGAGCCATTTTACAAGGTTTAAATGGTTTTGTGAAGAAAATAGCATTCAAAGTTGGAGAGGGTGGTGGAAGGACTAAATTTTGGAAAAATGTTTGTTGTGGAAGTTTACCTGTTATAGAGGAATTCTTTTATCGTTAGAGATTTTCATGATTGGAATTGGAAAGTGTGTTGGAGTTATTTCAAAAGCTGTATGAGGTCAAGATTTATGTGGAAGAGGATGATAGAATGGTTTGGCACCCAAGCTCCAATGGTCTTTTCACGACAAAATCTTATTATGAGGTTTTGGCCAACATTGGGTGAGCCTTTTGTGTGTGTGTGTGTGTGTGTATCTGGCTAAGAACGTTTGGATTGACTTGGTTCCCCCCAAGGTTGTTTTTTCTGCTTGGTAGGTGTTTGGTTGGTGGTAAGAGATAAATGTTTAATTATTGATCATCTAATAAGAAGAAATTGGACAATCCCAAATAGATGTGTCATGTGCAAAGAGGTGGCAAAATCTGTTGACCATCTCTTTCTCCACTGCTCTACGGCATGGCATGGCTCTTGTGACATTTTGTCTTTAATTTATTTGGGATCCATTGGGTGTTTCCTGCTCCCATTTATGATCTCGTCTCTGGGTGGTGGATTGAGATTTGGGACAAGGCTTTACAAGGGGCTTGGAAAGTGGTGCTACTTGGTTGTTTTTGGTGCATTTGGAAATAGAGGAACATAAGAATTTTTTTATAGTGAGCAAACATCTATAGTCGATTTAAAATCGTATTTGTTGAAGAAACTTTACTTCTGGAGGAGGGTTAAAGGGGATAGATGAAGGAATTCTTTTGTTCATTTTTTGGATTCTCTTAAACTCTAAGATAGAGCTTTATTTTTGTTTTTTTGCATGTATATGTCTCGTGTACATAGATTATGCCTTTTTTCTGATTATCAATACAATTTTACTTCATCAAAGATAAAAAATAAAAATAAAGGATAAGATTATGTTCAGGTCGAAGCTTTGAAACCCTAGTTTGAATAGGAGTTATAATTAGTTACTTATTGAGATGTTGAAAAAAATAGAATACTTATTGTTTGTGTGTCATGTAGCCTAGAATTATACTCGAATTGAAACCCTAGTTCAATTAGAAATTAGGGTAAATTACACTTTGCCCCTTGAAGTTTTAGCCGTTTTTACTTTTCCCCCCTTAGATTTTGAAACTAGACAAATCACCCTTTATAGTTTTGTTCGTTTTCATTTTGCCCTCTTCTATTAATGCCACATCGGCTTAGTTGGATGGAAAAGTGCCACGTGATTGGCATGTGACATTTTTATTTGATAAAGGTAAAAGCAAGTTGTATTAATTCAAAGGAAGGCAATTGCCATGTATATGGGGAGTATACGAAAAGGAAAAAGAAAGAAAAAAAAAAACCTATAGAATCAAGCTGTCCAAAAAATCGTTGAGAGGTGTCCAGTAAAAAAAGAGGCCAGGATCACCCCACTCAAGCGAAACTCAAAACAAAAAAGAGGCCAGGATTGGCATGTGACATTTTAATGACCAATGTGCCCATTTTTAATTGGACTATTAAGGTCATGTGACAATCATGCATGACCTTCTTCTTTCTAACCATTACAAAGCAGTAGTTCTCTTCCTTCTCCAACGGCTGTGATTTCACATAGATCCATTTGATGGTGTTGGGCCTTCCAACGTGTATTTCTCGTCAAACTCACTGAGATTTGCATCTAGTTCTTCAACACAATCAGAGGTTTCCCATAGGAGCCTTCTATTTTCTATATATAAACCTCATTAGAAACCCTTCAACATCATCAGCTTCTCTAAGATTTCCCTCCCCATCATCGGACCTTCCATCACATAGACCCCATCGGCCTCCCCTAGCTTGTGCCAGTGCTCTTCCTTGATTGGAATCGGTACGATCACCTTGTGTTGGCGTCATTGTTCTCAGAGCCATGCTTATCCAAAAGAAAAAACTCTCAAAGCCACCACTTTCTGATCCATCTAACTTGTCGGCAACCACCAATGACCAACAGATTCGATCAAGAAAGAAAGCCCCAATTCCAAGGTTTGATGATTTTTAGTCAATTTTGTGTGTCAACCTTTGAATCAGGGCTTTCTTCCTTGATCGAATTTGGGTGAGAGAGATGAGTTAGTACGTGGTGGGATGAAATCATGAGTGAAGGAGAAAGATTGTGGCTTTGAGGATAATGGGTGACGTCGATCACAAGTCCCATGCTTTGGTAGCCTGAGCATTGTCTTCTTCAATTTTCTTGACAATATTGATAATTAGAGATTAACATTAATCGCATACGTATGCGTCGGTGTGTGCACACACACATACACACACACACACACACAGATATATATATATATATATATATATATATATATATACACACTACCTATAAAAGTCTGTATCTTAGAAAAACTTTTAATTGACTATTACACCCTTATTTTAAATTTTAAATTTCAAATACTTATTTACCCCCTATATTTAACCAATTAAAAATGTTTCTTTTCTAGCAAAAAAGAAGTAAAAAAAAAAAAAGAAAAAAAAAAAGAGAAATAAAAATAATGACGTTCACTTCATGAATTCTACATAGCACTTACCAATGTTTCAAAAGGCGTGGGTGTAGGGCGGGGTGTTTTTCCTCTCGTGGGGCAAGGCATAATCCCCGAGGCGTGGGGCGTAAGCCCCACGAGTATTTTTATTTTTATATATAAAAAATATAAAACATTAAATATAGGTCAAAAATAAGGCATAACAAGTTCAATTTAATTTTTAAAAAAGAAAATGAAAACTATTTCAAACATATTAAAAGCAATCTATTGTCTTTCATGGTCCAACTACTAAAATATAAAATATTCATACAAAATTACAACCCAAATTCAAAATAGTTCTAAAGAAAGAAAGCATAATCTATCTAATATATCACTCTAGTAATCCACGAGAGTCATATCATTATCATCTTCATCAATGTCAAGGAAGGATCCACCATCAAATGCCCCAACTTCCACTACTTCATCGTCTTCATCTTCATCTTCGTCAACGGGGTCAATCTCATTGCGTTGCCTTTGCCTCTACCTCCATCTGTACCTATACATTAAATATGAATTGGGATTTAGATTTAGTCATTGAATAGACAAATTGATGATAATCCATTAACCCCATATTTTTCATACTTGAGCCTTCATCACTTTTTCTTTTCTTCGAAGCCGAAGAGGAACCAATATTAGATGCTCAAATCTCTGAACCATTTTCAGTGGTCATCATAGGCACACTCCTAATGACATCAACATTGAATAGTTCTTCTTCATCAAGCCAAAAAATATCAGTTGGGAGGACAGGACCTTCTTTCTCCGCAATCCATTCATCATCTGGATCAATTTCATCTACTAATATTGGATCATAATTCTGTTTTCTTTTAATACTTCTCTCTTAGTCTAGTTTTGTACTTCACATAAACTAGAGCATTCAATCATTTGTGTTCTAGTCTATTCCTCTTCTTTGTATGCATCTACCATGAACATTAAGAGAAAAATATTAGAAGTTTACCTTTTTTTATTTATTTATTAATAACAATGAACAATTATTAAAGCTTGTACAATGTACTACTTTAGTCTTTATTCTTTAGCAAAGGGGAAAATTTTACTGAGTCAAAAGTGCTCCAATTCCTCTCACATCTTGAAGCACTATAAGTAAGACCTGAGGACCCGAATAACAAACTTTGCTAACTTAGGTGTCTCGCCCCCAAAACACCTCCACCAATCAGCTACAATAGAGAAACAAACAGACAAATAATGTTTTATATATTATTTCACTCTTTTGATTCAATCATTTGTACTTTATTGAAAAATTGGAATTAAATGTTTTATTACCTGGAGTTCGCAACATCCGACTATTAATTGCAACTCGGCTTCCAAAGTCCCCTATTGCATTATCAAACATGTCCAATTGGACATTAGCTTTGACACGCTCATCATAATTCAACATCCTATCCATGCAAGCAAACAATCCATTTCTCACTTCACCATCATTGGAGAAGCTATCTCTATAGCGCAACTAGGGTTCAGATAATAACCAGCTGCATGTAAAAGTCGATGAAGTTGTGGAGTCCATCTTGTATCTATTTTCTTCCAAATTGGCCGATATTTCCTCTCGTTTCCCCCACAATTAAAAGCAATATTTTCTTTAGCCGAGTCCATCAACTCATAAATATATCCCATAGCAGGCCTCTCTTCTGAATCAACCTCTGTCAAGACACTAACAAGGGGGATTGTAGTCTTTATACAAAAAGCAAGTTGAGACCAAAATTTAGGATCATACAATACAGTTCCACGAGCCTTCATTCCTTCCCCCTTTCTCACCCAAGTACTAGAATTCCACTGGTCTGGAGAAAACATAGACTGGAGCGCTTGCTTTTGTTTATAAAAGCTTTGGAGAGTGAGATAAGAAGTAGCAAAGTGAGTAATAGCTGGACAAATAAGCTCACAATTTTTTGTATAGGTTCTCATCAAGTTGAGAACCCATGTATGCCCATAGATGAATTTCACTACTTGCTTAGTAGCTGCAACTGTATCTGCATAAATCTTCAATTTCCCAATATCTTTAAGCATTAAATCAATGCAATGAGCAGCACATGGAGTCCAATACAATTTCTCCCGCTTCTCCATAAGCTTTTCCCAGCACTCACATAATTAGTGGCATTATCTGTGATAATTTGAATGACATTCTCCTCCCTAATTTCTTCTACCAACCTATCAAGGTAGTTGAACATTAAATCACCATTTTTTATGGTGTCAAAAGCATCTACTGATCTCAAAAACCAAGTGCCAGCAGGGCTATTGACAAGAAAGTTCATGAAGCACCTACTTTTGCCATCTGTCCAGCCATCAGACATTATTGAACATCCATGTAGTTTCCAAGCTTTCTTATGTTCTTTTATCGTTACATTTATGTCTGAAACCTCTTCTTTAAGGATCCATGTCCTCAACTCATGCATAGAAGGGGGCTTGAACCTTGGTCCATACTTTGAAATTCCATTAACCATGGGTAACCAATAGGGGTCATTCACTGTATTGAATGGAAGTGCTGCCAAAAATATGAAGCACCCTAACTAGTCGACATACATCTTTCCTTTCTTCTTTCTTAAATTTGGAATTTAATGTCGTCTGTCAGGCGGTTGTAGTGGTGAACTTATCCATTGGACCCCTACTTTTAGGTTGGGTGAAATTACCCCCACTATTCTGATGCCTACTCCCACTCCCCAGTACATTTTGATCCTTAATAAATGGAGAAGAACCACTATCACTCCTCCCTCCACAACCCATTCCAATCTCTTGAAGCAACTCATTTTGCTTGCATTTGTGTTCTTGAAAATTGCATAAAGCTTGTTGGCATGTAGTTTTTACATCATCAGGGACTTCAATACAAACTTTTATGCCATGTTTTTTGTCGGCCAGATGATGTTTAAATCGGTTAATAGTCCCACTACATTGATGATTACAAAATTTACACCGAAAATAATTTTCTCCTCTTGCTGGACTACATATTTCCATGCAAAATCCTTTTTTTGGCCCTCAGACATGTTTATCAATCACAGCTCACACAAGTCACAAGTCACAACACAACTGGGGAAAAAAAAAAAAGAATTCATTTAGTAGTGCCGAAGTGAGGATCACAAAGGGTCTAATCGAAGAAGAAAAACCAAAAAATAAGGGGTTTGAAACCCCCAAACAAAAAAATGTCAAATTGAATGCCGGAACTGAGGATCACAGAGGCACAATGAGTTGAGTTGATAGCTGGTGTGAGTGGTATCGACTCATAGAGGTACTGTGAGTTGAGTCGACAGTTGGTGTGAGTGGTGTCGACTCACAAAGGCACTGTGAGTTGCGTCGCAGTAAGGAGGTAAGTATCGTCACGTCGGTGGTGAGGATCTGAGTCACTGTCGATATCGATTCGTCCTTAGAAACCCCTAAAGAAACAAAAAATAAAAAAATTAGACATACCTGTCGTCGAAATGGATGCTGGAGGTGTCGCCAGAAGCTTCGTCACCACCTACCGTCCTATCGTCAAGCTGTTTGGTTGCTAGAAGCTTCTATAGTTCCTTCTTTTCCTCTTCTCTTGCCGACGGGGTTTGAGGGCTTAGGCTCACAAGTCACAAATGAGGGGTTGTTAGGGTTTGATAAAGGAATAGAGCCACAAAACAAAAAAAAAACAAAAAAAAAAAAAAAAATCAGAACACGTCGTTTTGATGCAGAGCTTCATGGTCATACGCCCCTTAAAAAAGACGCAACAAAAACGTGTTTTCACACCCGAGATTCGCGCCCCATCCAAAAATCGTACGCCCAATGGGTGTACGTTTAAAAATTAACGCCCTGAGACGCAATAGCCCTAAAAGCACCCCTGAAACGTGCCCCGGGCACGCCCCAAACGCATTTTTTAAAATAGAGATCACTAACGCATGTCTCCTAGCCAACTTCTTATTGTGTTGAGCATCTATTCTAATGAGTTATCTATATATATATATATATATAGATATATGAGAATTTATGAATTTTCATATATCTTTTATTATTTAAATATTATTCACACGTGTGCCCATATCTAGTATATATACATGATAATATGAACACACACCTTTTGCTGGAGTTTTGTTTGTTGTATTTATTCACTTCCAACCAGATCACCCATTCAGGCCATCTAAGGTTTCCTTCTGAACCAAAGTTTTTCACCCAAACATAATATCAACGTAGGATTTGTCTTGAAATTCTAAAGGGGCAATGGAACCCTGACCTTACAATATCTTAGCCTCTAAGTGCACCTATCCATATGGTCTCTGATGATTAGTTCAAAGCAAGGTAGCCATTCCCATGGCTGTTGGACATGTGCTCGTTGTCAGCTATGGTGACTGAAATTTGTGTGTATATATATGCATACATGGGTAAATGAAATATTGTGTTGTTTTTGAAGAATGGCAGTTTGAAATGTCAAATGTCAAACAGTTATCTCCATCAAAGGCCATGAAATCAAAGGGGGCAAAGTGTAGTTTTCAAACTATAAGGAGGAAAAGAGAAAACGACTAAAACTTCAAGGGGGGGCAAAGTGTAATTTACCCTAGAAATTAATAGTATTTTTTATTTGGATGTTGAGAAATGAAAAAGAACATATATAAATATATATATATATTGAGATACCTCTTACTAATGCCTGATGGTTGAATATATATCATATAAAATTTTATATTTTTATACTTGAATTAAAACCTTAGTTCAAATAGTGATCAATAATTTACTTTCTATTGGGATATTGGGATGTTGAAAGAATGCAACTAGAGTATCTATTGTTTGGTGAGCTGTGTCTGATCTTTTTATAATTTGCCGGTATTGTAGAAATTACTGTAATTACTAAGGCTATTTTCATCTATCAAAAGTATTTCCAATATCTTTAATTTTAATAGTGTATATATAATATAATTGAAATTAAATATGTTGGGAAGTCTCACATCCTACATCGTATAATATATAGTTTGATATGTCTTCATATACCTGTTTGGGCCCTCCACCTACAAGTTTAGGCTTTTAGGTTGGAAACTTAACATGGTATCAGAGCCTATTATTATTGTTGTTGTTGTTGGGACTATTTTGTTTGTGAGCCCGTTGTTGTTGTTAGTGTGACAGGCCCGTTGCTGTATTGTTAGGTTTACACGTGAGGGGGAGTGTTGGGAAGTCCTACATCCTAAATCGTATACATATAAAGATTTGATATGTCTTCATATACCTGTTTGGGCCCTCCTCTTACAAGCTTAGGTTTTTAAGTTGGAAACTTAACAAAATAAAATAAAATAAAGTTGGAAATAAAAATGAGATAATCTATGATAGGGCACCACCCCATCAAAATTGATGGTGCTACCTCGTTTTAGTTATGAAATGTTGGATCTATGTGACAATCTAGACCTTTCAATTGATAAAGGATGTTTCATGAATTAATGTCAAATAAAAAATTTGAATTAAAAGGTCTCTTTATCTTAAATTAATGAACTTTAATTTTTTGTTCAAGCACATATCTTTATTGTATGTTCAAATAGAAGTAAAAATATATGACATTTTGCATCATTGATCCTCATAATATTAGAGATATATATACACTCTAATATAATTAGATTTATTTCAATGGTCTTGATCAATCTATGGTCCCACCATTTGTATATAAAATGGTGCAGTGCCATCAATTTTAATTGGGTGGTGTCCCATAATAGATTCTCTCTAAACATAATATTTAAATTTAAATTTATGTCTTTTACGTATTTCATAGGGATATAATTGATGTTCAAAAGTATTTCCAATATCTAGTGAAAGAGAGAGCTCACATTAAGAGAGAGGGATGGTTAGAGGAGGTCTTTAATGTCAAAAAGGGGAAGGCTTATTTTGATTCAATTAGTTTTGGAAAGCTTACCTATTTATTACATGTCCCTTCTCAAGATACCTGTAAGGGTAGGGTTTTTTTTTTTTTTTTTTTTTTTTTGATTGGCTAAGAAAATTTTTATCAAGAAACCTGTAAGGGTAGGTTCTAGGATAGAAAATTTGATGAGGGACTTTTTATGGGAGGGTTAGGGCCTTGGGGGAGGGTAAGAAGGAACATTTAGTTAATTAGGGGGTTGTTTCTAGACCTAGGAGTCTAGGGGGCTTGTTGTGGATAACATTATCGCCAAGAACATTGTAGTAGCAAGATAATGGCTTTGGAGGTTTCCTTTGGAAAGGGACTTTGTGTGGCATTTGGTCATCAAAAGTAAATATGGGTTGCAGGAAAATGAATGAGATCCTTTAATTGGAGTCAAGGTTTTTGCTTGTAGTCTGTGGAAATTTATCTCTCGAGATTTGCCCTATTTTCTGAGTCATACTTCGTTTGTAGTGGGAAACAGTGAAAGAATTTGTTTTTAGGAGGATGTTTGGAGAAGTGATTGTTTTTTATCCATTTCTCTCAGTTGTATGCTTTAGCTCATGCTCACGGTTCATCTATTTTGAATTTGGTTTCTTCTTTTGTTCCTATTGGGTTAGGTTTTTCTGAATTCTCAATTATAGGGATATTTGTGAACCTTCCTCATTGTTATTTGGAGTGCTTCTTAGGTCATCAACCCTGGATAGGAGAAGTGGTCTCTTCATTCTTCTAGTGTTTTTTATTACAATTCTTTCAAGGATTCTCTTATTGTTGACCCTAATGTTGCTCTTTCTCTCCCGTTCAAGATGATTTGCAAATGAAAAGTGCCTTTAAATGTTTAAATTTTTGCTTGGATGCTTGCTTATAAGAGAATTAGCACTAATGGACGTTTATTAGAGAAGGAGACCAAGTCATTGCTTGCTACCTTAGTAGTGCATCTTGTGTGGGAGGGAGGTGGAATGTAAAGGTCATTTGTTTGTTCATTGCGAGGTGGCTAGTTTTTTTGTGGTGGAAGCTTTTTCAGAGTGTTGATGTTTATTGGGTGTGCCTAACCTTTTGCTTTGATATGGTTGTTGATTTCTTGGATCTGGGTAGGGGCTCCAGAGGTGTGTGCAGTTTTGCTGTGTTGTGGGTGTTATGGTTGGACAAAAATGTGAGGGCAAATTTGAGGATTTCGATAGTTTATGGGATAGGGTGGTTTTTCTGGCTTCATTTCGGGCTTTTGTGTCCAAAGAGTTTTTTGGAGTCTCTTTGTTATTTATTTATTTATTTTATTGAATTAGAGGGCTATTTGTGGTTTCTAGAGTTTTTCTTTTGTTATCCTTGATTGTATTTTTTTCCTTTTCTAGTAGGACTCCTCGTCATCTTTGTACTTTCTTTTCATTATCAATAAAAACCTTTTTGTTGCCTATGAAAAAAAAATTAAAATGAAGGATCATCAAGTAGGCCTCTTCATGTTTTGACTTAGAGGAGGGTTATTTATGTCTTTTAAATATTTAATAGGGATACAATTATTATTTAAAAGTTTTTCCAACATCTAGGTCTTGAGTTTGACTCTTGCTAAACCCCTTGGGGTATTTATGTCTTTTAAATATTTAATAGGGATATAATTATTATTTAAAAGTTTTTCTAACATCTAGGTCCTGAGTTTGACTCTTGCTAAACCCCTTGGGACCACCCACACATGGTTCCATAGTTCTCATGGGCTTGGATTTACCTAGTCCATATGGGTTGTGTTGGTCTAGACTACAGGGTTTGCAAGGCTAGGGTCAGCATCATGCCAGTTGAGACTACTTGAAACGTGGTGCTTGACTGTTGCACTATCCTTTAAAAGATTTGAGGGCACCTCTCCTGACACTAGTTGGTTTTAGGTGAAATGGTTAGCACTCGGTCCAACAATTGGCATTAGAGCAAGGTCACGAGTTCGAGTACCTGGGAACAATTGGCATTAGAGCAAGGTCACGAGTTCGAGTACCCGGGAGGGAACGGGGCATGTGTTGGGGGCGGTGATTGTTGGCCTAGACTGCAGGGTTGCAAGGCTAGGGTCAGCATCATGTCGGGTGAGACTACTTGAACCGTGGTGGTTGACTATTGCACTGCCTTTTAAAAGATTTGAGAGTGCCTCTCCTGAACACTAGTTTGTTTTAGGTAAAATGGTTAGCACTTGGTCCAACAGGTTGTGGGGTCTTATATGGGCATGGGGTTTGTGTTAAGTTTCCAACTTATAAGCCTAAGCTTATAAGTGAAGGGTCCTAAACAAGTATATGAAGACATGTTTAACTCGATATTTAATCAATGTGGGATGTGGTGTTTTCTAACACTCCCTCTCACGTGTAGGCTTAACACAGGTTTTGTACGTGAGCAACAAACATAGACTCAATAGGCCCAAGAACGACATGCTCTGATACCATGTTAAGTTTCCAACTTAACTTAAGCTATAGCTTTAAACTCAGCCTCAGCACTAGACCTGTCTACAACTGCTTGTTTCTTATTTCGCCAGGTCACAAGATTTCCCCCTACAAAGGTGTAGTAATCGGATGTTGACCTTGCGATCAGTGACAGAACCAGCCCAATCTGCATCTGTATATGATTCCACTCGCAAATGGTCATGTTTAGAGAACAACAATCCCTTTCCAGAGCATATTTCAAATAGCGAAGGATTCGATGGACTGCCTCCGTATGATATTCTCGAGGCGAATGCATAAACTGACTTACTAGACTAACAGCATAGGCAATGTCCGGTCGGGTGTGTGACAAGTAAATCAGTTTGCCAATCAACCGTTGATATCTACCTTTGTCCACCAATACACCTTTAAGGTCTTCCCTTAACTTGTAGTTCTGCTCCACAGGAGTATTACTAGGTTTGGAATCCTAGCATCCCAGTTTCCTTGAGAAGATCTAACACATACTTTCTTTGAGAAATGAAGATGCCAGTCCTAGATCTAGCAACTTCAATACCTAGAAAATACTTCAAACTTCCTAAATCCTTTATCTCAAATTCATTGGCTAAATGTTCTTTCAGTTTCTGTATCTCCTCCTGGTCATCTTCTGTTAGCACAATATCATCCACATATACAATAAGAATTGTTACCTTCCCTTGTGAAGAGTGCTTGATGAATAACGTATGATCTCTCCGTCTTATAAGCCTAGCTTAGGCATCGTCTGCAACCGATGTGGGATACTTACATCCCCATCTCTGCGCTGGCATGACCCTGGCTCTGATACCATGTAAGTTTCCAACTTATAAGCCTAAGCTTATAAGTGGAGGGTCCAAACAAGTATATGAAGACATGTTTAACTCGATATTTAATCGATGTGGGATGTGGTGTTTTCTAACAGTTTGCCCAAAGGGCTTCCCCATTAAAAAAGAAAAAATGTTTTTCCAACATCCATAGTTTTTAGTTAACTGTATGCTAATTTTGTTTTACCGCTGTTCCTCACCTCTCCCTGATGCATCTGGCCCATATGAATTATTCGTCCAGACTCTTCAATTAATGGACTGTTTTATGTTAAAAACTAGTGTTTTGTTATGTTTATTTTATTATTTTGTTACAGGAAATGCTTTGTTCAAGTAATAAAAGAAATTTCATATATGAAAGTCCAAGATGGAGGCAAGGGAAATGCTCTTCAAAATGAGCTCGTCTATTTGGAGGTTAAATCTGTCTAATTCATTGTGCTTGGTTAGCACGTTCATCAGCCAATGAGGGGATTTGAATGCTTAGGCTTTTGCAAGTGTTTCGAGCCTGACACCTTGCTTATGTATTCTGATAAATCCATGCACCACCTGATTTTAACCTGGGAGATCTCTGAATGGGTCCCAATAATTGGACAGCTGTGATTGTTTATAACATGGACTTCAATTATAGATATCGGCATTGTTAGGAATGCAGATGTGGGGATATCCCAGTTACCTATAGAAATATCTGTCATCATTTTCTTTTTTTAGAGGACAAGAAAATGATTTTTTTTTTTTTTTTGAGTTTGACCCTTCTGCATACAAACATAGAAGCAGATATATGATGGGGGTCATATCCTTTGTGTCCAACCAAAGGACCTTAGAAAGTAGATTAACATTTTGTATACAAACGTATAAGCGGAGACAAAAGCCTTTACAGTCTAACTGCTGGACTATGGATAGTACATTGACCAATAGGTGCAGAAAACATGTGGAATTCAGTTCAAGTGATATTTCAAGAATAGCGGTGGAAATTCTGGGGTCCTATGAGATTACAATGACATGTATGCACTGGTATATTTCTAATGGTCTTGCAGTTGGCTTGTGAAGGATATGAAGTCCAATATGGATAGCTGTTCTTTTGCCCCTTTGCTTTTTTTGGTAAAAAGTGGGCGAACTTGTACAAGCCCTCAAATGGGTCTATGCTATTGAGATGTACCCCATTCTACACTAAAGCTTGGCATTGCAGGCAACTCTTCTTTTAGATTTCACCATTTAGTGTCTATGTAGTCCCAAATTGAGCCATGTTAACATTTGCAATCTTGACAGGCTGCTAGACACTCACGGAAAATGCAGGAACCATCAACAAGTAAAGAGCATGATGATGATTCGTAAGTTTCAAGTTTATGCTGAAAGCCTGGAAATTGTATTTTAGAGCTCCAGTGATTTAGCTTGATGAATACGTTTTGCAGATACTCTCACTTTCGTGCTGACCGGTGCCGCTCACATAAGAGGACTCATCATTCGTCCTACAAATGACTGCATTTCCAATTAACGAGGCTTTCAGATCAGAGTGTTGTTGATGGTGTTAGTATTATGATTTGTTGGAGTTCCATTTCCCGCAAGGCAGTCATTCAGTGAAGTTATTTTGTTCAAATCCCTCGATTGGGACTCTTTATATTGTCATGTTGTAAACATGTTAGTACCTTTATTTATAATCCTGGTACAGGACCATTTTTAGTGAGTGAGAACCAACCTGTACAGAAATGAATCGGCAATGCCCTCGCCCTTTTTTCATTTTTCTTTTTCTCCCCTCTTTTATTTGGGAGGTGGAAAGAAAATGCTCACATAACATAGTAGTACTGAGCTAGATTTAGACATTTGAATATGCTTGGGAGGAAATAGGTTGTGCATCTAACACTATTTGATTACAGGTTGTATAATATATATAGATGTAAATATGTTTACTTGCATTCCTCTATTGCCTCAAAAGAATTAATTGAAGTGGATATATATCCCAAGTTGAAGTTGTGTTTGGAAGCAACATTTCAAGGAAGATGCCGTATAGTGGTCACCTTTTTGTGCCCTCTATTTATTAATCTTTTTTCTTCACCTCATTTCTTGGTAGTAGGCGAGAAAGTCACAATTGATCATTTTATGTAATTGGATCATTGGGTCAGTAGGACGAAGATGCATATGGTGTCCTTGTGGAGATTTGAACCAGGCTGCATGCTTGATTATGCATTTCTTATTGAAATTAATGGTAAATGTTAGAAGTTCTTGACATGCATCCAAAGTAGGGATGTCAACGGCATGGGTTTGGGACAGGGAGCCTCTTTCTAGCCCCAACCCCAATGGGAATTATCCCATCACAATCCTATCCCAAACCCACTTTGGGTTTGATATCAAATTCCTATTCCCATCCCAATTAAATTTTAAAATCCCATTCCCATCCCATCTTGTCTCATTTATACTTGGCCAAATTAGACAAAGAGGGTTAATCCTTTTAATTTTCCACATTCACAATGAGAAATTTTCAAAATTCGTTAATTAAATTCATAAAGCCACTTTCAATTTAAAAAGCTCTAAATGAATATTAATAAAATACATCGTAACAATTATATATATGTATATTCGATAAAAAGTAAGAACTTGAACGGGGTGGGTTTGAGACAAGTTTTTAAAGAACATGCCAACCCTACCTTGAATCTTAACGGGTTTTTAAAACAATCCTCAAACCTATCCTGATCCTACTAAGTTGTGTCCCAAACCCTTCTAACAAGAACGGAGTGGGGCAAGGTTCCCAAAAAAGTCCATCCCATTGACATCCCTATCCTAAGGAGCGTATTTCCCTTGAGACTTTCAAGTGTTTTGTGGAAAAGCAACTTGTTTTGTGAATGAAATAGTGAAATAGAATATATATTGCTTGCCTCAATAAATCTTTTCCATGAGCAATAATGTATATTTTTTTTGGGTAAGTAGCAATAATGTATATTGGTTTGTAGTAAATCAGATATCTGGCTCGTAACAAAATAGGGCTTCCGAGTGGAATAAATTTGGGGGAATTTTAGATTGGTTGGGCTACCAAAAGAAAATTACAGTTTTGTAGTCATTGTTAGTTAAGTTAATAGTAATTTATTACGAAGTAAGTAGAAATTTGTATTGAATTGTAATTATTTTTTTGTAGCCAACCAATCTATAATTCCCCCAATAAATTTTCCTTGAATTTGATTCAAATTAGACATTACAAATTCTAAATAGAGGAATTTAACGAGGTCATTTCCCGACAGTATTAATCTACTCCTTATCTAAAGTGCCTCTCTTTTACCCCCTGAACTTGCACATGGCTTAATTGCCTTGTTTTGATGCCATGGGCATGGTCACATTCCCTAGAGCATGGCAACAAGGTCACATTTCCTAGAGCATGGCAGCTTGGTAATTTCAAAAATCAAGTTATTTAACTTGATTTCAATCAATTCACTTGCTTACTTAAAATTTAAGTATAACTTAACTTGATTCCAATCAAACGCCCATTGTAAGTTGTAACCGAACAATCCTTCAGAACTTGATTTTTGATGCAATAAAAATGAAAACAAGCAGACCTCTAAGAAAAAACGAGATTATAGAATCAAATCCCAGGAAAATAAGGAAATAGCGATAAAGAATTAAATCCCAACAAATTAGAAACACTTATACAATGGAATCAATTTTTACCTAAAAAAAATAAAATAAAATAAAAAAATCAACAAAAAAAAAAACAACTAATGTGGTGCCAATGCCCTTATAGCCTAGTGGCACTTCTCTCCCCTATGTGGGGGAGGTCCTAGGCTTGAGTTGTAGTATAGGTATATATTGATGTAATGAAATTTTTATCCATATTACACACCCCCCCCCCACCCCCACCCCAAAAAAAAAAAAAAAAAAAAAAAAGGAAAAAAAAACCCTCCTTTATATTCTGGCCAAACTTCGTTCACCTTTTGAAAAACTATATATCTTAAGTCAAAGATCATATAAAAAAAAGTTGTATTTCATGATAATTAAGAGCATCTCCAATAGTGTATTAAAAGTTGTGTTATTGCTATATTTTAACAATAGCACACATTGTTGTTACTCCAATGGTGTGTTAAAAATAGTAATAGCACACCCTTGTACTAAAATAGGTGTGCCAAACATAGCACAAAAGTAGTTAGGGAAAAAAAAGAGAGAGGATAGTGGTTGTGCTAAAAAATTATATATTGTATACACAAAAAAGAAGAAGGGAATTTTGGTCATAGCCCCTATGTATAAGAGTCATCTTACAATAGGCTCTAAATAAAAATCAGCTTTGTAAAAATCCATTTTAACCCCGTACGGACTAAAAAGCCCTTGATTTTGAACTTCCTAAATATTTACCACCATGCCATTTTGCTATTGATACCCGAAAATCAGGGATTTGTCCACCATTTTTTTTAGCGACGTTATAGAAAAAGAATCGCAAATGAAATATACCTTCTAAACGGCACAAAAACACTTTTCAAATGTATTAAGCAATGATTCTAGGGTTTCATTATCCCTGTTCATGCGTCCCAATTTGCTTTTCGAAGACCATTTGAAGACCTTTGGATTCCGTTTCAAGTAGCGATATGCCGAAAAGAAGTGAGTCTAACGTTTCCATTTAATTGTGATTCATTTATTTTATTTTTATTTATTTATAATTTTCAGTGTGGAATAGTAAATCGCTATGTTTTTGGTTGATTTTATTCCCTTTCTTTGAGATTTAAATTGGGAAGAGTAAATCGGTATGCTTTGGGTTGTTTTTGTTCCGTTTTTGAGATTTTAGGAAGATGGAATTGTATCAGTATGCTTTTGCATCAGTATGCTTTCGTATTCATGTTTTTTGCATCCAACAATATGTTGTTACTGTTACATATAATATTTTGCGTCTATGCTTATTCTATTATGTTTTTGTTTCCCAATAGTATGTCGTTACTGTTGAGTATAATACTTTGCATCAGCATACCTTTGCTATCATGTTTTTTGTTTCCAACCATATGGTGTTACTGTCACATATTATATTTTGCAACAGTGTGCTCTGCTATCATGTTTTTTGTTTCTAACAGTATGCTGCTACTGTCATATATAATATTTTGCAACATTATGCTTTACACTCACATAACTGTTGCCCATTTGACTTATTACTTAAATTCATTGTTGCACATAGAAACAATAGCAAAAAGTGGTAGCTCAAAGACTCCAACATCAACAAAAAAAATACGCATTGAAGATGCTAAAAAGCAAAAAGATATGCCTAAGCCACTATCAATTGCATATCTAAAAACTAAAAAGGGCAAGCGAAAGGCAAAAGGGGTGGACAATGAGTAGTGTGTTGTGGCAATTTTTACAAAAGTAGATATTCGCTTGAACTATGAAGAGGGGTGTGCAAATATTTCATTTCTACTGTGCTATTGTTTATTTTTTGCAATTGTAACAATAACAGTTTACTATTGGTATTATTTCTCACTACCAATTCAAAAAATGTCATAATGGTGAAAGATGAGTAGTGATGTCTATCAAATTGCCAGCAAATGTAATTGGATATTCACTTGTAATGTGGTGCTAGTTACTTTCTGCACTTGTAATAGTAATAGTTTACTGTCGATTGTATGAAGTTTAAAAGAAAATATGCATCTACGTCTATTTTTCCCAAAGAGGAACATCATTTCTCGCACTTACAATGCAAAAAAACCATAATGGTGGCAGTTTAGTACTGATATGTAACAAATTGTCAATAGGGGTGATCGGATATTCACTTGTACTATGATGCTGTTTACTTTTTCTATTTTCAACAGTAGCAATTTACTATTAGCAGTTAATTGGAGGGATATCATATACTCTCCTATGTGATATTACAAAGATCTCCTATACTAACAATTTATTATAGGCATAGTTATTAAACCTGGACCGGTCCAGCCCAGCCGGTTGGACCGGTGAACCGAGATCATTTTTGCACTTGAACTGTCCTAAAGGATATTATCAAAATGCATCTGATGGAGTTTGAAACCACAATCAACAAGATAGTATGAGACGCTTAAACCACTTAACCAAGCCAATTCTTCATATCTAGTATTACAATACATATTACTTAACTAGTTTGTCTCACTTACAAAATAAAACCAACTATATCTAAACTAATTATTATGAATTTTTATTATTATTTTAATTATAAGACCGGTCTGACCAGTGACCCAACGGTTGAACCAGTGACCTGGTGACTTGGCCTCTGTACTGGGTCAATGTTCAGTCTGGGTTTAATAACTATGATTATACGTACCTAAAATATTAAATTTTTGGGAAAACTACATATTAGTGTCATTAACTTTACCTCAAATTTCAATTTGGTGTACAAACTTTTAATTTATCCAATTTAATGCACTAACTATACGCAAGTGTTTCAATGTGGTCAAACATGGACGGCCGTTTAGTTTAGTAAACGAGAGCATCACGTGAGCACACGTGATGGCCCATCTGGTGTCGACGTGGCTGCCTCGTTGGAGTATCTCCCTATTTTTACTATCACTTGCATTTCACGTGTGTGGACGTGAGATGATTACTTCACCTTATGATCTAGGGTTTGGAACCCTCCCTGTTCGAATCAGAGAGAGAGAGAGAGAGAGGAGAGAGAGAGAGAGAGAGAGAGAAGAGAAAGATATCGAGAGGCGACGCATACGGCCAGGATGCAGATGCATCGGCCATAACCGTCGAGAGGATGCATAGCATCAATGGTTGCGAATCCAGCAACGGTGTCGATGATGGCGCTCTCCCATTGTCATTGCCCCTCTAATTGGAACCCCACCGACATTGTTGAGGAGGTTGGATGGCGATAGAGCCCATGAATGGGCCATGGGTTAGGGCTCGAATAGACCCACGTACCAATTCTGGTTGACTCTAAGGGGAACCAATTGCAGTGAAGTTGTTTCTTGTTTTTTGCTATGGTGGTCTGAACTGGTGCTATAGTGAAGTTGACTCTAGAGGGAACCAATTGCTCTATAATTCTACCTAGGTTTAGAGAAATCTATTTTTTTTAGTTGCACAATTTCTCGTATCTATAGTGAAGTTGACTCTAGAAAGAACCAATTGCTCTGTAATTCTACCTAGGTTCAGAGAAATCTATTTTTTTTAATTGCACAAATTTTCATCAAACTAATGAAACCCATTTTTTTGTCTTCTCTCTCAGATCTCTTTCTTCTAAGATATGGGAAGAAAGGGAAAGAGAGATAAATGTTGTAGAATTCTTAAGATAGAATTCAAACTGGCCGGATTGAACTGGGTTCGCCTCTTGCCATTGGCATTTAGCAGGCAAACTGATAGGCCATCACATGTGCTCACGTGATGCTCCCGTTTACTAAACTAAACGGCCTGTCCATGTTTGACCACATTGAAGCACTTGCATATAGTTAGTGCATTAAATTGGACAAATTAAAAGTTTGTACACCAAATTGAAATTTGAGGTAACGTTAATGACACTAATATGTAGTCTGCCCTAATTTTTTTGATTTCTATTTACATAACCATCTAACATAACATACGCAAAAAAAAACATCATCTATTTCAACATGAAGTGGAAAAAAAACAATAGCACACCAAGCCAACAACTTGGACTTTATGAATCAAATTCCCAACAAATTCCAACAATTAAAGATACCAAAACAACTAAAAGTAGCCAGGCATCGCAGACTAAATTGGTTCTTGGCATGTCTTCTTATTATGAGTTTTAACAACAAATCGTTGTACATCATAAAATGAAGTATATGCATTGTGCGCATAACAACCGTGTTCCCACCAAAACCTACACATCAAGTAAATGTTGTCGTCCAATGATGACTCGAAATGTAAAAAACATTGAATTACAAAGCAAATAGTATCATGTTACTATGTACATATAAGTCAAACACACATAAACATATATGTACAAACAAACCAACATGTATAACATTAAACAATACTACTATGTTACTATCTGACATGTTTGAAAATCATACATACGTTATTGTCAACATCATAAAAACTGAATTACACGTACTTACATCGAAACACAACCAGCATGTGTGAAAAACAAAATGAAAATATGCAGCAAAACTAAAAAATGATTGAATCTATTCGTCGGGTTGTATAAAACATCAACCAAAAACACACATAAAAGAAGAAAATGAAAAAAAAGTTTGGGGATATGATTGTACGAAACCAAAAAAAATTTGGAAACTAGTTGAAAACATACTAGAACAATGAATTGTTGAAAGATAAATGAATCAACAAACTTACATATATGGGAAACGAGAAATCAGATTTGCCAAACAATACAATCTACAATGAAACAATGAAAAATCTAGCGGTTGATGCTTGAGCACACTTCAATCCCCCAATTGTTGTTGCCGAACTAAGTATTTCGAGCAAAACTAGCATTGAAGTTTCATCAAACTTCAAAAAAAACATTGACAATGGCAGAATGCACTTAAAGAAGACGATAGGAGAGACAAAATATAAATTTGAATTTGAATTCCACGCACCAATCCTAAATTGAAGAGAGAGAAACACAATCTCACAAGGATTGCTATCCCACGAAAGGAAACCCCCTCCAAAACCATTACAAATCCTACGTGCAATCCGCTCCTTCCTAAAAACTCTGGTAGACAAATATGGAAAAAATACAAAAAGGGAAAAATGAGTATTCTGAAATTGCTACTTACCTTATGACAAAAGAAACTTTTAAAATAGGGGTTGTAAAGTTAAAAAATCCCAATGTGGTGTTTTGGTTAAAAATAGTCCCCTAATAGGCCTAATTGCTAATTTCCAACAAAAAAAAAAAAAAAAAATACATATTGTGTTATTTATACCATTGGAGTACATTGTATCAAATTATAACATTTGACATTGTAATAGATGCTAAAACAAAAATAATAGAGGCATAACACAAATGACATTGAAGATGCTCTAATATGGAGTACATTATTTGTTTTTTCACATAAGCTATTATATATATATATATATATATATATAGATATATATATATATATATATATATATATAGATATATTATTTTTTATTATTTATTTATTTTATTTTTTTATTTGACGGTCAGGGTGTCTGGGTTAGCTTGTGTGTACCTCGACTAAATCCCTCCTCGGGTGATCTTAAGGGTGTACTCCCCTAGCTTAATGCATTTAAGAATTAATTCCTAAAATGCTCTAAGAAGAATCGAATCCAGGTTGATAGAATAGAAGGACTCTCTTCCTCCCGACTCGACTGCGTCCCTTGGTACATAAGCTTATATTTGAAACCACATCGTCATAAGCTTATATTTGAAACCACATCGTTAAGCCACTGGATAGATCGATTTTTAACCCGCCACCTCTCTTTCAGGTACGAAGTAAGAAATTCCGATACAAACGTCCGTGGTCTGTAATATTCTTCTAACAAAGCCTTACCGATTGCAAACCCTTGATCCATTCTACATGGGAAGCAATCAGAATTTCAGTAAAGACGAGGTTATAGCAAAGCTTAAGGACGATGGCGACTTCGACAGGCTTCGTCTCAAAATCATCCGAAAACTCAAGGACAATGTAAGCCCTTTCCCACTACCATTCCTTGTATCTTTCTAAATTTGTTTCTCCTTTCTGGGTTTTGCTCACCACCTGTTTGTAGAAATTTATGACAGAAGAATGAGATTGTCTGGTATATTGACCGTAATAGTAGAGTCCAGTCATTGATTATAGCCCAGTGAAGAAAGCCATGGATCGTGGGTATATTTAGTTGTGATGCTTTATTGATTTTTGATAACTTTAGGGGAGTGTCAGGGAACCCATATACTGGATTCTCGTATGCTCACATGGGAAGGGGTCTACCCTTGTTTCAGGGAGTGGGTCAGGGATGGGCTACGCCCCCATGGGAGTATACGGTAATGGGTTCCCAGCATCTTGCAATTTAAGGCATTTAGAGTTGCTTCATTAGTTGACTATCATGCTAACTTGTATTCTAATTCTTGATGGCATAAATACAAGAAGAAAAAATTTAGGCTTTTTATGGGTTAAAAAACACATGTGAAGTGTTTTGATGAAGAATGATCGCCTGAATTAGTGGTGACATATTTTGGTTTTTGATGAATAGATATATAGAAAGAAACAGAGACTAATAAGCTCGAATAACATCTGGAAATTCTTCTCTTCGGCTGAAATAAATCACTAGTACATCCTCCAATCACTAGATTTTATATCTAACTGATCCAACTAGTTAATGAATTCTAACCCTTAACAACTCGATTCTCAACTAGGCATTATACCCTACAGGTTACAGAAAAAATAACTTCCTCGATGACTACAGCCTTGTTAGTTTCAAAATACATTTACATGATTAATGTCACTATAATATCTTGTTGTAGCATCCATGAACAGTAATTGCTACAATGACTATTATCATCAATGTGCTTGGTCAGTTTATAAAAAAAAATGATTAGAAGCAGTACAAATAGCCCTTTGGTTATGTGGTGATGTGGAAGTATGGTGTCACTAGTGAGGGGTGGTGGACTACAGATGTTAGAGGTCCTCATGGTTTGGGTTTGTGGAAGGCTATTATGCAAGGCTTGAACGGTTTCAAGAAGGAAATTGGCTTTAAAGTGGGTGATGGTAGTAGAGTGAGTTTTTGGAAGGATGTTTGGTGCCCCAATTTGCCTCTTATGTATGAATTCCCCTCTTTGTTTGATATTGCACAAGACAAGAATGCTTTGGTTAAAGATTGTTTTGGTGTTATTGATGATGCTATCTCTTGGAATGTCATTTTTGTTAGACGTTTCAATGATTGGGAATTGGAAAGTGTCTTATCTTTTTTTCCAAGTGCTTTATGATAGTAAGATTTTGGTGGGTGAGAATGATTCCTTGGTGTGGCGTAAGGACTCTAAAGGGTTATTCTCCGTAAAATCTTTCTACAATGTTTTAAAGCCTTCTAGTAATATTTTTTTCCTAGGGAAGATTGTGTGGATGGCTTCGATTCCTTCTAAAGTGGCCTTTTTTTGTTGGTTGGTGAGTTGTGATAAGTGTTTGACATTGGACCATCTTATTGGGCGAGGATTCTCTATGCCTAATAGATGTATTTTGTGTAAAGAAGAAACTGAGACGGTGGATCATCTCTTTATTCATTGTAAGGTGGCAAGGAGTCTTTGGATGTTCATTTTCAGTGTCTTTGGTATTCATTGGGTTCTCCCTTCATCCGCTTATGCTCTTCTTTCTAGTTGGTGGTGCAAAGGGGGTAGTAAAGAAGCTAAAGCAGTTTGGAGGATGGTTCCCCATGCTATTTTTGGAGTCTTTGGAGAGAGAGGAACCGTAGGACTTTTGATGGGATAGAGAAGTCCATTATTGATCTCAAATCTGGTTTTTCCAAGGATCTTTTTTTGTGGTATTCTAGCTATGCTAGGATTAGTAAACCTTCTTTTGTTCTTTTCTTTGATTCACTAAAGTTGTAATGGGGTCTTTTTGTGCCTTGGTGCTTGGTTCATGTATATGTCTCATGTACTTGGGCTTTGCCCTTTTCTTTATATACTATACACATTTTACTTGATCAAAAAAAAAAAAAAAAATAGCCCTTTGGTTATTACAATAAGAGAGTGGGTATAATTGAGGAAATGATATCCCTTTTGTCAGTGAGAAGGTGTCGAAACGCAGCAAGCTCTATAGCAATTGAGGCCATTGCATGATACTCTGTTTCAATACTAAAATGGGATGGAATTTCTTGCTTCTCGCTCTTCTAGATAGTGACATCTGAGTTGATAAAATAGCAAGAGGGTGTTGTAGAGGAAAGAGAGGATCTGGACAGTGGGAATGCTCTTCATCCTTGTAAATCTCCAATTTTGGATCCTTATAAATGGGTCCTGGATAACATTTATATCAGAATTCAGAGCTTCCCATGTGACAGAATTTTATTGGCTGAATTCTCTGGCTAATAAAAGGCCTTTCCACTCATGGTGTCTACAAGTTTTTATAGGCCTATGAGCCAACTTAATGAGCTCACACTGTGCATGTAATGTGTTCAATGGACAATACGGATCTTGTTACTTCCCCTCCAGTAATCAGTGCAGAAGGTGTGTCGTATTGATTATGGTGCAAGTCTCTCGAATAGCTCAATTAGCCATTGCTCTAGCCACCAATCCAAGATCCTCCAATTATCTAATGGAATGGGCTGGGGTAGCATGTTTTAGTCCCTGCAAGAAATCCTGATTACCCCCACCCCGCAAAGTTCTATCACAAGTTGGCTTGGGAGTGTCAAAGTGTAGAGAAAAAGTAAGGATGGACTTCTAAGGTGTCAAATCCCAGACCCTTGTTTTCCCGATACCTTAATCAGCCCCTATTGAAGGAGAGACCTTAGCCTCTAATAATCTTCTCTTGAAGAAAGGCCTTAGGGCCAATTATCCTTCTTTTGAAAGAGATAGGCTAGTTGATTTAGATGTCACATGTTATCTCCTTTTTTACTATTTATGCCATGTAAATACTAGGAATGAATGACTCTTTAAGAACAACACATAAGATGGCATTTGAACTTCTTGGCGTGGATTAGAATGAAGAAGATGAAAATAAAAGCAATGTACAAGTCATTGTACCTAAAGATTATGAATAATGTGGGAAGAGAGATCATCTTGTTAAGTAGGATGTTGTGTCTAGGCCAAAATCTCAAGAGGGGGGGGGGGGGGGGGGGGTTAGCTTTGGGTAAGATAGTGGAGAGAAATATTGCTCGTACAACTAAGTGGTTATGCAAATTCCCTGATGGAATGATTCTTTATGGCATGTTATTATCAAAAGCAAGTATGGGTTGCAAGGTAATGGATGGGACACTTAGGCGATTCCTAGGACTTTGGCTAGATGTGCTTGGAAATTTATTTTTGTGGGGTTGGATGGCTTGATGGAACACACTTCCTTGTTAGTTGGGAGAGGGGATATACTTTGTTTTTGAGAGGATCATTAGAGGGGGGAGCTTCTTTTTCTTCCTTGTGTCCCCGTTTATATATACTTTCTTTGTCTTACAATGTTCTTATTGATTCCTTGGTTTCATCTGATTCTCCTAATATTAATTGGGATTTCAGTTTCTTTCGTAGTCTCAATGATAGAGAATGTGAGGAGTTTTCAGGCTTTATTATTGTTATTGGATGGTTTCTCTTTGAGTGCATCCATTCGAGATAAGAGGATTTGGACTAGTTGATTCCTCTGAAGTTTATTCTTGTAAATCATACTTTGAGAAATTGGTTGAGATTCCTAATGTTCCTTTTTTAATTTTTTCTCCTTATTTGGTGTTGATTTGGAAATCGAGTGTGCCCCTCAAAGTTTGAGTTTTTATGTGGATTGTTGTATACAAGAGAGTTAATACCAATGACATGCTTCAAAGAAGGAGGCCTTCTTTTCATTTATGCCCGCAATGGTGTATCATGTGTAAGGATGGGGCAAAGAGTATTGATCATCTTTTCCTATTTTGTCCTGTGGCTAGATTGTTGTGGTAGAAACTTTTTAGCATTGGGGATGAATGTTGGGTGATGCCGGGTTGTGTTAGGAGGTTGTTAGAGATTCATTTTCGGGTCTTGGAAGAGGCAAGAAAGTAGAGATTATTCAGAGATGTGCCACTTTGGCAATATTTTGGGTTATTTGGCTTGAAAGGAATGCGAGGATCTTTGAGGATAGACAGTCTATCTTGGATAGTTTGTGGGAGAGGGTGTATTGGTGTTCTTTTTGGACTCATGCTTCAAAGAAGTTCGGCAATATTGCATTGTTTGTTTTAAAGTTAGATTGGAGCGCTATTTGCTGTTCGATTTTCTTATAATTGAGTCTTTGTATTTCTCTTTATTTTTTGTTGTTGGTCTTTAGGTGGACTTCTTGTCCTCCTCTTGTTCATTTCCTTCTTAGATCAATAAATTTCTTTTTGATGCTGATCAAAAAGAAAAAAAAAGAAAAAGGATTACGAACAATATGCAGGAAAATAGCATTTTGAATGAAGCATGAAGCAATATGAAACTAACAATGTGCACAACATAGGTAATGATGGGTCGAGAGATAGTGGATGTAATATATGGTCAGCACACCAAGAATGAAGTAGTATGATTGGTGGGCACCGACAAGACTGTCAACAACCTGTTGATAGAGAATGGCATCAGGGAGTGGCTTGTGACCAATGGAAGATTGGACAGCAGATTTTTACTTGAAAACATGAATCAGTTCCCTGTGGTTCACCAAGAATCCAGTGAGATTATGGTGACCAATAGGTGGTTGACATCTGATTTAGTTAGATGATGTCCACAAATCAGCAAAGTTCTACTGAAATACTTGTGGTGATTAGATGTTGAGATCCAAGGTTAAAGGAGCAAAGTGAATACCCCGAATTGGTAATGTAAAATCTGCCAATTACTAATGGAAAGGCGCAGAAGTGATGGCAGTGGCCATACCCATAGTGGCCTGGTGTTATTTGCACAGCACATCAAGGAACGATGAGCTAAAACGTGTAATTATTAGATAATTAGGGTGAAATATATACGCAATGAGTTAGGACCGTATACCTATAAAAGACTCTATACAGCAATAACGATATAAGTAGGCATATTAACTGTTGCATCACACGCAGAGGTAATGTCTGGTAATCCAGCTTCCAAGTGGATCCTTTCCTCACTTATCCATGAGTTGTTTATTGAATATCTCATAGTTTGAAAGTCATCATGGTTTGATTTATGTTTACTACTTTTTGTTCCCTATTAATGCTTATTAACTCAATTCTTATATCTGAAAGGATATTGAATCATCCAGGCTTTTGAATGCATTCTGTTCATCTTTGAGGGTTGTCTGGTTGTTTGATTCCGCTTTATATGATAACAAATGATCGTCTGTTAAAATGTCATGTTGTTGCTTTCTCAACTCTATTGGTGTGGGTACTGGTCTCAGGAAACTGCATCCTTTAGCTATGGCTCTACTTTATTATGCAACTAATAAAATTTACTTCATTCAACATGACCTTGGATCCTCAATTTCCCAGTATTTGCAATGAAAAGATGTGTGGGTTAGGGTGGGACCTTAAATTTTTTTGTTACAAAGTATACATATGAATAAATATTGAAATGGTCAAGTTATTGCAGGAAGAGTTGCGTAACAATATTATTTCAATGGTGAACCAATCAGCAGCACTTAATCGTGCAGGTGCTGAAAATTTGAAACCGAGACAACTTTCCGATGCCATACATGAAGAGGTTGGGTAAGTTGATAATTTCTCTCAAGTTTTTAGTGATTTTGAATGATAACTCTTTAGGTTTGGAATAAATTTGGCACTCATGATTATTTAGGCCAGTTCAGGAATAAAAAATAGGATTCCAGCAGTGATAAATTTTGACAAAAACTTTGGGAGCAACCTGTGAGCATTTAGGGGAATTTAATTCTTGAATTAGATTTAAAGTATTAATTATTATAATATTCACTCTCAAGTTGTGTTGAATTTCATCAATGTTTTGAAAGGCCTTGCAAATTCAGTTGTTATTATTGAATATTTGGTGACTGAATTTTGTCACACCATGCAATCAATTTATTTCTGTGATCAACAATCGAAACACACTTATTCGAACTTCAACAATAATCTTGTTGTATCTGTGATTCCTAGGAGCAAAATAATGAACCAAATTTCTGATGGGGTGTGGGAAATAATCAGATCAGATGATGGCATGAAAAGTGAAATTACAGAAACAGTACAATGTGTTTACAATAAAGTAGTGAACCCAAAAGGGAAAGAAGAGGGTGAATCATCCTCTCTCGTTGATGCGATTCCAGTTCAAAAGGAAACTGATAATAATGGTTCCCTTACCATCTCAGCCAGTGAAATTGATGGTATATTATCTGACAATGAGCCAAAAGAACCACCAGGCTTCTCTCTGTGTGATCATAATCAGAACAACTGTGATGAGCAACAAAAAGAAGAGCTGCAGCTGCCTACTGCCTCGTGAAAGAGGTCCCACCGAAGAACAGAAGAATGAGCCCCACAACTCAGAGGATGTGTTGGAGCCAGATGTTCGTCCCAGTGAGCCACCTGGCTTTTCAGTTGATGACAAGCGCCCATGTGATGATAGTGATGAGGACCCTGATGTGCCTCCAGGTTTTGGTTGATGAGTTCTCATGCCATTTGTTTTGTGATTGTCACTGCTATTATGTCAACTATCACATTTGGCAGAAACTATACAGTTAAGGATTCAGCCATAAGTGCTGCCAGTGCTTTCCCTGTTCATCCTAAATGCTCATACTGAATCTTGGGAGTTAACGAGGGATCTATTTTTCCAGCAAGGGTGAGGGTCAGACACTTGAGATACTATTCATAATTTTTTCCATGTTAAGAGATGATATCATGCCTGATATTTGTTATAATTTAATCAAAAGTTTCTAGAGAATGTGAATCATGAGACACTTCAGTACAACTGGTAGATATTTTTTTCTTCAATTTTTATTTAGGTGAGGAAAGAATCCATTAGAGGCTGATGTAAAGTACGAAGACCCCTCTGGGTTAAACAATTTGTGGCCTGATTGTATTTTTCTGTATAAGTACTGCTTTGAATGACAGGTATCGATGTGAGACAATTAGGCCAGTTCTACCAGATCTGGAGAATTATCTGCAAAGGGGTTCGTTGATATTGACCCTAATAACATTAAGTTGTATAAGGTTAATCTTCAACATTAGCTAATTTTTTTCCATTCAATTTTTATGCCGTCTTTCTTTGACTTGATGGCTTGAGATGTGTACATAATTTGTTTTTCCATGGCAGACCATCAGGTGCAAAACACAGCTCAGTGAGAAGGTATGTCTAGTCCAGTCTCCTCTACCCTTTATTGGTTTATATGGTTCAGTAACAGGTGTATGGCATCTGAGATATGGAAGGGCTGTTTACTCATTCTGGTGAGGAAGGAGTGATTGGATTACGTCTTCCTTCTCACCAGGACTACTGAATAACTGCTCTGTACTGTGCTGGGATGGAGCATCGTTGGTAATGGATGGACTGGGAAAAGGGTTACTCTTTTCTCCTGTTACTAGGACGGTAGAACATGCAAATTGGAGATAACTCATAAAATGCTTGTCTCGCTTGTGTGACCTTTGACAATTTTTTATGTAGCAATCCTTGCGCATCTATGCCTCATAGAGTGCTTGTCCTGTATTTTCTCCACTTATCTTGGCAACTTGTTTCTCTTTTCTCCTATAGTTTAGTTTTTCCCTTTATTTTTTGGGTTTCTAATGTCTATCTATGGTTTTTTTTTGTGGTCTATCTTCCAATTTTATCCTGGAAAAGTACAAAATATTTCTGTGGAAACCAAGTAACTACAAAATCAATCAAATTTTTTCTCTTTTGCGCTTTTTATGCAGAAGTTCAGCGAAGTATTTCCTCCGCACTACAAATTTTTTTGATCAGCACACTACTAATTTTCCTGTTCATTCTAATAATGTCCTTTGTTGCCTTTCAGCTATTTGACTAAAATACCCTGCCAACAATCCCACACATTTCTCAGTGTCATTCCCAACCATCCCCATGCCATCTCTAATCATCCCCAACCATCCCAATCATCTGGTGCATTTCCTAAAGCCATCGCTCTTTTAGCAGTTCCCATCTGTCGACGACAATGGGCAGTGGAGGTTTTCCAATGAATTTGCTAGTGAGGATGATTGGAATTTATCTTTTCTTCTTTTGTATTATGTTTTCTAACTACATTCTCTCTCCCCACAAAATTCCTGGCCCTCCCTCTCCCAAGTCTTTCATTTTTTCCTCCTCTTTCCTCCCTCTCTGCTACACCATTTCTCTCAAAAATCCCGTATCTGATTTTCCATTTTTTCCCCTCTCCAGCTTTCCTTTTCTCCTCTCTCAGAAGTCCTCTCCCTGTGGTCCTGTCAAACACAATTTGGGGCCATGAAAGAGTTGTGGCATCTCCAGCAGTGAGTTGTTAGGGCTTTGGTGAGGGAAAAGAGGTATTTTTATTAGCAACCTCATAAGACGAGTATTTCATGACGTGCTGAGAGAGGCAGGGACAGGAAAATTTGTCGTTTAAAATA
The DNA here is from genome assembly GCA_039720395.1 of Liquidambar formosana. Lineage (NCBI taxonomy): Eukaryota > Viridiplantae > Streptophyta > Magnoliopsida > Saxifragales > Altingiaceae > Liquidambar > Liquidambar formosana. Next base: position 17,697,847 of record CM077829.1, on the reverse strand, counting down.
AAATAAACAAGTAGTGAAATTGTAGTACTTGGTAAATGCTATTGGTCTGCCAGGGACATGGTAGATATTGCCAAAGGATATATGATTTTGTAGTTGGTGACCACCAGACTGTTCAACAATTTTTCCTATATCTTTACCAGTATCTGGTACCTAGTTTTTTGAAAGATGTTCTTCATGCTTCTTTTCATTTTAAATTCTTCAGATCAGGTTCAAACAATCTGCTGCATAATATATAGGAATTAAACACCACCGGTGGTTGATCCACACACAATAAGGACTTACACACTCTTGTCTACGTGCATCTGTTCCCTAGAGGAACTTAACAGAGATGGGACTCCTGACAAAGTGTTTGGCAGAAACCCATTTCAGAAATCCTTGGGAGAATTCGCCTGTTCTATTACTGCGGTCAGTACAGCTGAATGTCACTGAATATGTCAGCTTCTCGTTCACCTCTGAGAAGTAAAGTTTATCAGGGCTGATGCATACATCAACTCCTTGTGGTGCATGAACCTCCACAGCATAGGAAGAGTATGCCTCACCCACATTTGTCAGAGTCCTGGTAAATGTTTGGGATGGTCCTAGTGCAACAGAAAATGAAGGGTAGTTTAGCTCTCCTTCAAGTATGCTTGATACTTTTGAGCACTTGATTGGTCTATGCACAAGGATCCCAACTTCATCATCTGTATAGCCTAGGCCGCACAAGTAAGGAATATAATCGTCCGGTTGGATATCATAAACCAAGCCTGGATCGTTTGCTCTTGTTGGGTTAACATGGCCAGCACCGGTGGCAAAGAAGTCTGCAGGTTGAAGTGTTTGATCAACAATGGATTTGCCTTCAAGGTTTAATAGATCGGCGGAAGTCATTATAGCAGACTTAATGGCAGCTGGTGACCAGTGAGGATGAGAGCTCTTGAGCAGAGCTGCGATACCACTAAGATGAGGGCATGCCATTGATGTGCCAGACTGAATGTTAAACGAGAATTTTGAATTGCTATTATCATCGATGGGGAAGGGCCACGCAGCTAGAACGCTCACGCCAGGCCCAATAATGTCTGGTTTCAGAATGCCAGGGCTTGCCAAGTTGGGGCCTCTTGAAGAGAAGGAAGCAACAGCGGGAGACAGTGGGTTTCCAATAACAGTTCCTTTAAATAAGATTGTTGCTGTAGGTGTTGTTGTTGAATTTATATATGCCTTGATCGTAAGCCCATCCACGTAGTTCACGTGTGTTGCAGGCAGTACATGAATATCAGCATCGATACTGAAGCCATCGGTTTCGCTGTTCACGAGAATCATGGCAGCACCACCGGCGTTTTTCACTTCTATCCCTTGTCAACTCTTCCTATACCCCCACCACGCTGACACACCACTACCTTCCCTTTGACGTCGATGTCTTTCAAGGATCCCTCACCACAGAATGCAGACTCTGGTTTACCATTTATGCCAGCATAAACAAGAGGCAGTAATGTTGAAGGGAAGTCATCGGGTTGGAAAATAGATTCACCATCGAATTCTTCTCCATTCCCAAGCTTTGCTGTTGCTCTGATGCTTCTATCGATGGTGCTGGCTCCGACTGTGAGAATCCATGGGGCCTCATTCGATAGTGTGCTGTTGAAAGGGCCAGAATTTCCAGCTGCGCAGCTTACAAATATTCCCTTTTGAATTGCCTTAAAAGAGCCAATTGCAATGCTGTCATTGAAAAATGAAGTCGAAGTGTCACCCATGGAGAGTGAGAGCACATCTACACCATCATCAATAGCAGCATCAAGTCCAGCTAATATATCACTTTCTGCGCAATCTGGTCCATTTTCAGGTGCAAAGCACACTTTGTAAATTGCCAAGTGAGCGTAAGGGGCCATCCCGACTGCCGTGCCCTTTGCATTTCCTAGCGCATCAGCATGCTTCACAAACCCGCCTGCAGCTGTGCTTGACACGTGGGTGCAGTGTCCATCAGCATCAAAAGGTGGCTGAACTGGCAACCCCTTCATGGCCGCTGACAGATTGAAAGTCCTTGCACCAATTAGTTTGTTGTTACAGTCTGACAAATTGAATTCACACCGCCCTCTCCATTTAGCAGGTGGAGGCGGCATTCCTTCATCGCTAAATGAAGGATGGTTGGGCAAAATTCCACCGTCAAGTACTCCAATAATCACTTCCCTTTCCAAAATTGGATTCTGGCCAGAATCCCATTTCCTGGTGCAATCCTAAGAAGTGGGGCGTGTGTGTTGTCATTCGAGACAACATCCTTTCTGGACGTGCTGAGACAAACCCATCCTTCTCTTCCATGGCTCTCACTTCCTCCTCAGTTAGTCTAGCTGAAAAACCGCTGAGCACATGCTGGTATGAATAAATCATGAGTTGTCGCTGGTCTGAGGCTTGCAGTACTAGCCGGCAAAAATGACCTGTGCCAGCTTGCTCGATCATCTTCGGCAAGAACTCTGCCCTCTGGGTGCTTAACGTGGACAATGTAAGTTTGTAAGTTGCTTTTCTGAGTTGTTTCAGTTGTGGATGCAAATTCACTTCCTGCTGCAGGGGAGAAGTTAAACATGAAAACGAGAGTGAGGAGAAAGGTGATAGCCATGCTTGTTAACAATTTACAGTTCATGGAGTAGAGAAGTAGCGAAATTGTAGAGTTCATGTTTCTATACTCTATAGTTGGTTGCTGCACCAATATATACAGAAAGGTGGGTTGAGATGAGAGTTGGGGTGGACAGGCAGCCGGCAACTCCATATGAGTTTATCAGAGTGGGTTAAGCTTTGCTTTTGGAGCTAATGATCCACCCATTGTGATTTGTTGTAAATGATTCAATTTTACTCCCAAGACGGCAACAAGGATATGCTTTGGGATTCCTTTAGAGGATGATCTAGTTTTGACTGTTTTTCAAGCTTTGTCCACTTACAATAATCATTTGACCCTTTAACTTACTGATGGGATAATCTCCCTGGCCTACAATCTTTTGTTGTTATTACGACCTGTTGTAACCACACGGCAATGAGAAATAAGAGAAAAATTAGTGGTTTGATTGTGCCTTCTTCACAGTGATAATGTTGTGATGTGGCATCTTTTGATTAGCAATAAGTCGGCCATATATTCCATTAGGCCAGTGAGAAAAAATCAAAAAAAGCTTCAGCAGATGCAAAAACCTAAATCTAAGAGGACATACCTTGGCGGACGATTCGATCCTTTGTCCATCTTCTTTGATACTCTTTTCTTTTTGTAATTTTGATCTTTTATATATTATTAGTATTATTATTTTGGTTGGAAAAGAACATAGTCGAACTAGACAACAACAAAATGAGGAAAATCAACACCTCTTGTGTCTTCACTGACAATATGCCACACACAAAGCCTATGACCGCTCCTACAATTGCAGTTTTCATGCAATAATCAAAACTTGCCATTGGTCTGCTACACATAATTTTTTTTAAAAAAATTTTAAATTCTATTTTTTGGGTGCCAGGTTAAAAACTCAACAATCATCTTGCTGGTTAACTCTGTTTGTTTATTTACCAGCTGTAGGCCGCATGGATATATTCTAATCTCTTAAAGCAAGAAGATCAGTTATTTATTAAGTCTATACTATCCTTTGGAATGCTATGGGCATTATTATCCTTCAAGAGGCCATATATTTAACAATTGATTAAGTTCAGAAGAATTTTTTGTGGGGTAAGAATTGTGGATGTACAAAGGTTCTAAATATATATATATGGATGATGGTGAAATAGTCTACTGACTTTGGGTTCAATGACTCTGAAGTTACTGTCATCGTTGTAATTTTATGGACTCGTTCACCTCTCAAGTGCTTCATGGATCTTGAAAAGGTCCAAGGGAATAGACAGAGCAGGGCTATCTTGTCATGGGGCGTTTGCTTTCAGAGAAATTCAACATTTACTATTTAATTGCAATTTTGAAAGAGACGATTACTGTGCCTCTGCAGATGTCTCAATATCCAAATTGGAGCTGTAGGCAAGGCAATTGGTGACTCAATTCCTTGGTCCTTGTTGCTCTCAAGTGGCTTGGTCCACAGATGGGTGAATATTCCAGTTTACTGTTGTATCTGATGAGAGTTCATTTTGAAAGCCCACAATGACTTGGTTTTCTAGAAATGGAGGCAAACCTGACAGATGTAATCTCTAAAGTGAACAGGCTTTTAGGAGAAACAATGGTGGCCAGAAACAGTAGTTCTTGAAATCTATACAGTTGATGACATGCTGCTTAGATTTTTTGGTCATCCCCTTATCAAGAAGGATTCAGCCATGACTACAGTCAGTGCATTTCCTGTCCATCCTAAATTCTCATACTGAATCTTAGCCATCGATAAGGAATCTATTTTTGATCATGGGTGAATGGTCAGATACTTCAAATAATACTCATGCTTTTCTTCATTGGTGAGAGATGATCTCATACCAGGTTTTTCTTACAATTTCATCAGAAGTTTTGTGAGAATTACAATTTCATCAGAAGTTTTGTGAGAATATGAATAATCTATGAGACACTATACTACAACTGGTACAATATATTCTTGCATGTATTTTCAAAATTTTTTTTTTGGGGGGTTTTATTTAGGTGATAAAAGAGTCCATAAGAGGCCTTTTTTTTTTTTTTTTTTTGAAGGGGGGGGGGGGGGGGTGTCAGCAAAAAAAGGAATTTTATTAATGTCGAAAGAAGAAGACACCCGATAAACAAGAAAATACCACCAAAGCACACCAAATACAACATAAAAAACCCTCCAAAACATGAAACCACTAGAGACCAATCCCACCCAAATACTAATTGCAGCAAAGCATAACCAATTATAGAGATACTAAGAGAACCCCTTGGGTTAGCGATTTCAAATGTCATTTGTGGTTTTTCCTCCTAAGAATTGCTAAGGTTTGAATGACTGAGGTAGGCCAGTTCTACCAGATTTTGAGTATTATCTGTAAGTGATTTATTGATATCGAACATAAAATTAATTTATCATACTTGTATAAGTTTTTTTAAATTTTAATGTTGAACATAAAAAAAATATAAAAAAATAAAAAAATAAATATCCACTCGATTTTATTTTGTGAAATGCCCATGTCGTTGGCTTTCTTGGACCTGATGGCCAACATGGGTAACCAATCTCTTTGTCCATGTTAGACCATCAGGTACATAGCATCCTTTGAGAAGGTATGTTCAGGTTCCTCTACTATTTTACTGCTGTGTAACATGATGTGATGCAGCAAGGTTGGTAAAGGACGAACTAAAAAAAGTTACTCTAGAAGAGCCATGTTCTTCTGTTACTATGAATATTGAAGATTTATAGTATAGATCATGCCATTTGAAAATAATTCTTAAAATTCTTGTGTTCTTCATGTGAGATTGACTACATAGCAGTCCTTTTATTCATAGAGAGCTACAATACTTCACACAGTGCTTGTCTGCTGTTTTCTGCACCTATCACTGCAACTTTCTCCCATATTTTTTCTCCTGCTGGCTATCTTTTTTTTCTTATTGCTATCTATATTTTCATTATTTTTCTATAATCCAATATTTATTTCCCACTATCCAGTACTTAGTGTGTTGGAAAGTTTTCTCTGATTTTCTTTCCTTTTATATGGAAGAAACAATTTAGACTTCAGATCTGGTTATGTTGTATAATTAAGGAAAATATACATAGATGAAATGGTACAGATGGTTGAACCTATATATACACAATAAGGACTTCTAGATTATGATAATACAAGTGGTGCTCAAAGTGTAGGTGCACCCATTCACTAGAGGAACCTAACAGAGATTGGACTCCTGACAAAGTGTTTTGTAAAAACCCATTTCAGAAAGCCTTGGGCAAATTCGACACTTTTATTGCTGTAGTCATTATGGCTGAATGTCACCGAATATGTCACCTTCTGGTTCATCTCTGAGAAGTAGAGTTTATTAGGCATCATGCATACATCAACTCCTTGTGGTGCAAGAACCACAATGGCTTAAGAAGAATTTTCCTCACCAACATTTGTCAAAGTCCTTATAAATGTTTGGGATGGTCCCAATGCAACAGAAAATGAAGGGTAGTTTAGCTCTCCCTGAGGTATGCTTGATACTTCCAAACACTTGATTGGTCTATAAACAAGGATCCCAACTTCATCATCTGTGTAGCCCAGGCCACACAAGTAAGGTCTATAGTCAGTCGGGTTGGATATCATAAACCAAGCCTGGATCGTTTGGGTTAACTTGGCTTGCACCAGTGGCAAAGATGTCTGCTGGTTGAAGTGTTTAATTAACAATGTGTTTGCCTTCAAGGTCTAGTAGATCAGCAATAGTCATTATGGCAGATTTAATGGCAGCTAGTGACCAGTAAGGATGAGAGGTCTTAAGTAAAGCTGCGATGCCACTGACATAGCATTGATGTGCCAGAAATTACGTTAAATGTGGATTTTGAATTTATATTCTTGTCGAGGGGGAAGGGCCATGCAGCTAGAATGTTCACGCCAGGCCCAATACTGTCTGGTTTCAGAATGCCAAGGCTTGCCTAGTTAGGGCCTCTTGAAGATAAGGAAGCAACAACGGGAGACTGGGAGTTTCCAACAACAGTTTCTCTAAATAAGATTGTTGCTGTTGGTGTTTCTGTTGAATTTATGTAGGCTTTGATCTTCAACCCATTGGCATAGCTCACGACTGTTGCATGAAGAACATGAGAAGCCGCTACGGTACTAAAGCCATCAGTTTCTTCGCTTGTGACAATCATGGTAGCACCAACAGCATTTTTCACTTCCTCCCCTTTAGCAATAGTTAATATATGCCCGCCATGCTCACACAACACTACCTTCCCTTTGACATCAATGTATTTTAAGGATCCCTCACCACAAAATGCAGGTTCATGTCCATTTATGCCTGCATAAACAAGAGGCAATAATTTTGAAGGGAAATAGTCAGGCTGGAAAACAGATTCACCATCGAATTCTTCTCCATTTCCTAGCTTTGTTGTAGCTTTGATACTTCTATCAATGGTGATGGCTTCGAATGTGAGAATCCGTGGGGTCTCAGTCGACAATGTGCCGTTGAAAGGGCTAGAATTTCCAGCAGCGCAGCTTACAAATTTTCCCTTTTGAATTGCCTTAAAAGCTCCTATTGCTATGCTGTCATTGAAAAATGGAATTGAATCTGCAACAATTGAGAGTGAGAGCACATCAACACCATCATCAGCAGCAACATCAAGCCCAGCTAACATATTGCTTTCTAGAAAATCTTCTCCAAAACACACTTTGTAAATTGCCAAGTGAGAGTAAGGCACCATCCCAACAGCTGTGACCTTGGCATTTCCCAGCACATACAGCATTCTTCACAAAAGCACCAGTAGCTATGCTTGCTGTGTGGATGCCATGCCCATTGTCATAAATCAGAGGCTCAGCTGTCACCCCTTTCAGGCCTTGGCAGCAATTTTGAAAGTTCTATCACCAATTAGTTTGTAGTTACAGTTCGACAAATTGAATTCACACTGCCCTCTACAGTTAGTTGGTGGAGGCAGCATTCTTCCATCACTAAATGAAGGATGATTAGGCAAAACTCTAGTGTCAAGGACTCCAATAATCACTACCTTTCCAAAATTGGATTCTGCCTAGAATCCTGAATCCCAAAAAGCCTGGTGCAAACCTAGGAAGTGGGGCGTTTGTGTTATCTGTAGAGACAATATCATTTCTGGACGTGCAGAGACAAATCCATCCTTTTTCTCATTGCTCTCACTTCCTCCTCAGTCTAGCTGCAAAACCGTTGATCACATTTTGGTATGTATAAACCATGAGTTGCTGCTTGTCTGAGGTTGCAATACTAGCAGGCAAAAATGACCCGTGCGAGCTTGCTATATCATCTGAGTGGGTATGAACTCTGCCCTCTGGCTGCTTTACATGGACAATATATGTTTGTAAGTTTCTCTTCTCAATTGTTTCAATTGCAGATGCAAATTCACTTCCAACTGCAGGGAGAAGTTAAACTTAAAAAGGAGAGAGAGGAGAGAGACAATAGCCATGCTTGTTAACTATTTTCATTTAATGGATTAGAAGTGGAGAAATGTAGAGTTCATGTTACTGTAATTGGTCATCACACCTATATATAGAATAGGGTGGGGACTATGGAGAGAAGGGAAATGGCCAGCGTCTTCACATGAGTTTATCAGCGAGGATTAAGTTTTGTTTTTGAAGCATAATGATCTGGTCTGTCCGAATTTGTTTTAAATCATTTCATTATACTTTTAAGACAGCAACAGCATATGCTTAGGGAATTTTTTATAGTATGATGTAGTTTTCATTGTCTTACAAGGTTTGTCTAGTTAGAATAAGTATACAACCATTTGATTGACGGGTAATGTCCTCTCTAATCTTTTGTTGTAATTGTGAGTTTGCTACGAATCAGTGTCCTACTCTGATAGGGCTGTGGCATGTTATGATTGGCACCATATGAGGCACTGTTCCTTTAATCTAGAAAGAAAAAAAAAAATCAAGAAATAAAGCATCAGCAGATGTGAAAATTTTAAATATAGGAGGTAAAACCTTGGAGAACTATTGGGTCGTTTTTTCCATGCATCTTCCTCTTGATTCTTTCTTATTGTACTTTTAATATTGCTCCATTTGTAGCATCTATGAAGTATATATCTGGTAAGATGTATTGTGGGCTTGTTTTGGTAGCTTCAACAGCCAATTATGGAGATATTGGACAATTTGACTGGGAACACAATGGAAGCAGCCAGATGGCTCTGAAACAACTTTGCTTAGGAGAAGGTTTAGGAGGCAAGTATTTTCCTTCAATTTATTTGATGGAATTGCAGAAGGAACCAGAAACATGTAAATTCATATCATTAGTTTGAACGACTTTCGTTTTAATTTTTAATTATTGAAGAAAATGAATGTAGACCACATGGTTTGCATCACACAATCATGGGATTCTGTATTATAAGTACATCTTGGTTATGCTTGTAATCTCTGGCACGTGTAGCTCATTCAAACAAAACTACGATTGGGCTTCTAATGGAGTGTTGAGCAGAAATCCATCGCAAATATCCTTGAGCAAAAGACATGCTGGTGTTCCCACCTCCACCTCTTTGACTAAAGGTCACCATGTATGTCATCTTCTGATTAACCTTCCAGAAGTCGAGCTTGGATGGGCTAACCATCATAGTAACTCCCAGTGGCACAACAATCTCGACGGTGTATGATGAATTAGCCTGGCCAACGTTCGTCTCGGTATGGTCCTGGTAAAATTTTGAGTACTGGACCCCAAGACAACTAAAAATGAAGGGTAATTTAGCTGTGCTTCAGGTATTGTTGGTACTATGGAGCAATTCACTGTGCGATTTGCGATGACTCCAACATTGTCATCTGTGTAACCCAAACCACATAAGTAAGGTATGTAATCATTGGGATGAATATTGTAAATATGACCAGGATCATTTGCTTTTGATGGGTTAACATGGCCTGCACCAATGGAAAAGATGTCAGCTGGAAGAAGTTTTTGATCAGGGATGGGCTTCTTTTCAAGGTTTAGTATATTAGCAGAAGTAATGATTGCAGACTTGATGGCAGCCGGCGACCTGTTGGGGTGGGAGTTTTTGAGCAAAGCAGCAATGCCACTGAGATGAGGGCATGCCATTGATGTGCTAGAAATCATGTTAAATGTCAAATTTGAATTTGCGTTGTTCTCAAGAGGGCTTGGCCATGCAACCTAGAATGTTCATACCAGGCCCGATGATATCTGGTTTCAAAATGCCAGGGCTTGCCAAGCTAGGGCCTCAAGAAGAAAAGGAAGTAACTACAGAAGCAGATGATACTCCGATGATAGTTCCTTTAAATAAGATTGTAGCCGTAGGCTTTGATGTTGAATTTATATAGGCTTTGATTTTCAATCCTGCAGCATAACTCACATGTGTTGCAGGAAGGACGTGAGCATCAGCGAACGTGCTAAAGCCATCAAGCTTTGCGTTCATGAGAATCATGGCAGCCCCACCAGCATTCCTTACGGCTTCTCCATCCCCAATTCTTCTAACTTCCTCACTTCTCTCACGTAAAACTACCTTACCTTTAACATCGAGGTTTTGCAATGATGTCGGATCGCAAAACGCAGATAATGAACTACCATTAATGCCAGTGTAAATAAGAGGCAATAATGTTGAAGGGAAATCCTTAGGCTGGAAAAGGGATTCGCCATCAAATTCCACTCCATTTCCAAGTCGTGCAGTAGCTCTTATGCTTCTATCAACAGTGCTTGCTCCAACAGTAAGAATCCATGGTGCCTCATTCGACAATGTACCGTAATCTGGACCATCATTTCCAGCCGCGCAGCTCACAAATATTCCCTTCCGAATCGCACTAAGTGCACCCAATGCAATTGACTCATCATAGAAAGGACGAGAACCTCCACTAAGGGAAAGGGAAAGCACATCAACCCCTTCTTCAATCGCAGCGTCAAATCCCACTAATCCCACTAATATATCACTTCCAAAGCAACCTACCACAGAACATGTTGGAAATAAAATATGGAAGCTACAAATAAACGAATACTTGTCAAATTGAGGCAGTGTGAGAACATTGCCCTTAAAAGAAGATTGCGCCTCACGGAACAAATTGCTTGGTGCAGATGGACAGTGGCGGCCTACTCTCTAGGGTACAATAGTTGCACCCCCCGCAAGCGTGCACTCGCAATGTTGGAGAGATGTAAATAGATCGGATTACTCCTTCGTAGAACACTGAATTGCAGAACTAGAATACTTAGAACTGCAGAATTGAAAAAAAACTCGAAATACTTGAAAGAAAATATAGAAAGGACGAGAACCTCCACTAAGGGAAAGGAAAAGCACATCAATCCCTTCTTCAATCGTAGCATCAAATCCCGCTAATATATCACTTGCAAAGCAACCTACCACAGAACATGTTGGAAATAAAATATGGAAGCTACAAAAAAACAGATACTTATCAGATTGAGGCGTGTGAGAACACTTGCCCTTAAAAGTAGATCGTGCCCCACAGAACAAATTGCTCGATGCAGATGGACAGTGGCGGCCTATTCTCCAGGGTACAATAGTTGCACCTCCCGCAAGCGTGCACTCGCAATGCTGGAGAGATGTGAATAGCTCGGATCACTTCTTCGTAGAACACGAATTGCAGAACTAGAATACTTAGAACTGTAGAATTGAAAAAGAACTCGAAATACTTGTAAATGTACTCTTTAAATCACCAATGTCACTGTGATTAGGCTTAGTAATTCAGTTTCTCTCTCTACTGATTTACACGTTTTCGTAGTTGATTTTGATTCTACACATATTTCACATTTCTCTGTATTTGTTATGAATATATTATGCAATAAACCAAGTTCTTTTATTTTTTTAATATAAGAGAAATTCACATGTCCTAGTCTACCATGCCATATATCAATAGAGTCAATCAAGTAAGCAGAAGATGATGCATTTCCATTCATGATTTCAAGTACATTTAAAAGAAACAAACCTTGGTTACAGTAATCCTCCCCAACAAACATACCATTCTTAGTCATAATAATCTTGTCAGATTCAAAAGATACCTTAACCCCAACCTTAACCAACAGAGAAACCGACACCAAGTTGTAGCGAATGTTTGGAACATGGAGCACATCACTCAGTGAAAGGACTTTTCCTAAAGTCAGCTTAAGAAGAATCTTCCCTTTGCCGATAACAGGCGAGGGCCTCAAATCGCCTATGAACACTTGTTCCTCACCTTCCCCCACAGGAGTATAGGAGACCTAAGCACTTCTGTTACCACAGATGTGCTTGGTAGCCCCAGAGTCTACCACCTAGTCCTTCACATTTGTAACCATTTTCACCTCAGTAACAACTGCAGCAATGACATCATCTGTCTCTACCAAATTAACATTCGTACGTGCAGGAGAATTGTTTGCCTTTCTGAACCTGCACTCAAGAGCATGGTGTCCAGGCTTCCCACAAACATAACAAGTACCCTTTTTCTTGAAGGTGGGTTGGGACTTTTGGTTCTGACCAGATCTAAAATTCTGATTGGTTTTACGGTCTTAGTTAGGTCTATTGTTCCAATTAGTGTTGTGATTCCTTTTGTTGTTGGTCCTTTTATTGTTACTAGGTCTACTAGGTCCATCTACTAGATTAGCCTTAGAAGTTAATTCATTAACTGTTTTAGTTTTGTCTCTAAGCCTATTCTTTTCTTCAATTCGAATGTAAACAATCACATCTTCAAGACTCATATGTTTTCTTTTGTGTTTCAAATTATTTTTGTAGTCTTTCCAAGAGTCAAGCAATTTTTCAATAAGAAATCATACCAGAAAAGACTCTTGCAAAACTATTTCTTCATTTTTCAAGGTCACTCACTAAGATATGAAAGTCATGGATTTGAGATGATACATCTCTATCCTCGGTCATTTGGAAATTAGCAAAATTCCCTATAGCATATTTCTGATTACCAACATCTTCTAAGACATTTCTTTTTCAAACTCTCCCAAATATCCTTAGCAGTCTCATAGGAATAATAAATATCATAAATCTCATTAGATAGTGTGCTAAGTATAGTGTGTCTACATACCTTATTACCATTTTCCCATTTTTTCAGCTCTTCCTCATATTTTTCAGTACCTTCTTTTGGTTAAGCGTCTGTCAATATGTGGGTCAAGTTCACCACGTCCAAAGTAGAATAAACACACTCTTGCCAGTGCTTAAAGAAAGTATCATTGAAGTGCTTGATCTTAGAAACATAATGTAGAATTTTAGCAGTCATACTAGCAGCATCTATGATATCTACTTTTAAGATTGTTGGAAATAAAATGTGGAAGCTACAAAAAAACAGATACTTATTAGACTGAGGCGTGTGAGAACACTACCCTTAAAAGTAGATTGCACGCCCCACGGAACAAATTGCTCAGTGCAGATGGACAGTGGCGGCCTACTCTCCAGGGTACAATAGTCATACCTCCTGCAAGCGTGCATTCGCAATGTTGGAGAGATGTGAATAGCTCGGATCACTCCTTCGTAGAACACGAATTGTAGAACTAGAATACTTAGAACTATAGAATTGAAAAAGAACTCAAAACACTTGAAAGAAAATATAGAGAGGAAATGAGAGAGTAGTAGTTACTGGTGTATTTTGGAAAGGGTGGAAAGACCCCTTTATATAGTATTTAGAGAGAGAATTTGCAGCAACGAATTAAATAAAAAATTTATTTACGAAATAAATTTTGAAACAGCCACAAATGAATTTGGACAGAAACATGGGAATATGCAGAATTTAAATCTGCAATAGTCAAAATATTTAATCTGCCACCAGTCAAAAAATAAATCAGGAGAATTAAATCAAAATAAATTTCTTATTTGAATGCAAATGGTTAGATCAAATAAGTGGACTAGAAGAGTGTTGGGCTTGGTCTGACCCAAAAGCCCAAAGGTCCTAATAACAAAATTGATAAAAAGTGGCTAGACCTGCGCACACACGCGAAGCCAAATATCCTGGGATTTACACCCCCTCTGCGTGCACGTCGCACGCCTGCATCGCGCTTGACTAAGTCAATTTTCGGACCCCTGTCCCGCAAATTAATTAATTAGGTTTCGGCTCGTACGCATGTGGGCTTCCTTAAACTCTATCACATGTTAACCAAACATAAAGAGTATAAAGGTATATAAACACAAGATAAGGCTTTATAGATTTCCAATGTGAGACATGGTGTTTTGGGCCAACAACAAGAAACACAAGAACAAAGTAGTATTTTGAAATACCCACTACATACAATAGAACATACTTTGTAAATAGCCAAGTGGACATAAGGTGCCATGCCAGCAGCCGTGCCGTTTAGGGGTGTTAATGGTTCGGTTTGGTTCGGTTTTAGGAGAGATTTCAAACCAAACCATTATACTTCGGTTTTGTTCCTCCCAAATCAAAACCAAACCATACTATAAAAAAACCAAACCAAACCATTATATTTCAGTTTGGTTCGGTTCGGTTTTGGTTTTAACCTATCGAGTAACAACAAAAAATTGAAAATGAAAAAAATGACATGCCAAACTCCAAATAAAAACATTTTAATAAAAGCATTACATTGGCAATTGAAAAAAACAAACATTGTATCAAAATAGAAACATATTGACATATATCAATATGTCAATATCACACACAACATTAATACACACAACATTAATAGCTAGTTTAATACATGCCAATCTAAAAAAGGGAAAACAATAAGAAACTTAAAATCAACAAAGACAAACCCATTACCTATTTTACCCTTATTAGAATTGGGAATTTACAAACTTTAAGTTTATATATATATAAAATTATATATTATATATATTTTTCGGTTTTTTCGGTTTTTCGGTTTGGTTTGGTTTTTTAAAACTTAAAACCAAAACCAAACCAATTGAGTTCGGTTTTCTAAAATTAAAACCATAACCAAACCTAATGACAAAAAAACCAAACCAAACCGCCCGGTTTGGTTTGGTTCGGTTTGGTTCTCGGTTTTAACCAAAACCATTAACACCCCATTGGCGCCTTTCACAAAATTTCCACTAGCCGTGCTTACTGTGTGGGTTCCATGCCCATCCTCATCGAATGGCAATGCAGCCCCACTCGCACTTTGAAAATTTCTTGCACCGATGACCTTCTTATTACACGCCGTCCCATTGAATTCACACTTCCCTTTCCATTTAGCAGGTGGAGGCGACATTCCTTCATCGCTAAATAAAGATGATCAGGAAATATTCTACCATCCAACACTCCGATAATTACACCTTTACCAAGATTCGATTCATTCCAAAATCCTTGCCCCTGGTGCAATCCCAAGAATGAAGGTGTATGAGTTGTTTATAGAGAAAAGATCTCTGGTCGAGCGGACACAAAACCATCCTTCTTTTCCATGGCTTTGGCTTCCCCTGCTGTCAACCTTGCTGCAAATCCAGTGTTAGAACACCCCTTAACCCCAAAAACTTAAGCTATTAGGGAATGGGTCAATAATGTATATCAAGTTAATATTCCCCCTCACGTGCGATCCTCACTCGCACATGGAGAGACGAACCGATACACGGCAATGAGTTAGACTGAGTTGAACCAATAAATAGTATGAAGGGATAAATGAATGGGAGGATAGAGGAGGTGTAAAGACTTGAAACTAGGACCTTGTAGAGACCATAGCTCTGATACCATGTTAGAACACCACTTGACCCCAAAAGTTTAAGCTATTAGAGAATGGGTCAACAATGTATATCAAGCTAATATCCAGTGATAACATTCTAATACGAATAAACTATGCGTTGATGCTAGTTTGAACTTGTGATGTTGACTGGCAAAAATGACTCATACCAGCTTTCTAGATCTTCTAGTTGCGCATAAACTCCACCCTTAGGCTTCTTCACATGGACGATGTAAGTCTGTAAGCTGCTCTTCTCATCCACACCACTTTACTCGATGTCTTTAGCAATTGCTTTAGAAAAACTAAACATACAGATGATAGTGAGGAAAAAGAAGACAATGGCCATGTTTGGCGATAGGCCACACCTCTTCTCCATTATAGTTGAAGAAATGTGATAATGTAAGACTTGGTAAAGAATTATGGCATTATAAGTGTCACGACTTGGAAATAGGCTATAACGTGTCAACAGAAAGAAGTATAAATAAAATGAAGTTCAAGGATGGTTTATAATAAAAATTATAGCGTTATTAAATATTTTTAGAAAATCCGGCATGGTCCTGTCTAAAAATAGGACATACCAAGTTTTCAACAGTTTAAACCTGTTCAATTTAAAATTAAAATCATTCAACCATCCACAACAGGTAAATAAAATATGTTGGCATACTGCTAGTTCTCACAGAGTTCTATTATCAATACAAGCAGTATATAATACAATAAGTCTATCTAAATAATATACAGGCCATAAAAATTGTAAAATGCATCCGCACAACATCCAAAATGCAATGTTTATGCTAAGCCCAATGTGATGCCTCCTCATAAGAGTTATCCTTACTTTACTCAAAATCTGCAAAAGGTTTTTAAATAATAGGCGTGAGTATAAACTCAGTAGGATACATTTTTCAAAATTGTATATCAAGATTTTAAAACTATTATGAACAATTAAATAAAATGAGATAACAAAGGGTTGCATATCACAAATTTTAAAATAAGTACAAGAGAATATGAAAATCAATCATAATATAAATCCGCCATATTTGGCAATCCATATCATCAGTCTTTTAAACTGAATAATCCTCCCAAGTCATGCGGACCCTTGTGCGCAGAAACAAGAGGAAAAACTATGGATCCCTACATGATCCAGTAAGTAACCTCATCTTTAGGAAACACTATGAATCCTACATGGATCTAGAAAGCAACCTCATATCGAGAACACTACGGTCATTAAGATTGGAAAGTACCCCTTATCATCACATCCATTTACATATTAATCTCCCAAAACTATTTTATTTATAATTGTAGAAAAATGGGTTTCCAATACTTATATAAAAGTGACCCCTAAATAGTCAATTGCAAGAATTTAACGAATAGGTTTTTAAAATCAACCCATTGTACCACAAATCATGTGAGGGTATGTAAAACAACACAAATATAGCTAAATAGGGCATAAAACAAAACCTGATTTCCTAAATATATGAATTTTTAAGAAATTTAAACTCCAATCCCATGTAAACATGTATCATATCATGTAAACATGCAAAACCCCATGATAATGTACCAAATCATGCATACAATGGTTTACAATCATGAAAATGCACCTACCTCTCAAATGGTAGCTACAAACGTGAATCTAAGGGTGAACACGCGTAAATCAGGTAGAAATTGTAATATCCAAGCGTTGCGGGGTTGGATCCAAGCTCCCACAGTCATGCTCCTCATCGTCGAGCTCCTCTTTCTCTCCTCCGTATTTCTCTTTCTCTCTCTCTTCTCTCTTCCCTTTTCTATTGAAAAATGGGTAAGAAACCCATTAGGAATGGGTTTAATAAGGGAAAGAGGAGGTAAAATCCTCAAATAACCTTTTTTAAAAATTGTATCGTCAAATAACCTTTTTTAAAAATTGTATACGTCTGTCGACACTTTCAGACATCTGAAACTAAACCGCAAGATCATCCTTCTTTGTAATTTTCAGATGTCTGAATTGTAACGTCTGAAACATTCAGACAGCTGAAACTGGCCATCAGTTAGGCACTTCCCTATCAGCACAAATCTCAGCCTTCTTTTCATTAAAAATATTTAAGTAAATGTTTCCATTTACTTTAAGTTATTTAATTAAAATAAGCAAATAACCTCCCATTTGAATCCTAATAAAATATCAGAAAAATCAAATTTCAAATATGTCAAAATCTCATTTCCAAGTTTTAGTATAAAATCTGTTTCCCAACAGATTTTTTAAAAACAAACATGGGAGGAACCCAATCCAAACATACTAATAAAATCCCATAAAATCACAAAAGTCTTATAATATTATAAACATCTATTATCATAAAAAATTATATTTAAAAACAAAGATTTATGAAAATTCACTTTATCCCAACACTAAGCCAAATTTCAGCAGGTTAAACTCTTAATACCTTACTTTAAAATTACGGGTGTTACAGTAAGACTTGCGTAATGTAAGACAATGTAAGACTTGGGCAATGTAAGTCCATGGAGATCAGGCCGGCTATATTCTATTCATAACAAAATCGCGACAAATCTCAGGCAACAAGATGTGTTTGGACTTTGGTGGCTCTTCTAATGGCCAACTTTTATATTCTTCTTAGTTGTTTACGACCAAGTAAATCCACCCTCAAATTATAGCAAATTGTCCAGGTAACTCACATATGAATTTAATTGAACAACCGGGGCAATTTAGGGCCCTCTTCGACATCCAAATAAAAATTAAATAATTATGATGTACTTTACATAATATCGAAGGTACGCGCGAACTTATTATTAGCCAAAATAAAAATAAAAATAAAAATAAAATTAAAAAAAAGAATCAAAAGGATGATAGTCATCATCCATCATTAATAATGGTGAAAATTCAAAATAGTGGCATTTCAAAATTTTTTAAAAATAGATCTTAAAACATCAACTATGGTAATTACTCTAATTTTTTTGAACGTTGTCATTGATGTATTTGTGCATTTTGCTAGTATTATATAAAATGCACCACAATTATTTAATTCCCATTGGGATGACTGAACGGACCTTAAATGACAGCTTAATACAGAGTAAACATATTCCGGGGTCCAATATATTTAAGAGCTAGTCTTTATATTAAAATCGATCGGCTTGCTATCGAGTTATTTTTGACACATTCGAAACTTGAGAATTGTAGCTTACTAGCAAAGACCAAACCCGTTGCCTATAGTCCAATTGGATGGATGAAATTAGAGAACCGATGGTAGATGAACATGATTATTATGCATGGAGTATGACCCTACAAATTTTCACCCCAAAAAAAAAAAAAAAAAAAAAATGGAGGAGTCTGACTCTACTAAGCTCAAATAATTCTTACTTCTCAGGTATACTGTTTGATTTCCTTTGAATCTTTTTCAAATTTAATTTGCCTAACTAGCTCTTCGTAATCTTATACTTGGGCAGCAGTATAGAACGTGACATCTTAGAAAATAACCCTATATATATATATATATATTTATCATACCAATTCTTTTTCAAATTTTATTTCCCTTTCATTGAAAGGTGCCAACTAACTACAGGTATAGCATTGAAAGGGATGAGTGGGGTCTGACATTCAAATCTATTTGCTCTCCCAAATGAAAAATAAAAAAATAAAAAAATTCAACAGACAGATTTAGGCTTCAACTGGGCAGCCTTAGCAAAGCTCTTGGGCCATGTTTTGCCCTGATTATAAACTCAGGAATAACATTGAATAGGCTTGGCCTGAAACTTATCGCTCAAACCCTTGCCAGCCTAACAAGTTCCACAAAAGATAATACTTGCCTACGAACGGGTGTGAAGGATCGTTCCACCTGACCCCTTTTTATTTTGTATCACGTTTCATAAATATTTGAGAAGAAAAAAAAAACACAAAGAGTTCTCATACCAAATGAGCACATTCACAATCATAGACATATGGACACACACACCAATATTTGATCATAAAGATATGGACGCACAAACATAAACTTGTGAAGGCATGTTTATAATTATGTAAAGAAGGCAATGTATGCACATAATAATTTTTCCTTGATTATTGAACGAGTGGTAAAAAAAGAGTGGGGTCAAGAGGAGGTTCCTTGGGGCTTTTTGGGCAAACCAAAGCTCGAAAGTCGATCCGTTTACGACAGCATGCGAAGAAATCTTGACAAACTTACATACTATTTAATAAATAGGTTGAAGATGTCTTATAGAAGGTGTAATAATTTTTACTCTTACACCTCTTAATATCTTTTAATAAGAAAAATATTTCGCTAATCCAACTATTGGATTAGGTTCTCTATTCATGCATGTCATGCATGCCAAATTTCAAGTAAATCGGATATTAGGAGCTATATCATTCATAAAGTGCCCCAAATTATAATCTTATATATATATATATATATATATATATGAGTTTACAGATCAAACACTTCCCGGTATTAGATTTGCTTGAAATTTAGCACACATGATGTGCATGAATAGAGAAACTAATCCAACAGTTGGATTGGTAAAATATTATTTTGATGCAGATCACATTGCGTGCTTGATCTTAGAGTTTCTGGAGACGATGGATTGTCGAGACGTCAATGCGTAAAGGTTCTTTTTCATGTTTTGATGGCTAGGCATACGCATAAAAAGACTTGAGCATACGCATATTCCAACAATGTATACACACCACGAGCTGTTTTGCTGCTTTTGTTGTTGATTTGAGACTTTAGTTTATTTTAGCTATTTTAGGAGTTTTAATTATTTTGTTTTATTTAATTATTGCTTTACTAGTTTACTAATTGTTTCTTACTTGTTCTAGTAGAATTAGATTTTCTTGTTTTAATAGAATTAGGTTTTCCTATTTTATAGTTTAGTTCTTTATATAAAGAGATGTAAGTCTTATGGCAAAGAGTTTAGATGATTGATTATTTTGAGATTAATAATATCGAGAAAAAGAGTTTCTTCTTTATTCTTACTTTCGTGTTCTTGAGTGAATATCAATCGTGGTTGCCTATTATCTAGCATTATTCTTACAACAATCAACATATTGGTAGACGCTTTATTGTTTTTTGTGAGCTTCGTCTCAATCGTGTTTATTCTGCTACATCATATTCTCACAAAAAGATATATAGTGTTTACACCCGGTGTAAAACTCTTTACTCTTACACTTCTCAATATCTTTTTGTGATAAAAATATTTCGTCAATTCAACTATTAAATTAGGTTATCTATTCAT
This sequence comes from Liquidambar formosana, assembly GCA_039720395.1. Lineage (NCBI taxonomy): Eukaryota > Viridiplantae > Streptophyta > Magnoliopsida > Saxifragales > Altingiaceae > Liquidambar > Liquidambar formosana. The sequence continues at coordinate 17,677,518 of CM077829.1, read as the reverse complement.
GCACATCATGCATACCAAATTTCAAATAAATTGGATATTGGGAAATATATCAGTCATAAAATGTCCCAACTTATAATTTTATTTATAAAAAGAAATGTAAGTTTATAGAGGAAACGTTTCCTGATAACCGATTTATTTGAAATTTGGTATGCATGATCTCCATGAGAGTAGCATCCAATCCAACAGTTGGTTTTGAGAATTACCGATCCTACAAAAAGTTATTAAGGGGTGTAATAGTAAAAAGTTTTACAGTGGGTGTAAATGGATTCATCCCCTCATATATATATATATATATCTCTATATATATAGCACCAACCCTGCACCCTACCTCATAGGATATATGCCCCAAGACACCCCGTCCTTTTTAGAAGATTTGATATGATATAGCTTTCATTAGTTCGGAAGAGAGATTTAAAAGGCAGGTACTTCAAATTATTTGATTGAACATTTAATGGAACTAGAAAATGGTTCACATCATCCATCTAAACAACATTGGATGTAATTTTAAATTATTCAAGACAATGCATGTAAATTATACTGTTTGCCAAACACAATAACGACTATAAGTATTCTAAATACTTAATGGTTATGAAAATTTAAATATTTATTCCCTTGCTGCATGTAATCTCCGGCACTTGTACCTCATTCGAATATAACTACGATTGGGCTTCTAACGGAGTGTTGACCAGAAACCCATTGCAGATATCCTTGAGAAAATGGTGCGCTGGGTTTCCCACGCCCACCTGCTAGGCGAAAGGTCACCGTGTATGTCATCTTCTGATTAACCTTCGAGAAGTCAAGCTCATATGGGTTAACCGTCACAGAAACTCCTATTGGCGCAACAATCTCAACAGTGTATGATGAATGAGCTTGCCCAACGTTTGTCACGGTCCTTGTAAAATTCTGAGTTCTAGATCCCAAGATAATTGAAAATGAAGGATAATTTAGCTGTGCTTCAGGAATTATTGATTCTTTTGAGCAATTCACCGAGCGGTGTGCGATGACTCCAACGTCCTTGTCTGTGTAACCCAAACCACATAGGTAAGGTATGTAATCATCAGGTTGAACATCGTAAACAAGACCCGGATCATTTGCTCTTGATGGGTTGACATGACCTGCACCAGTGGCGAAGATGTCAGCCGGAAAAAGTGTTTGATCGGGGATGGGCTTGTTTTCAAGGTTTAATACATCAGCAGAAGTTATGATTGCGGACTTAATGGCAGCCGGTGACCAGTCAGGGTGTGAGTTTTTGAGCAAAGCTGCAATGCCGCTGAGATGAGGACATGACATTGACGTACCAGAAATCATGTTAAATGTCAATTTCGAATCTGTGTTATTCTCGAGAGGGAATGGCCATGCAGCTAGAATGCTCACACCGGGCCCAATAATATCTGGTTTCAAAATTCCAGTACTCGCCATGCTAGGGCCTCTAGAGGAAAAGGAAGAAACTGCAGGAGCAGATGACGCTCCAATGATAGTTCCTTTAAATAAGATTGTAGCCATTGGTGTTGATGTTGAATTTATATAGTCTTTGATATTCAACCCTGCAGCGTAACTCACGTGTGTTGCTGGGAGGACATGAGCATCAGCCAACGTGCTGAAGCCATCAGGCTCTGCGTTCATAAGAATCATAGCAGCCCCACCAGCATCCTTCACTGTTTGTCCTTTGTCAATTCTTCCAATACCCCCGCCTCTCTCACACAACACTACCTTACCTTTAACATCAAGGTGTCGCAATGATCCTGGACCGCATAACGCAGATGATGAGCTACCATTCATGCCAGCGTAAATAAGTGGCACTAATGTTGAAGGAAAATCCTTGGGCTGGAAAAGGGATTCGCCATCAAATTTGGCCCCATTTCCAAGTTGGGCAGTAGCTCTTATGCTTCTATCAACAGTGCTTGCCCCAACCGTAAGAATCCATGGGGCTTCATTTGACAATGAAAAATAATCTGGACCGGAATTTCCAGCTGAGCAGCTCACAAATATTCCCTTTTGAATTGCACCAAATGCACCCACTGCAATTGAGTCCTCAAAGAAAGGGGCAGAACCTCCGCCAAGGGAAAGGGAGAGCACATCAACACCATCCTCGACAGCAGTATCAAGTGCAGCTAATATGTCACTGTCGAGACAACCAAATTCTGAACACACTTTGTAAATAGCCAAATGGGCGTAAGGTGCCATGCCAGTAGCTGTGCCGTGGGCATTCCCAAGCACATTGGCGCCTTTCACAAAATTTCCACCAGCCGTGCTTGCTGTGTGGGTGCCGTGCCCATCGTCATCAACTGGCGATTCAGCTTCCACGCCTTGCATAGGCTTTCTCGCACTTTGAAAACTTCTTGCACCAATGACCTTGTTATTACAACCCGTCCCACTGAATTCGCACTTTCCTTTCCATTTGGCTGGTGGAGGAGGCATTCCTTCGTCACTAAATGAAGGATGATCAGGGAAAATTCCAGTGTCCAGCATTCCAATAATTACACCTTGACCAAGATTCGATTCATTCCAGAACCCTAGCCCCTGGTGCAACCCCAAGAATAGAGGAGTGTGGGTTGTTTGTAGAGACAATCTCCTCTCTGGTCGGGCAGACACAAACCCATCCTTCTCTTCCATGGCTTTGGCTTCCTCCGCCGTCAACCTTGCTGCAAATCCAGTGACAACGTTCCGGTATGAATAAACCATGCGTTGCTGCTGGTTTGAGCTTGCAATGCTAACTGGCAAAAATGATTTATACCAACTTTCTAGATCTTCCAATTGCTCATAAACTCCACCGTCAGGCTTCTTCACATAAACTATATAAGTCTGTAAGCTGCTTTTCTCATCCACATCGCTTAGCTCTACGTCCTGAGCAGTGGCCGTAGAACTAAACATACAAATGAGAGCGAGAAGAAAGAAGACAATGGCCATGTTTGGCAACAGTCTGCACCTCTTGTTCTCCATTACAGTTGAAGAACTAAACAATGCTTGTGGCTTGGTGTTTCTACTACACTACCCACGTACATTATATATAGTATCAGGAAGAAAGATTTTTTTTGGGGGGGGGGGGGGGTGTGTGGTGTGTGGGGAGGAGATAAACAAGGGCCGGCGTCCATAACGAAGTGGCTTATAGCCTTATACAGAAGAGTTAAAAGAACGTATTGGATTTTTTCCAATGAGACTTTGTATTACCCGCAGTTTATTCTGTTAAGAACAAAAGGTCGATCAATCTGAGGTAATCATAAGATTTGTTGAACTTTGGAGGCTGCTCTATTGGGCCAACTGTTGCATTCTTCTTGTTTACATAACCCATGTGAATCCACCATAAATTAGAGTAACCACTTCCGGTCCGTTTGGGTGTTTAATTCGACATTAAATAATATAAGAAATTTTATATAGTTTTGAAAGCATAATTCATCATCTTGAAAAGACAAATTTAAGAAAATTATAGTCATCATCATAAATAAAAGTGAAAATTCAAAATAATAGCATTTTATGAATTTCATAGAATTGATCATACAACATTAATTACAATGATAACTCTAACATTTTACTCCCTTTGTCCCATAAAGATAGACCAGGTTTGACAAATTACGGAATTTAAGAAAGGGTTATCATTGCATTGACTTGTATTAATTAAATTTCATCTTTCCAAAAATATCCTCAACTTTTTGGTATTGGGTTTTGTGTTAAAAGTTATCATTGAATTAACAAAGGGTATTGTAGAAAACTTATAAAAATAATGATTTGACTTTTCAAGGTGGACAAACATTTTGGGACAAAAAAACTTACAAATATGACCTATCTTAATGGGACGGGAAAGTAAAGTATTTTAATTCAAGGTGATAAATTTATGCCTTTAACATTATATAAAATTTCTTGAATTACTTAGTTTCGTATTGAATGCCCAAACAGACCCTGTTGGATTACATTTGTCGATGTGGAATCTAACTGAACAATAGGGACAATTTAAAGGACGTGCAGCTCAATCTGCGGGTTTGCCCCTTCCGGCCTTGTGAATCCTATTACTATGTCCAAGCGGCCTAATCACAATACAAACATTTGCCGGGGTCCACTATATTTAACAGAGACAAAGCTAGTAAAAATCAATTTAATTTGATTATTTATATTATAAAGTTTTTTCTTTTACATTTTATTCACAAAATGGGAACCACCACACACACACATACATATATATGACGTCCCACCCTTTCCATGATGTTACGATTTATGATATTGAAATGACCAAATTGTGAATGACGACAAATACCGAATTGTGAATGACCATAGATACTTAGACTATGTTTGGTATGTTGAATTAAAAGGTTGGATATGTTAGAATTGTTAGATGAAAAAGAAGTATTTGGTTGCTTTGTTTGAAATGGGAACATAGTCTCTTGAATAATTTTGTATCTCGTTTTTTTAAAAATGGAATAATATATATCCTAGGATAAAAATATATCACTTCCCTTATGATCGAGTTTATTGTCTCCCGCATATGGAGAATATAATCATTAGCTAGTATATCCATTGTTTTAAAAAAACACTAAACATATGAAAATGATATGTTTATCCTATTTAGCCTATCTGGTATACCAAACATAACCTTGATGATTAAAGCGTACTAGCAAACCTAGTGTCCATAGACCATAGTCCAATTGAATAGTGAAATTGGAGAATGAAAACCATGGTAGACGAACCTGTACCAGGTCTGGACCTAGTCGGTTCAAATAATTATCATTTCTCAAGTGCACTGTGTGATTTCCTTCCCTCTGGAATCTTGTAGTTGGGCAGTACGTATATAGAACTTCACAGTTTTTAAAAAAACCTTTCTATTTTTTTTTTTCCTTCTGTTTATGTTAGTCCAAAAAGTTTACTTACTAGATTAAAGTCATTACACTTCGTTCTCTTTCTTCCCTCCCCCCCCTCCCCTTTTTTTATTTTTTCCAAAATAATAAGAGAACACACATTCACACATGCATCCACGTAAATCAAAATCAGAACCTCTATAAACCCCACACCCCTATTAAGATAGTACATGCCACTAAAAAAGGCATCAGCTTTAGCATTGAACCCAGGCATAGCATGATATCTAGATTATTCCAATTTGAGTTTATGTTAACAGGGACAAAAAATAATAATAATAATAATTGAGCTCTAGTCTTCTTTTTATTTTTTATTTTATTTTGGGTACCAGCTCTAGTCTTATTTTATTTAATTTTTCGACAACAAGTTTAGCATGACTAGCCTCCTAAAACACTAAGGCCACCCAAGTTTGATACCCAAGTTGACACCCAATTTCCGTTAGTTGACACCCAAGTTTGGGCTTAACCTATATATAATGAAAGATATGGCTTGGCTTGAAACAAGAATAATTGTTCACACAAACCCTTGCCAGGCAAGTTCAGAAAAACGTGTTTTTTTTTAATTTTTTTTGGCTGGATCAGCAAAGCAAAAAATAAATAAATAAATAAAATAAAATAATTAAGAATTACACAACATAGACTCTTACATCTCCCCAACGCCAAAACACCCTTCTACTAATGCCAACCAATTCCCATTACTACATCCCAAAAGGAAAATCAGTCAAATCTCAACAAGATGCTGAGAAGAGATTGGGCCTATGAGTTCAGAAAAACCTACAATGCCTTCCTCATTGGGCCTATGTGTATATTCTCCAGTCCTGCACTCTAGAGATGAGTCCTTTAGTATCTTTGGCATTTAGATAATAGGGTCAACCAGGCTTGAGGGGTGGAGTGATTCAAGGGCATCTTGCCAAGTAAGAGATTTTAGATTTAACTTTCATCATTTTTCTTCAATGTCATCCTCATGGACTTTATCTTATAATTACCTGGTGCATGTGTGCATGTGGGACGGAGGGACTGCATGTGCCTAAGGGAATTATTTTGGATAATTTGATGAAGGACAGTTTATAGTGCATGTGAAGTGCAATGGAATTGTGTAAACGCCATCCAATGATATATATATATATAGTTATGTTCCCATCAGCACGTATTGATATAAGTTATATCAGTACCATACATCGGGGGTTGCACTCCTTGCATTGGTCCAATGTACCTTATATTCCACTAATGCATAAGGTACAACTTCCAATGCTGGTATTGATATATATAAGTTATATCAGCACATGCTTACCTGATCATCATCCTATATATATATATATATATATACACGGTTATGTTCTCATCAGCATGTGTTGATATAAGTTATATCAACACTATATGCATTGGGAGTTGTACCCCGGCCCTTGCATTGATCAAATGTATCTCATATCTTACTAATGCACAAGGTACAACTCTCAATGCGGGTGTTGATATAAATTATATTACCACATGCTTACTTGATCATCATCCTATATATATGATGATGATCAGGTGAATATGTGCTGATGTAACTAATATTAATACTTGCATTTGGGGTTATACTTCATGCATTAGTGGGTTATGAGTTACGTTGGGTCAATGCATGGGATATAACCTTCAATACATGGTATTGATATAACTTATATCAACGAGTACTGACCTGATCATGACTATATATATTTCATGCTAGTATATTTTGTTATACCTTGATAGTTGAATTTGGGATTACGAAGAGAACTATTGAAGTGGACTTGAGCAATCTAACGAGGGAATTTGGTTCTATATGTGAAATGCCTATAACTGATGCAGTGATGCTTTGGGGCAGACGGGCTAACAAGCATGATTAATTGATTGGCACAGGTGTCTCTGTGGGTTGGCCATTTGAAATTTTAAGATGGGTTTCTAATGCAGCCTTTTTTGGTTTTTGTTTTTGTGTTTTTTTTTTGCTTTCTGTTTTTATTCTTGATTTCTTTCTCAAATTGTTTGTTTGTTTGTTTGTTTGTTTTTTTTTTTTTTTTTTTTTTTCCATGAGTGAGTTGGCTGCATGGCCTTGTAAATATTTAAACTCATTTTAGCTTGATATTACTTGTTCCAGTTTGTTATGAAAGCGGCATTCAAAATTAGCCCTCGTTTGGCCCTCCAAATGGAAATTAATTAAACTATTATAGTGTATTTTATATTGTATTAAAGGCGTAAATCCCATATCTTGAATAAGAAAATTAATGAGAATGATGGGCATCATCACAAAAGAAAGTATTAATTCAAAAATAGAGATATTTCATTAATTCTTAATAATTGATCATGCAAAATCAATTATGCTGATTAATCCAACTTTTTAATAGTCCCATTGAAAATTATGGATTTGTACAACCAATATTATAGTTGTTTAGTCCCTATTTGTACAATGAAACGAACCCAAAAGTATATTATAATTAATTGTTCAATTTTGGGGTACCAATTTTGTAACCTAACCTAAGGTTAGGTCCCCTCACTCGATGTTTTGAAGACCAGTCCGGACATTGATTCTATCAAGTGATTTGATTGGTTTGACTTCGTTCAACCGATTAGGTAAAATGGATAAACCAGTTAAAATACATAATTAAGAAAAATTTTATATTTTTGTATAGAAAAATCTATCGCAAAAAGCGAACTAAAAAAAATAATAAATTAGCACAAAAGTACAAATAAAAATTAAATTCTTCACCTTTCTTTTTGAAAACTAATAACTAATAAGTTCTAATTAGCGCATAACATTAAAAGAAACAGTATAAATAATAATAACTAAAGGGTAATGCTACCTTAGCCTACACTTTGTCTTATTGTGTGTATTTAAGATGATTTCAATTTTTAAGGTTTAATCATATATATCAGTGGATCCCACAACTTTACCCTCCCAAATGCACATAGTAGGGCAATATAGCATTACCCATAATTAAAATGAAAAATATAAAGTTGCGAGAAAAGGTAATTGTCTATTAGTTGAAATTTAACTTTATCATTACTTTATTGTCCAATTGACCTATTAGAGTCAATGGGTCAATAGTTGAAACTAGTGTTTTAAAACCCAGATCAGATTGGCCAATTCAACCCGTTGAACTGTGGTAAAATGGAAACAATCGAAATTATAGGGGCTGGGGGCAATCTATAATTTTCCCTAAATTCTAAAAATAATAGGGAAACTAGACATTAATGCAGCCAAATTAAAGGGGTATGATATGAAAATAGGCCTTTCCTTTTCAAAACATTGCATGTCCAAGTTTTCTTCGACATTATTCATGGTCTGGGATAACTTTATCATTCCATGCGGAAAAATATAAGGACATAAATTAAAATTTGGTATTAAATTTTACCAGGCAATGAAGTAAATCAATGAAAAAGAAATTAAGAATGACTTATAGCAAATCTATTATGAGACAACGCATCGTCAATGGTCACCATCAAGACTGCAGCTAGCAAATCCATCAAGAAATGTGGGGAGTACATGCTTTCATTTAATTTGTTGGAATATGATCAAATGTGCTCAGAAAAATCTTCAACTCTTCAGTTGAAAATTTCAATTTTTTTACCGCTTGCATCACACAAAAAGGAGATTTGGTACTATAAGCACTTCTTGGTTATGAGAATTTGTGTATTCCCTTGCGATAACCTTCAGCACTTGTAGCTCATTCAAACATAACTAAGATTGGGCTTCTAACAGGGTGTTGAGCACAAACCCATTGGAGATATCCCTGAGAAAATTGCACCGGTGTGATCCCGCCTATCCCTTGGCTGAAGGTCACTGTATATGTCATCTTCTGGTTAACCTCTAAGAAGTCTAGCTTACACGGGCTGACCATCACACCAACTCCTAGTGGTGCATTAATCTCAACGGTGTAAGATGAATTAGCTTGGCCAACATTTGTCACGGTCCTTGTAAAATTTTGAGTACTATTCCCCAGGATAATGGAAAATGAAGGATAATTTAGTTGTGCTTCAGGTATTATTGACACTTCCGAGCAATTCACCGTGCGGTACGGTGTGCGATGATTCCTACCTTGTCATCTCCATAACCCAAACCGCACAAGTAAGGTATGTAGTCATCGGGTTGGATATCGTAAACAAGCCCAGGATCATTTGCTTTTGATGGGTTGACATGGCCTGCACCAGTAGCGAAGATGTCAGCTGGAAAAAGTGTTTGATCCACAATCGACTTGTTTTTGAGGTTAAGTACATCAGCAAAGTCATGATAGCAGACTTGATGGCAGCGAGCGACCAATCAGGGTGTGAGCTTTTGAGCAAAGCAGCAATGCCGATGAGATAAGGGCATGACAGTGATGTGCCAGAAATCACGTCAAATGTCAATTTTGAATTCGTGTTATTATCAACAGAGAATGGCCATGCAGCTAGAATGCTCATACCGGGTCCAATAATATCTGGCTTCAAAATGCCAGGGCTTGCCAAGCTAGGGCCTCTAGAAGAAAAGGAAGCAACTGCCGGAGCCTATGACAATCCAATAATAGTTCCTTTGAACAAGATTGTGGCCATTGGTGTTGATGTTGAATTTATGTAGGCTTTGATATTCAACCCTGCCTCGTGACTCACATGTGTTGCAGGAAGGACATGAGCATCGGCCAACGTACTGTAGCCATCGGTCTCAGCATTCATAAGAATCATGGCAGCCCCACCAGCATCCTTCACCACTTGTCCTTTGGCAATTCTTCCGATAGCCCCACCTCTCTTACACAACACTACCTTACCTTTAACATCAAGGCTTTGCAACGATCCCGGACCGCATAATGCAGATGATGAGCTACCATTCGTGCCAGCATAAACAAGTGGCAATAATGTCAAAGGGAAAATCCTTAGGCCGGAAAAGGGATTCACCATCGAATTCCTCCCCATTTCCAAGTTGGGCAGTAGCTCTTATGCTTCTATCAATAGTGCTTGCTCCAACAGTAAGAATCCATGGTGCCTCATTCGAGAATGTACCGTAATCTGGACCAGAGTTTCCAGCCGCGCAGCTCACGAAAATTCCCTTCTGAATTGCACCAAATGCACCCACTAGCTGCAATTGAGTCAGCAAAGAAAGGAAGAGAAGCTCCACCGAGGGAGAGGGAAAGCACATCGACACCATCCTCGACAGCGGTGTCAAGTGCGGCTAATATGTCGCTTTCGAAATAGCCTGCCTCAGAGCAAACTTTGTAAATTGCTAAGTGAGCATGAGGCGCCATGCCACCAGCTGTGCCGTTGGCATTCCCAAGCGCATCGGCGTTTTTGACAAAATTCCCAGCGGCCGTGCTTGCTGTGTGAGTGCCATGCCCATCCTCGTCAAATGGCGACACAGCTCCTACGCCACCTGCGCTTTGAAAATTTTGTGCGCCGATAAGCTTGTTATTACAGGCTGTCCCATTGAATTCACACTTTCCTTTCCATTTAGCTGGCGGAGGAGGCATTCCTTTGTTGCTAAATGAAGGATGATCAGGAAATATTCCACCATCCAACACTTCGATAATTATGCCTTTCCCAAGATTCGATTTGTCCCATAACCCTAGCCTGTGGTGCAAGTGCAACCAGAGGTGGATCAAGGATATTTTTTCAGTGGTTGCACACATAAGAAATTATTAACAAACTAAATTTTAATTTTATATAACTTTCACTAGCTTGACCTCCAAAATTCAAGAAAGTAATAATTTCAAAAAGTTTATATACAAAAACTTATTATAAATTTTCATACCAGCCACACCAACTAGCACCAGGAAAATCGAGAAAGTAGCGGTCACTAGTGTAAAAACAAAAAAAAACCAAAAATTTGAGTGGTTGCACTTGCCACCATAGGCATACTAGTGCATCCGCCCCTGGGTGCAACCCCAAGAACTGTGAACTATGAGTTGTTTGCAGAGACAATATTTTCTCCGGTTGGGCAGACACAAACCAATCTTTCTCTTCCATGGCTCTGGCTTCCTCCGCCGTCAACCTTGCTGCAAATCCAGTGACAACGTTTTTGTATGAATAAACCATGCGTCTCTGCTCATTTGGCATAAATGACTCATGCCAACTCTGTAGATCTTCCGATTGGGCATAAACTCCATCCTCCGGCTTCTTCACGTGGACAATGTAAGTCTGTAAGCTGCTCTTCTCATCCACATCTCTTCATGGCAAAAATTCTTGGTCTTGAGCAATTGCCGAAGAAAAACTACACTTGCAAATGAGAGTGAGAAGAAAAAAGATGGCCACGTTTGGCAACATTCCACACCTCTTGCTCTCCATCATAGTAAAAAAAAACTAAAGTATGCTAGTGCTTGGAGTTCTGCTGCACTAAGCCCACGTACATATATATATGGAACTAGATCGCGCATAGTAGAGAGAGGTTGGCCTGTGAACTATCCAAAAGAGTTTAAGGATGGGATTTTCTGCATTGGTACTTGGAAATGCCCACCTTATTATATTGAAAAAACTGCGATAAACTTTAGTTACTCATCATATTAAGATTTGTTTGAAAATAATTTGGAGGCTGCATAAAGGCCCAGTGATATTGTGTTCTTGTTCACTACCTTGTTGATCCATCCTTAAATTATTGTAAATTAAACAGTTGTTATTAATTGCATGCATGACCTACTGGAAACTAACGAGGGTGACTTGTGTGGAAACAAATTAATTGGACAAGGGGGACAAAGCTAGGACAGCTCAATCTTGGGTTTGCCTCCTCTCTAGTGAATCGTCTAATTAGCATGATCCAAGTGACCAAGTCCCACGGCAAACATGTGCCCGGGGTCTCTAATATTTATGGATCGAGCTTACTAAAAATCAGTTTGGTTTGATTGTTTATATAATCAAGTTATCTTCTGTACATTTGATTTACTAAATGAGAATCATCGGGAGATTTCCTGCCTTTTCTACGATGCTATGATATTGAAATGGCTTGGTTTTGCATATATGGTGTATACCCGGTCTCATACTATTCAGCCCAAGTGATTCTCACTTTTCAAGTGTATACCGTGATGATTTGAACTCCAACTTGGTTCAATTTGTGAAATGAGCCCATCCCATCTTCGTGTCTGAAACGGAACATATCAAATTGGAAATGACTAAAAAGTCCATTGAAACTATAGATTTTGAAAAATTTTTTTTTTACAAAGTTGTTCAAAAATGTTTTCTAGTGGACGTCACAACCAGCTTTCATAAAAACCTTTTATATTTTTCATAAATTTTAAAAATAAAAAAAAATATTTACAAATAAAGTTGAAAGATTGCAATAGTCCCACTCTATCACTCTACAAGCGCAGCTCCATTTTGTGTGTTTTGGATTGTAATAGAAGTTCCTCGAGGGACCAATAGAGGTGGCCCATAACCTTACCCGATGGGCTTTATTTTGTAACCATTTTCGGTCGAAACCCATACAACTTTTTTAGCTTGTCCGTTTCTGTTTAGTTAGAAGATGTCGATGGTGGGAAACTGTTGTACCCTTTTCTGAGGTTTAAAATTCTTGCTTATAAAGGCGAAAAATAAAATCTTTAAAAAAAAAAGAAAAAGAAAAGGGGCATCCCACTTAAGAAATTGTGTGCTGTCCCATGTTGTTGAGTCCAATTTAATAATTAATATATCCTCTTAATTTGATGAATTTTAAGTTTTAAAAATCTGATTTGAAGCAATTGGGATTAAGGTTTTATTTTTTAAAATGTTTGAGTAATTTTAATATCTCAGTTTGATTTGAACATCCTCTTTTTGAAAAATCCTAATGTGTTGGACAAAATAATAATAATAATAATAATAACAAAAATAATAATAAAATTGTTACACCTCTTTGTCCATTATGATTTCGAAGTATGATGTTATCATCTGTAAATTCTACTTCAATATTAACATCATTCTTATCTCAAATTTATGGTAAATAAATCGATTGTGCAGGCTTTAACAACCATTGTATTTTTTTTTCCCTAGTGTTTGACATTGTTAAAGAATCTCATAGCATCCATTAAAACTAACTACTAAAAGGTAAAATTCATCAAATGAAGTATAACTAACACAATAAATTTTAATAAAATATGTATAAAATAGATACCCCTTGTCCTAATCCCCTAGTTGATCTTTTTTACTCTTTTTTTTTTTTCTGTTTTTGTTTTGTCGGGCTAATGAGATACCTTACTTTGACTGATTTTAGAACATGAGTAAAATCATAGTCCATTTTGCATCTATTAATATCTACAAAATTCCTCTAATTACTGATCCCAAAGACACAAACTTCAAACTTTTTCTTTCTTCAAACATGAGTATTAAAACCATCTATTATATTGTATCCCAAGACGTTAACTCCCAATCCTTTTTTTTTTTTTTTTTTTAACTAATCATTTATAGGATTCTTGTGTATATTGGGCCTATATGTACCCTAAATTTTTTTTTTTTTTTTCTAGCCCCCATTTCTCTCTGTAACTAGGGCTGCAAACGATCCGAGCCGAGCCGAGCTTTGGAGTGCTCGGCTTGGTTCATTAAAAAGCTTGTTCATTAGTAAACGAGCCGAGCTTTTTAACGAACCTAAATTTCAAGCTTGAGCTTGGCTTGTTAGAAAATATTCGAGTTCGAGCCGAGCTCAAGCTTTGGCTCGTTTATGATTTCTTTTTTTTTTTTTTTTGGGATAAATAGTTTAGAATCACCATCCCAAAGCATAAACCAAGAAATCGACAATAAGGAACATCATCCGAACATGAACCATTAAAAAACCCAAAATCAAAACCTCATAAGGCCATAACTATTTTTAGTACTATTAAATAAGGAGTTGCAATAAACTTAAAAAACTAAAGTTATTGGTTGGAGGCTTGGAGCACATTATAACACTTATATATACTTCAAAACTAGTTATCATGCCATCATACTTCCATTGGAACTCGCAAAAAAGTATCTCTTTCACGCCAAAACTCCACTAAGATAAGTAAAAACATCAAGCATCTACTACTAGCTTATTAGGGAATGAGTATCTCTTTTACACCAAAATATATAGTGAGACAATTATACCTCCACTCATGAGCCCTTAAAGGAGCTCACTAACAAGCTTCTTGTCGAGCCCTTAAACAAGCTTTTCATCAAGCTCTTAACGAGCTTGTTCGCGAGCCTAAACGAGCCGAGCTTTGGTATGCTCAAACTTGGCTTGTTTACTAAACGAGCTTAGAATTCAAGCTTGAGCTTGGCTTGTTTATTAATTGATCGAGCTCGAGCCGAGCCCTTAACGAGCTTTCTTACGAGCTGTTAATGAGCGGCTCAGCTCGTTTACAGCCCTATCTGTAACCACTACCAAAATTTAAAAATCCCATTTTCACCATTTAAACCCCCAAAATACCAAAAATACCCTTATTCCCAGCCTCCTACCAGAATTTCAACCCAGATCCTAATTAGAAATGGAGCCATTGAGGGACTCACTATAGAGGAAGTAGGGCAAGAATTGAATGAATATCAAACAAGGTTCTGACTTTTCAAGTTTTGACTCACCGTCATGTTTCCTTCTCAATTTCACCACCGTGTTTCTTTCTCTGTCTTCTCCCCCGTTTTCTTCCTCTCCACTCTTTGGAATACTCGATTGCTTCTCTTCTTTGTGGATTTCGGGGGTTCTTTTTAGGGCTTCTAATCTTGGTTTCTCGAAGGGGTCGATTGTCTATACTTTGGGGGTTTCAAGTCTGGGTTTCATTTAGGGGCTTCTTTTGTCTTCGATCTTGGTTTGGTGCATCTAGGATCATGATTTGCTTCAACAGAGATTCAATGCGAGCTGTTTGAGGGGTTCTTTTTTGGGGGTGTAATTTTTGGTCTTCCAGTATTGGTTCAGATTATTAATATGAGGGAGTTAGTGGCTTTACTGGTGGAAAGAATAGAGATGAGGAAGAAATGAGAGGATTTGATCACTGTCTTTATTGATAGGTTACCAGAAAAATTAGATCATCGTTGGTTGAAAATAAGTTTTATTTGGAATCATGAGGGATGCTTTCATTCCTAGCTAGTAAGAGAAGATCAAGAACCCAGACCAAGTTTGGGTTTGTCAGATTTGATTCCATGGGGGACACTCGTAGAGCTATTGCGAGTTTAAGTGAGTCTCGGTGTTTTGACTCTGTTCTTCATGTTAGGTTAACCCAGTTTGGTTCGGGGAGAAGAAGAGATTCCATTGGTGTGAGTTTTAAGGTTGAAAAGTGCCATAGGGGAAATGGGATATCATCAATTTGGGCTTTTAAGGATTTAAGGCAGGGTGATGCATCTAGTGACGAGGCTCCTGGCCTCATGCTAAAATTTTGTGGAGATTGTTAAAGGTGGCAACATAGAAAAAGAGTAATCCAAAGATATTAATGGGGAGTTTTCAGCTAGAAAGAACAATGACTTTAAGACATTTATAGCTAAGGAAGTGGATCGGAAATGGCTTGAGAATTGTGTGCTTGGAAAAGTGAGATGGATGGATAGTATTTTTAGGTTAGAGGATGCTTTCATCAGTGTTGGAGTTGTCGACATTACAATTAGACATATGGGTGGTATGATAGTTTTGTTGAAGTTTGATTCAGTGGATATTAAGAAGAGATATTTAGAGAATGGAGCTCCTTGGTTATCTACATGGTTTGAGGAACTTAATGAATGGAAGATGATCTGGAGCCTAAAAAAAAGGCTTGTGTGGCTTAGTGTGGAAGGTCTTCTTCTGAATGCTTGGAATGTCACTAACTTAGAGGTATTGCAGAAAGGTTTGGATCAGTATTATCCATGGACAGCGATACAGTGGAAAAAAAGGTTCTTGATAGAGGAAAGGTGTTAATTTCAACTAAGGAGTATGATGGTATTTTTAGAGAAATTGTAGTTGTGATAGATAATGTCTCTTTCATTATTAATGTCCGAAAAAAGGTGGGTATCATATTTGAGTTTTGCAACTGGCAGCATAAGAATGTTAGAGGTTATAGCCTAGTTTTGCTTTCGAAAGCAGAGAGTAGTCAGTCTAGTTGAAGTAGCTGGGGGTGCCTGGGGTACTCCTAGATCAAAATTCCATTGTTTGTAATAATGATGAAGGGGGTTAAGTAATGAATGATGTTCTTGAGGATGATTTGGAAACTACAAGGGATGTAATAGCGGAAAGGGGTGCCTAAGGTTCTCCTAATTCCAATTCTTCGCAATTTCCTTTGAGTAGAGATATGAATGATCCTAAGGTTATATGTTCAACCACCTTTGTAGTTGAAGCTGTCCATGGCTCTAGTGAAGATTTAGGATATAAAAGTGGAGATTAATAAAAGAAGATCAAATGGCATAGTTGAAGCCCATGATGTTTTGATTGGTCCAGCTTCAATTAAGCATAGTAACAGTGGATTTAGGGTTAGGTGTTGGCTTTACTCAGTTAGGGTTCGAGTCAAGAGCTTTTTATAGGTCTAAAGAGGATAAGAGTTTGGTTGGCAAGGATTCAAAACAAGTTAGTTATGAAAGTGAAACAACGCCACAAAAGGAAGTATTCAAGAAGAAAGGGAGATTAAGGTGTTGTTATTTTATTTGGATTGAGCATAAGCTATTTCTAGTGGGATTTTGGCCTATCGTTAGAGGCTTTGGGTGGCCATAGGATGTTTTGGTGTTTGGGGTTTCTTCTCGGTTTTTGAGGTTGGTATTCTGTCTATGTTTAAGTGAGCTCGCCTTCTTCTTTTATGATATGCTGCTGCTCCAGGAGTTGTGTTTGCTGCTTCCTTTTCATTTTTAGCAGTATGTGGTTTGGGTTGGGTGTTCTGTTGGGAATGCCTCCTTAGCTTATGTTTCTTTGGTGTTTTTTGTCGGGGGTTAGTTGGGTGTTTCTGTAGTGTTTTTGGGGTGTTTTCTTTTCTGGGGTCTTCTTTGGTGTATTAGTAGTATTCTTACCTGTAAAGTTCATGTGTTTAGAGTTGGCAAATTCCTTGTCAAAGGTTTGTTTGTGTCTTTAAGTCTTGAAGTCTTGAAGATTTATGAAGTTGCAAATATATGCCAAAGTGAAGATTTCGAGGCATCATGACTCACACTCATTAGGTAGGTAAGGTAAGTGACCTTAGTTGCCCGTATCTTGGTATTTTAAATCTTATAAATTCTTTATAAGCATTTTTAACTAAGGTAGTGTAGATTTGAAGTGTTTTTAAAAAGGTTTTTGTTTTTTCCTACTATCTTGATCGATTGGGGTTGATGGCCCGATCGATCGTTACTATTTTAAAAAACACTAATTCTTCTCTGCCATACCCTGATTGATCAGGGTTGAGGGCTCGATCGATTGGTGCTATCCTATAAACCTGATTTTCACTTTGTGTACCTCCAATCAATCGGGGTTGAGTCTAGATCGATCGGGGTTCATAAAAAATAGTTTTTAACTTTCTTAAAACTTTCCTATTTGATTTAAAAACGTGGCTCAACCACTTGGGGTTTCAAAATAGTTTTTAACTTTCTTAAAACTTTCCTATTTGATTTAAAAACATGGCTTAGCCACTTGGGGTTTCTTAGACTTTATAAATAGGGTTTGCTTTTATTGAGATGGCTAAGCAAGCCTCTCCTAATTAGGTTTTACATTCATCATCTTCTCAAAACCTCTTTAAAGCTTTTTAACATAGATTTTCACATACAAGCTCTAGAGACTTTCAAACCACACACTTTTCAGAACCTTAAATGATTGTGAGTTCGTTGTGACGGTAATCGACCTTGCGAGTTCGTGATTAAAGGAATTGCTGAGGTTAGTTGCGACCAAAATCGTGAAAACGAAGACAACTATATGAGTCTTTGTGGTTTGTAAGTGTGTCTTGTACTCATTAAGTTCATAGTGGATTTGTTTTAACTGGACTAGGTTCCATGGTTTTTCCCATCTAGGGTTTTCCACGTAAAAATCCCTTGTGCACATTTTATTTGCTTTTTTATTTGCTATGTAATTGCATTGATTGTGTTGAAAGAGAATTTTTGTGATGATTATTAAAATTGGGTAAGATTATACATAATACCTATTCAACCCCCCCTTCTAGGTATTGTAGGCTTGGTATAACCAGAATTTCATTATCTTAATAAAATTATTTTTTGCGGATCAAAAAAAAAAAAAAAAAAAAAAAAAAAAGAGGAAAGAAAATGAAACATACAAACAAACAAACAAAGTTCTAACTTTGTCGCCAATGGCTCACTTGTTGACGATTTCAGAAGCAGCCGTTATGGCAATTGAGGCACCAATTTCTGGTTTTGTAGGGATAAGTTTGAGGCAAGGGTTTAGGATGGGAGAGGGGGAAAAAGTCCTTAACACTTTAATAGTAAATATGTAAATTGTTAAAAGGGTAAATAACATTTTTTAGTAATTAGTGGGTTAGAGAGAAGTTTCTAGGATGCCAATTGTGGCAACCGAAAAAAAAAAAAAAAAAAAAAAAAAAAAGGGGCTAGGTCCATACGGTCTAGAGGATACATCAACAAACAAGTGAGAGAAACAACTTAGAAGTGGGTAAGTGTTACCATTTACGTTCGCTAACTTAATCTGAAAAAAGGGGAATTTAAGAATAAATGGCTTTTCTGAGGTCAGTGGCTACGACCACAACAGCCATAGCAGCTTCAGCTCTGCCCTTTGCACTTACATCTCTCTCCTCTTCTTCTTCTTCTTCTTCTTCTTCTTCTAATACCTCCAAAACCCTAAACCCCTCGTTCCTCTCCACACCATCAATTCTGACGCCAGATCGTTTGGACCTTGTCAGAAGTTTCAGTCACCCACCCTCCGCTCTTCGCATGGACGCTCCTTCATCCGACCTCAAACCCTCCGTTCAGGTACACAATGCTTGCAAGTCGATTCATTCTCTTACCCTCCATCTAAACCACACTTGATTTGTCTAAATCTAAACCCTAATTCATTCAATTTTTTATCTTTTTGCAGAATGGAGCCGTCTTGCCAGAGCTACTGGTGAGCTTGATTCTTCTTTTCTCTCTAATTTCAGTGTTATATATATGTCTAAGGGGGGGATTTGATGTTGCTTAGATGAGATAATTTTGATTAGTTTATTGGAAATTATTGTATTTTGATTCGTTGTTTGGGATGCGAATTGGGTAATTAATCTGAATTGTGTTCATAATCTGAAAATCGAGTCTTGATTTGTCAACAGACAGAATTTATGGTGGATATGAAGTGTGATGGTTGTGTTAACGCCGTCAAGAACAAGTTAGAGACTGTAAATGGTAGGTGATAGTTTCCAATTTGTGGATAATTATCCTATCTGAATTGAATTGTTTCAATTGTGTTTCATATATAATTTTTTGAACAAATTCATTTCTTTGAATGGAGGAGGAATTCAAGAAAACGGCAATCATCGTCACAAATGAGAGTAAATTTGAAAACAAAGGCATTTCAGAGACTTCTGATCATTGATACTATTAACAGTAATGATGGTGGTGATTCTAACCTTTTTAAAATGGTTGCATTCAAAACGATGGATTTGTACCTTTCATATTATGTAAATTACAATGGATCCATCATACAAACAAACAGGCCACTAGAGAATGATTCTAAATGGATCTGTTCATTTCTATACATCATGTCGTTTTTTTTTTTTTTGGATAAAATTTTCAGGTGTGAAGAATGTAGAAGTGGATTTGAGCAATCAGGTAGTGAGGGTTCTTGGTACTTCGCCTGTGAAAACTCTGACAGATGCTTTGGAGCAGACGGGTCGGAAAGCCCGTTTGATTGGTCAAGGGGTCCCTGAAGGTTGGTCATTTACTCATTTGAAGATTTTGTTGGGCTTTAAAAGTTGCTTGATGTTTAGCATTTTTTTTGCTCAATCTGTTATTTTGTGAACAAGTTTGCTGGATGTCTATATATTTGCGCTCATTTTGGTTTGATATTACTTTTTCCAGCATGTATGAAGCATCCTTGAACGGTAAAAGCTATGACTAGAATGCAGAGAGAGAGAGAGAGAGAGAGAGAGAGAGAGAGAGAGAGAATACAAACAAACAATTTTTTTAGGTCCCGTTTGGATAAGTTTCTACTTCTTGTTTTGTACTTTTAAAAGTAAAGAAATGAAAATTTTTTATAGTTTTTTATAGTGCAAAATTTTGATAGTTACTTTTAAAAGTTAAGGAAACAGGAATTTCTTACTACCTCAACTATTAAAAGTAACTTCCAAAATATTTCACCCTCAAAACTTTCATTTTTTCTTTTAAACTTTTGAAAGTTAAAAACAGGAAGTAAAAGCTTATCCAAATGGCCCTTAGTTTCCTTTATTTTACACCAGTTCCAGGTTTGTGTTAGGATTATATTGGAAGGGACTATCTCTTGTGACTATCTCCTGTCTATGACGGTGAAGAGGAAATTATGTTCGCACCTCAGATGTTCTGACCATACCATTGTATTGTTGGGGCTCCTATTGTGTTTAGAATTCTCAAACTCATTCTCAAGTGCTTTGGGGTAGGATGCTAATAAAGAATTGATAATGATAAAATATGGTTGAATTTGAACAAGTAATATTTGTCAGGGTTGTGGTTGTATTCCTAAAAATCTTGAATTCTGAGGAAGTTACTGAGTTGAATTCAATAAACAGCTCATTCACTTGAATTTGCAATGGTTTCTTGTTGTCGCATGAAAATAATTACAAACTTGAAAATAAATAAATAAAAGTTTACCCTTGCTTTCACTCTGCAGATTTTTTAATTTCTGCTGCTGTTGCCGAATTCAAAGGTCCAGATATCTTTGGTGTGGTTCGCTTCGCTCAAGTGAATATGGAATTGGCTAGGATTGAAGCTAGCTTTAGTGGGTTGTCACCTGGAAAACATGGTTGGTCTATAAATGAATTCGGTGATCTGACAAGAGGTGCAGCAAGCACTGGGAAGGTTTTCAATCCAACAAACCAAGGAACTGCTAAAGAGGTTTGCTCTGACATATGCTTTCTCTTGAGAGTTTTTTGTTATTAAGTTTTGCAATCGGTTACCAATTTGATTTTTATCTGGAAATTTTACTTCTCCAATCATTAGCCAATACTACCAAGAAAGGTTGGACCCAAAAGCAATACTGTTTTCCAGTATAAAGGACGATTCATTAGTCATTACTAGAGTCTGGAGACTACTCTTTTACGTAGGATGATACATCTACAGGCCACGAAGCTCGGTGTTTACTAACTAAGCAATATTTTAACGACCTGCCTAAGAAATAACTAAAGAATTTGATCACAAATGACTACTAACTTTATAGTAAATGACTACTAACTTAAACTATAAATGAGTACTAACTAGCCAGTGCTATCAGTAATCATTTTGCATAAGCATGTGAAACATTCCATTGACTTGTAAGGAGTAGTAATATTGACAGAGTAGTGCCTGCCTACCAACACTTGCTTCCAAATGCTGCGAGCCCAAAATGCAGTTGCCAAACATTGTAAAACAGCACTGACTGGGTTTATTGTTTTTTTAATATTTGTTATAGATTTCATACTAAATTTGGCGGCATCAATCAGAGCTTTTTACTGCATAATCTCTTGCAAGTAATCCTACAGAAGATTTGTTGATTGGTTCTGATTGTATAGAATCTATCTTGTGTCCTGGAATATGAATTAACAACAGTCCAGGTCTTTGTGAGGCATTTCCTAACTTTTGGTTGCTTCATTTCCGTAGCCACTTGGCGACCTGGGAACATTAGATGCTGACGAGAATGGTGAGGCCTTCTTCTCAGACGTCAAGCTGATGCTGAGAGTTGCTGATCTCATTGGGCGATCCATAGCAGTATACGGGACCGAAGATAAATCAGATCCAGGTATCACAGCTGCAGTGATTGCTAGGAGTGCCGGGGTTGGCGAGAACTACAAAAGGATTTGCACATGTGATGGGACCACCATATGGGAATCAAGCAACACAGATTTTGTCACCAGCAAGGTCTAATAATATTAATAAAACTCTAAAACTGCTTTTACTTGAATTTGTAAGCCTCTTGTAGTCTCTGGTCTTGTACTTTCAAAGCAGCAAGTTCAATGTAAGAAACACGAGCCTCCTATTGTAATTTCCTTGCTTTGATCCTATTAATAATATATTTCTGTTGCTGATAAAAAAAAAATGTAAGAAACACGAGAATTTCGTCTAATAAAACAGAGGAATTGGTTAGTTACCTAGATGAGAAAGCTGCTGCAATGAGACTGGATGCTAATGTCAGTTCTGAAATAGGGCTGCAATTGCACTAGATCACAAACTTGAGTCTGGAAATTGTTATGCCTGGTGATTATTCAAGCACAACTGCTGCAGGTGGCAAATTGTTATGCCTGGTTTCCAGTTGTGTATGATTAAACCAATAACCTGATTATCATTCGTGTGTTTCTTCTTGTTTACACTCAAATTCTGTACAAAGCCAAACAAGGTTCTCAAACATCTATATCATCATCGCTAATTTTGTTCCATTAATTGGTTTAAGTACTTGGACGGGGTCTAAATTAGGTATAAATTCTGGCATTTCAAATCATGATGCAGGTTATGGCAAATTCCCATTTTGGCAACCTTACTCGGCTTAGGCATTCCCCTCTACATGCAAATTAAACAGGAATAGAAGTCAGCGATACAAACAAAATAAGCATATATCAGTCAGATAAGGCTACTTTACACCTCAAGTCCTCAAGAGAAAAGTCATAGTCCAAAATGAACTCATCCACCAGACCCACAAATATTTGAAAAAGAAAAAAAGAAAAAGGAAAAATGGTCCAACGGCCTGAGACCTTACACAAGAGTGACGTAACCTAACGAGGGAAAATGCTATTCATGGCTAAAAAAGCCAACAGATCAGCTTTTCCAAGGCAGTAACCCTTCTCTCTTGGCCATTTCATACAGGGCAATGGCGATTAGTGTCTTTGCATCAGCTGTCATTTGCCAGAGTTTCACATAAGGAACTACATGCACCTTAATCAGCTCACCATGTTCACGAAGACCCATTTGCTTCCCTTGCAACTGTGTAATTATCTCTTTATCTACATGCCCTCTGTATAGAAATAGGCTAATTTCCTCATCACACCCTCCCTAACCACGAAAAAAGCAAGAAAAAATATACTTTAAGACATTATTCAGAAAACTGAAAATGGAAAACAGAGAATATGATTACAGATGGTTTGATGGTGCCATTGTCACCAAATTCTCCAAAATTTGAAGTCCCAAATTACATGCAAAGAAACCAGATTTTTAAGTGTATAATTTTTTGAAAATTATATGACCTATTCCAAATAATTTTAGAGTGCAAGCATATGCTAAGTTAATTTTAAGTCCCAAATTACATGCAAGGTAACCAGATTTTGAAGTGTATAATTTTTTGAAAATTATGACTATTCCAAATAATGTTGAGTGCAAGCATATGCTACATTTTCACAAGTGCCTTTGGATGTAGTGATGCACTACCATTTTTGCTACTTCTTAAAGATGGGAGTATAAATACATTTTATGGTGCACTTTCAATTTTTAAGGAAGAAGCATGTTTGGAAGTACTAACTGTAAACTATTTTAAAATTTACAAAACAAGAGAAAAAAAATGTTTGGGAAACACAAAACATGAAAAACAATAGTAATAAGTGGTGATAATGGTGGTGATGGTAATGAGTTGGTGTGGTGGTGGTGGTGGTGATTGTGTGATGGTGGTAGAATTTTAGTAGTTACTTTAAAAATTTAGGGATTAAAAAATTTTGACCAACTCAATATCCTGAAGTTTTGGTAGTTACTTTATAAAACAAGCAGTCAAAGTGATGTTACTAAAATGCCTTACTACCTAAAACTTTCACTTTTTTGTTTCTAAAAGCAAAAAAGAAATGAACACTTATCCAAACAGCACCTTAAGCTGCAAGACTTCCCCAAATCAAATTGTTTGTCTTATTTTTCCCACTCTTATCTCTTGTTGGAGCAATAAAAGCTCTATAATTTCAGAACATGTAAATCATTCAGAAGTAAAATTAAATTTTTCGCATTGTGTCTGTCTAACTCCAAATGATTCCTTAATGCAAGTACATGCTCCATTCTTCTTAAAATGCAATGCTTCTCTCCTACTCAAATAATTTGTAGTTCTTTTCATCACACGTCATCTCTATTTGGAAGAATACGTGTTCACATGACCACGCGCGCACACATAAAAGGTGCTTTGTGCAACTTTGGAGATGTAGATGTCATACTAGTCCAGAGTATTTGTAGAAATGCAAGTCAATATCATACTTTAGAGCCTAGAATCAAAAAGGGACTGAGAGAAAGGGATAAGTGCCTACAGACCGGAGAAGGAAACACTCTGCGTCCAGTTGATGCGTCCAGGAAGGCCATCAGGTCAACCATGTCTTCTTGATTCAAGTGTATACCAATCTCCTCTTCAACCTGTCATGGTCATCAGATCAGAATCACATGTTTGAAACTATGCTAACTGGTGGTTCTGTCACATAGGCGAAAAAATTATAGAATAACAGAAGTCAATATTGACTAGAAAAATACATTCTAACGCATTAGGAATTCGTAAGATGGCCAGAATCAGAAGCATGACCGTGAAAACATGTCAAAATATTTTACTAGAAACAGTGTAAACTAGAATTGAACTGAAAAATACATGATCATCTATGTGTTAGAGTAGACATGTCTTTACCTGGGAGATCGATTAATAATAGCTTTGATAGTCAAGTTCAAATGTATATCCCACCATAAAACCTCTCTCTCTCTCTCTTTATATGTATATATATATGTGTGTGTGTGTGTGTGTGTGTGTGTGTGTGAATATGAATATATATGTATATACATATATATTTTGTGTATTTAATCATCGGTACATCATAAATTATCAAATAATGAGGAAAGCTATAATTTTACGATATGTTCTATAACATAAAATGCAAAATGTGTAAATTCATATGCACATCATTCATAAAATATTGGTGGACTCAATTTATGGGTCCAAACTGGGACTAAGTAAGGCTAGACATAGTAATCATGGTGACAAGTGCCCAAGATGCTATTTGTCAAAAGCAATGTGTCCTCCACATCATAGGATTAAGTACAAAATGAAAAACAAGAAGCAGTCATAAAATATTCATATGTCAAAGATAAAAGTTTAAATTAAAACTATGAGGGCCTTGCACATAAAAGGGTAACAAATGAAAAGAGGGGGGGAAAAGAAAGGAAGAAGAAAGAAAGAAAAAGCAATAGTTTGAGAAAAGGCTAGGTAATTATGTTGTGGCAAGTTATTAGACAACAGCCTCAGAAAAAAGGTTTAAGATCCTCTCAAATACACCAACCCATGGTTCCCTTGGTGGGTCCATGGATTCATGCTACGTCATGCATTCTCAAATCTGGGTGGATGGGTTGGTTACATTGCCCACAATTGTTAGCTGTCAATAAAAAATTCTCCAATACGGCTGCATCTAAGGCCCCACCAAGGAACCGGGGGACTAGGCATATTAATGAGGACTCAAGGCCTTTTACACCCAAAAAAAAAATGTTTAATTTGAAAAAACACCATGTTCTGGTAAGTCGAAACAAATTCCAGAATGATAATCATATCACTAAACCAAAATTATGAGCAGCATGACAATTTGCTAAGTTCATTTTTCAAAGTGCACATGCCCAAAAAAACAATTGCACACCGACAGAATTGCAGACAAAATGAACAACATATACATAATAAATGTATTTATATTGTGAGAGACAAGGGGCCATTTCTGGTGCAATAGTAGAAGTCTCGGATTGTTGAGTACACATGTGCAGGTTCGAGTCTTGAGAATGGCCACTTCTTACAAAATGTATTGAAGGTTTGGACCGTATCCAGCTCATCCCTCCCACTTGCAGGACCAACATTGGGTAATGGTCTTTCTTATGCCAAGAGAGAGAGAGAGAGAGAGAGAGAGAGAGAGAGAAAGAGAGAGACCTCACGTACTGCTGTGCCAATAAAATCGCCCTTGTCTTCATCTAACATACCAGCTGGTAATTCCAAAATAAGCCTCCCAACAGGGACCCTAACCTAGATATGCATGAGTTTTTATCAGCATTTAGATAAAGCAGAATTATTAAAGCAGTCATCTTCTCTACTTCAATTTCTAAATACTAGTGTGATAACTATAAATTTGATAAAAGGATTAGAAAGAAAACTAGTGAACACCAAAAACTACCTGTTCGGTAAGAACAGCATAAGTCTCTCCCTCTGAGTCCAAAAGGATCAGCACAGCTACTGCTGGTCCTCGTGCAAACACAATACCTGGAATCTACGCATGTTTTAAGTGCATACAGAAAAAGAAAAAAGGACAACAACATGGGAACACAACATGGAAAATGCTGGAATAGAGTGGGTATATATTTTCCAAGGCAGGCAAATAAACATGCTTATGTAGCTCTGTTGGAACCAAATTCAAGAACTGACATTGAAAATCAACAAAGGATTAAAACAAGGTAAGGCACCAAATCCATCCATAAATTAAATATCCCAGCAATACCCAAATGGAATTGATTGAGATGACCTTAATTTCAGAAGCCATGGGGATGTTAATAAAATACCTTTTGCCCAGTTTCCTTGTCGAAAATATCTGCTTTGAACTTGAGGAAACCAATTCGCTTTCCAAACATATCAACTCCCTGTTCCAAACAAAATCAGCTAGAGCTTGTATCAAACAGGAGAGAAAATGGTGCAACTCGTCAATGGAATTTTCTTACTAGCCATCGCCTTACTGATGAGTACATAATTGTTACTAGCTTCTAATCAGCTATCAATCTGTCAGCCTCAATAACACTAGGAAAAGTATGTGCCTCATCTGAACATTATGTTTTAAAGCTCCTGCCTCAACTTTCACATAATGAAAAACAAGAACTTACCAGAAAACACCAAATCAAAAAACCACGGACAAAGCAAGATATATTATGCTTTCCTACCCCTTTATTCCATCAAAAGCATCAAAGCAATTGAAAGAACCTCAGATCACAGTTAGTACAGAGGCATCTTAACAACTACCTGAGGGATGGCAGATAGATACCAAATCAAAATCAAATCATGTTTCACTTACCTTGGGGCCCTGAAATGGCTCTTCCGGCTGTTCTTACCTGCCTATTTGCAAAAGCATGCTGGTGTGGATCTGAACTTCCCATTAAGGTTGATAGAATATGATATCTAGATACTAGGGATGGGATGAGAGCACTGTTTAACCAGCCATCTCCTTGAGATCAATGATTTAAAAACCCAACCGTCATTCCAAATTTCCAATTTAAGAAACTTTTCTTGTTGAGGAATTTGGTATGGTTTTGATAAGAAGAATCAAAATCCTATGGCATTCATATTCAAACTCTTAATTCAATAATTTTTTTGTCTAGAAAAATCATCACCAATCTACCATTTCAAAGCAAAAGTATAGACACACCATGCCAAGTGAGAACAAGACCAAACTTGATTTTGACAGGCTGTTTGTAAAGATGACTTATGAGTTTACTATTATTCGAGATAATTAGGGAAGTGCAGTTCTTGGTAGCTTTGACAAAGATGCTCCCTCCCTTCATTCTGCTATACCAATTCATAACAAATAAATGAAAAGCGATGTTGCTCATCATATCGAAGTCAATAATTGGTGTTCAGGATTTTAAAGGGCAATTCCAATAAACCAAAGCATGTAAGATTCCCAAAGTTGCAAACCACCTTACCCATAACCCATTTCTTAGGGTGCGTTTGGTTTGGGGGTTTGATGCTCGGGAAAGGGGTTTGATTCCCCTTTCCAACGTTTGGTACGCACACATACCCGGGAAAGCCTCATTCTCGCTACCCTCACATTCCCACTTAAACCCCCAAAATCATTCCCATCTCCATCGTGGGTTTCATTCCCCAATCTTGGGCATCCCATTTACAATAAATCAATATACCCATCGTGCCTCTCTACCTTACTCACAACACAATTTTCTTCCTTCCATGTCCCTCCCCTTCCATCCCCAAAACACTGATCCACTCCTTCAACAGGTTTCTACTTCTTCAATGGAAGAATTAACCCAAGCAAGAATCAAGAAAAACTCTAATATGTGATTTTTGAACCCAAATGGAGCTTAAGTTTCTGTGAATACAAGCTTCGACTATCGCTACACAGTGCTGTTACTCCATCGTAGAGCCACATAGGAACTCCAGAACACATCCTCAATTCCAAGATCTGTGACTTGAACGAGCACGGCCGACCGCTGGCTCCAGCGCCGTGCCACCACGACGGTGGACACCCGATTCTCCTCTGACATCGGCACCTTGAATGGTTCGAGCTTGGGTTTGATTTTGGGGCATATAGTGGCGGTGTTGATGGTGGTGGTGGGGTCAGGATGGTGGTGGTGGGGTCAGGGAGGAGGTTGAGGTCCAGAAATGGAATGAGAGAGCCCATTTTTTTCTATAAAGAGAAAGAGGTTGGAGGAGAGAGAAAGCTTGAAGGTTTGGTCATGGAAGGGTAGTAGTGGTTTTAATTTTTTTTTTTTTTTCTCACAAAGGTTTTGTAGAGAAATTCAAAGATGCTTTCATAGCAGAGAAGGAGAAACCCATGGTGAAGGGGGTGTGGAGTTCAATGAATTAGAAGGGTTGGAGGGGTTTGGTTGTGGATTTCGCCGGAGAAGGAGAAATGCCTGTGGTGAGGGCCTATGGTGAGGGCCTGTGGTGAGGGGGCTGGTTGTGATGAAGGAGATGGTAGTGGTGGGGTTTTTTTTTGGTCCATGGACAAAACTATTGTGAGTGATTTAGTCAACTATATCATAATATAGTCGACTAAATCACACGAGTTATGGATATTTAAGTGCCTTTTCGCTCGGTTTAATCTTTTTTATTCTATTTTATTTTTTAAAAATCTTTCTAACTCTACTTTACACCCACTCATCCACCATGGTTAAGAGAACATAGAAATTGCTCCAAGCAACCTTGTGGGTATTGGGTACAGATCTGGGCATTTTGGGAATTTGATCTATTTGGGAATCACTTTCCTAACCCAACCAAACGTGGGAATGGGAATGGTAATGGTAGAGGGAATCCTACTTTCCATTACCGCAAACCAAACGTAGGAATGGGTATCAATACCAAGCATTTCCATTCCCAAGTAATGCCCCATTCCCAGGACTCACATTCCCAAGTTGCGAACCAAATGCACCCTTAGGGAGATGGCACTTTGCATGAGGCTTTAGTTTCTGTAAATACTTTGATCACTTGATAAAATTCTCTTCCTAATCCCAATAATAAAATAAACAACAATGAAAAGGAAAAAGTAAATTACTAACAAATCCAATGCATAAAAAAAATGTAAAAATAAATCTTAACTGGTTAAAAAATCGATGGCATAGGTCTTAATTAGTAATGAAAAAAATACCCTTGTTGAAAGCCTAAGGGTCGTGGGCCTATGACAATAAAGAAGCCTTTTTGCTCCAAGACAAGCATGGTAGTAATTGAGTCTATTAGTAAATTTATTCAAATTCTTTTATTTATTTTGGACATAATTTTTATATTATTAGTTGGCAAGAGTCAAGTAACTATTATGGGTATTTTAGTATTTTAAAGTTATTTTACTTGGGGTTTTAATGAGTAGTGGTTAGAATTTATTCTTTTAAGGGTAAGGACTTATCATTATTATGGTTTTTAATCTATATATGCGGTTGTAATATTCTATTTTGGTGGAGTGAGGATTGAACAAAGAATTTACAATTTTTAAAGCCTTGTTTGAAGGCCAGGGTGCGTAGATCTCTTCCTTCTCTCTCATTCTTCTTGTTCTTCATACTCTACATATTCTTCTCCTTCTTTTGTTCAAAATCTCTTTCAGAGCAAATCTAAACTACAATTAGATCTGCAACCATTTAAATAAACTCTAATTCTATTTCCAAAACCCTACTCTACCAGGCTCTAATTAGCCTTAGACATTCCCACATTAAACCCTAATCCTAAATCCCTTCTTAAGTGCTAAACCTTTCGTGATCCTGCATCAAAAATTCGATTGACTACTGAAATAAACAGTTCGATTGTTTGATCTTGTAGAATAATACATGTACATAGAGAAATAAATAGTGTTGCAGATTTGTCGTCTAGTTCTTGTAATGTGGTAAGACAAACAATTGTGTCGTACTTCCAAGGGAAGCTATGAGCCTCGTAGAAACAGATGTAAAGAGGAGTACATACTTCAGATAATTCTTGAATAATATTGACCCCTCCCCCCCACCCCCACCCAAAATAAATAAAGAAATAAATAAATAAAAACACTGTAAGAAATTATAAATTAGTCAGCCAGTTGGGACTATCCCTACAGAGAAATGCTACCTGAATAAGTACTCGTCTTAAAGACATAGCTCCATTAGCTAAAATCCCAGTTTCAGTTTGCATGTTCTTCAACCACTGCTTGAACAAAGAGGAATCAATAGCACTCCTGCAATACAAAGTCCCAACTAAATAACCCAAAGGTTAGGGCAATTTAAAACTACATACAAAATGGCATAAGATTCCTGCACCAAAAGTCATCACAATTCTCTTCTAACAAAAACTAGCCCAAGGAAAAGCACCAAAAGTTATGCCTTCATGATAGTAAGTTAGTAACTGAATATTATAATTGTAACAATTATTTTCAAACATCTCCTATTACTTCTCTAGTGCCAAGTCCATACTTTGCGTGGGTACTTAGGTTTTAATAAATAAAAAAAAAAATGGTGGGTACTTAGAGTTAAATTATTTTGTGTTTGTGAATATGAAAAGAGCCCCGTCTTAAGAGTTTGCTTAGGATTCTAAAAAACTCAGGGCCAGCTCTTCTCTCTATCTAAATTTCATTATAATGTTAGGGATTGATGTTGTAATGACCTGCCTTGATAATCATATCAAATTTTTTATAAGACTTGTGTAATTAGATTAAATAATTTATAACCAATCATGCTTAAATTGTCGTCAATTTCAGCATTTGCTGCAAAAACTAATGATTGCTTCAATAAACGACCATATACCCACACACACACACATACAAGCGGTATTTTCAGAAAACTCTGGATTTCCTCCCTAGGGTTCCCAAGAGCACAAGTGTTCCCATTGATTCTTATTTTATTCAACCAAAAAACAATAACACAAATGAAAACAAGAAAACAAAGACATCTAAAGATATATAATATAAATATACAAATATAGATGAGAAATGAATGAAAACAAGAAAACAAAAATAAATAAGAAGAGAAAGGGGGTGACTCGCCTGAACTCGGAATCGGAGACCCCTGGGGCTGCCACGATTTGAACGGGTTCGCCGAGTTGAACGGGCAAGGTGATAGTGTGAGTGAGAGGCGATGACTCGGGCGACATTTTGGAACAGATTGCCCTGCTGTGAGAACGATGTAGAGTGCGTGAAGAGGGAGAGGAGAATTTTTTCGAGAATGATAGCAGAGGCAGGAAAGCTTGCAGGAGGTACGTCATTTTTGTCGAGGTTCGTGCACGTGCATAGAGAGTGAAGCCACCTGTTCGCCAAAGGCCCTCCGCCCAATATCCCCATTTAAGTGGCACCGCTGCCACCAACCCACGATTTCAATCGCATGGATTCCGAAGGCGCGGAGAAAAGACTGACGGGATTTATTCTCATATTTAAAAAAATAAAAAATAAAAATAACCCACAATTTCTGTAGCTAATCTTTGTCTCTTTGATAGATTTGTCCTACCAATTTTTCTTTTCTTTCCCCATCTCTCTCTGTCTCTGTCTCTCATAAATATAAATTTTTTTTTAGGGGTTTGGTGCATTTCGTTTACTATTCTGTGCCATTTTTCAATTTAATTTTTGTTCAATTT